>MU269990.1:34497779-35697779 GCA_021432705.1 Caranx ignobilis | reverse complement strand
AGCTTGTTGTGAAAGCAACCATATTGTTTTTTAGTTAACATTATCAACACTTTACAACAAGTCAGCAGACTGTTAACATTAACCTCATTTCTGGCATTATTTCATATTGACTTGGCTATGAACACAGAGGCTAATTAGCTGACTTGCGTTGAAGCTAGCATTATGCTAACATTCGTTGACATGGAGGGTTGGTTTTGGAGCTAATGCAGAGGTAGCTGATTGCCAACACAAGTTTATGTTATGGATCTGGTTAGTTTTGCTAAACTTGGATAGTTTTGAGACAATGCTTACAAAGTTGTAACATAAGCTAATGTTATAGATTTTGCAAAGTTTGAGATAACTAATGTAACTGACAGCTAACATTAGCTAATATGATGGACATCAATGTTAGTTTTATTCCTGATTTGTGACTTTAAGATAAAGCAGAACTGCCAGCACTCTGGATACTGTCGGTTTTGAGCTGGAGCTAATGAAACTAATGCCCTAATGTTTGGAGATAAAATGAACATAGCTGACTGCTAACATCAATAGCAGTTAACATTTAGCCCAAGGATGATTCTTGATCATGTTAATGTGTTTTGGCCAGGCACAGGTGTGTCTCTGTAACTGTTCACACTTTGACCACAGCCCTTAGTAAGCCAGAGCTGGACCTGAGGAGGGAGGGAGGGGGGGATTGTTCAAGAACAAAACATTAAAAAAGGAAAAAAGTGAATAAATCCTATGAAGGTTAAAATCAGAGAGGCATCCGGTTGCCTTCAACACTGATTTTAACAGCGTGACCCGTCTTCGTCAGGCGGCGGATGTCAGCAAATCTACGCATCTGTTTATCAACACGAGACAAACCCTTTTTCACTGGACCCTAAAGGATGAAACAGACACAGAAACAGTAAATTAGAAATACATATGAGGAAGAAAGATGTTGATGAAATGATGTATATTTTTTAATGCATCTCTGCTTTAGACCTTATACTAAATTTGACGTGACATCTTTCAAAATTTGGAAGCAGTGATGAAAAGCAGTGTATTTTCTACCCAGTGTTTCATCACTATTAAGCCCACTTCACTTCTCCAGAGACATGCAGTAGGAGTTGCATCCTCAACAAAGCCTCCGAGCTTCCTGTCATCTCTGTTACATTATCCATCATCACGGAAAATGTTTCTGCATCCAAAAATATAGAAACTCACCTAAACCTTAAAATGTCAAATAAAAGCTGGTGCTCAAGTAATAGCAGGGCTTCAAACAACAGCTGATGTCAAAATAAAGACCAGATATAAAAACATGGAACTGGGTTGTAGACAACAGTGATCACAGGATAAATTCATTACACTATGGGATTATTGCAGTTCTGCTGCTCGACTTTGTCTGTTTTTGTTAGAAATGTTGGTTTCATCCTCTCAAACATCAGCATCGGCTTTTAATTTGTTTTCTTTGACAGTAAATTGATTTTTTTTCCAGCTCAAGAAAAGAAAAAGCAACATTTTCTTATACTGGAGAAGCTAAAACCTTCCATTGCACTTTTGCAGCCGAAATCATTGATTGATCTTCATCTGTAACGGCTGCATCAGTTGAGCTGTTAGATTGATCATTCCAAAACAAACCAGGCTGATGGCTCAGGGAAACCTCTTGTCACCTTGACGCTCAGCATTTCAGGTAAAACGTGTAACGTGTCCTGCGTCATAACACTCATGAACAAGCGGTCTCCATCAGATTCATCACACATTTCCAACTCCACACAGTGTGGTGTGCTCACAGGTGAGTCATGTTACTAGCTGTAATGGCTACTTCCCCACAGACAGATGCGCCACTCTGTCTTTTATCTGGAAACACCACACACAGCTGTATACCATCACTGCACACCATGCAGAAGGACTTACTGCCCCCCACAGGTCAGCAGCAGGAACTACAGGGGCATTCTGTTCCCCTCTATGCTGATCTTGACAGCTCCCTGTGGGCGGCGCATTTTCCTCTCCTCAGCAAAGCGCCGCTTGTGCTTCTCCAGCAGGCTGAGGCCTTTCTTAAAGCCGCTCTACAGAGGAGCAATCACAGCTCAGCTCCTGAACACAAACCTCCACTGACAGGAAGTAACTGATCATCAGGACCATTCTTACCATTTTTACCCAGTTTACTGTGTTTTCAGCCTAAAACCACTCCCAGCTTCTTCTTCTTCTTCATCAGCATCATCATCATCATCATCATGATATATAGTGTCAGATTCAAATTATTCTAGTAATAAAATCTTTTTTATGCTACAACTTTCACCCATAATTTACTAAAAATTCATACTAGTTATAATTACTACTAGTGTATTTATTATGACATGCCACAGGCAACAACAAACAAACATAAGAGCGAGAGAGTTGATAATTGTGTACTACTGTTAGGTATTCTCTGATGATGTTGACGTCATGTACACTCTGTGTGTATATATATATATATATATATATATATATATATATATATATATTTTTTTTTTTTTTTTTTTTTATAATGACCGTCACCTTCTACAGGTGTCTGAACAAAAGGCTTCACCTACAGACTCTTGAACACTGACTGAAAACTGACTGACCACGACAACCCTCCCTCCATGTACTCACTCTGCTGGAATCCACCTCTACATTCCACTTGGGTCGTACAACGTAGTCTTTGTTGGAGGGCATCGGGACTCGAGCCCTGGCACAGAACCCTGGATCACCAGGTCTCAGAGCTCTGCAGGGGGAAGAATACAGTTACAGTGTAATTAAAGATCTATCTTATCTTTATTGTTAAAGAATTAAACATTTCATACTCTCATCTGCAGCCTCAATTTATATGAGCATGATCACACTGGCATGATTTTATAAATCATCAGCTCTGACAACACCACATCTGTCTCTTTAGGCCGAATCCAGAGAGAAGATCCACACGTTTATAACTTTTCTTTAATAATTTGCATCATAATTATTGCCATGATGAACAATTTACTTCAACATGTCAACATGTCAACATGTCTTCTGTGTATTTTTCTATGACATCTGGGCTTTGGTTTGGATCCAGCTCCTAGGTGTCCATTCCTTGGATAACTGAATACACTTGACCACTTAAAATGACAAATTAAAATAATTAATGTTAATTCAAACATCCAGGGTGTGTAACTGTGACACTTACTTTTCCTCTCCAGTCAGCTGCTTCTCCAGGTCTCTGCGAGGCGTCTGACCCCCTGAACTAAAGAGGGGAGGTGACAGAGAGAGAGAGAGAGAGAGAGAGGGTTTATATCACAGTGAATGAGCAGGACATGACTGAGCTCAGTAACCAGGGGTGGCAAACAAGCAGATTCACACCTGAATGTTTAAGCACAGCAGGACGTCCAGTCTGCTGACATGCAGGGTGAATGTCCCACTGAGCAGCACCACCAGCAGAGTCTCCATGCTATTATTAAAACTGTCCACCTCACAGCAGTTAGTCAACGGGTCAGTGCTACAGTCTGTGACCTGTGGCCCTGGAGCCATTTTGTGAACCTTACCTGAATTTCTACCAGACTGCAATTTCAGTTCCTGATGCCTGAACATTCTGATGGCACAGGAATAAGCTGCTACATGGTGTGTATACTTTCAATCACACAGTAAACTAGTAGTTCTCCATGTGCACCAATGATGGAACAATGCTCAGGCAGTAGTACTCCTGACATTAAAAAAAAAAATTTGTCCTCAACTTCGTCCCTTACACGGCTGTATAAGGAAGCTCAGTCCTTGTCTGTGTTTGGAATCACACTTTGAATTCCCGGCAAAATCTCAGCCTAGAGGTTTTGCAGTGCAACCATGCAATTGTATGACTGAACCTGATTGGTGGAGAGAAGACATCAGGTTCCTCCGCCCTCTCCACCTTCTGAGGCTGACTGGGGGTGGGGGAAGTGGGTGTGATATGGAGGGATGAAGAGGAGTAAAAGAGGAAAACTGAGTAAAGAACAGAAAATCCAGGACAGGAGAGGCTGAGAGGACAAGCACAAATGACAATGAGGAGAACAGAGAATGAAAGGAACATGAGATGTTAAAAAGGAGACAGATCATGCAGGATGAAAACAACTAGAGGAGCTGGGATTGTGACCTGAAACCCACTGAGACCTGAGCAAGAATCACTGTCATGTCCACGCAGACTAAAACAACATGTGGGTGGTTTTCACACTATCATACTATGATACATCATAAACCTGCATTATATTGTGCTCCCATGATACATGTCACCTGCTGGAGCAGGAGCTCCCACAGAGGCTGGCATCAGCACAGAGGGTTTGGGGATTTGTCAGAATGCCATCATCACAACCTGTGGGATCCAGCCATGAATATTTCCATGTGTATAGATGTAAAAGAAGGGGGTGGGGGTCCACTGTTTTAATGTTATGGCAGATCGATACTTCATTTATGTCATTTATGGCAAAATAAAGAACAAAAAAAAATCTGGGAACAAATTCAGGGTCATTAACGGGACATTGAACACTTCCCCTTACTGAATGTGTTTGGTCTCCATCCATCCCTTCATATACAGTCTGTTAATACAATGTGATAATGATGATGATGAGTTCTGTGTAATTTTGTGGAGCTCAGTACCTCAGTCGTCGTCTCTGAGGCATCTGCTGGTCCAGGTCTCTCTGCTGCCGCTCCTCTCTCGTCATTCCCTTGTAGTTGGACGTCAAACCAAAGATAGGCCGCGACCACTCATCTAGACACAGCACACATCCACTGGTCAGTCTGGGCTCAGGGCAGGTCGCAGTTCAAGCTCTTTGATGTGGTTAGTGCCAACTGCCAGAGCCCACAAAGCTCACACACATGTAATGTGACAACTTCGCAAAAACTAAAACCATGGAGTCACATGTGCAAAACTGGTTCTAGTTGTTTCAGGAGTATCATCAAATATTTTGGTGACACTGGATCAAAGTCAAAAGGAAAATGTTGTGCATTGTGTTGTGTTTGTGTGCAAGATGGCTAAAGAGAGCAAAACAGACAGAGAGAGAAAGAGAAAGACAGACAGTGAGTAAGAGAAAGTGAGAGAGAGAGAGAGAGAGAGAGAGAGACTAGTGGAGGAAATAAAATCAGTCAGTCACCAATATTGCAGATTATATGGCTGGCCTTGCTTTTGTAGTTGCCAACACACAGCACTAAGTGTGGTGAGGTAAGAGGGCCTTACTGATGAGTTTGAGAGCGAGGTCTTTGTTGGATCGAGACTCTTTGGGATGTTTGTAGAGGAACATGACGGCTCGGCCGATCCCACTGTGCTTCAGAGTCTCCTGACTCACACTGGGCAGCTGCAGGAGACACACGGTCAAAACACTACAAACCAGGCCAAAAGTCCACCTGTGACCACCTGTGACCACCTGTACTCACCTCCTGAAGGATCCTGAGCAGCTCCTCCCTGATCCTGAGAGCAGGCAGTGATTTATCTGGAAGAGGACTGATCCACTCTTTAATGGCGGACATCACTCCGCTGTCAATAAATGTCTCCTTCAAGTCCTGTCTGAGGGACAAACACCACAAGAGCACCATGAAGTAGAGCTCCAGGGGAAGTTAAAGACCTGAGTGACGGAGGTGTAATGAGGAGTGAGATATTAAATGTGAAGAGCTCTTACTTCTTCAGGTGCATCACGACCTGTGGCAGTAGAGTGAGTTTCTTCAGTGCTGGTTTCTTTTGACTGTTCAGAGTGCGATCCTCCTGTTGAAACAACACAGTCAGACAGGTGCTGGAAGAAAAAAAAAAAAAAAAAAAAAAGCCTCACGGCTGAGGCTTTTATTTTGACAAGCGGACCTCTGCAGCCTCGTTCATCTTGGTGATCATAGCGCTGACCACATCATCAGCGTCGCTGATGAACGTCCCCCCATCACGGTGTCTTCTCTTCCTGCTGTTCATAGCTTTCCTCTTTGCGAGCATGATGTCAAAGTCAGACATGAAGCTGGTGCTACACACACAAAGATCACAAGTTGTTTTGCAATTATGACTTTTAAAGATGCAAAGACATTAAAACAAATCTAGTAATCTCATTCATTGATACTGTGCTGTTTGTGGCCTGACATGGTAATGGCTCTGTATCTGCAGCCAGTTAACACAGCTCCATCAGTGTGTGACAGCTGAACTGTGTCGGGATTAAAACTGTTCGATTGTTATTACTTTTACTTATTATGGTGTATCTTTTTGTGGGTATTAGTATTTTTTCCTATCACTGCTGATAACAATGAACGTAACATAATATAGTATATTACAGTTAAACTGGTGTTTCTTACTCAATCCCGCTGCGGTCAACTCCCTCATCAGAGTCTGACTCCTCCTCCTGCTGCTGCTGCTTGCCGCTCGCCTCTTTCTTGTCCGCCTCCAGGTCCTCCTGGTTGAAACCCTGTATCAGGAGCAGACACTCAGTCACTTCACAGCATCAACATGATGTGAATTGTTAAAAAGAGAAGCCCATTAAACACAAAATGTGTTTCCATCAATTACTTTCATGTCCAGAAATTAAACATGATAGTTAATCAGGCTCTTTGACACATCTCTTGAGCTTCCTTGTGTTTTTTTTTTGTTTTTTGTTTTTTTTAAATCAGTGAGGTGTTTTATATGCTGCTACCATGAATTCTTTTGCCTACAGTAGAGATATAAGCAACAGTCTCTGAGGCTACTCATCGTATGTTCTCTTTTCCAGATGTAAAGCATCTGAATGCCACTGAAATCATCAGAATGTAAAAACAGCTTTCCTGAGGTTTAGAGTGAAAAATAGTGGAGCTGTGATCCGTTGGTCTGAGAGAAGTAGACTGATGATGATACAGATGACATTATGTGCACTCACCGTGAACTCCTCCTCTTCCTCGTCCCCAGACTCTCCAAAGATGTCTGCGATCATTTTCCTGCAACAAACAGAGGGGTCAAAGGTCACACCAGCAGCTCTTGGTTTGGACTTGTGGTTGAGAGTTTGTTCCAGCAACAGTCACTTCACTTTGTGTGCCATTTGGTGTTCAGTACTCACTCCTCCTCATCTTCTCCAGAGTCGCTGTCGCTGCCAAATAGCGCCTTCTCATCCTTCTTCCCCGCCGTGGCCTTCGATGTCTCGTCATCACTCCCGCTGTCTGAGCCCAGCTCTCTCAGTTTGGCTGCCAGGCTCTTATCAGGACCACCCGAGCCCTCGTCGCTGTCTGAGTTCTCATCGTCCGACACCGCCCGACTCCTCTTAGCTGCTGACACAGGGATCACATGGAGAAACATGCAAGCCTGACAGACAGAATGGTTCTGTGTCTGCACAGAGCTGACATTAGAGTCTTTCATATGCTCCAAAGTCACTTTATTATATTACACCTTCACTGTCTACTACCATCTAATCTGAGAGCTCTGCCATAATGTGGCACCTCTCCTCTGCTCATAATGTTCAACTGGTCAGAATAAAAACACCTCCCATAACGTATTCCGATACAACATCATCACTACAACCTCAACGCAGGAACATGTCACTGAATTAACACTTACAACGGTGGCAAAAACTGTACATTATAAACCTGATTATGACATACTGATTGCATTACACTGTTTGGGCCTAGTGTCGCTGTCACATCAACATACGGACACAAACAAACCAGCCATTCAGTAATACAAGAAAGATCAAGATGAGGTCAAAAGACTGGGATCTGATTTCATCGATTGTGTGTATTTACTTCTTCTATTTCTTTTTATTTTTTTAATTTATTTAATAAAAGAAAACCAGAAGAGGTGGATTGTATTTCTATTCCTGAGTGGAAGAGACTGGTAAAAACTAAGACCAAATGTCATTGCTCCACCAGGTGAGGGCCAAAGACAGACTGCCTTTTTGTTTTTATGTGACACAACTCACAGCCTACATCTGGACCTACAACTTACTCCAGAAGACCCAGCCCCAGAGCCTAAGAGACTTTTATTAGAAGCAGCTCTCTTTATTAGAGGCAGCACTCTGCTGACCATTAAAAGATCAGTCATTCGGTCAGTCAGTGTCATTCTAGATTATAGAGCTGGCCATGTTGTTGTGGGCTACCCAGAGACTTAAGAAAAATGTCTTCCTTTTTTTAATCCTCAGGACGGGCTTATACACATGCACATTAACATTTAACTAGAAACTGAACATCACTGTATCATAGCACAGATTAGTGGGAAGTGTTGGAAAGAGAGTTTAGCATGTGAAGACAGATGAAAGTCTCCCACACCGTCTGGTCCAGTGCTCCACACTCACACTTTCTTTTCAATTTCCTAATTTTTCCATAAGAAAACATTGTTGAGTCAACAGTAAATTTTGCACCAACCTTCACCTGTCCTCGAACCACAGCCACCACTGGTCTAATAGTCTGTTTATATTTACTAGGCTTTCAGTTTGGCCACATCACAATAGAGGGCTCCCATAGGAGCCTGAGCTCCAGCAGAGGCGCCTCAGTTTCCCTGAGGGTTTTACAGTTATACTCCATCCCTGAGTCACAGCTGCTGCTCTGCGAATCCCACGCCACAGTTACTGATGTCACCACAGCTGTTGTGTGAGATGTTGAACCATGTATCCAGAAGAGAGGGATTTTAGGAGTCTAAGGTTCACTGTTTTAAAAGCCAGTGGCCTCCTACCTGGTTTATCCTCCTTCTCCTCATCCTCATCCTCACTGTCTGACAGGATGGCCTTCTTCCGCTTCACTGCAAACACACACACAAATTAACAATTCATTATCTTAATGTTTACTTTCAGGCTTCCTCTGTCCCACCTCTGAATACACTAAATGCACTGAGCATATGCAATTAAGCTACATCGTTTTGTGGAGAACAAAGTTCTGGTCTGAGGTCAGTACCTGGCTTCTCATCGTCACCGCTATCTCTCTGCTCCCTCTCTTCGTCCTGTTGCTCTCCATCACTTCCTGCAGCAGCTTTCCTCCTTCCTCCGTCCTCCTCCTCACTGTCAGACTGCATCACAGCCTTCCACTTCTCTCCCCCTCTGCCCTCCCCCTCGTCCTGCTGCTGCTTCCCCTCCTCATCCTCCTCCTCTTCCGAGTCTATCTGTGCTGCCTTCCGTCTGGCAGGTGTCTCTGTGTCAGAGTCACTGTCGGCGTTGGACCTGTTGGACGCCACAGGTTTGGTGCCCTCATTCTCCGAATCGCTGTCCGCAGCTGCTTTGTTCCGGTCCTCCCCCTCCTCCACGTCGGAGCTGCTGCCCCTGCCTCTGACAGGGGATGACCCCTCCTCCTCATTATCTGAGGCTCCATGTTTGACCGGTGACTCCTCCTCATCGTCTGATCCGCTCATCCTGCGCTTGACCGGAGAGTCGTCGTCACTGTCGGCGGGACGAGGAGCCTCTGCGTCGGAGTCACTCTTGTCACCGTCATCGCGGGCCCTGGGGGCCTCACCCTCTGAGTCACTGTTGACTCCTTGGCCATCCTCATTGTCGGAGCCACTGGCAGCCCCACTGACCTCCATGGCATGAGGAGCATCCTCATCGTTGCTGCCCTCGTCCTGTTGAGACAAACAGCAGGGGGTGAGTGTGACAGAAACTCCAGTGGCCGATTTGATTTGTGTACAAATGGGTCTGCGTTTCCACAGTCCAATCAAAGAAAAAAAAGACTGTCAAGTGTCAAAGAGCTGCAGAGTCTGTGAAGCTGGTCAGCTCCTCCACAACAGCAGCACAGATCCTGAGGCAAGCACAACCACATTTTCAGACTAATATTTCATATTGATGAACAAGAGGGTGGTTTCAGTACATTATATGGATTTGAACTTGATGGGAAAGTACTTCCACACTTTTTAGGCCATTTGCAAACAATGAAGTAACACTGAGGCCTCAGTCTGACCTCTGATTGATGTCTGTCGCTCCTCATATCCTCACCGTCCGACCCTTGGTGTTCATCCTGGACCGGAGTGCCGCCTCCGTCATCTACAGAGCACACAACGGATCAGAAACAAAACATCGCGTCAGTACCTTCATGTTTCTGCAAAAGGCCACAGAGGAACATACACACAGACCAGAACCTGGCTCAGTCTACAACAGTGTACCTGGCTTACATTCACTTTCATGGTCACACACAAAAACATAAAGATTTCACGATCCTCTACAATCTGCAAGTCCATGCACATAACACACGTTTTAAAGTTCCCTGAAAGAAGAAATTACTGAATACGATGTATTACACATTCTGGCTAAAATAATTAATTGGTGCACATTTACTACTTTCAACATTACAATCACATCATAGTGTCACCATTACATACGTAGACTTCTTTATAAGCAGCAAGACCACAGGCTCTTCTAGAGGACGAAAACTAAACCCTAAACAAAAACCTTTCGCATTTTGAAGTTACACAAGTATAGTTTATAGTAGCAGCAGTAGTAAATCCAACTCCTGCAGCGGGTAATATAAAACAAAAGCCTCTGTCCTGTCGTTATTTTTACATTGCTTACATTATTTTAAAGAAATCGAAAACATATGAAAGCATATGGAAATGTCTGGGCACCATACAAAGGCAGGACTTGCACCTCAAATCCAAACATATACGATTTTCTACAGTCTGTATAGCACAACAGTTTCAATAGTCGTTCAGTTTCAATAACACAAGGTCCACTAATCACAAGATCGCCTCTTTTTGATGTCAATAATTGTACGCAGTCAACACTGAAGAAGTAAGCCTCCAGTTCAGCGCGAAGCTGAAAGGAGACGTTAGATCAAAACTGCAGTTATTAAATACAAACATCATCGTTTAGCTAAAGGTAAGTGCGATGGTGAGCTGCGGCGTTGCCTATGTGATGTTCATCAAGCTAAAACGAAACATTTCCTGGTTGCCATGACCTAATCACAAACCACCGTGCAGTTAAGAGACTAAATAAATAAATAAATACCTTCTGCTACTCGTTTTTATAAAGTTATACGTAACCTAGGCCTCTCTGTCGGTGAGTTAACAGTCAACGTTAGTTAACGTGGGTTTGTTGTTTAAATAGGAAACAAAGCAGGAGGAAGGTGTTTACCGAAGCGGCTCCCGGTCATGAAGTCGTCCTCTTCTCCGTCCATTACTCAGACGAAGACAGATTGAGGTTGAGACCTGAACACGGGGATAATTCTCCGTTTACACAACTTTACTAGCGAAGCGGGGAAAACAACCATGAACTAAATAAGTACGCGTTTCCACAGCTAACACCTACAGCCAACCGCAGTAGCTTCAGACCCAAAATGGAGTCACTACGTCGCCTGCGCATGCGGTCGCTTCGTAATAACGTAACAGTTTTTTTTTTTGTTGTTGTTTGGTTTTTTTTTAAATAACCTTTATTATAAACACGGGTTTTTACAAGAATTTCGAGGCATGGGTATCAGTTGAAGTTTTCGTTGCTGAAACAAAAGCATGCTGTACACCAACAGAAAGTAATTATTGGCAAAAGCTGTAAATTAAACTGATTTAAAAAAAAAAAAAAAAAAAAAAAGCCATTTGGCAGGAATCTGAAAGAAATTCTCTAGCCAGTGGCAACAACACTGTGTAGTCAAGCCAGTAACCTGTCCCATTTCTATTATAGCATCTGGAGCCCTTTAAGACACTCACACTCAACCACTTAGAGCTGACATTAGTGAAGGCTCAGGGCTTATGTCTTCAGGGGGCAGACTGGAATTGGGCCTATGAGCCTATGAGCCTATTAGCCTATGAGGAGGTGGGAGAGAGAGAGAGAGAGAGAGCACACCTGAGACTAGTTTTTGGAAGATCCCTATTTAAAAATATTAAAGGCATGGTTTTAAAAGCATAATTCTAAAAGAATGACAATTTGTATAAATATAAATCCAAGAGGACATGTTAGTAAAGGGTGGCAAGGACAAGGAGAAGAGGAAAGAAAGTAAGACTAAACACCGGCGTGCATGGTGTTTATTTTTGTAATGTGGTGGTTAGCACTTACCTCTAAGCATGAAAGTTCTGGGTTTGATGCTAGGTGGATTCTCTGTGTGGGTTCTCTCCAGGTTCTCCAGCTTCCTCCCACAGTCCAAAAATATGCACACTAGGTTGACTGGCGACTCTAAATTGCCCATAGTGCATGAATGAGAGTGTGTGTCTGTGTTGCAGTCTCTATGTGTCAGTCCTGTGATAGACTGGTGACCTATCTAAGGTGTACACCACCCTCACCTTATGTCAGCAGGGACTCGCTCCAGCCTGTGACTCTGCACAGAAATGCAGTATAGACAACTGATGGATGGACAACTGGGCTTCTTTGGGATACATATCCTATTGCCCTGTAAAAGGTCAACCATTAGACTGCCTGAGTAAAGTCAGACTCAGCTTACAGGTCACTTATCATTTTGTGGCACATGGAAAAAGCTTAAGTGAATTTGAGGAACAGCTTCAATTCAGCACAGACACAAAGTCATGCCAAACTCCTTCTCACGGTCTGCAACAAGTTTACTGAGAGAGCTCATAAGGCACCAAATCTTAACAGAGTTTCTGTAGGGCACAGACAATGTAATACTTGTGTTACCGACTGAAGTATGGACAATGAAAACAGTAGGAACAACATGGCTTACAACTATTTACTGAGTGTATGAATTTAATGACAATTTTGGCACTTCAGTTTAATTTGACATCATTAATTGATAATTAAACATGACCAGATATACAGCAGAAAATAGATGGATAGTGGATGGCTGGATTAGGCTTTCCAAAAAATAATCTAGCACATATTAACAGCAGCAATATGGAACCAAGGCACCAGAGAGGTTTACAACATTTTTTCCTAAAATCAAATAGAAACCATGACTGACGGAAACAAGGTAAGGTAAATGAAATGTCAAACATTTTACAGAGTTTTCTTTTTTTTTCAGAAAATGGAAATCAATCAATCAAGAGACCCTGTTGAAGAACAGGACAATGTAAGCCCAGCCCAATACTAAAAGTAAGGGGAAACAGTTACCTATGCTGACCATACTGAAGATGATCATGGCTACCAAATGAGCAGATGTACACACACTACTCACAAAAAGTCAGGGATATTCAGCTTTTGGATGAAATTTCAGCATACACCTAAAATACACTATAACCTTTACCGGTGAACTTCAATCTTCTCTAAACATTTGAATGCAGCTGTTCAATGTTTCAGTAGTTAGAACATAACACGTTGTTCTCTGACAAGGTGATTAACCACCTCAAAATCACAAGTGTCTGATCCATGAATCGACCACTAAATGTTCTGGTTCAACAACAGTTTGTACTGAAACACTCCTCTTCATCATGCTGCTGACCAAGACAACGCCTAACAGTCCATCAACAGTACCTGGACATGTCGAGATGAAGAAATTACTAATTCATACTTCTACTTAAATGCACTACTTTGATGATATATGATTCTTGACTGTAAACAACATCTACTGCATGTTTGCCCGTCCTGGGTGAGGGATCCCTCCTCTGTTGCTCACCCTGAGGTTTCTTCAATTTTTTCCCTGTTAAAAGGGTTTTCTTGTAAGTTTTTCCTCAGTCAATGTGAGGGTCAGTCAGAGGGTCGGGGCAGAGGATGTCGTCATGGTGCTGTGTAAAGCCCTTTGAGACAAACTGTTTGTAAAACTGTCAGTGTCAACTGTCAATGTCATATGACAAGCATAAACTCAATGTGCTTCAAGAAAATGGGCTATACAAATAAAATTGCCTTGCCTTTTTGTGAGTAGTGTATATACATGCCAACACTGCAAGGATGAACCTGATTTGAACCCTCTAACTACCCTTAACTGTTTTTTCCTGCTCTCCTCAGACTGTGGGTTGTTTCTGGTGTCTGGACTAGGTCTGGTGACTTTCCAATTCTCAGTAAGCATACTTGTCTTAGTTACAGGTGTTTCTATTGTTTTGTCCACTGCATTTACCGTATATCACTGAGGCTGTCCAAATTACAGAATACTTCTCTCTGTACTCTGTGCTGTTCAACAACACCATAGACTGTAGTCTCCAAAATTACCACCTCCCTAAAACAGTTTCTACACAAACTAAACATGTGTTAGGTTTGGTAAGGTGTACCTAATAAACCACCAACTGAGCATATTTAATGGAGCTAATGCCACAATGGCAGACTTCTGTCAATAGCTTGCTGTGTGTAAAGATGGTGGTAAACTACTTGGTAAGAAAAGTTTATCTCCACAGCTTGTTTCTACATTAAAAGCACTGAGACAAGATAGAAAAGACATTATAAAAGGTACACAGGTTTAAATAAGCTAAAAAGGCTGAAAGAAAAAAATAAGATCAAACAGAATAAGACATTTTAAACAACAGAATAAAATTTTCATGAAGTAGCTGCTGAAAGACCTAGCATGTGGTCCACTGGGAAGAATAGCTAACCTGTAAACAATATTCATAAAGTGGCTAACAATCATTAATAATGTTGTGTTTTCAGGATATTCAGATACACAATGCAGGGGCTGTAAATGTGATGAGTATGAAGCTGTAGTAAAGCATTAGGTTAGTTGTCTGTTATTTGACTTGCGATCTTCTCTGGCCGACCTCCTGCTGCAAGTGCACTTTTCTGTGAAGGTACTCTAGTGAAAGTAAACCTTCCATTCAGGCTCAATATTCAACGTGGTATACTGGTCGTTTAGTAAACTTTGGGTCGGCTGAACCCGTCCTGACTGGACGCTTTGGTAGCCTGTCTCAGATGTTGGTGAGCATAGTGGTGCTCACTACAGCGACAGTGAGAGTACCAGGGAGGTCGTTGTCACGGCGATTGCCCTTGTCCCTCAGGTGAAGGGTTTGCTGGAATTCACCTTGTTCAGCTGGTAACGTCACCTGACCCATGAAGGAGTCCATCAACACGTTATGGTTGTAGATCTGTGAGGCACAGTAAGAGAGGAGTTCACTGACTAATGTCACAACATTCACACATCTACACAACTCTCTGTCAGCCTGACAGGCCAACACACACATACACACACACACATACAAACCTCAATGGTGATTGGCACTTTGGCTTTCTTCCTGTAGAAGAGCCCCTTGGTGTCGAAGACGGGGCTACGTGTATTTTTATGGACTGGAGAGCGAACTTTATCTCCTTCGCAGCGAATGATCACGTAGGGATCTGACACTGGAGACACACAGACACACACATTTCTCAGTTTAAGGAAATCAAGTCAGATTAATTTAGTTTATATTATCTGTGTCTTTATGACAAAATCCACACTGGTTAGCTTCAGTAATGGTTAGGAAACATCGGGCACAGCAAAAAAATATCACTGACACAAAGAATTTTAAATATATCCCCCAAAAATAAAGGTTGTGGGGGAAGATGATGAAGGTAAATATCCAGTCAAATATTTTTCTCTCTGAAGAAGGAAAAGGAGAACATACCTCCATCAGAGTCTTGTCCTGCGAGTCCATCAGCCCTCAGTATGTGGACCTGAGTCACCATGGAGGGATAACCACACAGACCAGACCAGCAGGTCTGTGGAGGCTGGTCCACAGTCAGCTCCCTGCAGGATGGACAGAGAGAGTTATGTCAAGTGATTCTTGTGTTTGGTCTTGTGTTCATGCTCATGGTTTTAGCTCATGTCTGTGTCAACATTCTGTTGCCTCCCTGTTCTGTTTTCATTGGTTTTACATCAAGTTGACAACATTAACATTAAAGATCCAATTTACAAAGCAGCGCAAAGTGAAAAACCTTGCTGCCTCAGAGGTAATTGTGACAGTGAATCTGCAGCCTTTAATCAGTGGAATTTTTTTCTAGTGTGTCTTTTCTATTCTAGTTTGTGCACATTTCACCTTGTTGAATCACATTTAGACATGGCTGTAACAGGATTTACCTGCAGATATCAGTGTTTCTTTTCAGATTGTATCAACAACTTTATTCATAGTTCTGATGATGCTGTCTATAATTAACAACTCTGCTCTCTTTAATATCAAAATCTTTACTTTTTCAAATACCCATCAATAAAAATATTAGCTTAAATCTCCAATAATGCACCTTAACACAGTCAGGGGGAAAACAGCATATCCTTACTTGCAGTCTGATGACACATCAGAGAAGATGCGGAGCATAAAGTCTCCTTCCAGGCCGGGGTCAAAGGTCGTGGGAATGATGACATACCGGCCCTCAGTCAGCTCAATGCGGAGGAACACAGACCTTGAGTTGATGTAGATGCTCCCACCAACCTTCTGCTGGGTGACATGCATACGGTAGGTCCTGTTCAACTCCACCTGTGCACAGAGAGACAGCAGCTTTTTAACTCTTGTGTTTATAAGACTGCTCACACTGAATGTTTACTTGCATCCTGCTGTACACAATCACAGAGCCAAGCACACCTGTCTCACTCTCTCTCTCTCTCTCTCACACACAGACACACACACACACTCAGCTGACTCTGTGGATGTCGAAGCCAATGGCCAGGTTTTCTCCTCGCCCCTCTCTCAGGTTGGCCCTGCGGTCTCTCTGCTGCAGAGAGATCAGGATCTCATCTTCCGGCTTCTTCACATCAAACATGTACTACGCCACAGAGAGAAGAAACATTCATATGTTTTTAGAGCCTGTGCTTTCTGGGTGCAATGTTTTGCATCATAAAAAAACAGGAAATTATGAGTGAAAAATACCTGCGGGTTCTGGAGGAAGGAGTGCTTGTTGTTGGTACAGCCCCCCGCTCGGTTGAGAAGTGGATCGTCGTGGCGACGCCAGGAGCCCCGCATCACAGCTTCTTCCCAGGTCTTATGGAAACTCAGATAGGATGTGTTGATGAGACGACAGAGGATGAGGTCTGTGAAGTTAGCAATAAAATCATCAAACGTCATCCTGCAGAGAGGGAGAGAAGGAGGAATAGATGAGTAGAAATATTTTGCTGTGAGATCAGGATGATGTTTGACAAGACAATGACTAAGGATAAACAAAACCGGAATAAGTAAACTCAGTTTTACTGGACCTTTCTTTACTAAAAGAAAGATAATGCCCTTGCACAATTCCTTGTGACAGCATCATTTAAAGTGACGTACCTCACTGGGACATGTTGTAGTTTCACCTCAGCAGAGACAAGTAAATGTAGAAACAACAGAGCAGCTGTTTATATTTGTAACTTGATCCATAACTTCTTCATCTGAGCTAAAAATCAATAAATACGTTTTCCATCGAGGATACATAAGAACTTTTTCCCTAAGTCACAAACTGTCACCTGCAGATACCTGGTATCTGCCAGCAGAGGGCAGCATTGCTCTGAAACTCACCAGAACTCTCCATCGTCCTGCACAGTGACACCAATCTTCTCCCTCTCACTCTTGCTGACCTTCTGCCACTCCTCAGAGCTGCAAACAGCCAGACACATGTCACCTGTGCTGTTAGTCATCAGTGAAGCTATTCATTTCTACTCATCCTAACAACTTATAACAAAATAACATGGGTAAACATTGGGAAAATTACATTGAACTAACTGTTTCTGTGTGCTTCTACACTTTTACAGTCCAATATTGTGAAGCTACAAATGTCACAGCTGACTCACTGTTGTCTGTCTCTGTCATACTGTCAGGCTGCACTTTACATCTATGCCTGTCCAAACTCAAACAGTACATAGTGAAGCTTTGAATGGATTGCATTCAAAGTAAAGTAAATGTTTTCAATCTTAATTAATGAATTATTTGTTAGTTATGGCCAGAAACATTACAATGACTTTAGTTGATCAAATTTTCATTAGTTTAACCATGAACAGTTCCCTCAGAGATATTGTGTTGATGACAGTGTTTTTCCTGTACTTTTACTTCAACAGAAGATCTAATTACTTCTTCCACCATCACCTGTGTCCAGGTTTGAATTCACCACAGTTAAACTAGACTTCTGCACCACCACAGTTAATAGTCTTTTCCCCTTTCACTCCTCCCCCTCCTACTTCTCACCTGTCGCTCCAGGGCCCGTTCCACTCTCTCTGTCCCCAGGGGTTTCTCATGCGGATCATGGTGAGTTTGTCTGACCTGAAATAGGCCAACAGGCCGTGACCCAGTCTCACCCTGCGGACATCTGTCACAGCGTAGGCGTGACCCTTCACGAGGCCACAGGCCAGCCTGGCCTCCATGTCTGCAGCACTGGTTGCCTGGAGTGACACAGTGGCTCTGATTCAGTCAGTGGATTCAGTTGTTTCTAAATGAATTCATTTACTCACCCAGCAGGTGTGTGGTTTGGCGTTAGCCCCTCCTCACCCGGATGGAGCAGCTGATGAGGCCTCCTCTGTTGTGGACCTTCAGAACTCTCTCGAACAGCTCATTGCGTTTCTCTTCGTCTTCTTTGACTCCGTTCTCCATCAAGTCCATTGGCTCCGACACGCCGCCAGTGAAATCCACCAGAGCGTCGGCTGTGTTGCCCCCGTCCAGCGCCTCATAGCATCCACACATTCTACAAAACACACACAGGCCATCAATGTTTACATACACATGTTTTACAGATATGTTGTGTTGTTCTAACTTAATACATTTAACTCTGATGTCACTGTGATCTAACACTGACTCAACTTCAATTTACATAATTGAAAACATACATCAACACAGATATTCATATGAAATATGAAAAACTGAGTATTTTTTTTAATAGTGTGATAATGTTCCACTTAAAATGGTATCAAGCCTATACATGGGGCACTAATGAGAACTTGGCTACAGGAGGCCAGAAACAGCCCAGATCAGAGTAGAACAGTGAACCAAAAACACCAAACAATACTATAAAGTGAGGGACACTTCAACAAACTGGAAGTCTGTCCCTTTCCCAGACCACAAAGCCTTTTGATCCAGTCTTGACTTAAGAATATTTATTAGAGCAGCTTTAAATACCAACTGTGACATTAGTAATACTTCTCCCTGAAATCACACTATTGCCCTATTTTAAAACCAACACTGAACTGATAACAAGAGGAATAAATTTACAGGCATGTTTAGTGCCTGGCTTGCTTTCCTTAAAAAAAAGGCTAAGGGTTGATTTCCACTCTGGTAGTCAAATGGTTTGGGAAAATTACACAACAAGGTCAACAAGTCACCCCCTACTCTTTCTCTGCAGAGCTGTTCACTGTGCCACACAGACAGACACTTACACTGATGATCATTACATAAACATGTATGACTGTTACATTACTCAGGGGAGTCCCTTCACTGTCAACAATCACTATAGCTACATCAACACTATTGACCAAGTGTCAACACACACTAAGTGCTTACTTGGCATAGGCCTTCTCCACCAGGGCGCTCCAGAACTCATTGCTGTCATTGGAGTGGCAGTATACGAGCTCTCCGTTCACCGTGGGCAGCCGGTCATCGATCACCACGTCCACCCACTCACCAAACCGCCAGAACCGGAAGTGAAAGATCCCAGCGTACGACTCAGGTTTGTCTTTGTCCCACTCCTGGTCCTTCCAGTCAGGAATCACCTGGGAAAACAAAAAGAGAGAGACTGTGGGCATCATCTCATCAAAGCTCAGGTCTGATCTCGAATATGAAATGATATTTGTATAATGACTGTTAACTGTTGCACAGTAGCAACTGCTTTTTAATCCAATTTCAAGCCCATTGTCATATTTTTACAAGTAACCAAATGTTAATATTTCAGTCGTTTAACTTTTTGAAATAATATTCAATTCACATACAAAAACAGGTGTATGTGTATGTGTTGTTTCCTGAAGAGTTAAAAAACATCAGGTTTTCCCCTTAATTGACCTTCAGTATCTATAATTAACACAAGCGACTGAGGATTCACTAAGTTTCAACAAGGGAGTGACATCTACCCATATCCTGCCACAAGATCCCCAATGACAACACATTAGAACTGATATACACTCTTACACACCCACACAATGACAAGCCTCACTGAAGTGAATGATATAAATAAATAACTGATCCACTGAGCCAAGACCAGCCAACATCCCAGAAGCCCACAGGAAACTCCCAGAGTTCCCTCTTGTACGTCATCATGGCCATCTGTTGCTTAGCACCCTCACACATCACCCACCTGCTTAACGCCCTTGAAAAAAAAGTGGTTTTATTTGATATTCAAACATGGCAAAGCTTTCCCTAAGATTCATTCTCACATTATTTCACTGCAGCCAGAGTCACCCTCAGATTATTATTTAGACAAATAATGTTGTTGGTTTCAGTAATGTTCATGATTCCACAGTCGTATTAAACTTCATGTTATAAACACACCTAACCCTAACCCTAGAGAAATGACATATACGTCAGTATGTGCTAATGTGTGGTTCAGACATGTCATGTCTCAGGTCTTAAAGGACTGAAACAAGTTCAGTACGGCTGAATACGCCAAAAGACTAATTATTCTAACTGAGACTGTTTTCACATTGATTTCATCTCCCAATGCTCACTTCCCTCCCCTCTCCAATTCTGTGTGGCATGCCAATCAATGTGTCCTAACCCAACTATCCTGTGGGCAAAAGAGACACTGCTACACTGTGATGGAAATAGTTGAAAAGGGGAGGGAAGGCAGAGACAGAGGAGGCATATAAGCCTATTGGAAAAGAGAGACAGAGATAGGAAGAGGGAGAGAGGGCTTGAAATCAGACAGTCTACCAGAGCTCTCGATCTATCACACCATCCATCAGTCAGGCAAGCTCTGTCCACTCTTTCACCCAGGATTAAAACCTTGATGTCAGACATGGAGAAGGCCAACGCTCCCTCCAACACCATGGTGCTGCCATTCAAAGAAGACACCGCTCTGACAGAGGTGAGACTCTCACTTTGACAACTTCCATCATAACACTAACAGTGAAGTGTTGTGCTGTTATCATGATATTGTCAGTGCAATTTTTGATTCCAGAGAAAATCTAACCGCATGCAAAAGAAATTAATCTAATTGGTTTGTGCACATCAGTACAAATGTCAATACTGCAGCATTGACAGCTAATGAAATGTTACACATAAATATTTAAAATTCATACTTCAATCCTCTGTATACACCTTTGAAGTCTACAGTATTTCAATTTTTAGCAATGTCTAACATTTCAAAGTTCACATTTTTTGTTGTATACTTGGACATCAGCTACCTTCAGAAATTACTGTATGTATGCATACTTTAACTCTTCTCCATGGACAAAATCATCTTCTTAACATGTTCCTGGTGTTTGAATGTCTCCAGTCCTATGATCAGTGGGTTTATTCATCAGATCAGGAGAGATGTAACACTGACTGGCACTCAGCGTGATGAGACCAGTCACAGTCTAGGTCAACAGCTCCAGGGCTTTTGTGACTGTCATCAATTGTAAATTGTAAATGTTCACTACTGAAGCGCCGAGGAGGGAGATTTGGAGCTACAATAACAACTGAAAAATTGATCGGTGAACGCAGTGACTCAAAAGTGTATTAATCACCAATGTGTAGATTTGTGATACAGTCACCTTGCAACAGATTTAAAAGAACAGCACAAAGTGCTTAAAACACAAGCATTATCTCTTAAATCTCATGACTGTTTCATTTTTAGCCGTCATCAGCGACATCAGCAATGTCATCCTGACGTCCCACTAGTGCAGGCATGTCCAAACTGTTCCACAAAGGGCCGAGTGGCTGCAGGTTTTCTTTCCAACCAAGGAGCAGCAAACCAGACTTGACTCATTCAACCTGATCTCAGTCTTCAGACAGCTGATTGGTTAAACTGTGTGCTCTTGATTGGTTGGAACAAAAACCTGCAGCCACACCGGCCCTTTGTGGAATGAGTTTGGACATGTCTGGTCTAGTGGAAGTGGCAACATAGACAGTATACAAGGCTTTAATTTTCAAGGACTCAGCTAGTGTTTTGACAAAGTGGGGAACGAAGTGTTATTTAATCTTACAATTATTGGTGTTATTCATTGATAATAATAATCGTGCCATTACACAATGATAATTATATCACATCCATACAAGGTTAGTGATATACAAATGTTAAAACATTGGATCAGCTCTTGATCCAAAATTCAAATGAATGGATGCAATTTAGGCATGATTCAGACAGACTCACACACACGTCAGGTCCACAATGGACCACAAACTAATGAGGACACTCAAATGTAGCTAATTTAACACCCATATCAATACATGTCAGATTGCACAATCAGTTTCAATCAATCAATCAAACTCTCTTTCTACAATCAGAAAGAGACATTGCAGATTGAGCGATGGGTGTGTGTGATGAATGTACAGGTATACCAGAGCAGAGACATGTCATCAGCTCGTACCATACACCTCAGCCCTGCAAGCTTTTCTTCTTTAAACAAACTTCATTTAACTCTGTTCAAAAACGTCACAGTGTATCTGTGCCACGTCATGTTGTGTGGTTGTTGACGCCGCAGCATTTCAACACACACTGTCTTTGTTCGTCACAGCTCCAAATCAGCCACCGTTGGGAGACTTAAATACAAAATAACAAGCCCTTAGGTCATGTGTGGGAGGATATTACACTCCATGGTTACATTTTGTTGATAAGAAATAACTAGTGATTGTAGGAATTAGTACAGGAGCAAAGGGAAAAGTGCTACGACCTTGTAGAAAGAGACAAAGTCCACTTGAGGGGGAGGTGGTGGATCGATGGGTCAACAATACGCAGCAAAGAAGTCTGAAAGTGCTTATTTTAACCAAAATCACTATTTCATTCTAATCCTAGCCGAGTAATCACTGTTATAATGGTAACCATGGCAACGAAGGTAGGTATGTCACTCTTGGTTGCTCTTAATACAGCCCAATAATAGAGCAACCATGACAACCAAGGTGTGGTAGCTGCCATTCAGGAGACACTTGTATGGACCGTATCAGAAGACTAGGAAAAATGACCTGTCTGGTTGTTCAGGTTAGATGGTTGACTGGTGAACTGGTTAACTGGTGATTGGTGGTGAACTTCGCTCACAGTGGGATGGGGGAACACCCCTCATGTTTCTTTCTCAACCATCATCTCAGACAACATCTCAAAATGTAATGGGGCTCCTAAGTCTTTCATTGACGATGCTGTTTCCTTTGTTCCTTTATATCCACTGCAGATGATGCGTCTGCGAGTGTCGTCTTTGCAGCGGTCTGGCCAGAAACGTCAGGACGGTGAACGTCTGCTTCTTCCCCATGAGGCCGTGTACCGGCTAGACTTCAACAACCAGGAACTGAACTTCTCCCGCTGGTACTTCTCCCTCTCTGGCCACGGTCGAGTCACCATCACTGGTATTTCCCAGCACTGGACCCCTGATCTCACCAACCTGATGACCCGTCAGCTACTGGAACCAATCGGAACATTTTGGCGCAACGCCAACGACCCAGACGATTCCCCACTCAAATGCCTGGAGGCAGACATGCAAGAGTTCGGCGAAAGGATTGCTGAGCTGGCCAAGGTCAGGAAGGTCATGTACTTCCTGTTTGCTTTCAGGGAGGGGGCAGAGGCAGCAAATCTCAGCTGCTCAGTGGAGTTCATGCCTGAGAAATGACTGTTAACCTTTTGCCAGTACACACCTGCTAGATTATTGGAAAAGCATTGCAATATATTGTGCAGCCTTTGACCTTGAAAACATTGCACTAGAGCAGAAAACCTTGTATCTCCTTTTCAAGCACTCAATAACCAATACCTCAAAACCTCAGCTTAAATACCCCCCCCCCCCCCCCCCCCCGAAAGTCAGTTAGGAAAATGCATTTTAGCACAAAGAACGTTTTAATGTCAAAAGCCAAGTCAAAATTTTATAGGCATTTATCGCAAGTTGGTTTTAGAGAAAGTAAATAAAGTATTTTTCACTAAACAAAGCACACATAAAAAAGCAAAAACCCTAATAAAAGGTAACACAAGTATGAATGCACTTTATCTAAACTGAACTAATTCTCTTGAAATTTCCCTGGTGCTACTTAAAAGATCATTGTATCATCAACATGAATCACCAAAATAAAAAACAGTCCAAATCATGCAGAAATGTGAGCATTCAAAAAATGTCTACACACATATTATTTAATGCTGATGCTGATTCATAATCACCTGAAGTTTTCCATTTTTTATAATGAAATGATCTTTGTTTGAACATGAAACTTATCACACAAACTAAGAGTTAGAGGATTCCTCCTGTAAATAAAGCCTGCCTTTACTGTTCAGCTCATCACCGTGATCATATGTAATGAGTGATTTGTTTCGAGTCTTTGCCGTTGTTGCTTTTTTTGTTTCTGAATTCTTTCACTGCTCACAGACGTGAAGTGACAGCTGGATGCAAAACAGCTGGCAGTGGATATCAAATATTCACATTGCATGACTGTCGGCCTGACACAAAACTGATCAATGGAGTGACATCTATTAAATATTGACTGAAAGCTTTCTGTGTGTTCTCATTGGTGCTGACTGTTATTGGTGTTACTGGACAGAGGCAGAGGGGAGGGAGGAGGGAGGGGACAGAAACACAGAAGTTGACAGACGATGAGGGATAATGGACCAGCACGAGCACAGTCTGTGCTGTTGTTTTGAAGCTGTAGTTTACATTTTGTTTTCCTCTTTGGTTATTTGGGCACTCTGCCTTCTGTCTTGCCATGAGCTCCATGACAAAAGAACAAACACTACATGCTCACAGTGCAGTGCTCTCGATCTAAGACTTGTCTGCCATGTGTCGTTCTTGAGTTACTGTGTTAAACAGAAAAGTTTGTTTCCTCCATATTAAACCAGCTCAGCAATCAATAATCAGTTTTGTCATGAACATGCCATATATGTTCAGCAATTTGAATATGTTAGGTAACTGCTAAGGAGTTAGAAAACTATCCAATAAAATCAGTGTTTTCTCATTAATATGCAAATGTATGCAGTAAGCCACACTCATATCCAAATTGGGAACCTGTGGAGGAAGTGTGGAATTTGCATTATGTATTGTTCTCAAGTTATGGTGTCAGCAACAGTGGATCTACAGATTCACTGTCACAGAAACCAGTGCGACCACTTAATGTCTCACAGAAAGCACCACATACTACAGTGCAGAGATGAGACAATGAAATATAGGACACTAGTTAAATCATTTAAGTATTTTAATACATCCTATATGAAGCCTGTACCACAAACTGTGACATTTCAATAACAGAAGAACTTTCTACTTGTTGTTCACACACATGCAGTTGTGTATGTGAGTGAATTATTTAGTCTTATAACATGGTTACTACCAGTTCTCTTCGCCTTGGAACAACAAAATGTTGTTGTAATCTTTGTCAGGCTGACTGTGTAGTTTGCCTTCAACCCACCAGAGGCCTAGCAAGCGTTTTAGGAACAGTGTTTGTCTTTGCACCATTGACGGGTGTCAAGACAACGGGCTGCTCCACTGAGGCAGTCCCACTAAAGCAGACTTTAATTTCCCTCCAGCCGATGGAAAAGTGAGCCCTGCAGAGGAGCTCTGAGACCAGACAGGAGGACTGAGGTAACCAACAGTGGAAAAAAATGAGGACACACAATTCACAATACACCACACACGCACACACATTGACAAAACTCTGGTAACACATGTGACACATGTTTATAATATGTGCATTTAAGTGACTGCAGGGCCTTGAGGTGGGTCAGTTTTAATCCTGAACTTAGTCCTGAACCATCTGTAGATTCCAACTTTGAGTTAACATCTGTCTCAGGTGATCCAGTCTCAAGTGCTCTAACTGCAGATGCTTATCAATGCTAGGTCTGAATATGGCCTTTGAACAGATTAGAATAGCTTCAAAATGTGAGTCTGCCATTAAACCTTGAACAAAAAAAACTCTTTATGTTGTGCTTTCGCTTTAGGACTAAACCCTCTCACTCATAGTGTATAGTATGTTGATTAAGAAGTGTGTTGTCAGGATGTTGTTTAAAACCCAGATCAAATTCTGGAAGATGAGAATTAAACATCAGAAAAGGATGGCACGGTGGTGTGGCGGTCAGTACCTTCACCTTTCTGAGTAGAGTTTACATGTTCTTCCTGTGACTGTGTGGGGTCTCTCCAGGTTCTCCAGCTTTCTCCCACAGTCCAAAAACATGCACTCTAGATGAATTGGTGACCCACATTGCCATGTAGGTGTGAATGTGAGCGTGTGTGTGTGTGTTGTTTTTCCTTATGTGTTGGCCTGTGATAGACTGGTGACCTGTCCAGGGTGTACCCAGCCCTCACCCTATCTCAGCTGAGATTGGCTCCAGAACCCCTATGACCCCACATGGTGTAAACAGTGGATGGATGGATGGATGGATGGATGGATGGATGGACGGATGGATGGATGGATGGATAAACTTCATAGAGGCACTAACTCTATGACTAACCTCAGATTCATTCTGTAGACACACACACACACACACACACACACACACACACGTACGGTGTCTTGCTGCCATCTATCTGTGAATGTGTGATTGGATGAATGAAAATCAAACTGTAACATGGTTTGGATAAAAGTGTAATAATGTTGTCTGTTTACCACACACTCACCCTCTAACATGTGTTTTGCCATCCTCAGGAAAAGGAATGTTTGCTTTGGTAAAGCTAACATAACAACTGCACAGCTGTACCTGGGTGGTTTTGTCTCACCTTCTGCCATAGTGCCTCCCTGGAGGCCAGGCTGGAGCAGGCTGCCACAAACCAGCAGTTTCCCAGCTGGCCTTGGTGCAGGTCATGGGCACTGAGGCCATCCACAAATAGATGGGGGTCGCTGCTCAACTCCTGGAAGGAAAAGGATGATCACAATCAGTGCTAATCATTAAAACACAGTCAACAGAGTAAGAATCTTTATACTGTATGTATTTATAGCATACAGCAGCAAATTGTGTAAGACATAAATGTAAAGATATAGAGGACTAAACTCACAGTTTATGACTTGCAGCCAGTCCAGCTGTGACAGCTGGCATTAACTGAATGATTTTACTAACAAATTTAAACAAACCTGTTCATGCCACTAATATCACAGAGTCAGCGAGGGGAAAAAAAAACCCCATTAATTACTTAGTTCACAATATACGTTGAGCTTCCACAGAGAACTTCTCTTTCAGAGACAGACACAGTGAGTAGGTCCACCAGCTCAGTGACAGCTCTAATTATAACCCAGTCCACTACTTTAGTCCTTCTCTACTGTATTTTATACTGCTGTTGTGTGTTCACTGACAGTAGAAGAATGTCTTCCAGGTGTGGATGAATGTGGAGCAGGGCGTAGCCAGAGTACTCAGTCAACCATAATAAGGTAAACAGGAGCAGAAACGCCCTCAGAATAAAAGCAAAGCAAACCACAGAGACAGGACGGCAGCCAAATGAGAGGACGGTGATAAACCAGCTGCACACACCCCCAGTCAGAGCATTTTTATGTCCTGCACTTAACCACATATAAGTCAGATGTATAGATGACTTACATAAAGCTTACTTATTCAAAAGTCGTATTGAAACACATCAAAAGTACAAAATATAATGTACAGCTCTGGACAGAGACGGGTGTTTCCCTGCTTCCAGACTTTGGTAGTTAGTTACACAGTACGAGAACAGAGTATGAGCTCCTTCCTTTTCATTTACTAAAGTCACATGACAAAGTGACACATAAAGAAACTGAAGCGGATCTCACTGGGTGTGCAGTCTTTAAATTAAAAGCCATGGTTCTAAGTATAATGTACAGTACACACCCACATACAGCACCATAAATATCTTCGTCTGTTCAACCACCACACACACACACACACACACGGGTCAGGTCTATAGCCTGGTGGTTGTTCTCCTTCATCCTCTTCATATATGCAGGTTATGTTTTTATAGGATGAATATGTCATAATCATTGAGCATTGTATACTTGTTATTATCTCTCTTTACCTCTGACCTGAATATTAACTGTTGATGACTGAGACCACCACATAAACATAATAACTACAGGCTGTCACGTCAACCACTTCCCCTGTCATGTCCTTATCTTTCTGTGACATTCATTGTGAATGCTGATCATCTCACACCAACCTTAATTACTGCTGAGAATAAATACACCTACAACACATCAGTGAACTCTGGACATTACAGCATTTGTCCCTGAAGTCGCACTGAGGGTTTACTAAAACCTTCCTTCTCTGTCGTATATCAGTGACAGGTGGGTCAGGTTTTCAAACACACCGTCACACATACGGTGTAAACACAGCCCCTCCATCTTTCTTTCTTTCTTTCTTTCTTCCTTTCTTTCTCCTTTTTGATGATCTTATAATTTGTTGAGAAGTACAGTTGTAACTTCTTTAAAATATGCAGTCACACTGAGATTTCCTCTCTCTCACCACTCCCTGGACAAGTCAATAATATTGATTGATCAGAATGTTTTAGTTTCCTGTTTAATTATTTAACTGCTCAGATCATTAATGATTCACAGCAGAAGCAGCAGATTATACACACAGAGTTCAGACCTCAGCTGAGTGCTTTTTTATACAGAGACTTGAAACTTCTTGAAACGTTCTAAATCTTGATTGATATCAAACTTCAAATTGAATGCACTAAAATTACTCCGAAATCAAATCTGACTAATAAAAACATCAAGACTTTGTTCTGATCATCTTTTGTCACTGCAGTTTCTGGTCTGAAGCCTGTTTCACGACAGCGTCAGTCTCATAAATAGCTAGGACTGCATTGGAAAGCACATCAAAGTTTTAAATGAAGTAACAGGACAAACTAACAAGCTCATTTTCTCTGACTCCATGACGCAGGTTATCAAACAAAATCAAGGGTTACTCTAGACCAATGTCATTTGTTGGAGTTATCACATTTCTACATGTGAAAGCAGTTGCTGCAGCGCTGATTCAAACACAAACATGAGACACATCACAAACAACAACACAACAAAACAACACAAAATTGCTCAGAAGGTTTGAGGGAGAGACCTCAAGGTGTAGATCTGTCCTTCAAATATTTGCTCAAATACTTGTTCAGAGCACAAATACACATACATTAAACACACACACACACATGCAGATACACAAAACAAGATTTCTGTCCGAGTGTGAATTCAGTGGAGTAAATTCCACACATTCCTCAGCCTATTCACTCCACTCCTGACTTTATAGGAACAATCTGCTCTGTCTCATAAGCAGCAGCCCCTTCTCCCACCTACTGTTTCCTGAGTCTGTTTCTTGTCCCTATGGCCTCACAAACCATCAGCTGATCAGTGATGCAGCTGTGCCTCCATCTCTGTGTGAATGTGAGCGACTGTTTAAGGACTAATTGGCGTCACCGTGTTCATACTTTGCTGTATGATTCCTGTTGTTTGTTTAATGAGATACTCTGTGTTTGTTACAGCAGCTTTGATTGAAAGCACAAAGTAAGTGTTTGTGTGATATGATTATTCTTGTTGTAAGGCCTGGTTCAGGTTGTAAATCATGAATGAATACAGCAAAAGAAAGCCATCAAACTTTCTTTTAATGTCTGGTTTGTCAGTCAGACTGAAACTGAAAAAGAACATATATAAATCTAAATGAAAATTCCTTTGTTGTCCACAATGGGTGTTTTCCCACATATTGGTGCGAACCAAAGGGTACATTTTTCCTTGTTCTTACCTTTGGCCTTTTCCAGATGACCCGGCCGATGCGGTTGCTCTGGTAGAACAAAGACTGGTCAGTGGTGGGAAACAGAGGGTCTTCAAACAGAACTCCATTCTGCTGGCACTGCCTCCTCAGTGCAGAGAAAGACTGGCCTTCGTATGCAACCACCATCGCCCTAAAACACACAGAGACACACTGTAATGCTTTTCATGACACACACCTTCACTTCACTTCAAAAACACATTAAGCTGCTTTTCAAGCAGACAACACACAAGTATGTTGATAAGAGAGTGTAGTGTAGAGCTGATTTAAAAAACAACACAAGTCAACCAAAGTGCTGTGCAGAACAAAATCAACAAATACCCAGGCAATTAACTCAGAGAAAAGACATACAACATGGCAGTGCTGGCACAAAGATCAGTGACATGGCACAGTCTGGAGGCTTCAACAGTGTGTCGGCCCGGAGCCCTGAATATGATACACTTAAGACAGCACAATGTTTTTTAAACTGTATATCAGCAGATTGGAGGAAAATCAAAAGGCTGCTGCTCTCCTGACAGAGTTACACACACTGCGCCGCAGCCAAGACATGGAGGAAACTCAGTTGAGATTAAAACACTGTTTGTTATTCGGGGGAATAAGCTACAAAGCTTTGGAGCAGACTGTGCTACAGATAAGGATTAGTAACAAGGATATCCTTCCCTTTCAGAAACTCGTAACATTTTTTAACACTCCCAAAACATACACAAACACAGAAAAAGAGGAATGCAACTTTCATCTTATGTTTGCTTTACTGATGATCCATAGTCAAACATGACTGTCCGAGTTTCTGTTTGTCCTCCTGCCACATGGCTGGTGGCAATGTTTGTGTGTGTTTGTCCATGAGTGCAGCAGCACTAAGCAAACTCCTCCCAGTAGCCTCTAGGATATCAAATGAAGTGAGACAATAGCTGCGTTTACATGCAGTGTTTTCCTCAATCTGATTGAAAACAATCAGATTAAATGAATCTTATTCGATGTGTTAATGAACAATAAATAAAGCGATCCACATACAATCCGTGTATACATGGCCCCACATGGGGGTTGTATGAAGCCTGTTGAGAACTAAAATTAGCCAGAAGCACAACAAACTCATGTCCCTCTTCATCACTTATCTGACATTTTAGAAGTGGCCACAAAGTAAAGATACAACACTGACGATAACCAACCCCACCTCGCACGTGGAGCAAACACACCTTTAATTTAGTTACACTTCATACATTAGTTAATTATTCTATTTTCTGGCGTTAGATGCTATAAATTCAGATAATAAACAAAAATATAAAGCAACACGTTTGTCTTTACTTTTACATTCATGAGTTAAAATAAAAGATCTAAACTTTTTTCTCCACACAAAAAAAAACATCTCTCAAATAATGTTCACGAACAGGGCATCGTGGTGGCTCACCTGGAAGAGTCCGCTCCAGCCATGGCTTCAAATCTGACCCCTCTCTCTCTCTAACTGTCCTGTTTCTCTCCACTGTCACAGGAGAGACCTGTACCGCACAGGTGTGTCATACCAAGATGCTGATCACACAGTATCATGCTGTGGGCTGACCACAATAACAGACCACTGAAAAAAAAAAGTGCTCAATGCCATATGAACGGATAAGTAGTAAAGCCAATGGATGGATGGATCCAACTGGCCTCACAAGCACAGACCACATTTCAACACAACTAGTCATGTGTTTGTGATAATGCACAGCCCCACTGCTGTACATTCATTCAACTGGTAAAACCTGAACAGGTCGACATTCAACCTAACAGTCACACACTCCCTCTGTGTTACTGTGTGCACATTTTTTACAGTGGTCTTTTATGGTGACCAGCCCACAGCACCTGTGCATTACTCACACTGTGTAATCATTATCTTGATATGACACACCTGCGCTGCACCGTCCATATAACCCTGGCAGACGCTCACTGACCAGGCCCCAGGAGTTCAAAACGTTCAACCTGGATCACAATGATCCAGATTTTGAAATCCCTTGTTTTTCCATCCATAATCCATTTTACTCAAAGCAAAACTGGATTGGATCAGTCTGGTCCAGATACAAACTATTCAAGATTACCAAATCCAGATAATGAGTGATAAATGGGACTGTATGTCACACTGAAGGCTACAAGGAAGGTAGAAACAGGTAGAGTAGCAGCAAAGTGTATTTATTTGAAAATGAGGTGTATGTATTGTTTTTTTGTTTCTTCAATGTCTTTTAAACAGCCAGACCTTATCTGACTCACAAAAACAAATGAATCTAAATGCAAATACTGTATACATTCAAATGTGGACTTAAAATATCAAAATTCAAATTTTATTTAAATGTCCAGTAGCCGGGAAAAAACATTCAGAGTTGGAATGATCAAAAGTGAACTTTCTTTACTTTATCACAGTTTAGAAATCAGGTGCAAAATATAAAGAAATAAATGTACATATATTACATGATAAATGTTGTGTATTTGACCTGTTGAATTACATTTGTTCCTGAAATCCACCCTGAATCCATTCGACTGCTAGTATCAGAATAATCCTGATTCTTTGAATCAAAGTTATCCTGATCCTATTAAAAAGTTTTGAACAACACAAACTGAGGGTGTGAAATTAAATTAAAACCAAGGCTGGATTATGTGATCTAATCTGATTTCAGAATCCATTTTTGGTTTTGAAGAACCCATTTTGATCAATCCATCCATCCATTTGATCCAATCCATTATCCAAAATCCATTCAGATTACTTTTGAACAACTGGGCCCAGGGGACAGTCACATTTATGAACATAATTTGAGCGGGAGACACCTCCTGTGTGATTTTAGATATCATATTTCTACTCATAAACATAGGTGTCAAGTAAGTGTATATTTTCTGATTTTATTTTGATTGGCTGTCAAGGTTTCCATCTCTCTGAAAGTGACATCAACAACATCATTCATCATTGTTGTTGTTGTATGTTGCCCTGGTGTGTGACTGTGTGTTATATGATATTTTTATTTTTATCATCCTTGTTGTGGACATCTCTTCAGTCTTACACTATTGTCCGGATGCTGGTTTGGTTTCCATGGATACTTTTAATGGGACTCATCAAGCCAGTCCATAATCATATCAATGTCACTTAAAGGCCCAACACAGAGAGAGGACACTGAACAGAAACCAACTAAAAGACTGACAACAGAAAGACTTGTTTTGTTTTCCTCAGTAAATCTGCTCCGTGGTCTGTCTGAGTAAATGCCTCCATTCATTGGCATGAGAATGGATTTTCCTTTGAGATGCTGAAAACATTGGAAAAGTGCAGCTTGTAACTGTAACTGCACTATAACCAGTGATAATGGTTTCCAGAGTGGGGGAGTCTGAATGTGTACTTTTCCTGTTTTTTTTAACATTTCTTTAGACTGCAATTGTTTGTTTTGGTTGTCAGTCCTGGGCTGATGCACTGGCGCTGGTTTTCATATTGTTCATTTGTGTGGCAGGAGACAAAGACGGTGAGCAGAGCACTGTGTTATGGATTTGTACAATTTGTCATGATTAAGAGCTTACGGAGTCTCTTAGGGTCTTTCATCAATGGATGGAGGTTACTACACAAACTTTGAAACACCCTTCAAATATCCATGGTACTGAAAAGAAGATCTCTTCATACTGTATATCTCCAAATTACAGATCAGTTAAGTAAGAAATGCAAAGCAGAGGTCAAATCTGATCAAGACGTATACTGATGCATAAAAGATTCAAGATGACAAATATCCAATACTAAACTACTGTCCCATGTCCATCAGGAATGGGAGAAAGCCTCAGGCCTGTACCTGTGGGAGGAAACTAGAATAATATGAAAAGAGCCCAACTTAGACCAAATGGGTTTAAACATTTTATGTTTGTAACTAAAGAAAATACATTTCGTTTTAGGTGTAACTCGTTACACATGTCAGTGAAAGACCCCATATAAGGTAGTGTTGACCTTGTCAACCGTCTCACCAACTCAGTAGCAATAAAGTTACCAAAAGAGGAAGAAAAAACACAACTCATCTTTCCACAGGCAAAGCCTGATTATTAATAATCCATAGACTTCAACTGTGCTCACAACAGGGCCAGTTGTCGTGAACCTCTTGAGGGAACTGTAAATATATGGTACGCCTCACTGTGTAAAGAAGATCCTTTTAAAAAAGGCCTTTGGGTTCTGTAACCAAAGAGAAGAGCATCTAGTGAAGAGGATGACAAGCATCATAAAACCACCTCTGATATATTTTTTGAGTCTTGTGTCAAGAGACACGTGAAGCACTGACCACAAAGTAAAGCTGCATATTTCTGCAGTACACTACGTGGTCTCTGAGAGGAACAAGCACGCTTTAAGAAACTAAGCTGACCCTCTTCAGACAACCAGCATGACTGGGGAATGACTCATCGTCAGATGGGAGAGGGGGGTTGTGTTTTTCTGTGTTTGTGTGTATTTGTGTGTGTGTGTGTACTTAGGCTAATATAATGATTACCTGAACCTGAACCAGTTTACAGTCACCTCAGCCATTATGACACCGACAAACATTTTCATCGTGTGTAGAGACCTCTGATCAGGCAGCTGCTTTCTTCTCTGAACTAATAATAAAGATGACGTGCTGACATTTTGCTCCATATTGAAAATGAAAGCCATTAATCCATTTCCTGTTCTTGCTGTGCTATTGTTCTGTTCACAAACACCACACTGGTTTGTGTTTCACAGACGATGCTGGAGCAGGACTTTATCTCCCTGCTTTCTCACATTGCAGAGCAGGACGATCAAGATTAATGTGATTTTATTTCATCTTGAACTGCAGTGACTAGTTGACTGATTGTTAGTAGGGTTGCAAAGTTGTGGAAATTTACCAGTATGGCTTCCAGAAACTTTCCATGGGAAGTTAAGATGAGGATTTTTGGAAATATTCCCATTAAGAAACCTTCCTTGGGCATTATGGGAATTATTAGGAATTACCTGGAAATTGGGAGCAATTTAAACAAACTGTATCATACGTCATGTCATATGTTTTGCCATAAACAGACATCCATGCAAAATAAAACAATTAAAAGGCATTTCTCTTGATAACAAAGCTGTCAACTGACTCATCTATCCATCGAATCATCTACTGGACAAATGATACCTAAGTTCATCAGTTACTCATTGGACAGAAAAGTACTCAAAATCAAAAAGCATAGTCACAGATCCCTACTTCACATAGTGCAAGTCTTTGGGGTTTGGATAGGAACACAAACCCAGGCCATTTTTCCAGCCCATATCAACATTTCAGAGCTTGTTAATGATATGTTGCCCCATATTTTATAAACCTAGCTAATGCCTATGTGTAGTGTGATTATAAGGCATGTCTAGATTCTATATTAATACTGTGAAAGTATCGAAGCCTCGGTCCACAGGGGAATGCACACAGAATGTATTCAGGAACTGAGCTTTAAAATGTAAACGTGCTTTGTTGTGGTGTCCCTACAAAAGCACAACTTACAGACACATTATTATATTAGAGGTTGTAAAAGTAAACTAACAAACAAGGTGACTTCTAAATTACCTCACATGTCCACTGATCTATCAGCTGATAAAAGCTCACATCCAATATATTAACACCAAATCCACAATAGAGCAGTAACTTCACACTAGGTCTGATTCTGTTTCTGATATTTCATCTATAAAATGACAGAAACAGTGGCTGCTGTGATTACACAAAGTTCTTCTTGATGTACTCAGATAAACAATCCAAACCCCCAGAAATGTTCAGTTTAAAATCAGGCATGACGAACAAAAGCAGCACATCTTCAGTCAGAGAGAGAAAACAGTGTTGGCAGCTGCTGAGGAACAGGCAGTTACTGAAGTCACCTGTTCACGTCAGTCTGCTGATTTTTCATTCATTTGAATTGGGGACATAACATCCTGTGTCTCAGACAAATGGATTATAGCTAAAAGACTACAGGCTGCATTATCTACAGCCCACAGACATCTGACTACGGCGCAAGTAAGATCAGATGAATACCAGCCAAACATGGGTGTGGTTTCATGTGGGCACACTACAACAGATGTGAAATAAAACACAAATGGCCCTGTGCAGATGTTTAAAAGTCGCATGTTGACGTTTTAATGATGTAGATTAAACATAAGGCACAAGGATGCGGCTGTGCCAAACAGTCTAGTATTCTCACTTTAGCAAAGTGAACTTTATGGCTCGTTTTGTAGTGTTTTTATCTTTGTGAAGTCACCCAGACTAAGCCAAATATTTACACCGGAAATATAAAGACTTGCCTTCAAAATAAAAGTGCAATGCCTGCCAAAAACTCCTCCACACATGACTCCACCAGAGGAGGCATCTGTCACTCCTTGCAAAAGTAAATTTTGCAATTGTCAAAATAGTACAGTCAATTATAGAATTAATTGTTCATTGTAGAAAAACACAAGTTTCTGCTTTATACCATAGTATTTTACTTTGACTTTCTCGTTGCTGTTTTATAGCTGGATTGCACTTGCGGCGTTACTCGTATTTTATTTTGAAGGCTGCGACCGGATGTGTGTCTGTATACGGGGTCTGGCTTGGAAGATATAACTTTATTTAATTTTCCATCTCCCATCGTCGACGCTGCGCAGAGATGCCCTGTATCACAACACTGCTAAATCCAGTTTTATAACGACACTACATACACCGACAAACTTTAACACGTGCACACTGTTCATTGTGAATGAAATCGGTTAACGGTGGTTAAAGTAATACCACTGTTCAACTTCACTGAGAACCTCTTCAATAACGAATCCTCAGTGAGGTTACGTTACTGACGTTACCTGACAATGTGTTCAGTTACCAAGGGCGGCTCTCTGGACGACACAGGCGGCTGCAGCTCTCTCTATCCCCTGGGAGGACTTCGGTGCTCTCCCTCCCCGTGCCGTCAGCTCGATGATGTCCGGAGCTTCTCGGTTAGTTCCCGTGTTTCACGACACCAAGTAAAAGCACAGAGACAGGAGGAGCTCTGGCTCCCGGATTCAAACCGCCCTCACTCAACTCGCGGCTCCACCAGATTATTTGATGCCTTCAAGTGCAACACGGACAAACTGGAATTGCCGCGTTGAGGCTGTTTCAGACTTGATTAGTGCTACCGTCCCAAGGGAGGGAACACTGTTAGGTTAATGCTATTCAAGACATTGACATGTTTACAACAATTTATAGTTACTATATCAAGACTGACATGTGGACTGTGATGTTTGCTACAACACCTGGGCAACTATGTCAGGGGTCTGTCATACAAAGCAAAGTGAACATACCCAGGATAAGTGTTAGTTATCTGGGTTAACTAAATTTAACACTCTGTCCTGGATAACCTGTAATGTGACGCTGGTTACCAGCTGGCTCAGTAAACTTAGAACCATGAATAGAATAAAGCTCTTGATATGATATGATATGATATGATATGATATGATATGATATGATGTGAGAGGAAACAATGTGAGATGAAGTTGATCACATGACTGGAATAGTGAGGAAACACTAGAAATGGTTTCTCAGTATTAAGGTCAGACTAAGACTATATTGTTAGTGCATGAAGTTCCTTAGTCCAAGTTAATGTCAGACTGTTTCTGCTACAGAGCAGAGCAGAGTACTTCATGTCTGACCCTGACCCTGACCCTGATGAATCAGTCTGACAGAAATGTTTAAAATTTATAAATCATATTTAGTGTTGTTCTAGTCAAAGTCATTCAGTGGTTTAGTTTTTATTTCTAGTGCTGGTTACAGAGCCTGTTTATGTTATTCTGAGATGCAGTGATGATGATGATGATGATGATGATGATGATGATGATGACAGTAAAAGCTTCATCATTGTCAGGATCCTGAAGAAGAATAGTCTTTGTTCAGGTGAAACGAAGCTATAACAGTTATCATGGAGTGATAAACTCTGTGTAGGTCTCTTTTGTCTTATGCAAGGTCTGGAGCAGCAAAACAATTCAAATGATTTATATAAATGTTCCACTTGCTATTTTATTCCTGTTAGACTCCCGTAGGGACGAAGACTCATGAAGACTCAATTTCTCAGGCATCTGATTGGTCAGTAATTTTGATCTGATCCAATGTTTGCCTTTCACCATGGTGATTTACCCCACTGAAAAAGTGAACCTCTGTGGTAGGATTACCTCAAGTCTTTCTATGTAGCACAGGCCTCTGGAGCTGTCTGATAGAAACCAGGACACCTAGACAAGTAAACACTTAGTCCATGTTTCCAAACAGTCTTTGTGGAACACGGAGGCTGAGATACTGAGAAATAGAGACACAACAGCACAGAGACCACCAGAAACCTGGAAGCTGTTATGAATACAGAAAGATAAATTACCAGGTCTTTAACGTTGTTCCAGTCTGCCCAGCTGTGCTTTGGGGCTCTAAATGTGGCTGGATAGCATCTATTAATGTTTGCTAATTGTATAAATAACATTGCATGGGTATTGGAATTGGCTTGGGAGGCTGACATTGAACATTCACAGCAACATCCACAACTGCAAACGCCACATCATGGAGACAACATTAGTCTAGCTGCCATCCGTTGGTCTCATCTACTTCTTGGCCTGCAGCTTCAACAAGTGCCGGGCAATACTGGTAAAGAAGAGCCTGTGAAGGTGGCACAGGGCAGAGGGCCTGATCTGATGTTGTACATCAGTGGTGCAAATTTCTCTCAGGCCCTGAGCTTACAAGAACTTCAGTTCTTGTTTCATGATAGTGATTTAACTGTCGCAGTTCATTTGAGATTCAAACAACATTTAAAGCATCTGGCAAAGAACAGTTGTACCACAGACCTGGGTAACGCCTGTGCAAGAAACGTAGGAAACACAATGACATAAATGTAAACCTATAAAGGAAGTCTATATGTCAAATGAGACCTGGAAGGAATTCACACATCACTTTTTATCCTCTGTTTGGTGCTGTAATTGCAGGTGGAACTGATCAGGTTGTAATACTTTGATACAGGTGGTGAGGTTCACCACCTCACCACTTGTACCAAGACAGCAAGAAGGTTCTAGGTTTGAACCCTGGGTCTGGGGACTTTCTGCATGGAGTTTACACGTCCTCCCTGTTCCTGTGTGGTTTCTCTCCAGGTTCTCCTGCTTCCTCCCTCAGTCTAAAGACATGCACACAGGGTTGACTGGTGACTCTGAAGCGCTCGTAGGAGTGAATCTGGATGACAGACTGTGAAAGACTAGCAACCTGTCCGGGGGTACCCCACCACCACCCTATGCCAACTGGGATATGTCTTGGATTGGCTCCACCCCAACCACACCCAAAAGAATGAATGAGTTCCCCAACAAAAAAATCTTTCAGAATTAATACCACCACAGAAAGGCTAGTGCCCCTCAGCCACTTAGTGGGTCAATCTGGCTCTAACAGTTGGATCTGCCTGTTGCCCCACTGGCAAAAAGCAGGTTAAACCTGCTTCAAAAAAATCCACATTGAGTTGAAGGAGTTAAAGGCTCAGGGAGGAGTTGCCACTAACAAGAAAGCTGAACTTCCAGTTTGAAACACGTTCTGGCAAATCTATCACCCTATTCATTTATAGTGAAATGCAACAAATCCATAATGAAGAGCACAGCATGGTTATTTCACTGTGGGCCAGAAAACTGATGAGCATTAATAAATGTTTTAGCTTTAGCATGTACCAGCTTCACCACTACAGGGATATCACCCTTTCAGTCCACGCTGAAATAACCAGACAACCAATAACCAATAATCAGTTAACTCTTGTGACAACATAGAACATAAATATGGAAGTTTGTCATCAAAATACTTTGCAGCCAATGACAGTGACCAGAGGCATTCATTATTAGAACATGGAGCTTACCGACCAAAGGAAACAATCTATACAATGTCACTTACAGCGCACCAGAGTGATGTGCCACCTACCTTACACACCATCCTGCAGTCACCTCAAGAGGTCAGTTCCTACAAGATGGGTGCAAACAGGTAACAAAAGAGCCTTTATGTGATACAACTGTAGAAGGTTAGAAGGTCGCCTCCTTTAAAGGACTAGTTTGACCACTATTTGTCCACAGATTGTACCAATGAAGAAGATTGTCACACTTCCATTTCCTTTTTATTACTGTCAAAACATCTATAAACAAGACACAACATGGGAAAAAAATAATTATCAAGAAAACATAAATTCCACAGCTCATTATTCTCTTTTTGTTTTCTTATTTTAGCAACTTTCCCCCACATTTCTTTTCTCAAAATAACACTATAAAAAAACTACTCGGTGAGAGAAAGGCCCTTGACAACAGTTGGCTGACACAGAGACAACCTCTGATGGGATGTGAGTGTACCCAGAGTCCACAGGGATGATTCTGTAGTCCATACGTGTGTGTGTGTTTTTCCTTTTTCTTAAACAGTAAGATTCCTCCTGTATTTGTGGTTATTGTTTTGTTTGTTTTCTCTCCCTCCTCCTTTTTGGTGTTGTGATGCTGTCCGCTATGACGCTGACCATGTCTTCCGCCATTCCACAAACTCATCTAGCAGGACAGGCCCTGCAGACAAAACAAGGCAGAAAGTCAATACAGATCTGGGTGTGGAAATCTGAGAAATTATGAAGCACAGACAAACTTCAATCAAAACAAAAGGTATAAATGTTACAAAACCAAATCCACAGCACCTCTCATCCAGAAAGCTTAACATGAAAATACATGATTTGGCACTGGTTTGGCACATCTGAAATCTATTTTTTTTTCTTTTCTTTTTTTGGCATTTTTAAATAACTGTTGTCAAGTACTGGCCAAATGTATTCTCAAAGCACTTGAGCAACTTAAATAAACCAATACAAATCAGTGTTTACACATCTAAAGAGTTCATTTCAGAAAGCTGAGACGAATGACAAATAATACCAGTACATGTATTCTTCTGGAAAAGTTACTGAGATCAATCCACAACATCTGATTTAAACGTAAGATAAAATGAGTAAAATGTTTAAAATAGGTCAACTTTGGTTCACACTGACTTCTGCCTGAGTGCTGTTAATTGTTGTGGCAGTTGTAGCTCTCAGAGAGGCTGGATGTAGCTGCTGCATCATCTAGTGTCATGTAAGCCCTGCTCTGCTGACTGACAGTCAGCACCAAAAACTTCATCTCTGTACCCACATGTTAAAATAGCCACAACAAACAGCAGCAAGTCAACAACCTACAGGGAGTTACTACATCTAGAATCATACTGTCTCATGTAATTAAGCCATGCTCCAATCATCCCTTAAAGATCCAGAGCAACAGAGAGGAGGTCCACCTTGCATCTACAATCACACTCATACTGGCATCAGAGTAGGTTACTGCAGTCCTGACACAGCATCTGTGTAGCCATAGTTACATTTCTGCAGAGCATCTATTCATCAACTTTAAGTCTAAATCCAGTTTAAGTCACTAAGCTTGAAGTATCATTCATTTTGCAGGAATTCATTTCACTCATAGTGAGCTGTGACTAAAGCTTCATTGTGACAACGGTTGGAAAATCCACTCACAGGCTCCATCTTCATCGTAGTTACTGAGGTCTGTGCTGATGGTCCTGCTGAACTCCAGAACGTTATACCACTGGTCCTTATTCATCCCCTTGTATTTGGACTGCTGTGGGAAAGAAAAGAATAAGGGGGTGGCAGTGAGGAAATAACAGGGGGGTTCTTCAGCCCAGCAAAAAAAACAAGAGCTAGAAGTTACCTCCAGGAACTGGTTGAAGACTGGGAAGAGGGGCCATGTTCTGCCCAGCAGTAAAGCCAGCATGGATTTAGCTGTGTCCATGTCCAAACTTCTCTGGTCCTTATCCTGATGACAGAACCGGGACAGAGACAAAAACATAAGACTGAGGTGACAGAAATGTTGAATTTCAGTCTTCTGTGACTCAAACATTTCCAGACTGATAATTAATATGATTTTTTTTTTTTTTTTTGGGGGGGGGGGGGGGGGGGGGGCACATTCATTGTAGCAAAATCTGAGCTCATATCTTTAAGCATTATCTTCTGACATTCTGCTGGAGCATTAGCAACCCTAACCACCAAACCAGGCTCTTTTAAATGCCCACTCTCCCATCCTCCCAAGCACTGCAGGATGAACGAGTGACAAATGATGTGTAGAGAGACATCCATGTGATATAATCAAATGGGCTGAGACATGGTAGAGCAATGGAGTGAAATAAGAACCATGTCCTGGGAACAACAGATAAATAAAGAGATCTGGTGATGGTGAGGAAGAACAAACTCATTTACCAGCACCAGTAATGACTGAAACTACAATGTTGCATGTGTGCCACAAGAGAAACTGAAGTCTGCTGTGAGCAAAAAGACAATGAAGAAAGTATATATGAAAGCAGACTTTCTCTTATCTCTTTATTTTCCAATCTGCACGTGAAGGTGAGAAATGAGCATAAATATACTGGTGATCTCTTTAAAATGATAGACAGGGTCAAATGATGCTTTTGTGCACATAAAGATGTTAGGACAAAACTTTTTACACATCAGTGCTGTGGAGGAGCAGCAGAGGCAGAAGTGCTGTTTTAAAAACGGCATGTTTGATCGAACACATTTTGACTTGGGACTATGGTGTGTGTGTGTGTGTGTGTGTGTGTGTCTGAAATGATCACAGGGACATTACTTATTCTGTCTTTGGTTTCCTTGTGGTAAACAGTACAACAGCTGTGTTTACTGTGCAGTTCACCAGGAATGTACTTCAACTTTTAAAGAGCAACTTCCCACAAGGCAAGTCAAGTGTTTCACTGTCCTCCCTGACTGTTCTCGATGACAGTAGTTGCCTGTCATCAGACGTGTGCTTTGTTGCTCCTGGAAACACACCCAAAAATGATGTCATGCCATCCTCGAATACACCTGTACCTCACAGCAGCCAGGCGAGAGGTTTAACCACCAGAGGTCAGCAAAGACAACATCTTCATGTGGTGCTTGGCTGCACAAACAAACTAACAAGGAAGAAAGCTCCCTCACCCTGGCGAAGTCGAAGGCGTATCTGTAGATGTTTTTGAAGACTGCAGAGTCGTTAAGCTCACTGCGAAGGTAATCCAGTTTGCTGTGTAACCTCTCTGTGCAGTCACACCTGCAAGTAGGTGAAGGACCATATGTATGACACATAAAACACCATTCAGTAGATCTACTGACAACTACACCAGTGATGCAAGATTGCATCAGTGAAAAGTGTGAGTGTGTGTACAATTGCCTGTGATGACCTGTGTGAGCGTGTATGTTAATCATATGATTGATGATCATACTGCGCAGCATGTGAAGCTTTTTTTGACAGGATATAAAATAAATGTGAGAGACAAGAACAAAAGAGTCTTATATGTAACCTCCATTTAGAGAAGAGGTAGTAGGTTTCTTACTGTAATAATGTCATTCCCTTGAGCCACTCCTCCTTTGTGAAGAACCCCATATTTGCTGCCTCTAGGTGCCAGGCTAAAACTAACATGATAATCTGCAAGAAAGAGACAAACTTTCATTCTAGCTTTCAGTTTAAATCCACACTGGTGACATGTGCACAGGGTCTTCATTCCCTCTGTCTTCACACTGTGAACCATCTGCTCTCCTCAGGTTGTAAAAATGTTTCCATGGCAGGGGAACTTGGAGGAGAGTTGTGCAAAAAACAAGTAAACAAGGGTAAAATGGCAACAGACATAGAGATATTGCAGTGATCTGTGTAAAAAGGCCTGCTGGGATTTCATGCAGCTGAAAATTAACTTGTATAATAAAAAACCACTTCAATCTTTAATCTGCCAGTGTTAGTGTGTACAGTATATTTTAGGGTTGGTAACTAGTCGCCAATCAGTAGACAAGTTATTAGCTTTGACGTTCTTCATTAAAATATCTACTATGAACTCCAAACTGCTGCCGTCTACAACAAGACGTTCTCCCCTCTTTAAGTCAAGAGGAGAAGCTTCTCTGCTCTGTGGTCTTAAGTGTTGGTTAACTCTGTGATTTCTCACTGTGACCATGAGATGCTTGATAAGCATGGGCCACAGCCAGTGACTCACATTCTCTGGTTCCACACCAATGTCTTCACAGAACTTTTCCATGGCCTCTGGACCGACCACCTTGTCGGGGCCGGCGTACTCCAGGAACCAGGCCAGGCACTTCTTACTGGAGAACGGTTTCTCGGAGCTGATGAGCTTCGCACCGCGGATCTGAGGTCGAGTGAAACTGCAAAGAAGGGCTCAGTTTTAAAATCAACTAGACTTGATGGACACAACGTTCTGTTGCGGCAGAGGATGAAGACATAAATGAAACAGATTTGACACAAGTTTATTGATCTATGACTGTAACCTCAGACTGATCAGATGATTTTCAGTCAAACATACAGGTTGAAGCTGAGTGTAATTCAGCAAGTTGTATCATTTTTATCTTATCCCAACACAAACTTGGCAGATGCCCTTTCAATGTGAACTGGTGCAAACAGGTTTTATTAGCCAGTGTTTCCCGCCTGCAACGCTGCCAACAACAACAAACATGCAATGCTACATGTACAGACAGTTTCTGACAGTTGTTGCAAAACTCCCTGAATTAAAGATGAAAAGTTTACAGTTATAGACCCCACTGTTGACAGTAGAGTTGGAGTACTGACTAAACTGACACTTAGACACTTCTCTCCTGCTGTGGACTGACACTGGACCACATTCTTTCTTGCAACACACACGCACGCACACATGCGGAAAATGAGAAGGTGAGGGGTTCAGTGTGCCCACTGCCAGGTGAAAGACAACCCTGCCAGTCCTTTTTCAGGCTACTGCAGGTCCTCACCAGCAGAGAGCCTCGAGCTCTAACTAGCTTCTTATTACAGGTCAGAGCAAAGGGCTCCAAAGGCAGGACCCAAACTGAACCACACACACACACACACACACACACACACTGCACAAAAGTCTGATGGCTATGCAAGATACACACACTTATGAGAGGGGGAGATTTCTTGCAGGGGGCATAAGTTACAATGTGAATGAATGTGTGTGTCTGTTTACCTTGTAATTTTACACTTGTGCTCATGATCATCTGCATCAGGGAGCTTTCTCTTCTTCTTCACAGGCATCACTGAACCTTTAACGGGCCTCACTAGCTGGACTACATGTGGCCAAAGTTAAGAAAAAAAAAATCACATGTTAAGAGACGGTGGTAAAATGATACATTCACAAACCAGATATGTAACATGTGAGGATGAAACTGCAGGATGCAGGTGAGGTCATACCTGTATGCCTCTGGCTGCCTCGTCCATTCAAATCTAACAGATCCTGGAATAAAAGAAATCCAACACCCAGGTAAAAAAAAATGTAACTGCACGTCACTTTGGTGAAATTGAAATGTTAAGCTGCTATGCTACAAAGGTATCACTGTATATTAGCCAACGAGTTGTTCACTACTTACAAGCTTGTCCAGTGTTTCTGACTGCCGGGTGGCACAGGTTGTTCCTGTGAGTAAACACATCATCAGCACATGCAAGATATCATTACTACTCAAAATGTCAAGCCGTGAAAACATCTGCAAACACACAAGCGAGACATTTACACATTAAGCCCTCGTCAACTTTTCATTATCATTAAAACCTATAGCAAACATTTGATCAGGTGATTGAACTAACAGCAAAATCTAAACAGTGTGAACTGGATCTAACACTCTGAATTATTATTTTAGTAGCAAAAGCCCATCACAATAAATGGTCTTGTTAGAAGAACGGTGTAGCAAGTCTGCAGCATTTCAACACAGCACAGAAAGTCTGTCTGCCACCAATTTTCATGAAAACGAAATGTCAGAGGTCAACCACTGCTGTTGGCCGATAAGGCCCATAAGAGCTCCATGTGTCCTTATGAACCTGGTTTCGTGCACCGGAGCACTGGAATATACAGCTGCCAAAAGTGCACACAACACTAGGATTTCCCTTTATAGGTGCAAAGGTGCCTGATCCAAACTAACATCAAACAGAATCAAGGTGGACCTGGATCTGGACAGGTGCCTTACAACTGTATGTTGCTGCACGTGAAACTACGGTACTTCTAATAAAATGTTCAAAACACACTATGAGTGAAGGTTTTATTATCATATGACATGTAGATATTAAAAGTTAACGATTAATAGTTCATACAAGTGAGTCAGCATGCTGCAGGAGGTGGATTATTTGAAAGAGACAGTGTGGCAACAGCTGGATGGGATGACTCACACCTGCTTAAATGTCAACATTTTAACCATATGAGTAACTCCGAAAAAAATATGCTGAATCGCAATTTTCAAAACAAACCAAAAACAAAAACTTGTGTGACTGATTAAACACAGCCTGTGGTCAGTTCATCTGGACTCATTAATTAATGAATGAATGGACAGACACTGAATGGGCCCCCTGGGGCTCCTGTGCCCCAGCCTCTGTGTGAAGTCACATAGTATGTCTTGTTTTAAAGTGGCAGAGGGCAACAAACCAGAAAAGATGTAGAACCACTACAAACGGCCACTGATGGACAGTGACTCAGTACTATCCAGCACTCATGTATTCAAAGGCTACCCTGCAGTTTATAAAGTAACCCGTGAGCTCCAGTCTTACCAGCTGTAACAGTGCATTACTGGACTCACTACTGCTTAAGTGTAATCCAAACACATTAACAGAATTTACATTATTCTCAAATTGGACATTGTACATAATGTGTACACGCTGGGTATTTTACTCATGCTTTAGCAAGATGTCAAAGTACTTTTTCCACCACAGATGTACACCTGGCACTAAAAAGGTTATCTGTATCTAGGCACTTGCAAGGATGGAAAACGCAATGTGTAAATGTCTTACAAAATGAACCCACAACACAGAAAGGTTGAGACAATTGAGAAAAACAATCGTTAGATTTATAGACAGCCTTTAAAACTGAAACACAAACAATACTGCGACTACTGCTGTTAATAATAATAATAAAACCCTCCACTGAATAAGCGGTACTTTAACAGAATGAGCAGACACTGCGCCGCTTGTGCTAGCTGAATATGGCTAACGAGACTTGGACGACTGGTGTTACAAACGGTGATCAGATCCCGCATCTGGTGGTTGATAAATAACCGGAGAAAGTTGGACATGGATAGAAGACGGACTGATAGTTTGACAGTGGTCTTGGCTGCGGTTACTCCTTTTGTTTGTTAGCTCGGCGGCGGATGTCACAGCTACACAGCTAACGTTAGCTAATCTGTCAACACGCTGGCCGCATCCACATGAACACAGGCCACACGCAGTATATGATTTGATTTTTTGTTTATCGATAAACGACAATAATAGGTCATATAAAATCTTCTAAATACTTACTTTATTTCGGTTTTCCTACTGTGAGTCTAATAAATGAGCTCCACCTGCTTCTCCGGCACCGTGGTTTCTGTAGTCACCGGTGTTTCCGGGGGAATGGGCGGAACCATTAATTTATGGGGGTGTAATGCGTCACAAACGTTCCCACACTGAGTGAAACGTTTGCTTTACACTGGATTTCACGAAGATGGGTTAAGAGAAAATACATTTTAATTTTGCATGAAAAACGAATATGTTGTTTAATTGAGAATACAGTGAATTAAGGAAGAAAAAACGACTAATTATAACTACCTGCCCCCCCACTGGAGCAACAAAAATGAACTACTTTCTCTCTCTCATTTTTTAAAGGACCCCACATTTTTGGGTTTTACATCATGTTAATGGAGAAAAACCATAGATTATAAGACTTAACAGACCCAGTGTAACACCAGTTTTTGTTTGTTTCTTTAACCAACGTCTGTCTTAGCTTGGTGTGCCTTATAAACTGACAACTGATTGTTTAAATGTGTTTTATTCACTGGGTCTCAAACCATCTTATACCAGTCTTATACGTTTGATGTGCTTACAACCAAAATGTATCAGCTTTCTATGAATAACTTCTTGCTTACTTTTGCTTTCAGTGACAACTGTGATCTACGTGGAAATGAACGGATGACAGGAAACATAAATGTCTTTACAGCTGATTTTATTTTGCCAGGAAATAAATTATTCAACTTTAAAAAAAAAAAAAATTTTTTTTGAAACAAGCAAAACAATAAACAGAAAAGTAGTTGAACCACTCTTCCCCCGCACTCCAACAACACAACGTTTAATGTCTTTACTTGATGTAGGGGAAAACATTCAGCTGGTTTAGGATGCAACTGATTGTGTTTAGTTCAAGTTTCATCACACAAGGCTTCAGGTGTGACACCACCCCCACCTTCCCCTCTCCTCGCAGGCTGGGCTGATGGGTGAGTTCAGGATTTCACAAACCAAAGTAAGCATGGCCCACTCCACAGTCCTCTTCCACCTCCTTTAATCTCAAGTACCAGACATCTCTGACAAGGATCAAATGAGTGGAAAGTATAGCACATTCAATTATTGTTTAACATGGTTTAAAATGCTGAACGTCTAATACAAAGGATGGTAAAATAAGGCTATTATCTGTATTTAAAAAAGGTTACCATGGAGGGAAGTGACACCTTTGAATGCTGAAAACATAAAATATGTTGGTTTCTGTTTGTTATTCATTTAAAGTGTGTTTCATAAGGTTTTGCTGTAGAAGACACAGAAGCTTCTTTGTGCTGTTGCACAAATGTCTCTGAAGCTGTAGACAGCAGCATTATTCAGTATCATGACAGGACTATAAAAAACTTAAATATTCACTTGTTAGATTAATAAATACCTGAATGTTGTGTGTTATACATTTTAGCACTGAGGTTATAGTGATACTGGACTCCAAGTGTAGTAGGGAGGATAAAAAAAATGAAACATTAAATTGCTGCCCAGCACAATACAAGCTTCAACTATAACCTCATTTATCAATATGTTATCTAATTTAAACGTTTCCAACAGCAGCAAGAAAAAGTCAAAGTTTCAAAAAAAAAAAAAAAACAAAAAAAAAAACAGATGTTCAGTCAGGGCTAGATTGCAGAGGGCAAATGACATTAAACAGATCTGATAAAAAAAAAAAAAAAAAAAAAAAAAAAAGCTGCTGTAAATGAGCTCAGGAATCTGTTAAATTATGGGCTAAAGAGAAGCTGAGTAAGTGTCAGAGGTTGTGAGATGATGTTCAGAAATAACCTTCACTCTGTTTGAATCTGTGAAAAACCTCTGCATAAGAAGTTTTACGATCTGACTAGAAAGACCACAGCCATGCCAACGGCTCAGTGAAGCTGTGCTCAGGCACAGTGTGTGAATTACATACTAATATCAGCATGCTAACAAGCTTACAATGCTAATGTGTTGGATGTTTTCCAGCTATAATGTTACTAATGAGTTTAGTGTGTTAACATGCTAATTAGCAGTAAACAGCAGAGGGGCTAATGGAAGTGTGATGAGCTTTGTATTTCGTTTCTAGTCATGAACCAAAATGTTGGAAACAGTGGTGCTACAGGAAGTGATCAGAGGTCCACAGCTATAATAATGTTTTCTCGTGGAACCATGAATGTTTGAACCACATTTCAGGGCGATAGATCAGTCTGGACCAAGAGTGTAAAAAGTACATTTCATAAGAATCAAACAAAGCGTGTTACAGTGATGTTAAACTAAACCTGATCCAAAATAAGTGCTGAACATCTGAGCACACACGCAGAGCAGCCTGTCTTACTCATGCATACAGACAGATACACACACGTTTGTGTTTTGTGCTTTGAATCCTGGATGCCTTTGTGTAAAATCACTTTTGACTTTTTTTGCTTTTTCTCCTAAAACTACTGAGTAATTCGACAGATTTACAAAGCTGAATTTCTTATCCAGAGGTTGTTCACAACGTCACATGGGGTGATGCACGACGCAGTGTTTGTAGTAAATACTGAACATCATTTCACACTCACACACGTCACACATTTCTCTGACTGTTAGAGCTTGCTGTCACTGAGCCCATCTATTATTACAGCATACAAAATAAACCTCATCGCATCTGATAACTACATTTGCACCAAGCCACAAGTTTAGGGAAAAATCCAGCTCAAAATGTTTTTGTTATTTTATCATTTCCCTTGTATTCCTTGTTAACCTAAACTTGCAAGGTCTTGAGTAGTTAGTCTCTATTTCCCAGAAAGCCCCATGATCTCATTCTACATGGGTGTAAGGATGTAGAAATACAAATCTAGACTGGCAGCCACTACGTGCTGACCACAGGGTTTACTCCCTGTGTTACTGTTTGACTCACTCACTCTTTCATAGATGAGTCAAACAGAAACAAACTCCTTCAGCAGCCGGTTCTGTCAGACGTTAAATAAACACACATGAACGAGACAGCAGATTGTAAATGCAAATTCAGTTTAGGATTTGTTTAATTGGTTGGCAGAAACTTAATGAGTGGTGCTCACTGTGTTGTTAAATAAGCGGCTGATCACATAACTGAAGAATGATGAAATTAAAATACTGACATTCAGAGTGTTTTCATTTAGTTTGGGGGATTTGTGTCACCGTCCACCAGTGTTGCCGAGCTTTAAAAACAACAGGGAAAACAGCTGCAAAATACCAACCGAGCCAGGTCTGTGCATAGAGAATGAAACTGCATAATGTGATTGACAAGGCAGTTTGTTTTGTCCCAGGTACAACAGGCTCACTGCATTCAAAGAAGAGCTGAAAATAATACAACTCTCTCTCTTTCTTTGTGTTTTGCAGTTGTGTAAAATGTTAATTTGCTTATCATATTAGATAATTATCAGCACCCTGATCTTGTAGTCACAGAAGGTGAAAAGCTATTTCAGTATGTTGACAAACTGCAAGTAAATGTATGAATCATCAAAGAGAAAGGTGAATGAGATTTGGCCAAAGTTTCTTTTCTGTGATGAAGTAAAGCCGACACAGGTTTACAGTGAGTCAGTTCTGTGTCAGTGCAGGGAACATTCACAACGAAAATGTCTTTCAAAAAAAAAACAAAAAAAAAACATTTAAATTGACAAAGTGGTTAACATTCTTCATAAATATAGAATAAATATAAAAAAAAAAAAATCCAGCCCAACACATTCACTGCTGTCTTTCTTCCTCCTTGCTGCTCTCAGGATTTGATTTCTCAGTTTAACAGGAAATCCAAAATTGGAGCAGAGCAACACTCACTTAACACAAAGTTCAACTGCAGCAGGACTCTCAGGCCTGAGAGCGACAGAGTCATGATTTCTGGGTGCAGGCTCATTCATATGCCCTCTTCAAGGAGAGCTCCTTCCTGTGATCTCAGTCTAACTAATAGTGTTGTTCTCACTCAAGAGCTTTTTTTCTTTCTGACTAACTGTGCTAGAGATTCTGCAGTTGACCTGATCAGAGTCAGTGTGGAACAATTCCTGGAGTCGCTGTGGGAATTTTCTGTAAAACCTGAACTATATCGAAGGTCTAAGCAGCTTTAAAATGCAGCGACGTGACAACATAGCAACAGAGAGTGAAAATCAGCACTAGGCTAAGTTCTGTGTGATGGTTATTTGCATCAACACTGTCAGATATGTTTTCAAGAACAATTCAGTTCTTAGAGATCACACACAAACACCACGTGAAATAAAAAAAAAAAAAAAAAATCTTATTTGAACACTGGAAGGTTATCTGTGGAGAACTGAGAAATGAACAAAGCCAGACTCTCAGGCTTATCTAATCTTAAAAATTAAACATATCACTGAAGGATATCACTTTGTGCAACCTGTGGCAAACTATCAGGAAGATGATTCGTCACATGATCATGTTTTCCACAATGTGCTCGACCTGTGAGCAACTCATTCGTCAAATGTGAGCTTCATTCTGAAAATGAAATAGAGCAATGCTGACGTGATACTGATTCAGTAAATCCATCCTCTTCTGTTCAACTTTTCAAATCTCCAATAACATTTTTTCCTTTTAAAGAGCTTGTAGATATGTTCATATGTACAATATTTAAGATATGTACTGACGGGGACAGTTTACAGTTGAAAAATCAACATGCTCTCTGGTGGACAGATTACACCACGTCATGGAGACGCTCTTCAGAAGCTGCAGCTGTCATATGCGGTTCACACCGAGACACCTGTGATTAGTTCATGACTCTGCTACAAACCCATGACAATCCATTACTGCCTTCATTACAACGCAAAGATGAAGTTTGGTCTTTAAAAACAGTAACTCTGAAAAACACTTGACCCACTCAGAGTCTGAGGCATCAGTCAGTTTCAGCTGAGCTCTGGTTCTGTGGTTGTCATTCATTGAATTTCTGAGCCTTCATATCCTATAGAGGGGCGGAATCAGCAACACGCCTTACGTATGAGTAGGACCATGAACTGACCCTTCTGAGCACAGATCGAGAGATTATTTGAGCCACCACATAAGAATTAGTGGAAAATCTAGATCATAGTTGATACTGAATTGATAGTGTAATAGGGAACTCATATTTCCACCAAAACATGATCATCAGTAACAAAACCATGTGACCAAACATCCTCCACTGAATGGCTGCTTTGCTTCAGTGTGTTGAAGCTGTGGGTTTGGACAAAACCAAGAAGAGAGAGAGCAACAAACACAAATCATGATATGAACACTGCAGCAGCTCACACACACTGCTCACTTCTGGGAAAAAAAGACCCAGAAATCAGGAGCTCACTCTGCTGAGGTTCCCTCTACAGTGCAAAGAACGTGGACTAATGTGGTTTATGAAAAAAAAAAAATCTGATGGGGCGTTTGTGTGTTTCTATTCTTCAGCACTTCAATAAATAGTTTGTTGTATGATAATTATCCCACACAGGCATGTACTTGTGTGTCTGCTGAAAGACTTCACCCGAAACATAAGGGGGTAAAGTGAAAAGTCAACATCTGGATTTCAATGGCAGCTGGTCGTAAATTCCCAGGATTTTCAGACAAAGTGTGACAGACCCTCCACTGAACAAAAAAATATCATAGAGCAGCATGCTGTTCGAAGTGCACACACACACACACACACACACACACACACATACAGATGTATAAGACCAGATTCACACCATGCACCCAAACCCCAAACACACACAGTCCAACACACACACACACGGACACACGCACACACAATTTGGCAAAATACTCCTTGGTAGTTTGAACTAGTCTCTCCATCCAAGTCCGCTCCTCCTCAATGGCAGCTTTCACTCGCAGCTTTTTGCATTCCCTGTTAAAAATAAGACTTAGTAGAATAGGAGGGATGCAAAACGGTGTCGCTAAGATAACGTCTGCGACATCGAGTGAAAGCAAAGGATTGATATCCGCTTGTTACATCTGTCCTTCCTCCCCTCCTCAATGCTCCTCCTATTCTGCAGTCTGTTGCTGATGAAAGTAAGGCAGGAAGTATTTCATTTAATTAACTGACTAGTTTTCCTCTGAGCTGCCGGCAGAGGCTGCGCATTTGTTGTCCCTCTCCCCTGATCTCACACTAGAGGGCAGCAGAGACAAAGACAGCTCAGTGACTCAACGCTATGCCTTGAAATGACACTCCGATAACACACTGGCACTTCACAAACAAAAAGAAATATCCACACTTCTGTTGAGAGGGCTATTCCTCGTCCTTCAACGCACTCCCTACTTATCATCACCCCCTTCTTTTCCTCATACACATCCTCGCCCCTCTCGTCTTGCAGGTTTTCAAAGCGCCGGTCGCAGGCCAGGAGTAAAAAACAGAGCAAGAAAGCACACCCTCAGTGGCTGTTTAGGCCATGTAGATGAAGGTGTTGATGTCTGCCTCGTCTCTCTTTATGTACTTGTGCTCGATGAGCCACTCGATCTGCTCCTTAATCATCTTCTTCTGTGGCAGAAACATGTTCTTCAGGATCTCCACCAACTCCGTCTGCAGCTGGGCGTTGCTGATCCTCTTCCTCATCTTCATGATCTGGATGATGGCCTCCTGAGCGGGCAAAATGAGCAAATGTTACATATTTAACAGCTCTACAGTTGTATTTCTACTCTGTGTAATATACTTATATGACACCATACTCTGGCTCCATCCATGTGGTTTTTTTGTTTTGCTTGTTTTCTTTTCTAGTTCTTTTTTGCACCAGTGTGTCTCTTGTCTCACTTCCTGCCTCACCCATTGAGTTCTTTCTGATTGTGAATCTGACCCTGTGTCAACCTGACAAACTGTCCCAGCTTTCTTGGTTTGTCTTTAGTTTTTATGTGCTTGTTCTAATCCCAAATCCACAACCGTAAACTTTATCAGCAAACACACAACTTTGAATGATACAAAAAAACAGTGTGATGACGGGCTAAAAAGTAAAAAAAACTGTTAAAAAATAATAATAAAAAAAGCCTTTCAGTATAAATAAGCAACAAGTTCTCTCTTCAGTTTAGTCAACATCTGTATTTTGTTTCTCATACCTGAGTTCTGAGTATTCTGAGCTGAACGATTCCTTCATTCTCCTCCTCTCTCATTCGCTCAGTGGTCAGCTGCAGACGACCAATCAGATTGATCTTTCCCCGTTTCTGCACTTTGGAGTTTTTGCTGAGAAAATGTAATACACAGAGAGACAGACATCAAAGTCCCTAAAACAGTCACTTCAAGTGAGGTGCATTTACAATGCATATTGGTGGGTTTAATAAATAATGACAGCATTTTTCATACACACACTGAATGAATTGTTCAAACCTCCACAATCTTAGAAAGAATTTACTATGTAATCCAAAAAGTGCATCATATTTCTCTTATTTGTAGAAAGACCACAACATACATGAGGGAGAACTCCTGGTTGACGTAGAAGAGTGTGCTGTCTGTGAAGTCCTTGGGTGAGTTGACTGGAGGGTCATAAGACAACACCTGTCTCTTTAGCTTGGGGAAAGCAACCAGAGACTGCAAAAAGAGAGCCAGAGAAGAGACATTCACAATCCTGTGTACAGTTACAATGATCCAAAATCAGTCATTAACACTGTGCTAGTTGATCATATTCTGATCATCTGTGTACATAGGACTATACTACTCAGTTGTATTACTGTTACCAATCACCAGTGCTTTCAAAGATATTACCATAAGATGTAAACATGCACAAATATAATAATTCATGGTGTGACCTGGTCTCACACCCAGGTCAGACGAGTTTTACACAGCAAGAATGTATTTTACATTTTATAATCTACAATAATAGAGTTCATGTGCTCAGTGCTTCCCTCAGCATTGTTTATTCTGTGTTTATTCTGAGTCATTCTGTTTCACACTATTTCTGTATTTACTAATCACAGTGTTAGAGCGTGTCTGGAGCCTAATCAGCACCTCTACAGTTCCAATAAATGAAGTTCAGAGTAAAACAGAACATTACAATTGCAATAAATGTATTTAAGTAAACCTTTGCACATGTTTACCTCGCTCCCTGGTAGATCTGAGGCCTTCTGGGCCTGATAACTTGTGGCAGACACTGTGTTTAATGTACACAAATGTTGATTAAGGGAGAATATTTATCAATTTTATCAATTGATGGCTAATTGTGGGAGTGGAAGTGAGGCCTGTTCACTGTTCTCATTGAGCGAGCTTTATAAAGCTGAGTCACACAAAAATAGGACTTTATAATTCTGATGAAAAGGAAGCATTACATATCTCTGCTTCTGTGTGTACAATCATCTGGCCCCAGGAGTTGTTTTTGTGTTGTTTTTGTGGCTTCAATCCTAAAGACAGCCTGTGTTCTTTACCAGCACTAACCTTTCTGATTAAATGATCATATATCAGTTCCTAATGAGAAATGTCAACCAAGACGAGTAAAGAGTGTAGTTAATCTCAGTACATGTTGTACTCCCATGTACTTTCTGTGTAATGCAACTGGTGGATTCAAGTAAAGCTTGGAAAGTTTTTCCGTGGTCTGACCCAGAGTGTCCGGCGTAGCTCTGCGTCAGGCAGCTCTGTGGCCAGTTTGAGGTTCTCAAAGCTGATTCTCTCTCTGGGTCTCTGGTTCCAGGCGAACAACACTGCAAGCTGGAAGGTCGTTACCTCCAGGTCGTACTGACCCACCTCGTTCTTAAAGGTGATCTGAACAGAAGGCAGGACAAACAGAGGAGACAGCACAGGAGCTGAGAAATGCAGAGTGTCCATTCAGGAGAACCATGGTGACACAGTGTTGCTCTGTCAGTTTGGTTTAATAGCCTGAAAAATGCTGAGGAGAATTAATAAGAGAAAATACTCAGAGCTAAAATTACTGCCACCTCCTCCATCCCTTTCCGCATTTCATCAGGAGGTAGTCTGCGTTTTGGTTTATCTTGATCACGCGAGTCCACCCGTGTGGTGTGAATGATATGGTTTAACAAACATCAGGAAGAAAAGTGGCATGCTGCCATGCCGATGGGTAAGATGGATTTAGTCAGTTATGATGCATTTGTCATGGCATCTACAACACATGACTAACAGTCTGTGATTTCTGTCAACAGACCATATTTTAAATTTTTGTAAGGGAGGAATGAAACAAGCACAAGCAGCCACTGTGGGGTGTTAGATGAGAACTGCAGGTCACAGGCTGCACACCTCCAAAGCATCATCAAACTAAATCACTTCTTTTACAGATGCAGGAAAAATAGAGGGGAGAAGAAAAGTGGGTTGGAAGTAAGCGAGGATTAATATGAGGAAGTTTAAAGACTCTACAGGAGCAAAAGTAATTTTAGTAATTTCCAAAACTAAATGCATTTTCAAGAAGTTTAAAAGAGTGTATTTTAACTCTGAGATTCTGACTGTTGGTTCCTCAGGGCAGCAGGAACCTTGCACTGTCTACTCACAATGCCGTTAGACATGAGGTGATGCCAGTGGAGTTTGCGCCCACTGTGATTCCTCTTGTAAAAGTCTTCCACCTCAGGGATCAGGTCCTCTAGCTCTGTGGGCAGTGAGACAAACACCTTCTCACTGCTTCGTGACCAAGCTCCGGCGTTCAAGATCTTAATGTTCACGCTGTCCGCTGCAGGGAACAAGAGGAGAGTACAGCTTTAAGATATATTCTTCCATCCAGGCATTCAAACACACGCTTCCAAACGAGTGGCGGCGAGCTAGTTAACCCACTGGAATCACAGTTGAGTGTCTTGCTTTTAAAGACTTATGAATATGATGATGAAAGATTAATATAAACTCTGAACCTGTCATCAGTAGATCATGAGCCACAGTGGTTCTTTTAGCAACACTATTCATTTAATGATGGCATCAATAGTCTTTATTTGTTACACAGTTGTGTCAAAATTCAATTGTCATTAGTACCTTCATCAGAAAAACTCACAACGGCTTCAAGCAAGACAGCAAACCCATACATAATAACCTGTTGCTGAATGGAAAATGTGCTTTCTCAATGTAACTGCATTCGTGTTTTCAAGGGCTAATGTGTCACTGCATGAAGAGACGGGTGGAGGACGAAGGTAGACAAAGTACACAAAAGAAAATTATTTGTGCAATAACATGGTCTGTCTTTACTGCTCCCTCTGGCCCACTTTTCTATATCTATGGTCTCCAGGGCTTCCTGATTTTTACACCTATCACAATGCCTGTATTATGTACCAGGTTAGAGATCAACTCAATAAAAGATTATGTGAGCTTGTCCCAATCTCGTGTCCCCTGCACACACACAACACCAGGGAAAAAAATGTTTTTTCAGGGAAAAAGCTAAAACTTATATGTACCAGCCTGAGTATTGTGTGCAGGGGTCCGCAGATTCGGAACGAGTTAGATGGGATCATTTAAAATGTTGCAGTCCTTCTCTGCCTTTGAAAGAAATTACTGTTCTCCTATGTGTAATTGATCTCTGTGTGCATGTGTGTGTGGGGGTGCTGCCTGTTGTTTGGGTCCCCTACCACAAGCATTTTTGCTTCTTTTTGGCTCCCTTTAATGTGCATTTGCTTGGAACTGCATTCATTTTCTACTTGTGTCACTGCTCTGTGTGTGTGTGTGTGTGTGTGTGTGTACCTGGGAGTGCCAGTTTGTTGTGTTTGTGCATCTCTTTGAAGACCTGATTGAGGTCTTCTGACACCTTGATGTCCTGAAACATCCTGGCCAGCTTGTTCACATAATCGGCGGGCATTCCTACTTCCTACACACATGCACACATGCACACACAAACACACACAGAGGACATAAAACCAAGAAATGAATTCACAACATACTTGTCAAACATTGCTCAGACATTAATCACTGAACATTTCTAAATCATGCAGCATTTAAGTGTCAAATACCAAAGCACTAAATGATCTGCCAAGTTTATTTATTTTTGATTTAAATCATAAAATTGCTTATTTGATGATGCAGACACAGCATGGCTGCGTCTCCACAGCACAGCGCAGTAAAGGGCTGTGTTTACAGCTATGAACTGGAGCTGCGCCAGTTCGCTGACCCCGCTGTGCAAGCTGCTCTGTCTTGGGACTATTTCTTTGGCCTTTCCTCCCTGTGATATTTAAATATCTTCCTTTGACCAAGTAGAACTAAATATGTGTCTATATTTGGTTGTTAGACATTTTATTTAGGGGAAACGCCAATCACAAAGTTGATTTACTGACAAATGCGTCACATTTCCAGAAACTGCTGAGCAAGCTAAAAACTCCAAACTAGAAACTCAAAGTATCACCTCAAAGTATTTTATCTGATTTATTCTGTACTTTCATTGCCTATTGCCTGGTCCATATGATGCTGGTGCCAGTGTTGAGCCTGTAGTGTAGTATTTGTGCCATAGATGCTCAGACCAGCTCTTGAGAAGAATTTAATAGCAGTGTAACTCACTCTCAGCCACTCCACCATGTTCTCTTCAATCTCGCTGTCAGCTGAAATGTCTAGAATCAGGCGGCGGGTCAGGTGAGCTTTGTGGTAACGCATGAACACATCTTTATTCTGGACATATTTCAGCACCAAGAGCTGTAAGTGGACACCATAGAAGAAGAGATCAGAGTGAGAACAGAGTGATAAAGGAAAGTGTGATAAATAATAATGATGGTTAGCTAACAGGACAGAGACTCACCACTTCTTTGAGTTTGAGCTCAATCTCCTCTGAGGTGAGTTTCTTGCTGAGAGGAGTTTTCCTCAGCAGCATATCACAGTAGTTTGCCAGCAGCTCTGGACACTTGGACTCTGGCTGTGTTTTCATACCCACACTTGATGAATGGGGAGACACATACATTCACATGAAGACCATGACATCACAACTAGCTTTAACTAAACAGAAAAGACAACACTGCATTCTTTACTCTGTACAATAAAACTCACCCTTTCTGTTTCATAGGCAGCTCCAGTTTGAAGATTGTGGCATCATTGACAACAGCTTTGTACGCCTGGAAACAAACAGCGCATTAAAGTGATAACCACCACTGTCATTACAGAGGAGTGTGCAGGCTTCACCCTCGAGGGACACCAGTGAGAGGCTGCTACTTTGTCTCCTCATGTGTAAATGCAAAGTGGAGCTGTGCTGTGACCTGGGCTACAGGCTTAGTTCTCTGTGAATACACTAAAGAAACACAGGAATTCAAAGCTGGAATCAACTCAAATCCCTTTAGCATGCAGGAGACACTAAATATTTTACTTATTTTCATTTTCTCCACTTGGTTGATTATCAAATCTTCTAGGAGCGATTCTCCTGGTTATGTTTCTGAACTGTGTGGAGATTTGGAGGTCAGAGAGCACACACCTTATCTCTTGCAGTGAGGAAGCGAGGGTCATCCTGGAAGGCCTCCTTCACCAGCTTACTGAAGCGGTTAAACAAAGTCAGCAACTGCTCCACGTACTTCTCAGAGTCCTGGACAAACAAACACACAAAAACATCTGACTATAGATAATTATGTAGGTATGATCTGTTTGTTATGTCTGACATTATTTATTATCTTAAACAAGATTGAAGTTCTAGTGCTCAATCCATGAGGCAGGTAAACATGAATAAATAAACAAAATCAAAAATCATGATTTAATCATGACCATGTGCAAAAATTGAACATGAGGTCGAGGAGATGTGTGTGGTAAGTGTGTGTTTGTGCACATACAGTAGTGATAGTCTCGGCAGCAGCCACCATGTCTGCTAGTCCAGCACTGATGATATGCTCCTCCAGGTCTTTCAACATTGGCTCAATTCCACTGGGAACTTTGTCCATGAGTGAAAACATGAGGTGCAGCCCTGCTCCAAGGACAAGAAAGTCAGTGTTACACAGAGGACGGGAAGAAGATTGGCTGAAACCAGAACGTCATGTACTTTCATACAGAGGGGAGTAAGGCAAGTTCAACAGGTGGAGGACTGTCCCAAGTCCACAACTCATCAAGTCTTCAACTGAGTTTCTGCTGACTTCCATAAAGACTCCATGACACTTTGTTCATAAAGGTACCAATACTTTACTTATTGCACCACACTAAAGAAAAAAAGCCATGTGACATCATTGCAGCGTTACTCACTGTCTGTCTCGTTGCGTTTGATCATCCCGGGACATTCAGCCAAGATGGTATCTTTGAATGACGTCACCAGAGCATTCACACAACATTCCATAAGCTGTGAGGACACACAAACACAACACAGATTCACCGTCATTGCAACGATGAAATAAACAAACAGACATGAGATTCCTCCAGGGTCATGATCTTCTTTCAGGGCAGGTTTGTTGCTGCTTGAACTAAGTCAAAGAAATAACCTAAAAAGACACTGGTTTATATCTGATGTTCAGAGGTCAGTCATTCTTCAGATCTGAAAACAAGATGTCCAAGATGTGGATTTTAAACACCCATAAATAACTGGGTGAATAAAAACACATATGACATGTTAGAAACCATGTCTTCATTGCACAGTTTGTTTGCCAGAATGAATGTTCCTGCTACTGATTTCTCTTCAAAGAAACTTATTTAAATCTTAGTGAATTCACATTTTGGCCATTTGTAAATATTAACCAAAATACAAGTCTAAATAATGCTGTTCTACACCTGATCGTAATATGCCAGACAGAGTGAATGCAAATTATTCCAGGGACCATCAGAGAACCAGAAACTAGCTCATGTCGATACTTGAGATCCTGTCAGTGACACTTACTGCTTGAACAGAGTTACATTCACGTCGTGTCTCTAGATATCTAAGTGCTCTCTTCTCCTCTTCTCTCAGCTTTGTGTCTGCCTGCAGGGAAACACACATTAACACAAAACTCAGATACTAGAAACCAAGGCTCTACAAAAAATAAATGAAGCAATAATTAAAACTTCTTCCTACACACACAGCCAAGGTGACAACTGATATTATCAGAAAAATAATGCAATGGAAAATGTGATGAAAAATTGTTGAAACTATGACAGATCTAAAAATAAAAATAATATTCAGCAAAAACACAAAATGTGCTGCAAGAAGACGTCAAACTGCTGGAGTATTGAAGGAGGCCAGTTCCAACCCATTATGGGTTGTAAATAATTATGGATTCATGGGTTGAATGGATTTGTGTACACCTTAAACAGCACTCCTCCGCACATCCCCCAGTATTTGTTAGTGACTTTCATTTCAGCATTTAAAAGTGGAATCCCTCATACCAACACATCCACTGATGACAGACAATATTATTGTGGCGTACATATTTCATGTAGTTCTGGACGCCATTCTGTTGCAGGTAGGACGGTGCCTGTGTTCTGTAAAACCTCTCTGTGGAGTCCAGGTAGGCTTTCTCAAAGTTATCCCTGTAGATTTGCAGCTTGTCCTCTGGGTTTGAACACAGGTTCACTGGTGTGAGAGACAGAGATTGGGTTAATCAGTGTCTTTTAATTAGTTTATTCAGATGAATGTCCTTTCTCCTTACATCCCATGCCTTACATTTACACTAGAAAAAGGTAGAAGTAAGGGTTTATCACATACAAATCACTTGTACTTCTGTTTCTATCCATAACCATCTGTGTTTCTGTACCCCCTCACATGTGTGTTTCTGTCCATCTCACCATAAGATTCTCGGACTCCTATAACCAGCTGGGAGTCAAAGGCCTCCCCCAGCCTCTCAGCATGTACCAGCTTCATGGCGCTGTCCTGCAAGCGACTCTTGATGTTGGAAAAGATCGACTCGTTCCATGTGTCCAGCATCAGCTGGAGAAAAAAGGCAGGGGAATTAGTAAATGTGGATCAAGTGCACAATAAATGTTACATCGTAAGTCCATTTCCTGCGTCCACGAATAGTCGAGTTCACTTTATTCATGAGGTGCTTTTACCGAAACTTCTTCCATCTGTCTGCTGAATCATTCTCTCACCCACAACTTCCTCCTCCACAGCACTTTACCTGACACCTTCATCTCAAGGATGAAATATCATACAATTCAATCTTCCAGCTCTTCTCTTACTGGAGGATTTATAAGTTCACTGGCCCTTAGTTGCTCACTGCATCCCACTTGTACCACTGGTCATTTAAACATACGTTTTCCTACCTGTCATCCACTTCTCACAACCTCTTCGTTTCCTCTGCCTTTTACAACAGCTCTCCTTTGTTTCTTCTCCTGTCTTCTTACTGTACATACTGGCTTATGATTTCAGGTCATTCATACATGATTCTTTTTGTTTTAATTCTTCTATTCCCCTCCTGCTTCTCTCGACTATTAAGCAAACTCTTATTGTTGTCCACAGTGATGTTCTACCTTTTCCTGCCACTTCTGTCATCTCATCACCTCATTCTTCCTGCTTTTACTCTGTGTGCTCGTTGTTGGTCAGCTTTTACACTGAAATCCTGTGGTCACCAGGTAGTGTGGGGTTTCCCCTCTCACCTTGCGCACAATGCTGTCCTCCATGTTTGTTTTTTTGTTGCTTCCCTGTTTGCCCATCAGGGTGATTTCCAACTGGCAGAAGGGTTTGGGCAGGATGTCGCACTGGGTGAAGAACTTCCTCCACTCTACGATGTAAGCTTTTAGCAGTGCGGTGTCATCCTGGTGGCTCAGCACTCGCTGTCGTGGCAACAAATGTAAACAAAAGTTAAGAATGACAAAAGTCAACCAATTAACACTTCTGCAAACTTATAATCTTTTGATCCATGCAACAATTGCCTAACACGCTTATCACTTTCTACAGGATCTACATAATGAAGCAGAGCATTCAGTCTGTCCATGACTACAGAAGTTCTCAGAACAAATTCTGAGGTTTGTAAAGCACATTACATGTGATGACCATTAAAACAGTCACATAGCCTTGATGCCTCCACCAAAACTCAAAATGGGGACAAAATAATTATTCAAGCCATGTGGCAGGATGGTGTCAAGTCAATTCAACATTGTTGATACACAATATTAGTTCAATATGCTTAGCAACTTCATAAAATCACTTCAAAAATATTGCAATTTTACATTTGACTTTCTTACATAGATGTGACCAGGCTGCTTACGCAGACATGAGACCAATATGATATACTGAAACCACTTTAATGTAAAGGAATTTAACAAGGGCTTACTGGTGGTAAAGAAAAAAACACACACAACTTACAGCCTGTGCTTGTTTGATGAAGTCTAGGATGTCCTCTTTGAGGGCTTGGTGGATCTTGGCTGGTCCTTTATCATCCCATAGACACACAGCATGGACATCTCTGGCAGAAAGAAGGAATTGGTATGTGAGTGAACTTCATTTAGTTCATCATTAATGTTAATGAGTCTAAAACAGCGGATCTCATGTTTGTTAAAGCCGCTACATAGAACTTTCATTTTGTGTTGATTTTGGCGACCCCTGTGGACAAAAGCAGTAGGTTTCTCTTTGCGGATCCCGTCCCGTCAGCCATGATGAAAATAAAGCGATGAAATTGAGCTCGGTTTTTACTCGCTGGGGTAGCACCAATCTCCTCTGGTCTGAGTGCCGTACAACGTTTTGTCGTCCAGTGGACCGACCCATCCACTACCTCCCGAAGGTAAGGAGTTACACTATTTAGAAACAGCTTAGTTTTCCACCGATGGCTTCATTTGTTATGTTGTTTATCAGCAGAAACAAGAGATTTTTGCATATCCAGTTAAAGGCTCCTTGTAGGGGCTTTAAAATTTACAGTACATGTGACTTTGAGTGATGTGAAATCATCTATGCATACTGCTGCAATTAAAACAGCAATGTTTTGGAAGAGCCTGGTACTTCCTATTATGGTTGCCAATAGGCTTATGTTGCCAAGCAACAAATACATTTCATCACTCTCTGAAATTTCTTAGTAACAAAACTAAATTCAAGTAGAGTCTCTAGAGGTTTAAAATAGTTTCATTTGGTGCCATCACATTATCACGAAGAATCAAAAGACTGAGCAGAGAGGTAAAAGGTTTAGTTTCAACCCAATATCATGGTCACGGAGAAAATACCGCAAAAACATTGCAAACTGATGTAAACAGATTGAGCTGTTCCCTTGTGTAACTTAGTTTATAGAGCAACATAGCAACACAGCCAGATGCTACCTCCCAGCAACTGCAGGTCATACATATCTGACACACTGACACAACTTCTCCAATAAAGACAGTGTTGCATGTTTCCACTCATCACATAGTGTGCTGTATATCTGCTGAAGTATCCCTTGGTGTGGTCTTTGTAAAGCTCTTTGAGAGAAAGCAATGTGTTGTAATGAAGCTCTCTGTGTTCCTGTTCCCCAACCCACTTCCTCTTTCTCATGACCAAAATCAGACACCACTTTTACTAACCCCTTTGTTATTTAAGGATCACATAAGTCAGTTTGATTTATGCCACCCAATATCAAAGACCTCGAAGGTTGCCTCGAAGGTCTTTACGATCTCTACAGCACATGACACCCTGTGTATTCTTAGGGATGCTTCAGTAGAATAAAAATGGTGTTAATGTGCACCACATCTTCCTATTTATAGACAAACAAATCAAGAAAATGGTTGTATCTGTATACATCAACTTTAAATTATCTGCTGAAGTAGTTTTCAAAGCAACTACATCAATACTTAAGAAAAGGTACATATTCCAGTCCTACAACAGACTTGACTACAAACACAAGCAGTGATAAAGTAAAGTACAGTACATATCTGTGAGATTTAAGCTCATGATATATGCTGTGATTTGTGTGTGTGTGGATTGCTCTGTTCTCAGCAGCAGCAGTGGCTGTGCCGATCCAGCTTTAGACCGCTGTCTAGCAGAGAAGGGACAGAGCAGATCTTACGAGAACAAGTCGAACCACTGTTGCTTGGTGACGGCCTCCTGTCTGAGCAGCTTGAGAACGATGGGTCGCATCAAATCCCACTTGTCCTCAAACTGCAGGGACCCCTTGTTCTGGATGAGACATGAGATTGGTGGATCGAAAAGAAGAGAAGGAGGGATTAAAAAACAGCAATGAGAGGGATGAATGGAGATCAGCCAAGGTTAACCCCAAGCTAGGGTTAAGTGGGCAAATAGATCTTAATATCACTGCCATAAAAATGTGTTTTATAGCTTTGGATTCTTTAATCTCAATTAAAGGAAGTTTTTAATTGAAAATGCACCTAATGTAGGTAGGTAGGTGAACTTTATTATCCCCAAGGGGCAATTTGTAGTACAGTGAGCAGTATAAGAACACGTAATAAATAAATAAAAACCACATACATACAGTATGACAATTAACACAATTATAAAGTTGGAGAAAACTACACAAGTTTAAGACACAGGCCACTTTGTAGGCAAAGAAAAGAAAAAGATGTGATTACTTGAAGATAGTATTTCATCTCAAACTATTTCAATGCTTCATCAAAGCAATTTCTAAAGCAATTTCTACGTATTTTATACACATAACCCTTTTATATGGGATGATATACCTCATCTCCTGGAGATCAAATTACTATAATAAATTACAATAATAATCAGAGAAAAGCAGGGATTTCAATAATTAATTTACATTTGGCCCATTAATGATGAAAATGATCCAGCCATGTGTGGCATCTTATTGTATAAATTTAGACAATGATGGTCCAAGCAACACAGGTTCGTAATGATGGAAGTGATGTATCACTGCAATTGAGGAGAACCAGTGGTCTGTTATTGTCCTGAGCATCTTACTGAGCATTTAACAAAGTAAAATCACACCACAGCTGCTTTTGGATCCCTGGTTGTTGTCAGGCCTTCTGGCCTGTCTTGTCTCTATGATGCTTGGCCTGACCTCAACCAGCAAATAGGAGGGGTCAGATCCATCTGCAAAAGCCATCAAAATGTGATGGCTTGTATTGTGTATTGTATTGACTATTTAGTGTCAGTGTCAAACAAAGGAAAAAGGTCCCTTCACATCCTGTGTAAATGAACACTCCTCTCAGTGCTGCAGTATTTGCATGCAGTTGTGTGCAGTTAGCACCTATTTAGTTCACAGGAACAACACAATGTACTGGGCATTTACTACCGTGTGTTCAAACAAACTACATTTTTCTATAGCCCTGGCATTAGCCCTGACATTAGCCGATCCTAAGTGAAGTACCGGTCGGTCAGGAGGGGGCGGGCCGCTAGTGAAGCCACCTCTCCGCTCACCTGAGAAGCTACCTGTCCGGTCCACTTCGGACACAGAGAACTCGTTATGTCATTAAGTGGAGCCTCTCTGGGCCTGATGCACACGGGCGGTGTGTGTATCACTTTGAGCACAGGTTAGCTAGTTTGCAACAGTTAGCCAAATAAAGGGAGCTTCACCGGTCTCTCGGGTGCTGACCAGAGAGAGGAGGTCCAGTGACGGAGTAAATTATCCCCTTAAACCGGGTCTCCGGTGTAAGTTTAAGGGCTTGACATGGTGCTTGTTCGGCTGCGGGTGTCCGTGGCCGAGGTGCGTGTCTGTGGTTACGACTGTGGTTGGGTCCGGGTTAAGAGGAGGCGAATTCGGTTTGAGGACCAGTGGTGGTCAGGACGGGGATAAACCGTTAGGGAAACGGACACCGGAGTTCAACAACGACAGCGGTGACAACTGTGACTTCAGACGCACCTATTTCTGCGTTTATTTCATATATTTTCACTCAGACCATGTAGATGTGAGTCATGGCAACGAATATATAAATATACACCCACTAACAGTGGAAATGTGTGAAAGCGAACAGTTTAAATCTGCGCACAAATTTGAGAAATACGAAATATTCAAGTGCTTCTTACCTTTAACAAATTAGACGTCGCCATGTTTCTTCAACTTATCACCTCGCAGAATCTCGCGAGAAAGGTGCTACAGCTGGTTCAGGATTAGGTCATAACAACCTGCGCTGAAATGAGAGTAACAGCACACTGCAACAACGCACTCTGACAAAGAAAAGCCCGCATGGACGAATGCAACTAAGAAATATGAAATGTACCCGCATCTTATGAAGAGAAATGACGCTTTACACTGTTACACTGGACTATATCATTACGCGCATTAATGTAAAGCAGAATTAAATGAAGAAGTACAGTTAATGATTATATTCATTGAAATCCTAATTACCGATCATTTTCTCATTCAAACAATACATTTTGAAAAAAAAAATTAAAATAGTGAGACTAGTTTACTTTTTTTATGCAACCAATAATCCAAATTTCAAAAAAAAAAAAAAAAAAAAAAAACTGATAAAAACACATAACATGTAGAATTTGGAGACATGACATGTCTGGGGTTTTATATAAACATGGGAGGGGGCAGCATTAGTCACTTAATGAGCAAGGTAAGGATTATATGTGGACCTATGTAGCCTATATACTTACATTAAGTTGAAATGGTGCCCTGCCCTTTGGTGTCTTTAAGGGCAATGCAAAGGCAACTGTTCTTGCTTCAAGTCTTGTATAGTAAAAGTATTGTCAAGCCGTTAGAAACACTATAGCTGAAGACACTCACCTCTAGTGGCCACAGTGTGTCATTACAGGTGGCAAGACGAGGCAAGGCAAATTTATTTGTATAGCACAATTAACCCACCAGGCAACTCAAAGTGCTTTTCAGAGGCATAGAAAACATTAAAATCATAGACAATGAAAATACATTTGAGAGAAAAAGAAGGAAAGTTGCAGTGCCTGAAAACAAGTCCAGCTTTTGATTTGATGCATTTAATTTGTTTCCATGATTGCATTCCCATTAAAGAAATGATGAAGTACTTTCCTTCCAGCAGGAGTTGTTATCCCATTAGCGGGTAACAGAAGACAATGTAAACAAAAGGAACCAGACTGGTGACTTCTTTAATCTTCCATGATCAAGTTTTATCTTGAAGCACGGGTGGCTGCTTTCAACCATGGTTTCAACACATCATGCACATGAATACACACACAGGGCACAGAGAGATAGAGAGATAAGTGACAGATGAATCTTTGCCCCTTGAGTCAGTTAATCATTCAGCTTGTAGCTCCCTTAAGGTCAAGGCGTTGAAAACCTGGTGACAGTCACAGCTCAGAGAGGATTCCTCCATCACTGGTGTGGGGACATGGATACTAAAGAGTGCGAGGACACATCCACAGACACACACTATGAGACCCAGAGCCCTGGACGCATGGCAAGGATCTGGAAATTCAACCTCAAGGAGGTTTTCACCTGGTGAGTGGACAGAAGTGATGAGAGGACCCCAGGTCTTAGCACAGTCAGCAGTCTTATTTTGATACTGAAGGTGCTGATTGTGATTTTAATCTGTAAATAACTGCTGAACTACTGCTTAAGAAAGCTTTAAAAATACTTTCTAGTTACAAGCCATTCTTAGGGGAAAAATGTTAGAAATCCTCCTCATAAGTCTTCCAAATTAACTCTTTGATCAAACAGGTAGCTGTCAAATGGACTGTTTGGCCACTTGGATAAGTGCTGCAGCCAGGACAACTGGACCGCACTGAATTGATAATTTAACATTTAAAATGACAGAATTGATTGGATTTTGATGGTGGTTTAACATGATTAACTGTAGACTTGATAGCTCAGTGAGATCTCTTTGTCGAGTTTAAGTTCAGACAAAGCGTCATGCCCGAGGAGAATTCTCAACAACCTGGCAACCAAAAATTGTCCTTAGTAATGGCTTGTTGATACGTGAAGCATCATTAATTTTCATTCATCTGTGAATAAAGCCAGTGATTACACCCTTTATAAACGGTGGCTAATCCAAAAGTGGTGTTAAAGCTGGGGTTGGTAATCCTGTTCAGAAACACTTTTTGTTATACTGGGTGAAATGGTACTTCTACATTCTGAGTAATCAATACATTATGTATTCAGAAAAGGAACGAAAATCATCAGTCCTCTGTGGCAGCCGCAGGACTGACACAACTCCGACCAATTCGAGCTCCTCGGTGCAAAGAGCAAAAACCAATCAGACGCCTTCATGTCTAGTTCTGTATCCGCCCCCCTCGACCCCTGTCTCCGACGCGTGTGCACAATCTTCACGTGTCGCTGTTGCCGGAAGAAATCAGCGTACAGAGTTACAGCAGAACGGATTTCATGCTCATTTATGAGCAGCGGCTGAGAAAATGCAGCCCCAGTTACTACTTCCACCGTTACTTGTAACGGCTCGCCCCGAGAAAAAGGCAAGGAAGTAAAAGAGACGGCTGTCAAACTGTTCACAGGACACCTCCAGCTGTAACCACCGTTAATTACTGATCTTTCTATTGAATATTTTTAAGTCATGGACTTTCATCCATCAAAAAGTTTTCAAAAGACCAGAAAAGCCCCAGAAAAGTCTCTTTTCCCAGACTCAGGGCAATCTGACCGAGCCGGCCACGAACAGAGACAGTCAGCCACACAGCCCCATACACACACACAGGCTACACAGACCAGGAAGCGAGGGGCGGGGGGGTAGCTGGCCACAGCCGGTGGTCGCGGTAAAACTAATGGGGCGGATCTGACCGAGCCGGTCACGAACAGAGACACTCAGCCACACACATACGTACACACGACAGGCAGGCCCTCACGCTGATACAGGAAGCGAGGGGCGGGGGCTGGCCGGGCCGACCGGTGGTCGCGGTACACCCATAGATCCATTATAAAAACTGGATAAGGCGCCGCCCCTCAGCCGACACGCCGATTTTTCCCAGTGGCCAGTCGTGGTATTGCAACAAAAAATCCCGATGGGCCCAAAAAGCATTTATCCCATAGACCGCAATAGTAAAAGAGACGGCTGTCAAACTGTTCACAGGACACCTCCAGCTGTAACCACCGTTAATTACTAATCTTTCTATTGAATATTTTTAAGTCATGGACTTTATCCATCAAAAAGTTTTCAAAAGGCCAGAAAAGCCCCAGAAAAGTCTCTTTTCCCATGGTGACGTCACAGCTGTGCGCGGGCACTCCCAAAGCGCGGTCGTGTTGTGTCTCGGGAACGAGGATGGCTGAAACTTAACGAGGACTCTGTTCGGCACAAAAGTCAGTCAGAAAAGTGAAAAAAAACGACTCAGAGGCGAGTTTTCATTTGGACACATGGAGTTAATTTAACTTCATGATGTTTAATATCTGTTGTCAGTCTCCTGTCAGCTTGTATTCTTAAACGTAACATTTTAATTGATAAGATCGCATCGTAATAACTGGATTTAGCAATGTGACACTGGCCGATTTTACACGACTGCTCCTGTTAGCTCGTTAAACTGTTGACTCACTAACCCACCCTAAATTTTTCAACAATTTTAACTTCTTAAGTCATTCATGCTGTCTGTTTATGTGTGTGTTAGCAGTGTCTCATCGCGGCTGATGTTCAACACTTGTTCCTCAGTTCACAACGTCCACGTTAATTTATTTTACGGCTTAATATTCCTCGGTGGTAAAATGTAAACTGAGACTTGGCCTCCATGGGTCGGTATTTGAGTCTTGTAAAAGTCTTAAAACTCGTTCTTTAAATCCGCTATCATAGCATCATGAACGCCCAGCGCGCGTTCTCATTGCCCAGAGGCATGATGGGAGGGGCCAAAGCATCATGGGGGGTGACTCTACTGCGCATATTCAGTGGGCCCATAATGCAGAAGTAAACCCGGAAGGCAGAAACTTTTTCGGCGTATGCGCCAGGCGAGCAACTCCAATTGAAATCAACGGCGGCCATCTTCGATCCGGCATCCATTCCTTCAGGTTGATTGTGATGACTAGAAAACTGACATGACAGAGTTGAGACAGGATTGACTGATCTTACTTCCAGCGTTGGTTATCATTAAATGTTTTATCTGTTCAAAATCAAACCAGTGTTAAAGATCAAAACGGAAGTTTTCAACCTCTTTGGCTCATGATCACTGAGAGTTTCTGGTTGCAGCCCCTTGTTCTGTTTTGAGCAGTTCACCTAAACAAAACCCCACCCACACTTCTATATATAGATGTTTAATTAGATATACATCTGAGACGCAGAAATACTGAATAATAAAAAAAGATATTTTGAAAAAATGGAAATGACCCACTACACAGTCCATTATTATAAATTTGATTCTTAGCACAGCTCCCACAGATTTATCTTGTGTCTCATTGGAGGGCCACATGCACTGACAACCACTGACTGTATCCAACTGTACCTCCAAGGGTTTCTGATAATGAGTATATTGAATGCTTTAAGTGTACTTAGTTTTATAATACCAAGAAGTTGTTTTATTTACACAGATTGCAGACAGATTATTAGAGGTACCATCTGTAGCTTTACTTCACAGACATGAGACTGAATCAGTACATTTTCCAAAGTGTTTAGTGTTTAGCCTCCAAGATCTTCTCAGGTAGCTTAAATGATGGTGAAAACCAAACATACCCGGCCTTTTTGGATAATCCTCTCTCCTCTCCCAGGCAGCTGGCCAAGACGTTGGCCATGGGTCAGGGTCTGGCTGGGCTCATCTGCGGGACGGCCATCGCCTCCCAGTACCTGGCCACAAACTTCCATGTGAACACACCGATGCTACAGAGCTTCTTGAACTACACCCTGCTCTGTGTCACCTACACCACCATGCTGATCTGCAGAAAAGGTACAGTACCTCTAACACTCAGGGTCTGATGAAATTGTTAATTGTTAAATGACTGTAGTGTGACTAAATGTTTCTCTGGCATTGTGTAATTCATGTGATAAACCATGGTGGTGTATAAACAGGCATCAGTAACTAACTGTGCCAAGATGAGTGACATTGAGCAGTATCAAGCTGCCTTCAGGCTCGGTGGTGAGACAAACTGATGTCAATACTGAAGTTCGGGGGTGTTCCCCTTTAAAACATAGGGGATGGCAATATTTTACAGATTCTGAAGGGCCGATGGTGGAAGTACCTTCTGCTGGGGCTGGTGGACGTGGAAGCCAACTACACTGTGGTTAAAGCATACCAGTACACCACCCTGACCAGTGTACAGGTGGGTTTGGGCTGTGTTTGTGGTTTATGCTCTACTGTACTCAAACTGACACTTAGCTGACACGATGTCACTGATGATTGTTGACCAGCAACTCTGGTTTTCTGCTATAGACAGTTTTTGTTACTGAAGTCTTGTGACCTTGAGCTGAGTGCTATGACAAAAAGGTTTGTCTCCGTAGACAGACATACCCATGATACTGCCAGTCACTTATTATTACAATCTGAACCTACTACCCCATTTGAGCTGTTTCAAGGCCTCAGGTGCTGTTGACTGACTGAGAAGGTTTTTGTCTCTGTCAAACATTTGCATACAAAAACATGAGAAAATAAGGCCTGGATTAAAAAAAACCATGCCAGAGTTATTCTTTACCTTGTCTTTGCCTCAAATTGAAATTGAGCCAATTCTGCTCTGGAAATATTCTGACAATGTTTTGTAACCCTTTATATATAGTTGCTATCTCTGGCTTATGTGTGACTTATGTGTACTACTTGTTTTCTCACTGATGTTCAGTTTGTTGTCACCAGATTCTGACAAAATGCAGCTTTAGGTCTGTTTGGTTTTATATTTCTTGATTGGTTGCGGTCCTGTCCTCAGTTGCTGGACTGCTTTGTGGTCCCAGTCCTAATGCTCCTGTCCTGGTGGTTTCTGAAGACACAATACAGGCCAGTCCATTATATAGCTGTCTGCATCTGTCTCCTCGGGGTGGGGGCCATGGTGGGGGCTGACCTGCTGGCTGGACGAGACCAGGGCTCCAGTAAGAACGTCCTTAAAGCATTCACTCACTGATGCAAATAAATATTGCATTTAAAAATATATGTTATTATGAATATAGTAGTAGTGCTCATTGTTCTCTCCTCTGCTCAGCCTCTAACATCTTGTTGGGTGACGCCCTGGTGCTGCTCAGTGCGACGCTGTACGCTGTGACTAATGTGTGTCAGGAGTACACAGTGAAGAACCTGAGCAGAGTGGAGTTCCTGGGTATGGTCGGCCTGTTTGGCACGATCATCAGCACCGTTCAAATGTAAGTGTGTGTGTGTGTGTGTGTGTCACAGGATTCATTCAACATGATGGTCACTCTGGTGTTTTGTTTTTTTTTGTTCTTCATCATACAGGGTGATCCTGGAGCGCAATGAAGTTGCTAACATTGAGTGGAGCTGGCAAGTTGGTCAGTACTGATGTTACACAGAATCATTCTCACAGACAAAAGACATCACAGCAGATACATATTGAGCTTTGCATTTTTGTGGCCTCGGCTTCTCTCCTTAATAAACTGAAAATCTGTTTCCCACCTCACAACAAACATGTTGAACATGAAGGGGCAACAGATAACTGATGACTCTTTACCAATCTCTGCTGGACACCACTGATGACATTTGTCCCCTCTTTGTCACAGGACCAAAATAAACCAGTCATATTCATACAGAGTAAATCAATCAGTATCAGTTCACAAATACTAAGCTTTTATCTGATTGAAGATGTTGTTGCCACCAAACAAACCAGATCCTCTACATCAGCTAACTACTCTTAAAACCTCAGTGCATCTATTTCAATAGATAAAATCCAGAACATGGAGGGAACAGGTCTGATGAGCACAGAGGTCATGGCCATGGCCTCTGAGGGAAGCATAAAGTAACAGTGAATATTTCTTGCTGGAGATGACAGACCTAGGTGCACAGACATATTGTACTCTGTGAAGTTTGAGCTGTTACTATAAAATAACAGTGTGTCATTTCTCTTCTCAGGCCTCCTGTTCGCTGCCTTTGCTTTGTGTATGTACACTCTGTACAGCTGTATGCCCATAGTGATAAAGCTGAGCAGCGCCACCTCCGTCAACCTCTCCCTGCTCACTGCTGACCTCTTCAGCCTCTTCTGTGGGCTCTTCCTCTTCCAGTACAGTGTAAGCACACACCCACCTACCCACACACATACTATGTCTACTATTATTATGTAGACCTATTGTGTATGTGATCTGGGCTGGGGATTAAATCCAGATCCTTCTTACTGTGATGTGATGATAAACAACATCACCACACTGATCCTTTATTGATAATGTCTTAAGTTCAGGTTCTTTCTGCAGTAGTACTTCATCCCACACAGACTGTGGGTCACAGTGACCCACTGAATGTTACAGCGACACAGCAGTGTTAATGAATAATATAATAGGGGTTAAAGTGTAACCTCAAAGTCACATGCTTTTACGTTTGACCAACAGATTTACAGTCTAAAAACCTGTGAGTCCTAGGATTGCAAATGCAAATGCAAATATTGTTCAAACATTGTTCAAAACCTGGACAGAGATGTCTCCTGCTTCAATGAACAGTCAAATCTCTGTGGACTTAAGATGTCAAGTTTCCACATCACGCTCTGTGAAACTTGCATGATGGACAATAATTGGTTGAAAATGGTTGTGAGGTCATAAATTGTGCAGGTGAATCCAGGTGTTCAACTGAGATTTAAGGTGAGCTGAGAGAAATGTCTCCTTTCCCAGATCAGTGAGGAGAAACATCCAGGGGAAGAAACAATGAGCCAAATGCATTTTAGAGTAGTGTTGGACAGCTAATAATGTAAACTATGTGCAGTGTGTGACAGCTTGACATCAGTGTGTGACAGTATGAAAGGCAACTGCCCTCCCATAAAAAGTGACCCATCTTGCACCAAACCTTTACTGTAGCACCATCACATGATGAAAATGTTATTTGTTTATAGCATATTCCTGCCAGCACCATGTTCACTGTGTGAGTTCACTAACTGCATGCTCTGCCTCAGTTCTCGGTGCTCTACTTGGTCTCACTGGTGGTCATCCTCATCGGCTTCATCACCTTCAATGTTGTGCCAACACCAGCTCAGCCCGCTGACCCCACCACCTCCTCTTCCTATGCAAACAACGACGAAGGACACAATGATGACACTGTGGCCTCTTTGGATGACACCAACAGGCAGGAAGTGGCTGTGAGGATCACCTCGGAGGAGAAAGAGGATGATGAAGAGGAGCAGCACTGGGATGCAGGGAGGGGAGATGGCAGGGAGGGAGATGAGAGGAGGGAGAAGACAAGAGCTTTGGGGCCATCACAGAGGCTGGGAAAGGGTAATCATGATGTTGTCAGTGTTGGACACAGCACTAAAATGTGAACAACAGCACAACAACCTCTCAATATGTTGTATATACTGTATACAGTATATTCTTTAAAACATTTTTATATCTATTGAGTTTTCTTGTAAACAATGTCACAATACACATATGTAAAAGAAAAGAAGGTACATAAAAGTACAAACACAATGGTACATGGTAAATGTTTGTTTTTGTTTTTTTTACCAGATCTGTTGAGTGTATTCTATAAAACACGTGTTTTACTCAAACATTACAAAACAAAGTAACTGTTCTCCTCTGCCTCCACACCCTCTATTGCCAATATGCTAACGATGCTAATGTAAAAGTATATGATATTTGTTGTGTCCATGAAACTTTTTAGTAGGATCAGGGTAACTTTGATTTATCATGTAAACAGGGGTGTCAAACTGATTCCACAAAGGGCCGAGTAGCTGCAGGTTTTTGTTCCAACCAAGCAGCAGCACACCAGACTTGACTCAGTTAATCAACTGATTTCAGTCTTCAGACAGTTGATTGGTCAAACTGTGTGCTCTTGATTGGTTGGAACAAAAACCTGCAGCCACATGGCCCTTTGTGGAATCAGTTTGACACCCATGATGTAATATATGTACATTTATTTGTTTATATTCTGCACCTGATTTTTAAAACATCACAGTGAAAAAGTAAATAAAGTTAACTTTTGATCATTCCACAAATGAAGAAGTTTTGTTTATCACTCGTTGTCCGAATTTGGTAATCTTGAAAAGTTTGTATCTGGATCAGACTGATCCAATCCGATTTTGTTTTGAACAACTGGGGTATAAAAATAAAATGGATTACGTGATCCTGGATGGCAAAAGGAGGCATTTCAAAATCCGGATCATTTTGATCCAGATCAAACCTTTCGAACAACTGGGCCCTGGTTGTAATGTAGAATAATATACATTGTTACATAGGCTGTCCCGGGCGGTCCCCAGTGTTGACGCATGACGTCAGCGCGGCGTAGTTAGGCGGGGCGACGGCCGCTGTAGCTGCTGCGGTTGTTCGGGACGCGGACGCGCTTACGCACCAGAGAGACTCATAAACATCGTTACACCTACACCACCAGTTCAGCGAAGGCTCAGACTGTCCGCTGGGTTTCCTTTCCTTCTTTCCGCTGCTCTGTCCACTCAGCATGGGGAACTGTCTGACTGTGGGTCCAAACGAGGCTCTGGTGGTCTCCGGTAGGTGCTCCGCGATTTGCCTTTGTAACGTTGCTATGAGAGCTAACGGTTAGCAGGTGTCCAGGGCCAACTAGCTAACCAAGCCATCGTTAACTGTCCATCGTCCGAAGCAGAGTCGCCCATTGTTATCAGACAAAGCGAGAGACAGCTGTCCTCGGTGTGATATTCTGACGCCAAATCCTGAATTATCGACGTTAATCACTGTTTAGCTGAGCTTAGCTAACACCGTCAGCACCGTTGGGTCATGTGACCGACAGGCGTTGGTTTATTATCGATAAATAACGGCGCACAAATGTAAGAAAATAAAGCACTGTTGTTTATGAATGAACACCGGTGGCTAACGTTTGATCACTGATTGTAGTTAAAACCACAAACGCGTGTGTTAACAGTTGAAGCCTCGGTGTTTGTGGCTCTTTGGGCCCACATGATGTTGCTGCTGGAGGGGCGGGTTGATCACCAGCCCACCCCTCACCTCTCTCAGAGTACAGCCTGAAGTGATGGAGGAAACAATTTGACTTGAGTAAAAGTGTCAACGTTTAAGTTCTCAAATATTTAATTACGTCCTGATGTGAAAATATACATCCATTGTTAGAAAATGTAATTAAAAGATCAAAGCAACTTAGATTAAATCAAAGAAAAACCAAATCTTCGCTTTGATTTATTTGTGAAATATAAACAAACCCTTATCTGGATTTGTTTGAATGAAGCCGATCAGAGAAGTCTAATGTCTAAATGTCCTTGTTTAAAACACATTTCTGCAGCTCCCAGCTTATCATAAAAACCTGGCAAAATAACTGGTGTTAAAGAACCTGTTGACAATGTGTTGTAATTTGTAAGAAGATAGTATTGTTTTGTAAATTACAATCTGTAAAGTAACTAGTGAATGCAGATATATGAGGTCTATGTTGCGATGTTAGTGAAATTGATGATGAAGACAAAGCCTTGTCTTAATTGAAATGTTCTCCTTCCCTCAGGTGGTTGTTGTGGCTCTAGTGATAAGACCTACGTCGTGGGAGGCTGGGCCTGGGCTTGGTGGCTTCTCTCAGACACCCAAAGGTGACAGCATACTAAAAGCAGTTTTTTCTATTTATTCATATGTGGTATTATCTCGAAATGGCCCTTTAGTAACTCGATGACATGCCTTTGTGACAAAAAGTAAACAGGCTCAAAGGTGTTTTTACATTGTTCTCTATATTACACATACACATTACACACATTCCCACTTTTCTTAGCTGTGCAGTAGAGCTGTGTGTCGCCCTCTGTAATGTGACATGGGAAAATATTATAATATATTCTCTTGAAAATTCTACATATCTCAAACACACCACCTTCCTCCGCTATGCAGAGTCAAGGCAATTCAATTATTCCATGTGGCAGTTTAACGATACCCAGCTGTGGGCAGTTAAAAAGCACCTGAAGCACCCAACTCTTTTCAGATCCAGTAATTAGCAATGTAATATCTTCAGAGGCTTGTTGATAACGCCTTCACCTCCTCAAATCAGTTGCTGACAATTTGAATAAATCAGATTTGTTTCTTGTTCAGACTTGATTGTTAGTGCTCTGACAGTACAGTGTTAAATGTACACGGATTTCATTCCACAGCTCTACTTGTTTTATATTCATCTCTTTGTGGCACATGACAGTTTTTCTCAGCCCTTTTGATACAGTTCAAAGCACTCACACAAGTCTTGATACAGCTCTGAGATCAGTTCATCTTTTCTCATCGCACATTTGCATCTCTCACAGACTTCCATCATATCCACACAAAATATATTTTCTCATTGCGTTGGTGCATTTCTCATCTGACTCTGACAACTCATGAAAATAGTTTGTACCTTTGTCACAAATGACCTCTCACTCTGTGTGATACAGTCCTGCATTGCATCAGTGTTTTCAATCAAATCACTCCAAACTTTCTGCAATTGTCTTAAAAAATCCAAGTCCAGTTGCACACACACACACACACACACACACACACACAATGGTTGACACAAGCATTGACGGACTTTACAGGTTTTGATACATGTGAACAAGGTTTTGAATAGTTTTAGAGCTTTTACAGAGGTGATCTAGTGTTATGAGAAATGCATTATCTATTCTGAGAACTAACAGGTTGTGAGAATGATGGGAATTGTGTCAAAGTCACTGAGACAAATAATGAATATGCTTTTGCTCCTTGCTGTAGGATAACACTGGAGATCATGACTTTGCAGCCCCGATGTGAGGATGTAGAGACGGCAGAGGGGGTCGCCATCACTGTCACAGGGGTGGCTCAGGTAAGACCACCACAGCCCAACGTCTTCACTGTCACTACATCTTTAATTTGCAAAGAGATATCTCCCAAAACAAATAATTGTCAAGTGAAAACAGCTGGAATCAGACATTTTGTCTTGTTTGGTTTTCTCCTCCAAGTAAAATTTAGTTGAGGCTTTTTATTTAAGAAGTGGTTGTACAACTTTTGAAAAAAATGTAATTTTCCTATTATCACCTGTTTTGTATTGACTTATTAGCACTTCTCTTGTTTTTGTATTTATTTATTTGGTTTTATGAAAAGCCAATTAGATTCTAGTAGTTAAGAAAGCTGATGCTGAAAGCTGATGGATTTACTGTTCTGTTGAAAAATGGGAGCAGCAGCGATTGATGTCGCACAATTAAAGCTTAGTTAAAGTTAAAGCTGATTTTCTTTAATAACAAGTTGCAAGTTGCTTCACAAAATCTCTGCTCTCAAAGTAACACATCAGAAAATGTTACGTATTTGCTTTAATGATGCGTCACAAAGCCCAAACTGACCTTTTTGCTGATACATTTCATTGTTGCTTTTCTGTTCTCCTCCAATGCTGAGATTGAATTCAACAGCGAGCTAAACTTTTACCTCACTGCGCCTCCAAAGAACAGGCTTGTGTTAAACAAAATGAATTGTAAATCTTTACAGATTCTTGTAAGCAATGACATTAGATAACACAAGTTATCTCAAGTACAATGGTACAACAAACAAATTTACTCTAACATACATATCACATGATATATACCGTATATGACCAAATAGTCGCCCGTGTGCAAATATGTGCCTGTGCTGTAAAAGCCGCTTGGGGTCTGACCTCATTCAGCATATTAAACGCCCGTTCAATTAAACACCCAGGCGATTAATTACACTGCTATTGCATTGTGTACAGTATTGTGTCGTTATTGTTCATAACACTGCTCTGATTGGCTGCTCTGATCAGCTCCCTGTGTCGCGGTAACAGAGAAACTGTGTTTGTATTTATTGTCTGATGTCAATAAAGATGTGGCAGGAAAAAATAGATGCTGCGGGAATAAAAAACAAAGAAGAAGAGAGACGCCGCCGTAACACAGAAACCAAAACCCATGAAACAGAGGGAAAGTGTGGACGCGAGCCAACTACTGGTATTAAAAACATGGAGCAGAAAGAGCAGGAGACAGAGAAGAGACAAGAGGAGAGGGGGGGAATGGAAGAAAGAAGAAAAAGAGACACTCTGATATGAAATTCATGTTAGCAGTTGTAAGATACAGGGAGCAGAATTACAGTGTGTAACACAGTTGTGTTGTGTACAGTGTGTTAGTTTTGTTCCAGTGATCCTACTGTGACCTTGTTGTTCTTTGCAAATAATGGCCTGGTGCTGGTCATTGCAAAAGTAAATAGTAGCCTGTTGCAAATACCCACCTGGTTCTTATAAACGCCTGGGCTCCAAGTTGATTTTGCATATTAAACGCCCGGGCTACTAAATGGTCATATATGGTATTATAAACAAAATTTACTCTACTTGCTTTTCTTTACCATGTGCCACCAAAAAACAGGCAAAACTTCAAGTAACAAAACAAAAGCTCAGCTTTCAAAATAAAACCATATGTATCTCTTATGTAAATCCACAGTTGCATCACTATACTATCTACAGACTATAGCACCGGCTACATCCAGTATTCTGGGTTTTGATATATAGAGGCTGGTGTGTGATCGCTATGCTGATTTCACTCCATCACTGTTGTCTTCTTCAGGTTAAAGTCATGACAGAGCAAGACTTGCTGGCAGTTGCTTGTGAGCAGTTTCTGGGTAAATCAGTGATGGAAATCAAAGGCGTGGTTCTTCAGACTCTGGAGGGACATCTGCGCTCCATTCTAGGTACAGACATTCATTTCAACTGTGTGTTTGTTCAAATTAGGACATGTAATTTGTTTTCTGCGATGCCAGTGTAAATCATTTACTTGCATGATTTTTGGCTGAGCCCCAGCTGACATCTTCACAGGTCTTCTTTGCCTGACCAGCAGTTCGAAAGCCAGAAGATTTAAAACCAGAGCAACTTGAAGCTTTAAAAATAACTCTGACAATTAATACATTTTTAATATAGCTGTTCTTTTTTAGGTGAAATGAACTAATCATCTTAGCTCTACATTGGTTTAACAAGAAAACCTCATGATTCCTTGACATTTGTGCCACTTTATAAAAAGGATCACACACACACCACCCTGGAGAAAATTCTTTGCTCTATTTTCACATACACCAAAGAATAAAAATGCTCAAGACTCTGTTCTCTTTTGCAGGTACCTTGACTGTGGAGCAGATCTATCAGGACAGGGACCAGTTTGCTAAACTGGTCAGGGAGGTAGCTGCTCCTGATGTGGGAAGGATGGGCATTGAGATTCTCAGCTTTACCATCAAGGTGAGATAAATAGTTTCTGTGTGAGTCTGCACACAGGAGCTGGTTCTCTGGCAGCGGTCAGGAAGTGTAAACATAAGAATACATGCAAAACAATACTCTCTCCAGTACAACCAAGAGCTAACCAGCACGTGTGTCCATTGGGCAGGTGTGGAGCATGCTGGTCATGGTGTGTGGTGTAAGACATTTCTGGGGAGGTGCTGATATTGGTTTTTGATGCTGCTCACTGAGCACAAGCAAATTTCATATCGCCATCTTTTTTCTTAAGTATTTTTTGGGGCTTTTATGCCTTCATTTGTGATGGGACAGCTGGAGAGACGGGAAACAAGGAGAGGGAGAGAGAGAGAGAGAGAGGGAGGGAGGGCATGCAGCAAAGGGCCGCCGTAATTTGAACCCGGGGCATTGCAGCAAGGACCATAGCCTCTGTTTATCGGGCGTCTGCTCTACCGAGTGAGCCCCCCATATTGCCATCTTTCAACTCCTCAGGGTTTGAATGTTTTTATAGGTGGACAGTGGAGTTTAGTTAAATATGAAGAGCAGTGGAAGACGGTGATTTTCAGGCCACTCTGAGCCCTTAAGCAGCTTTTTCTTGTCCTGAGTGGCTAGTAGAGATAAACACTGGTTTTCTTATGTACAGCAACACAAAGAACAAGTTCTATTACTATCATTACCGTGACTACCATCATTTCCAGAGGACACAGTAAACACAGCACAAAGCTCTGGCCTTCATTAGGAGCTGTATTCTCTTTATCCAAAAGGGAACGCCAGTCTCCTGGAGCCTCATAAGCAGAGCAGACGCAGCCAGTGAACCAGGCTCCATGGGGGCTTTCCATTCAGCTAATGTGGCTCATCAGTTCTCTCACTTGCTGTTCCTCTCCTCCTCATGTCTCAGCTCCTCTCCCTCAATTTAAGCGAGAGAGATGAGAGTAAAAAGGATGTATTTTTGACAAATAGCACATCCTCATTCACTCCAGAATAATTTAGAAATGATAGAAACTACTCTTGACTGAACTGTCAAATGTGTATGAATAAGCAGCAGTAACAAAAGAAACCACATGGATGTCTGTTGACTGAACATAAATATATGGCATCATCAGGGCTTCATGGATGGATAGAAATAAAAAACTCACTTAAAAATCAGGTTAATACTGAAACAATCAGGTGCAACAGTTCTGATGTCTTTTACAAGTTCACACTGATAGAGGACTAATAGTGATAACTCTGCATGTGCGGCTGGACAAGTCTTTACCTGGGTATTGTCCAGAATGAGCCAAGATGCTGCTGGAGTGCAGAATGAGAAATGAGCGAGAGTAAAGAAAAACCCTTTGACCTGGTTAAACAAAGAATTTCTCATTATTCATTCATGGCTCTATGTACTTTGTCCACACAGTAGACAGTTCGCCTTACATTACAAGTTTTACAGTAAGTCCTCACCGCAGCTCCACCAGCACTCTTCAGATTGACTGACCAATCACTGAACAGATTCCATCGAAGGTGTTTTTCCATACAGTTAAAAACATCTGCACAGGACACACCTGCGGTTTTTCTCCCTACGTTTCACAGCTGTCATAAAAAGTTTAACCACTATCCTGCTCCTGTTTTATAGTTTTGTGGAAAAATACTGTTGACTTCAAGTTTGGTCAACGTGAAGTAATTTTACTGTGTTTCATCTCAGCTGTTTCAGAACATTTAAGAAATATCCTGATGGTATAGTTTACTGTGATATATTTGGCCAGGTTTTGTCACTAACACATCACTAGTGCCTAGAAAACTATGAAATAATGATCAGGATCATTTAAAAATCTTCTACTTAAATGGACACTTGCCAAAAACCTTTAGTTAGGAAGAAAATGTTTTTTGTGGAATTGATCTGAAATTCAGATTTATGTTGTTTCTTCTTCACCTGAGATAAACCAGGCTTTGTTCGACTGGTCTGTTCTCATGCAACACTGCTTCAAATTTGGCTCAGACATTTAGTTGAACTCACTCAAGGATGAATCAGTTTGGTGGTCAAAGGTCAAGCAAACTGTTACTTTATAAATCATTTTACAGACTTATCTACAAGGATAAAATGAGAACATGATAACATTTGATGTTCAAATTGTCAGAGTACATTATAACTGAGTAACTCAGCGAGGAGAGATTGTGACCACATTTCCTGTAACCTGACTGGTTGTTAGAGGCAAACAACCACATGGTGGTAATTCTAGTGTGGTAATGTATGAGTCTAATGCACCATAGAAGTGGGTCGTTGTCTTTGTGAGTGCTCTGTTGTATCCATCTCTGTATGACTCATGAGCTGCAATTAAGAGCTCAACATGTGAGTATGTTGTTACATTAAGTCACACAAAAATTCGTCAGTATTCAGCCTGTCTCGTTTCGGTTTTGTATTTACTTGAGCATGATGTAATAGAGCATGTGTTCAGTATGTTTTTTACTCCTGTGGAGGCTTTTCTGCTTTGATTTCTCATCAGAGAATTCATCTGTGCTGGGTTTTGTGAGTGATAATTTATTGGCAGGGGAGTTCACTCTTATTGATTAGAGCTAATTGAAGAGTGGTGCAGACACAGTGGCTGACCACAGTACTCTGCTAGAAGCCCAGAGTCCATTTCTCTCACAACAATTAGTCCAGGTTGATGGTTTCTGTGATGTGGGAGGACAGGTTAGTTCATTAGTGGAGGCCTCAGACATTTCAGGGTTGTCTTTTGCTTTTTGTCTCCCTGATTCACAAACAGCATTTTCATGTCAACTTGTGAGTCGGTGTAGATGATTTATCATTCATAATGTGTCTCCAGTCGGACTGCTGATTGTCCTCATGTTACTGGAGAATGTAGCTGACACCTTGTTACTATTCAGACAGCACTGTCATCAGTTCATCCAGTTAATGAGGTGTTTTCTTCAACTCCTCAGTCCAGATGCAGGAATCAATAAGCTTGTTACCATGCACAGATAGAAGGTTTCAATTTGTAACTGAAGCACACACCATATAGCTGTATTGAGCCATAGCAGGAGGTTGCTGGTTCAACCCCTGACTGGACCATCATGTGCTGTGTGTCACTTCCCCACTCTCTCTCCCCATTTCATGTCTCTTTCTACTGCAACTACCATTGGAGGCTTAAGATAGGCCCAAATAACATGTGACAAACCAAATGAAATGCTTCTTCCTCTCAGACCTACTGAGAGGTTGGCTACAGTGTGTACAACAATTGTCAGTTCCCTTCAGTGCTGCTTCTTTTGAAGGAAGGGTGTGATACCATGTTTGTAGTCATCTCCTCATTGTCTCAGAGAGATTTCCAGTTGATGAACATTGAGAGCCAAATAGGATTTTGACAGATGGGTAAACCAGTTGTCTCAGTGAAGCTCGCCTTCATTGCAGTCTCACTTCTGCTCTGATGGATGTGTAAGGTTGTTGTGTTGTACAGGGGAACACACCCCTGTGATGAACCATTCACAGGAAGCTGAGTTCTGTAGCCCATAGATTGTCCTTTTCTATGTGTTTCCAGGATGTATATGATAAACTGGATTACCTGAGCTCCCTTGGGAAGACACAGACTGCTGCTGTCCAGAGGGATGCAGACATCGGTGTGGCTGAGGCCGAGAGGGATGCTGGCATACGGGTAAGGGCGCTCCAACAGAAGTGATGCTTTGAGAAGTCTCTTGTGCTCAATAACCCACTGATCATTCCTGAACTTTTTGATCGTCTCCAGGAGGCAGAATGTAAGAAAGAGATGATGGACGTCAAATTCCTGGCTGACACCAAGATGGCTGACTCCAAACGAGAACTGGAGCTGCAGAAGGCCTCCTTCAACCAGGAGGTCAACACAAAGGTGGGCACCTGCAGTTCTCATCTGCATTAGGCAAGACATAATGTTTGGGAAGGTCATGTAGATGTAGATATGTTTGGCTATTCAGATGCAGTGGCCCAACACTTCATTTTTACCCCTTTACAACCAAAGCAGCGAGTCAGTGTCAACATCATCTGACAAGACAATTTCAAACAAAATGTTTGTGCTGTAGAGGCATGACAGTCTGTGTGATGATGTTTTCAGAAAGCAGAGGCCCAGCTGGCGTACGAGCTGCAAGCAGCCAAGGAGCAGCAGAAGATCCGTCTGGAGGAGATCGAGATCCAAGTGGTGCAGCGGAAGAAGCAGATCACCATTGAGGAGAAGGAGATATCGCGGACAGACAAAGAGCTCATTGCTACAGTCAAGAGGCCTGCTGAGGCCGAGGCTTACAAAATGCAGCAGCTGGCTGAGGGGCACAAGTAAGTAAAAATTCCTTCCTTACGAAGCATTCAGCCAGTTTGTTTAGCTTTGTAAACCAGCACCACCAGTATGCAGAAAGTGCAAGGTCACTGAGAGAACCAGTTTCCAGTAATCCTGAAATGTTTTTCGTTCTGTTTTGTTTTTTTTCTCTCACAACTGAAAAGTCGTTTTAACCAAATGTCTTACCGAATGTCTGTTTTTGTTTTATTATAATTTGATTATATAATTGAGTTTAGAATATTGGTTGACAGCCCTACAGCATTGGTGTTTGCTTTTTTTGGAATAACAACAAGCTCATAGCAGACGTGTCATGTGGATATAATTTGCCTTTAGAAATGGCCTCCGTTTATGAGCAGTAAGTTTATTGGTGGGTATTTGTTCAGTATTTGTGGCCCTTTTTTGGAGCACGAGAACCGTCAGGGTTTTTTGAGGCATCCCAGATGAGAGCAGGAAACGGAAATGTTATTTTGATCATTGTATCATCGCTGATTGACCAGCGGGGCAGAGGAAATGTTATCTCCATCGCAGCATCGAGGAAGAGCAGGTGCATATCTGTTGTTTTATTGGTTCACATGCAGAGGGAGGGAGGGCAGGGTCTAAGCTGTGAGTGAGGGACAGTCAAAGAATGACACTTTAGACATTAGAAAAGACTAATGTAGACTTTTAAAGATAAATTCTACACCACTGTGTTTTTTTTCTTGTTTTTTTTTTTAAATCTTCAGGGTAGAAACATGTATATTTTTCTTTCCATATTTGTTTTTGTTCTTTCTCTGTTGGCCTTGCTTTACAGTTCTGTCAGAGGTTAGGAGCCACAGAGTAGCATCATCGCTGTGCTTTGGTCAGAGTTTTATTTCTTCCTTAAAGAGGAAGTATGCAGTATTTTTACCTGAACTCTGCTACATTTTTACCTTAATTAAACAGCTTCAGAGTAGCTGTGATGGTTAAATAAATAAAACAAATATACACATAGTGTAACATTGTATATGATAAATAACGTTACCCGTTACCGCTCTGCTGATTGCCTTCTCGCCAGCTTCGTTGAAAACAAATGCACATGGCCAGGAGGAGGGTTAGCAAAACAGTGGAAATACGACTTGCATAGTTCCCCTATAAGGACACACTAGTAGGGTGGGTAATTACGCAAAAATGTCGCACAGGCTGGAAACTCGTCCTTTCGGTCTGCAGCCTCATGTCCATGTGTTGTGGCCTCTATTTCACCAAGCACTTTTATGATTGTGTTGCACTTTTGGTCAGAGTTCTTTGTTTCACATTAAATGATACCATCAGAAAGGTCATTAGACATTTGTCAAACCGTAACATGATTGGATTTTGTGTGATTAAAGGCCCTATAGAGCCAAGCAGGATATGAACAGTAGTGTGTTAATGTGATGTGTTGATGGATGAATCAGCAGATATTTAACATTTGCGTTTCCCCTGCAACAGGATGAAAACAGTGCTGATAGCTCAGGCTGAGGCAGAGAAGATCAAAAAGATCGGCGAGGCAGAGGCTTCCTCCATCGGAGCAGTGGGCAAAGCGGAAGCTGAGAAAATGAGACTGAAGGCAGAGGCCTATGAGCAGTATGGAGAGGCAGCTAAGACTGCCCTGGTCCTCGACGCCCTGCCTAAGGTAACACACAGACCACTTCTCCTTAAAGGGTCCATGATAGCCCTGTTGAGCCCTGTTAAAGATAAATTTCTGTTACTCTTTGGTTTCAGACAAATATTTCTATATTTGGACTAAAATTACATACATATACACATTCAGCTTCTCTAAACACCAGAGTTTTTTATTGCAAAATGAGCCAATTCATAGCAAGTGTACAATCCCCAAACTAGGACTGTTTTCTAGGAATACTTTCTTTAGTCACTACATTCATATAAAATGTGTGTGTTACTCTCTCCTGCCATGAGAAAGTAACCTTAGGAAAGAGACTGGAAACAGCCTGTTGTTTCTAAATTTAATAAACCCGCCCAGCAGACCCTCTAAATGCTCTGTTCCACGGTGTGAGTTAATCTCCTCAGCATCACACAACACAAGCACCTGGACAACTGTAGCATGTTTGTTAAGCTACATCAAACCAGTGTGGTTACCTTTTACACATAATGCAGTGATGTTAGCATGTAGAAACATTATTCAGTCAACTCTGGAAACCAAAGTCAAACCCAAACACAAAATGGTGGAAAACATCAGACATCCAGATGTGAAATGAAAGCACAAGCAAAGGGACGTGACAGCTCCCAGCCAGAGTAGTTCTGATACTAATAAGAGTAACGACAAGTGACTGCACAGCACAGCTTCATATGTCAGCCTCTGTTTTACGGAGACAAAGAAGATTTGATTTCTGGTCAATAATGTAATTCTGTGTAGTTCACAAAACATCAGCAATGTGGTCAAATAAACTGGCAAGTCCCTCCAGTAAGAAGGCAATATCTACAGTATACAGTACAAAGCTTTGATTCTGAAGGGAGGGGCTAGTGTCAGGACAACTGCTGTGGAAAGAGTTATTTCCTCCACATGTATTTTTATATGATTGACACTGTCAAATTATATGATTAATAGAAAAAATGACATTTAACATGCATCAACAATGACAGCAGCCATATCAAGTTTTTTCAATGGAATGGTATTGGATAAGTTCTTGTTCATATCAGAGCATCTCTTGGCTCAGTCACACCTCTGGATCAGCAGTCACTTCATCTTGGGAGTATGATGGGATTATTGAAGTGACTGGTTTTGTTCTGCTTAGAGTTAACGCAGACCTGTGTCTTTGCAGATTGCGGGCAAGGTGGCGGCGCCGTTAGCCAAGACCAATGAGATAGTCATCCTGAGTGGGGAGGGCAGCCGCGTGACAGGAGAGGTAAACCGCCTTCTGGCTGAACTACCTGTGTCTGTCAATGCTCTCACTGGAGTGGATTTGACAAAGGTAAGCATGCTTTACAGTGTATGCAGTATTATCACTTGCAGGATTGAGAGTCATGAATCAGATCTGATAGTAAGTAGGACTCACTATGTAAGACAGCACTGACAGATGGTTGGATTTATCTGTTTCTGTGTTTGTACATATGTTCATGTATTATCTCTCCTATTTCAACTTTGTTTGGTTTCCTCCATGTTTCAGGACAGGTTGTCCACTGACACACAAAAAACAGCCATTTCTCCGTTGTTTGGTTCATTCATCCATGTTTCATTCAGCACTTGATAAAAGGAGTCAGTGATTTCAGTGATTCACTTTGATCAAGATGGTGAACATGAGAGATACATCATCAGTCAAAGTAAAATAAGTCAAGACAGCAGAGGCCAAGAAATAGTGTCTTTTAGTCCTGAATAGATATAGATATTATTTTAGTGAACGCCCACATCTATTAAAAGTCCACAGCTCCACTCGACACAGATTTTCTTGTTTGAAATGTTTGTAGTGTCCGAGGCCAATTTTCCTCACACTGTTAGAGGCTACATAGACTCTGTATGATTAGTGAGCTGATCTTTAAATGCAGTCGAATGTAATACAAAAACAGTGGAATGCCTCTGTAAGTTCGAGCTTGACAGTATGGTGTCGACAGTCAAGCTCACTGATGTTTATTTTTAAGGCGGACTAAGGGGAACAACAAAATGGTGTCTCAGAAGAGGCCCTTTTCCTTATTTTAACATTTTTGACACGTTCGATCTATTAGATGGTGTATTTTTACCAGCTGTGGACAGCGTGTGTGTGTGTGTGTGTGTGTGTGTGTGTGTGTGTGTGTGTGTGTGTGTGTGTGTGCGTGTGCGTGTGCCATCACGACCATGACAAAGTCATCAGGTGTGTAGTTGAGATGCAGATTAAGGCAGAGTTTGAAGATGGGTGTGTCCTGTCAGAATATCAACATGTTGAAGGACGCTGCAGCTGCTATAGCATCTCAACATGTCTTTGAGCACCTTTCTGTCCCCAACCACATCTTTTGGGAAAAGCTTAAAAAACAGTAAAATGTAGGTCATGAACACCATCTGGTTCACTGAGGGAAAATAATGTGTTTTTCATTCAACAGATCCCACTGTTGCAGAAGATGACCAGTACTCAAGCCTGAAAGCTGATGACTCCACATGACTCCAGTATCTGTTGTATGCACTCTCATAGACTGCCTTTATACACTTGAAAATCTTTGTTGTTTTATACGTATATACTGTATAACAAGTGAATCTTGGAAGCCTCTGGTGCCTTACTTTATACAGGACCAGAAAATCTGCATGCATTGCTGCTCATTCAAAGAACTTATATTTAATTTTAACTCGGGAATTTTTTTTTTTTTTTCTCTTTTTTTTGTATTTTTCTCTGTTTTAATTTTTTTTATTTGGATTGTATATATTGGCCCATTTGTATCAATGTCTTTTTAAAAATGAGAGCTCCAAGTAGAAAGTTACAATCCACAGATTCTCACCCAGGTTACATTTATCTTATCATGTGACCTGGTGGCTGATGTTAACACTTAGTCTTGTTTCTACATCAGGCTTCTACTTTTTCAGACAATAAGGCTCTCACTTTTTACTCTAGGTATGTTTTTGTTCATTTCTACACCTCATATTTATTAGACAAATCTGCATTCCCTTGATAATCTGACCTTATATTGTACATGTTGCAGTTTTTGACTAGCCAACGTAATTCAGGTTATTTTAAGTCTCAGTGATTTATTTTTACAATTTAACAAAGGTGCTCACGATCTTAAAAGAAGCCCCTTTTTATCGTGCAAATTTCCACCATAATTTTGTCCCATTTGCAGAGTTTTCTTCAGGATTTGTCCGTCCCTCTGAAAGTAGTTTCATTCTCTGCAAAATGCTGTTATCAGACTTACGACAGTGAATCTAATTGTTTTTGTTGATAGAAAAACAGGAAGTAAATTCCGATCTTGTATGAAGGATAGCTTGTCATGTGGTTCTTTTAATACTTAGTGTAGGTTTTACTGTAAAATTGTGATAGTTTTGGCTTTAAGACTGAAAAATTGGTTTGTGTTTAAAAAACAAAAAAAGAACCTTTTTTTTTTTTTTTAATAAGATTAGATTTTGAAAATGAAAAGCCAAACAATGATGCCAAATAGAGTAGACTGTCTTGTCATGTTACCAGAATGAGGGACGAGAGATACTGCATTAGCTGACTGACCAATGTTTAATTTCGCACTCAAATACCTGTAGATACCAAGCCATGGTCAACAAGGTTGCCTCAACAAACCAAACTTGCATTTCACGTAGAATTGCTTTCTGTTCGATGTGTGTACATATTTGCACTTTATTAACTGTCACATCAAATATAGAATGATATTTTAGCAGAGTAATTTAATTTATGAAACAATGGTTTTATGCGTGGTACTTGATGTTTTATTTTATGCACAACTGTAAATGTTAAGCTCAAGCGCAGCTGTACACAGGATCTGACGTTCAGTTAACTGCCAGAGATTTCTGGAAATCGCTTGACCAAAAGGTGGCAGATAAATCATATGTTATTGGGTAGAATCATTCAACCCCTCCCATGAAAGTCGATTTCCTCCACTTCCATGAGAAGTGACAGTAAACTCTGGTAACAAGAACCAGCTCCTCAGGGGCAGGGCTCCGTGCCAGTTCCGGTTCCCAAACCCAGTTTTGAACCGGCCGGCGTGTTCAGACCGAAAAAAGGTTCCGAACCTGAAAAGCTGGTTCTCAAGGGAACCAAGAAATAGTTGGTTCTTCCTGGGAATCATGACATCATCAGTGGGCGTGTCATATTCTAAGCTGTGAGGATGAGCAGGAAGGAGGAAAAGGCAGCGACTGACAACCTGGAGAAAAATAGTTTGTTGTGGTCTGCTGAGGAAACTATATGTTTGGTGGCAATTTGGGTTGTATGAATTTCCCTTTGGGGCTTATAAAGTAAAGTAATTCTTATCTTTGAACTTGAGCAAGAGAGGCCAACGCTGGGTCCACTCCAACACCAGACCAAATAATTCATAAACTTAAAAAACTGAAGGAGGATTAAGGAGCCAGAAAAAAAGCAAAAACATTGCCACTGCTGTTTACTTGCACCGGAGTGAAGCAGAGTAACGTACGCCCACTTAAGTTCTGCTTAAACTGGTGTGAACACGGGCTGGTTCACCAGAAAGCACCAAGGTGCTGAGACTCCAGAACAGAGCCAGAGCCAGAACCAGAGCTGTGTCTGTCTGAAAGCCCCCTGACTTCACCAAACTGAAACTAGCCTGGCAGTGATGTTTAGTTTGAACCTATCTCAAGCTAATACCTAATACAGTGGTAGTTTGATGTGAGAGCACGCTGACACAGGATTCACAGGACTGTTATCACTGTTCATATTTTTTTGTATTAATGGCTCATCCTATCATTCTTTGTTGGTGTAGTGACTTGACAAATACTGTGACCATATTGATTTGTTTTCGAGAAGGAAATATTTTGAATTTCATGTGTGTTCAGTAGATGAACTTAAGTGGACTATTCTGTCTAATGTTTTTTTTGTGAAATAATTACTCATTTGTTTTATAATCCTAATTTATGTAAAGCATAGACTGTGTGTCTCAAAGGCTGTAAGTTCCTGAATGCTCTTGCTGCATGTCATCTGTCTGTACTCAGAATATTCGGTTCACCTTTAGCTAACTGTCATTCTAATAAATCAAAATGCCATAATTTATATATTTGCCATTTTCTATTCTTCATGTTTTATTTAAAGATGTTTTCTTAACAGATTCTGTTTTTAATCCTGTTTCAAAAGGTTAAAAAACATTGTACCTGATACTTAATAGGTAAGAGTATTATTTAATTCTGCACTACAGATATCTGTAGATGCTGAACTATGTTCACCAGATTTATCAAGAAAAGCAACCAAACTCATGTTTTGCAGAAACACTCCCTCTGTCCAGCAAGTATACATACAAGTACAAGCGAGCAGTAAAATGTATTGAGCAAGTACAATAATAAGAGCAGTATTTTGTTTGGGGATGTAAATGCAGTCTCAGCCTGGTGTCAGTTCTCTATCAGGTATATGGGCCATTTCTTGGTGGTTTTGCACAGGTTTTTAAATCCACATTTATGAAAAGCTATAAACTCTTGCCCCCTCATTCCTCCTATGATGGACCCCACTGGTCATGCTACATCTTTATCTGGTTGTGTCTCTAGTGTCTCTTTGTGGACGTTTTGTGTGACTTTGTTGTCACTTGAAGCCTCATTGTGGTTGATTTGTATTTTTGGGAGGGGGTCAATGAGTGGTTTAACTGAGCTCCATGACTGACCAAATGAACATTACTTGGTTGAAGAGGCTGTGGGCCTGTCTGATACAAGTCAGATTGACATGAGTGACTCCTTTAAAGTGAGTAGACTTTCTTCTGATTTAAGTACATTTGTGTCTGATAACAAAGGTTTTAATGAGTGAGGGGTTTCCGTGTGTAGTTATAAGTATATAACGGCGCTGTGTTGCTGATGTGAGCACTTCTTGTTCCAGCACCTGAACCTGGGAGTGCTGAATGATCCCAGCCGTGAGCATTAATATGCAGGCGTTTGTCTGAGGCACCTAAACGCAGCAGCGGGGTCTTGTGTGTTTGCGCATGCCCGACAAGTGTTGCTGCCGTAGCCAGACAGCAGCACGGAGAGCCGAGACACCGGGGAGGGTCTCTACATTTTAACAACAAAACCAACATTATATCTCCACAAAATGAAGTTACCTTACTCATAGATTCATGAGGAGTAAGTATGACCCTCTTTAATACGCGTGACGTCGGTGTTTGTGGTGAGTGGAGAGCTAAAGTTTGCTGAGCAGCTGGCCTGCTCTCAGCAAGCACAAAGAAGCTCCTTATTTATTGTGGAGCTTGGCTCGAGCTAACGCTCTCTACGACGTTGTTTCGCCGGGTTAACGTCCACTAAAGGCGGCCACCGTGGCCCTGCTGCCAGCCTGGTTCGTGTTATGTCACCGGAACGGTCCTGTTACCTTCATTAGCTCGGTACTAACTTTATTTATCTATTTAAATAGCAGCAGATTGAGGCAGGATGGCAGGGCAGATGCTAACGTTACCCAGCCACTGAGTGTCTGAAAGTTAACCTGGCTCTGCTGAGGAATGAATAAATAAATACATGTGATTCCACGCGGACAAAGGTCAGCAGAGGCTTTAGCTGAGGACTCACAGTGTGACCTGAGTCTGTAGAAAAGGTCACATTATTAATGAGGATGCCTCTCCTCATCACCCTGAATGGAAACTTGTAGTCAAATGGGCTTTGGTTATGTGTTAACACAAGGACCAGTTCAAAAACCCTGACGTGGTTGCACCATTACAAGTCAAGTCAGCTCTAGTGAATCACAGACTGACTGTAACACTGTGATGAGTCTGCTGAGTGATGTGTGAGCAAGAGGAGAAACCTCCCTAACAGCCCTCAGGATGCAGCCAGTCTTTCGTTTTCATTAGAAATTAGATCATTGATAGGATAGCTATTTTGATAATCGATGACTCACTCAGGTCATGTTTTCATGCTAAAGCAGTGGTATTTAGATTTCAGCCTTAACTGAGGAGAGATGCTGCTTTTATTTTTCATCCACAGACGTAATGTCAGTGTTTTGATAGATATGAAACATTTAAAGACATCACCCTCGGATCTGTGTTAGGATGAACAGTTTTAGTGTTTGATAGTCTGAATGAATGTATTTGATCGGATCTGGATGCATGACATTTTATATCAGTTGATGACGCCTGATCCACTCAGTAAGGTGGGTGTCAGGGCCAGTGCTGACCAGGTGAGTTGGATCAGTGACGCCACATAAGGGCTGGCACTGGGAGCTGTCTGATGGAGATGTGGATATTGGTTTAAACTAAATCTAATATCCTTGTTGGGAATGCTGTCTTTTTACATTAGACATGTGATGTGTCAGCTGGTGGCCATATCAATAGATCTGAGCTGTGATTATAAACTGTGAGAACATTTAATGTCTTTGGCTTTTGGACGGCTGGTTGGACAAGACAAAGGTGACTTGTGTCAGTCCTGTGATCTTCCCCCTCATCTGATCAGGAAATAGCTTTTATGATTACTCACACATTTCATGCCAGTTCATCACTGATTTACAGTCTGATTAATCACTGGTTGACTGGGGTTTGTGAACTAAAGTTGATGAGTGCTTTCATTTTGATTTGTCTCCAGCTTTTCATATTATCACCTCCTAAAACATGTCGTTTGGAGAGATTTGTGTTTCTCTCACGACTCCCTCTCATGTGAGTTTGGCTGCCTTGTGTCCTGGTACCACGCTGGGTCTCTGTGCTGTTTTGTTGAAATAAAAATCAGCTTCTTCCATCTGGGGCTCTCTACAAGGTGTACAGAGCGAGCCTTTACAGAACCATGATGTCAGTTTATTACCAGCTGCCATTTGCAAAAGGTCAAACTGCACTGGATGTGAAAACAGGCGATAGCGAAGTCATCTCACACCAACGTAAGTGTCTGTCAGCGGCTGACTTGCGCCTGCTCTGTTTCTCCCCCAGTATGGTGAGGAGAAGGTGTCCCATGCTGCATTAGTGGAATAGTGACATGCTGGCCTGTCTGCCAGCATCAGGTGACCCTACCATCAGACTTCTCTCCCGTACGCAGATGAACACTGGACTTCAGAAATGTGAGTGCTTTCCACCATCATGTCGTTTTCATGTCTATTAATGAGTCGTTTTCAGCTTCAGGGATCAAACTGTGTTGATTAACCTGGTTCACATTTCTCATTTAGCCATAACTTGGTAACTAAGGTTTACACAAGAGGGAGGTCTGATTCTGCAACACAGTCAATGTTTGTGACCCATACAAGTGCTAAACATTTTTAAAGTACATTTTGGGGCTTTTCAGGCCTTTAATGGATAGGACAGTAGAGAGAGAGGAAATGGCAAGGCAGAGAGAGAAGGAATGGCATACAGCAAATGGCCACTGGTGGAACTGAACCTGGGCCACTGCAGCAAGGACTATAGCCTCTGTATATGGGGTGCCTGCTTTACCCATTGACTACATGACACTCCAAGTGCTAAACATTTAAGATCAATGTAATAATGTGTCTTTATACACTGTAAATGATGTAAATCTTCAGAAAGAGAAGTTAAAAAAAAAAAGCTGCACCTGCCACCTGCAGCCCAACAACAGTGTTCATGAAGTGGAAAGTGCACAGTTAAGTGCTTCACTTGATTATGTGATTGTTGCATTTTGTTGTGTTGCTACACTGTGCATTTGATGCAAAACATTAATGGAGGTGAAGTGGGCTTTTTGTTCTCCATAAAAGGCCCTGACAGCTGTAATGACTACACAGCTGTGTAGCAGAGAAAAGTGCAGCTCACACTGTAGATCACCACACCCACACTGTGCCTACTGCGTGACAATGTAGTGTTTAGGATATTATAGTACGGAGTGCTGTGTATGTTGCTGTGATGTGCGGTGGTGCGTCACGAGGCGTTCCTGTTGTCTGACCTGTCCACACGTTGCAGGGGAAACTACACAGAAGATGAGATCTGCCAGCTACCCAACCCCAGCAGAGTTGGATGCCTATGCTAAGAAAGTTGCCAACAACCCTCTGACCATCCAGATCTTCCCCAACAGTGTCAAAGTACCTCAAAGGAAGCACATTCGACGCACAGTCAACGGGCTTGACACATCGTCATCCAGCCAGCGCCACAGTCCCTACCCCTCTCAGGTAAGCGCCAGTGGGGGCCTGTTGGCTGTCCTCGGCGCGCCTGCCAAAGGCGTCATCAAAGAATCCGACGGCTGCCGCGCTCGACACCTTCACAAGGCCATCATGAACCCTCACAGTGGGCCGTACGCCACTCAAAGCACTTTAAATCTCCCTCAGCCTGCACCTCACCTACAGGGCCCACCCCAGGCCGCGGTCCAGGCTGCCCAAAAGCAGGGCATGGTTCACCCACAGGCGCTACAGCAGCAGCAGCAGCAGCAGCAGCAGCAGCAGCAGCAGCAGCAAGCAGCAGCAGCAGCAGCAGCAGCAAAGCATGACTCACCCTATGACTTTACAGCAGCCTCAAACTATGCCTCACCCGCAGGCTCTACAACAAAGGAACATGGCTCATTCACAGGCTCTGCAGCGGCAGCAGAGCTTGTCCCAGGTTCAGACTTCTCAGCAGCAGAGATTGGCCCATCCACAAGGGATACAGAGGCAGCAGAGTCTGCCTCACCCCCAGGCTCTACAGCAGGGCCAGCCGTGTCCGTCAGTCGCTCCACAGCAGCATCTTTCTCATCTGCAGACACTGAAGCATCAGGCAGCTCCTCAGCAAGCTTTACTTACACAACAAGGAGTGACTCAGGATCTGCGCCACATATCTGATGGAGCTCAGCTTCCGAGCCTGCAGCACACCCAGGGCCTTGTTGGTTCACAGCCCCTCCCCCAGGCTGTGGGTGCGGGACCCCCCACCATGCCTAATAGCCTCCAGCAGCCCCCACCCGGGGCATACGGGCCCCGGAAGCTCCCCGACGCAGATGCCCCACCAAATGTAACTGTATCTACCTCCACCATCCCACTGTCCATGGCAGCCAGCCTGCATCAGAACCGGCCCAGTGACCTGAGCAGCATTGTGCACCAAATCAACCAGTTGTGCCAGGCGCGGGCTGGTATGGGCACCACCTCAGTCTGTGAGGGCCAGATCGCAAACCCCAGCCCCATCAGCCGCAACCTGCTGATCAATGCCAGCTCAAGGGTGTCCTCTCACCACCCAGCCCTGGGCTCTGTGCCCAGCTGTCTTATGGTGGGACCCCCAGACAAAGCCACAGCTCAGCCTCCTAGTGCTGCTCTGCACTCACAGCCTAATATAGCTGCCACTAACAGTATACCTGCCTTTCACACTGACCCAGAGAAGGTACAGCTCCAGCAGCAGCAGCAGCAGCAGCTTCAGCATCATTTACAGCAGCAGCAGCAGCAGCAGCAACATCTACAACAACTACAGCAGCTGCAGCTTCCGCCGCAGCAGCGATCCTGGGCCCAGCACCAGCTGGCTCACATGCAGCAGCCCCTGAGGGGGCCCATCCCTGCAAGAACCCAAGGATGGAGGCTCCAACTGAGTGTGCTTTCCCCTCTCAAAACCTGAACTATCCCCATAAGCTACCAAACACTGCACAGCCCTTTCCTCTGAAACACCCAGCAGAAAAACCCCGACCTTCATCCCCTGTCAACTGCCCAGTAGGTTCTATGCCTTACGTCAACAGCCACTACATGCAGCCACTGTGGGGCAGCCTTCCAGCCACAGCAGGTAACAATGGATCTGGCCCTCAGGATCTCCCAGTGGCTTTCCAGGGAGGGCAGGCCACTGCCTCCAATGACCGCATCCCAGGGGCAAAGTACAGGCCAGGGAAGGAAGGTCCTAGTGGCCAGTCTAAGTTGATGCAGAATGTGGATTTCTTAGGAGGGGACTTCCAGATGCCCAGCTTTCAGGAGCAGAACTTGGATGTGATGGAGAAGATGCACAGGTCAGCCATGGGCCAAGCTCAGGAGCCCAGTAATGGCAGAGCTGTCCACACTCATCACCCAGGCTACCGTTAAGGCGTGTGCTTATCCCCTCTTGGTGTCTTGAGTTTAGTCTCTCCAGCTACTTTCAGCTTCTGTGGTTTATTCTTTAAGATCTTGCAAGTGATCAATTACATTTTATTGCTTCAGAGCTTGATTTGTAGACCCACCAGGTTGTGATGTTTCAAAGTATTCCTCAGGTCTTAAGCCATGTCGTACCTTTTTTTTTTTTTTTTTTTTTTTTTTTTGGCAGATGAAGGGTTTTTGAGATTGATGTCCACAGTTGAGTAGATTTCCTCTTTTCATCACTGGCTTGGACGTGCTGCTCTTTCTCTCATGTATATACTGAGTCCTAAAATCCTCATAGCAGCAGAGAATATGCTCGCCACATGATTGTCACAGTGCTTCTCTGAGTTTGACAACATGGAACAACTCAACTTTTTTCAGCATTTGTGGCCTTACAACTGCCCAAAGGCATGATACTGGATGTCCTCGTGTAATGTTTTTATTTGCAGTTATTTATCCTCTAAACAGGTTTGTGATCCATTTAAATGAGAAGGTTACATGTATATGCAATTAATAAGACTGTTGTCCCAGGAGCTCCCTCCCTTAGTTGAGGTGAACACTGTTAAGTGAGAGCCACGGCTCCTCCGTCAGGAATACAACATGGCTTTCGAACTGCACAGTGAGCGGTCCAGGTAGTTCTTGCATCGCTGCACAGACGAGCAGCGCGCAAAAACAGCGAACCTTCCACTGCTGAGCAGATTTAGTTCTAAATAAGACGAACCCAGCACTAGCAAAAACAGTAACATCCTCCGTTCTTTTCGAGTTGCGACTAGGTTTCTCTTACAGATGGAAAGTTTAAAGTGCCCTCTTGTGTGATATTTCAAGAGTAGTTGTTCTTTTATTACAGTTTTTTGTTGTATTTCTGTAGATGGTCCTACTTGAAATGTAGAAATTACTTTTTAAATGTTATGGTTAACATTTGGCAAAAGGAGCAGAAACTCCATTAGCCCCTATTTGTCTATAGCTAATGTAAACAGAATGGCATCCCATTATTATTGAAATGGTTTATGTATGTGAAAAGCAAATTGATCACTTGCAAGCATGCAAGTACTTCAAATAATGCAAGTTGGGAAAATGCTTCATTTCCCCTCCAACACATTTCCTCACCACTTTACTACTGTAATGCAAGTGAATTGATGTGGTGTGGACATTATCTGTGTGGCTTGCGGTGGGCTGGTCATCTACTAATCACTGGCCTCACCCTGTGTCGTATTTCTGCTACCTATAAAGAAACAAGAACATTTACTGCAGGTTGTTTTGCTAGACGTGTCTAGCACGAAGCTCTGGACCCATTCGCCCCTCCAAGTCCTTCTGTTGAGTTCATGTTGTCCGGGCGTATGTTGCTCTGCTGTCTTCTAGCCTTCTGGAAAAAGCCTTAAATGTCACAGTAGTTATCCTCCAACCATAACGGACTTTCTTTGCCAGGATCCTAAATTATGTATGGCTTTGTTTGTGAGAGACAGAGTTTTTTTTTTTTTTTTCTTTTTCCCCCCTGAGCTTCGATTCATTTGAAAACTGTTCAAACTGTACTGTTGGATCATTGGGCATTGTTAATATGTATAGGCAGTGGGAATGGGAGATATTGCCTTAAATGGAAATATTAAGGCAATATTGCCGTTCATACCTGTTCATAAATCACCCATCCTACTGTCGCAAATGTTGCCTAATTATCAAGGATTTAAGATGATTTTAAGATTAAAATATGAATAGTATTTAGCAGGATTAGAAGGTATGTAGAACAGGGCTGTAGCAGTTATTTTAAAGTATTTGGACTGTGTTTTAGTTGTTATACTTAATAAATATCCTGATATGGTTTCTTAATTTATTTTTCGGACCACTGCATCCTGAAGCCATAGGTGATTTCACATTTGGTGCCATAGGGGACACACATAGACGCAGACAAACTAAACTGTAAACTGATTGTCTGCGCTCAAGAGGCAAATAAGACGTTTGCATCTTTGCTTTTATCTGATGTCTTTCACAACGCCGACCACGTCTCCCTCTCTGAGTCGGTCTCCAAACTCAGTACAGGTCAAACCAGAGGAAAAACAGTGAGACGACGCATCACCTTCGGAGAAAGACAGCCGAGATGCGAGCTGTATCTTTTTATCTGGATTTTGGTTTTCATACTTGATGGCAGTTTATTTTATTTCCTGGCTCTCATTTTTGATGTGCCTGCCCCTTGAAGCTGCTATTGAATTTAATCTTAACTCACACTAGTATGATTTGTGCGTGCGTGTGTATGAATAGTAATGATGTATGGGCTGTATCAGTGAAAAATAAGTTTCTATTTATGGGATGGGTGAAGGAAGGGTGAAAATTGCCACCACTGTGATGCTGGTAAACAGGTTAATGACTGTTTGACTATTTAACACACATATTTGGAGATGATTCTAAACGACCAGTGTTGAAAGTGGCTGAGTGATTTTCAGGAGTCTGTCCCACTGTGGCCTATAGACAGACACCTTCCAGGCCTGCTGGGCTCTCTTTAACGACAAGTCCACAGTCACCGAGTGAAAACACTAAACTATTAGACCTGTCCTGTTAATTCTGAACTGCCTCGTTACAGCCCAACATAGTCAGGTTCTACAGTTTCATATGAAGTGCCTCCACTGGGCTTAGTATGGAGAAATGTGTGAATGGACGTCGAGTGTGTGTATGTTAAGCTTGGGTACTTGCACACAGGTGTGCACGAAGTTAATCTCTGATGGGGGACCAAGCCTCTTAGTGTAACTACTGATACTGTGTCATGGACTGAAGTCCTGAAGTGTGCCACGATTCCTAGACACTGTCGGGATGTGTGAACTGTTTGCTGCTGACTCACTGACCAAAGTGACCAAGCGTCCCTCTCTGTAACCCACCCCCCCCCCACCCCCGGCCAAAAGCCTTGGCAACCTTATAGTGGGAGCTGATGTTCTAACAGTAATAAGCAACAACCTGGGGACGTAAAGCAGAGCTGCTGCCCTCGTCTGGACAGTGAGAGAAAACCCTGTGAAATGAAAGTTTAAAGATGTGAAGAGAGCATAAAAAATCTAGAGCGAGTGGTTCCTGTCTGCACAGTCCACCCCAAAGTTTCCTCTCGAAAAGAAAAAGATACAGATGTTGTGGTTGTAACCAGAACTTCCTGTATGTTTTGTGGCTCCATTTCACAATATTATTACCATGTAGAAATCTTGTCACCCACAGTACATGTCAATATGCACTGTCTGAATCTAGTCTACTTAAGCACATTGCAGCTCATGTTCGTTGACGCAGATGGCAATATTTATTGGGGCACAGCTATGTAACAACTCTCTCTAGATTTATTTTTACTCCAGTTAGTGATTATCTTTGATTATCAAAGATCTATCATGTGAACGGTGGTGGAGGGGGGCCTTACTTTCTCTACTTTGTGAAAATGTGATATTCCAGTTTTGCCTAACCTTCAGGAATAAAATGTCTTGCACAAACATTCCCCCTAACCAAAATAAAGTTTGCAAACACAAAGCCTTGGAGTGACTGTATTTATTGTCCATATATAAAGACTGTCATTATCATTGAAATGCACAGATGTGTAGTGAATACATTTATGTTTTTCAGTTAATAAGAATTCACCCAGTGATTTAAGACCTGCTCTACAGACCTGTTAGTCTGTTTGCAAAAACAGTTTCGTTTAAAATGAGGGAATTAGAGTTTTTGCTGATCAAAGGTGAGAACTTCACTTTTTGTTATTTTCCGTCGTCAGTGGTGCAGCTTCTTCTTTGGGTTTTTTAAAAGAAGAATATAAAAAACAGGAAGTTGTATTAAAACAGAGGGAGGATGAGTACACACATTTATTTGCAGAAAAGCTTTATGAGATTGAACATCCTGTGTACACTATCAGATAGAGGGAGATGCAGAGGCTGTGTGGGGAGATGTTATTTAGCAACGAATAAACTAATAGTGGCGATAAAAAATAAAATAAAACTAACCTGAAAACCTGCAGTGACTTTGTTTGGTCAGCAGACAGAAGCTGTATTCTGGTCATGTGTCAGATCAGGTAAATCAGACTACTCACTTCAGTGTTGGACTGAAGGCAGACTAGACACTAGTGGTTTACTTCAATAGCTGATAGAGGGGTTCCACAACTGGCTATGCAGTGGTAGAAAAAACTTTAGCATCTTTACACTCAAAACATTTGGTGGATTACACAGCAGCATCAAACCACAGACTATTGGGTTTGATTTTTTTTTTCTGAGTGTCTTTGAAACAGGCAGGTGTAAGAAGCAGAAAATAGACCTGACCTCAGATCTCCTTCTATTCACTGACAGTGGTATGTTGTTTTCCCTCTGCTTCACCTCCTAAATTTACTAGAAATGGAGCAATGTGTAAAATGATGATATTCTTATTCTGCTGCTGCAGTGTTCAGCCCCAGAGAGAAACTACTGGAAGACGCCTAATGCATCAGTCTGACATGCCATCCAAGAGAATAAAAGCTGACAAGGTTTGTTCACCATTATAGGAAATCTGCCTGTTTCTCTCTGACACAAACCCTTCGTCCTCCACAGGACTCAGTGTCTATGACGAAAGCGTTCACTTTCAGTAAACCCACTTCACCGGCCAGGATTTCACAGTCCACAGACAGACCTTGTTCTCCAAATCCAGAGACGTCTTCTAAGAAGTTAAAACGTGATGATAATAAGAGGCCGCTCTGCCCTCTCAGTAAGAGTCTGAACCTCAAGAGACGCAGCACTCCTGAGCTTGAAGAGTCTGACCTGGTATGCTACACTTTCCCAAAGTGCTCATCTTGCAGTTAGATACCACCTAGAACAAGTAGAAGTATTCATATGCCTGTTCCTTCTCTGTCAGCATGAGCCCCCTGACAAGCTCTCTGATCAAGTGTGTGCACCAACCAAGCCTGTGACTACAGTGAAAAGTGCCATCAATCTACATCTCCTCAGGTATGGCACACAGCTCTGAACATAAGTCCCTCCTGAGCTCCCTGTGGCTGTGCACACCTCTACTCTCTCCTATCTGCTCATGCCCTCTATATGACACACACATCACATGTGTTAAAAGGATCCATAGAAAGTGTGTTGCAGTGAGTAGACTGACAGAGGTCACTCTGTGACATACCTTTTTACCACAAGAGGGCAGTAAATCTTGTCCACTCAACTATTGAACGTTATTATCATTGCTTGGAAGCAATGAAACACAGTTCAGCAGCTCTTGTTTTTTCTGCTCTGCTCTTGAACTGGTTCATTTACATATAGACACAGTAAATGAAAGTGACAGTATTGTTGGTTCATGGGTTCATTCTTCCTAATAACCCTGCTCTCCACTGTTTCTCTTCAGGCGAAACCTGCACTGTTTTTCTTTTTTCCCTTTTCTCTTTGTGATCGTTTATTGTGTTTAGTGTGCATTTTTTTTAAAAACTGTACCTTGACACACTGTAACTGTGATTATCAGTCAAAACCTGCCTGAGATGCTAGCCAAGAGAATAAAAGCTGACAAGGTTTGTCTGACTATATCATGCTTTTGATGTCAACAGCTATTAGTTTCTGCCTTGGAAATGTCCCACATGTTAAAAGACTTAAAAACTCAGACTTCTGACTTGAATCTCAAAGTCAGAAGTCTGAGTTTAAAAGTCCACTGACCAGCAGCACTGGCTCATCATTTGTGATTTGTTAACATGGAAAGAGTGGTGAGAAGAGAGAGCGTTTAAAAGACCAAATCTGAAATTATCTTCCTCATCGTTTCACGCTGCTGAATGCAGGGAAACATATCCTTGTAACTGTAAGTTGTAACACAAACATTTCCTGCTGGGGTAAATCTTAACCGTCCCAGAATCTGTTCTACCACACTGTGCAACAGATGATCAGACTATTTGACCTTTCTAAGCCACAGTCACAGTCTGTCTTTGTGAAACCAGCCCCTGGACAGAATCTACTATATCCAGATTGGATGTTCATGTCCACATGAAATCCGAATGTTCACATTAAACAGAGGAATTGCTGGGAGGCTGTTGGTGACGTCTTGAACGAATCCTCTCCAGGAGTGGATTTAGGTTCCACCGGACCCTGAAAGGTTAGATGGCAGCTCAGTGATGGGTTACTAATAGGAGACAGCACATGTATAACTTGTGTGTGTGTGTGTGTGTGTGTGTGTGTGTGTGTGTGTCGTACCAGGAGTCTGGTCGTTGGACTGTGGTTTAATCATTTGATTCCCAGGGTCCTCCTCTTGGATTACACCAAGATCTGACCTCCACTGTTTCCAGTTCATTTCCTCCACCCTGAAGTTCATTAAGACTCCATGATCACAAGGACTAGAAATGCTTGACATGATCATATCTTCATAAACTGATAACACAATTAATCAATTATGATAAATTGATTGGAACAAAAACCTGCAGCCACTCGGCCCTTTGTGGAATGAGTTTGACACCACTGCTTTAATGGCTTTACATACAGTTTTGTTTTATAATTTGTATTTTCTCTAATTTGCCATTGTGAAATGTTGGAGAATTTGATTATTTGACCAGTTTGGGTCTAAAACTAATGTAAATCAACAATGCAAGAGGTCCAGAGGGGACATGTCTTTTCAGTGGAACTGCTTGCACCCCTAGAATATTAATCTTCTTACTGACTATAGTTAACATGAAGTGAAGGTAAATTAATTTACCACATTTCCCTCTGATTTGTAGTGGAGTACAGTATCAAGTAGTGTACAACAGAAATGGTAAAGTACAAGCACATAATTTACATAAATGAACTTCATTATACCTGAAAAATCTCCGAGACTTGTCCTTTTCTCCGCTCAGACACACCATCTTTGACACTCCTGAGTACAGCTTAGTTCTCAGAGGCTTGGGCAGAGTCCTCTCCATGTCCAGAATTGTAAAGGCTCTCTGAGGATGTGCAACAAAATGACAGTGGATCACACAAAATGTATATTTTGTTTACACGTAGTCTAGAAACGCTGTTCTGGCCAAACCCCGACATGACATGGTTCAACTGATATCCAGTTGCATTTACAAACATCTTTAAGAAAATCCTGATTCTACACACTGAAGTCCAGTTTAGAGACCACAGCATCTTCCCACCTGCAGGTTCCAGATGTTTTCACTCTCCTCTGAGATTTTTTCGACTGTGTTTCCCATCAGAGCTATGAGCATGTTGAGCAGCAGGATGTAAGTGAGGACTATGTACAAGATGAGCAGGATGTAGAAAACCTCCTTATATTGAACATGGTCGGTGAACTCCAGATCACCCATTCCAATGGTGAACTTGAACAGCTCCAGTGTTGTAAAACGAATGTCATTGTAACTTGGTTTCTTGCACTTGAACGTGTCGGTAGCAAAGCTCCTTCCATGTGCTGGTGTGCCATCGGCCAGAGTTGGAGCAGTGTCTTCTATGAGTGCAACAATAGCTGTGGAGAAGATAGGTTGAACCAGAAAACTTTACTTTGGAAACTCTTAATTCTGCATCTGCTTAAATTTCTAGATTTAGAGTCCATGTGAGTTTTACCTGCAGAAAATCCAAAGAGCAGGACACTATAGACACACAAGAAGCGTAACAGATCACCCAGGATCATCTGAAAAGACACACAGACTTAAAACCAGGTGGCCCATACTGAGACTTCAGGTAACTATAAAACCCACTGTAGTCTTACTCTTTGCATCATGACACTGTACATCCCCAGTTCTTTAGAGCCTCTTGAATAGTAAAGGACGTTGATCCAGGCAAGAGCCAGTGACAGCACAAGGAGTCCAACATATTCTCTCCGTCCACAGAAGTACAACAATGCACAGATCAAAAGCAGCACTGCCTGCAGAAAACTAAAACAAACCAAGTGTAGTGGAAAGAAAGCACTGATAGTAAAAGCTAGTCTTCACAAGAGACGGTGGCACTTACAATAAGATGTCACAGAATCCATCAGTGTAGAGAGACTTGAAGGTTGGGCGGTTCCTCTTAAAAATATATATCTATGGATATAGAAATCGAGACATAAGGGAAATTGAAAACAGTTTGAAATGAAATGTGTCACTTTTTCTGTGAATACTGGACCAGGTTCTACTTTCTCACCGCTTTGTAGAGGAACCACACGGCTCCAAGGACACTGATGAGCTCACCGATGCAGCGGAAGTAGTCAGCCGGGGTGTTTTCAATGGGAAACGGTGGCTGCAGGTGAAAAGTTTAGAAGACCTTCAGCTGAAACAAAGACTGTGGTGTTTTGAGTTGGACAATGGTTTAGTTTGGTCTTACCTGCCCTTCCTTTCTGTAGGAGGCCACTGTGGTGAAGATGATCAGGTATGTCAGGTACACCAAGAAATTCACCAAGAATAACTTGGAAGCAAACCGGTCCCATTTATCCTGGAGTAGACTGCGTAGAGGCTCGATCTGGAGCATCTCAGCACGGTTCTGGGGTAATGTTCAAGAACAGTTTTCACATCAAAAACACCCAACAACAAAAAGATCGTTATTACAATTGTTTTTTGTGATTTGTAAATTCAAATGAGGTCAAAGTAAAGACTAACTGGAATTTCGCTCCCACAGACAACTATCTCCAGCACAGAGTTGTCTTCATTGGTGTCGATGGAACTCATATCGTAAAGTGAGGAGTGAACAGGTCCATAGACCCACTCTGGTAACTTCCTGGACAGCGGCCTCATCTCCTCATCCTCAAATTCCCGGTGCAAAATGTGCCTGAACAGCTGGGCAGCCACAGATCAGACAGGAGATCATTATCTCATGTTCCAATACATGTGTCCTCTCATGATTTGATCACATATGGCAGATCCATGCACAGCTTAACCCACACGCACATTAATGTTTCCCAAACTTCATGTTACAGGCTGACACACCCAACTTAAATAGAGCTGTTGTGCATCAATAACAAAGCTTATCTGGAAACACACTCAGACCGTCAAATAAAAACAGACCCACCCCGATCTTTCCGAGCTTGGCCGCTAACTTCAGAGGAGTTAACCCACGATTGTTTTCAATAGCTTCCAGCTTGACCTTTGTTGTTTTCTCCAGCTTGTTGTGCAGAATGAGGATGTCATTATACATCCCTGCAACCATGTCGGTGTTTTCTTGTGTGTTGTCTGCTATGACCACCAAAGTGTGCAAGATGGTGTTTCCTTGTGAGTCTTTGTCAGTCAAGTCAGCTCTTCTGTGAGGGTTCTCCATCAGGAAAGACACAATATCAGGCTGGTTGGTGCAGGCAGCCAGAGACAGAGGAAGTTCTCCTGGTGAAAGCAAGCAATCTCAACTTTATTGACCAGATCTGGATATTAATAACTGATCTAGATTAGAGATCTAGATTTCCAGATTTTTAGGATGTAATTACCCACCAAAATAAAAGCCCGTTCCTGCATTATGCTGGAAGAACTTCCCATTGGCTTTAGCTTGCACATCTGCTCCTTTCTTGACCAGCAGTTTCACATGGTTGAAGCTCCGTCTTTCAATGGCAACATGCAAGGCTGTCTGACCTGTGACAACAAGTTTGTTGTCACAGTTAAGATAAAAAGTTAGTAAAATCTGTGAAGTTGGACACTTCCTGAGTGCCCTGGTGTTAGTACCTATGTGTATGTGACATCTCATCTATGACTCATGACTCTCTGTTTCCTGTCACCTACCTTTGTAGCAAAAGTCACTGTAAGATGCGTTGATTAAATTTTCTAAGTCTCCGGTTTTCTCTGCGATGTCAAGCAGAACTTCGATGGTGTCATTCTTTCCATCTTTTAGATTCAGCAGAGCTTTCAGGAGTGCCGTCTTCCCATTTGTTGCATCTGCAAGTTGGACACAAATGTCCCTCGACCGGTCACTTCAATGGGAGTTTTATTGACCAAATGACGCAATCCACATTTAGCTTCATCTGATTTAGTATTTTTTTAAATATTTCAGGTATTACCAGTAAGACCTTTATTTTGATTAACTGTATTGACTGATTCCCATGACTGTTTCACTCACACCTTTTATACACAAGCTGATTCAGAACTCATCCAACCAGTCTTGTGTTTGTGAGACCAAACTGCATTTCATGGTGGCACCAATACAAATTAGCATGGACATAGATAACAGGAAGACAAAAGTGTGGCTTTCCACTTGCCTGTGAATTCAGGGCTTGTAAGACGCTTATCATTAACTTGCAGGTAGTGGAGCAGGCCCTGCAGCTGACTCGTGTCCCCCTGGGAAGCTGCTTCAAACACTCTCTCCCTGGTGAACGCTTCAGTGTAAATATTGTCAACGCTGGAACTGCTTTGTCAGAAATGGAAAAAATATCATACAAGATCAAATACTTTGTGTAGCCCAAGGTTTTACACCATGCAGCAACAACTTGAAGTTGCATTGCCAGTAATTTTTGAATATGGTGTGTAAACATCCCTTTAAAGTAATGTTTTTTTACTGTTTGAAAAGGATCCAGTCTGTGAACAAATGAGGGCTGTAAACAAGGATGCATGTTTTACCTGAAATCCTTCCACACGTCATCTGACACTCTGAATCTCTAGACTAAAATACAATTTTATCTTGAGAATAGCCACACTGATTTCTATGTTGATGACTTAAGCAGAGAGTAGATATTATTTAATAATTATTTAGCATGAGCACAATCCACAGAGGGAAATCAAACACCAGCTCCTTCACAGTAAGGCTGGTTACCTCGACGTTAAAATGTTGGTGTCCATCGGTGCAGGGATGATCTCTGCGTTGTCATTTCCAAGCAGCCAATCCAGACTATTTCCCTCCTCTCCTTTGCCCTTTTCAGACTCCTCTTTGTCTTGTGGGCGTCCGTTTTCCATCTTATTTGCTGTTAATAACTTAAGTCTTGATCTTGTAAAGTTAGACCATGTGTTTGCTTCCACAAGTGGCTCATCAGGTATGATGAGCCTGAGCTGCAGAGGTGTAGAATTGCAATGGTCAGGAGTAACACTGAGGTGGTTATGGTGTTAGTTACCTTAGTCACGCCCCTCCCCCTCCCCAGAGGACAGGTCTGTTGTTTACCCAACAGAAGAGCATGGTGAGCTGAGACCACAGCGTATCCACTGGATGGTGATTCAGAATGAATGCTGATTTAGGGTTACCTGTGATCCAAATCTTTATTACACACTTATTTACTCACATCCTCTCACCTGTAATGCTTCACTGTGTCATGGTCTTGTCCTGTCTTATTGTGAAATTCTGTGAGTCGTTTCCTGTTTTACTTTGAAGTTGAGTGTCCTGTCTTCCTGTGTTCTCCCTCTTGTGATTACCTGATGTGTCTCTCCTGTGTTGATTGCACCACCTGTTCCTTGTGTATTTAACCTCAGTGTTCTCCCTTTGTCTTCGTCAGATCGTCTGCATTGTCTGCTGTTGTCCATGTATCTGTCCCTCATGCTCCTTGCTCCTGCCATCGTGTTTCTCCCTGTGAGTATTATGTCTCAAATCTCTTATTTTGGTACTTTGTGATTTTTCTGTTGTACTTTGTGCTTGTCCAGGACTTAGGTCTGTTGACCCTTTTTGTTGTTACTTTGCCATTTAGCGTTGAACTGTGTAGACCCCTTTTGTGTTCTCCTTGGTTTAATAAATACCTTTTTTGCTGCCCACCACTTTGGGTCCACATTCACCCTGAACGTGACACACTGTAACTGTGATTGTCAGTCAAAACCTGCCTGAGATGCCAGCCAAGAGAATAAAAGCTGACAAGGTTTGTCTGACTATATCATGCTTTTGATGTCAACAGCTCTTAGTTTCTGCCGTGGAAATGTCCCACATGTTAAAAGACTTAAAAACTCAGACTTCTGACTTGAATCTCAAAGTCAGAAGTCTGAGTTTAAAAGTCCACTGACCAGCAGCACTGGCTCATCATTTGTGATTTGTTAACATGGAAAGAGTGGTGAGAAGAGAGAGTGTTTAAGATACCAAATGTTCTTCCTTATCATTTCATGCTGCTGAATGCAGGGTAACATATCCTTGTAACTGCAACTTGTAACACAGACATTTCCTGCTGGGGTAAATCTTAACCGTCCCAGAATCTTTTTTTTTTTTTTTTTTTTTTTTTTAATTGATGTTTTGACAAATAGGTAAACAATACAATCAGACAAATACAAATAAATAACTGTTAGATTATAACAGTTATGTGTATAAGAATAACATACATTGTACACAAAGGAGTCTGCAGTCCAGCAACAACGTACAAATCAAGCCAGACCTAGAACACAAAACATAGATCCACAAAACAAAACTCAAAGCAAAAACACAACATCCTAGGAAGTCTACATAGTATATACATCCTGTAGCTGAACCAGCCACTCTATAGGCAACCCGCTCATAGCTTGCCATTGAGCTTAGTACCTCTATCATTCCTTAAAAGTGGACAAGGTGGGAGATTTCCAGTGGTGTAAAGTTATCCTGGACCCCGTTATCATAGCTAAATGACACCATGATTTTCAGCGCTTTGATATTTGAATATTATCTGGTAGCAATCCCAAAAGACATAATGAGGGGTTTTTGATCAAGTGCGTACCCAACATCTTATTCAAGAACAAAATTATTGCATTCCACATATCATTAGATTTGTCACACTCATATAACACATGCACCAGAGTTCCCACCTTTCTATTATGTCTTCAACATGTATCACTGTTTCTGAGGTTCAGTCTTGTCAATTTGGAAGGAGTCCAGTAGGATCTGGTTAATATCTTATAACAAATGAGTTGTGACTGTGTTTCACGTAATCATACACTTATGCACAGAGTTATTTCCAGTCACTTTCTGGAGCCTCCTGAGCCAGGGCCCTATCCCAACATACTTTTAGACCATCCAGTTTTGGTACTTCTGTACTTCTAATGAATTCATAGAGTTTTGATGCTCCTCTGTTTTTATGTCCATATGTGATTTCAGTTATACCGTGCTGAGTATGTTCTTCATTTGAGAGAATGCAATCTCCAAATCCCCCAAATTCTGAATTACACAGATTATATTTCAATTTCTGCATATAACTTGGTCTGATTAAACATGGGTTTTTTTCCTGCCCAGATAAACTTCTGTATCATCCTGTTACATGGTTTAAGTAGTGAGGAAGGAAGATGTAGCAGTAACACTGAAGTGATGTAATTGATCTTGGGAGTTAGGGTTATATATCTGCAGTAGAAAGGTCTCTGCTCCCACAGAGAAGTACTGGGGCATCGTGCTGCAGCGAGACACAGGCAGTGAATGGTTGTGAATTGGGGACGATTAATCAGCGTATTTTTGCCGCCTACGAGAAGTCCCGTCTCAAAATAACACACCAGTTCAAGAGTATGATATAAAGTAAAAATTTACAATGCATCAGCTGGTTGGAAAAAAGTTAGTTTATCTGGAACTAACCAACTCAGTCAGTATTCCTCCGCCTGCCTGCGCGAAGGAATACTGAAATTGTATTTAATGTACTGTTTTACTCTGTGTGCCAGTACTTTACCAGCTCTCTCTCCCTGCTCAAAATATTTTTGTCTAGTACAGAACAGGGCAAATTCAGTTTTTCTGTTCAGTATGTCATGAAATTTGCATTTAAGCTCATTCAGTTTACCCCATGAATATCCATGTGTTGCTTTTCAAGCTTTTTGATAAACTGTCCCCAAATCTATTGTACCACACTGTGCAACAGATGACTGATTCCTACCTGCAATCAGACTATTTGACCTTTCTAAGCCACAGTCACAGTCTGTCTTTGTGAAACCAGCCCCTGGACAGAATCTACTATATCCAGATTGGATGTTCATGTCCACATGAAATCCGAATGTTCACATTAAACAGAGGAATTGCTGGGAGGTTGTTGGTGACGTCTCGAACGAATCTTCTCCAGGAGTGGATTTAGGTTCCACCGGTGCCCTGAAAGATTAGATGGCAGCTCAGTGATGGGTTACTAATAAGAGACAGCACATGTATAACTATAACTGTGTGTGTGGTTGTACCATGAGTCCGGTTGCTGGACTGTGGTTTAATCATTTGATTCCCAGGGTCCTCCTTTTGGATTACGCCAAGATCTGACCTCCACTGTCTCCAGTTCATTTCCTCCACCCTGAAGTTCATTAAGACTCCATGATCACAAGGAGAACTAGAAATGCTTGACATGATTATATCTTCATAATCTGATAATACAGGACTTAAAGGGGCAGTTCACCTAAATTAATAAAAAAAAAAAAAAAAAAAAAAATATGCCCATCGTGGTATTGTTTTGTTACCACCACTGTATGATGGAGTTGAACAGAGTTCAGTTTGTGGTGCAAAGCATCAATTGATATTTAAAACCTCAGCAGTAGAGTGTCATCTTGAGATCTGGATGATCTGATGCCTTCACTGTTTAAGAGTAACTACTGCTAGATAACACTGCAATACAGTTACTGTTACCCAGTTCCATTTCACAAAGCTCAACATGAAACTGAAACCTTGGTTACACAACACTAGAGGGCAGCGTTCAAATACAGTTGTTACCTGGGGGTGAACTGACCCTCTTAAAGAGGTTGAGTGTAGTGTGTGCTCACTGTTACTGGGTGTTTTTTTTTCCTGTGCCTTTAACTTGAGCTGAATGTGAAGTTAAAGTACAGAATATTCTTAAAGTATCAAAAAGTATAAGCTGTTGTTTACTATGATGTGATGTCATGCAGAATATTACACATTAGACAGTTATGTAACATAATGAAGATGCTGATCCAGGAATGTGACTAAGTCCTTAATGACTTTTTGACCAGTTTAAAACTAATGTAAATCAACAATGCAAGAGGTCCGGGGAACTGTCTTTCAGGTGGAACTGCTTGCACCTCTAGAATATTAATCTTCTTACTGACTATAGTTTACATGAAGTGAAGGTAAATGAATTTACCACATTTCCCTCTGATTTGTAGTGGAGTACAGTATCAAGTAGTGTACAACAGAAATGGTAAAGTACAAGCACATAATTTACATAAATGAACTTCATTATACCTGAAAAATCTCCGAGACTCGTCCTTTTCTCCGCTCAGACACACCATCTTTGACACTCCTGAGTACAGCTTAGTTCTCAGAGGCTTGGGCAGAGTCCTCTCCATGTCCAGAATTGTAAAGGCTCTCTGAGGATGTGCAACAAAATGTTTTACACAAAATGTTTATTTTGTTTACACGTAGTCTAGAAACGCTGTTCTGGCCAAACCCCGACATGACATGGTTCAACTGATATCCAGTTGCATTTACAAACATCTTTAAGAAAACCCTGATTCTACACACTGAAGTCCAGTTTAGAGACCACAGCATCTTCCCACCTGCAGGTTCCAGATGTTTTCACTCTCCTCTGAGATTTTTTGAACTGTGTTTCCCATCAGAGCTATGAGCATGTTGAGCAGCAGGATGTAAGTGAGGACTATGTACAAGATGAGCAGGATGTAGAAAACCTCCTTGTATTGAACGTGATCTGTGAACTCCAGATTTCCCATTCCAATGGTGAACTTGAACAGCTCCAGCATTGTAAAACGAATGTCATTGTAACTTGGTTTTGGTGTGTCATCGGCCAGAGTTGGAGCAGTGTCTTTTATGAGTGCAACAAGAACTGTCAATAAGAAGATAGGTTGAACCAGAAGACTTTACTTTCGAAAAAAACATCTCAACTCTTAATTCTGCATCTGCTTAAATTTCTAGATTTAGAGCCCATGTGAGTTTTACCTGCAGAAAATCCAAGGAGGAGGACACTATAGACACACAAGAAGTGGAACAGATCACCCAGGATCATCTGAAAAGACACACAGACTTAAAACCAGGCGACCCATTATGACACTTCAGGTAACTATAAAACCCACTGTAGTCTTACTCTTTGCATCATGACACTGTACATCCCCAGTTTTTTAGAGCCTCTTGAATAGTAAAGGACGTTGATCCAGGCAAAAGCCAGTGACAGCACAAGGAGTCCAACATATTCTCTCCGTCCACAGAAGTACAACAATGGACAGATCAAAAGCAGCACTGCCTGCAGAAAACTAAAACAAACCAAGTGTAGTGGAAAGAAAGCACTGATGGTAAAAGCTAGTCTTCACAACAGACTAACAACACTTACAATAGGATGTCATAGAATCCATTAGTGTAGAGAGAACTGAAGGTTGGGTGGTTCCTCTTGAAAAAACATATCTATGGATATAGAAATCGAGACATAAGGGAAATTGAAAATAGTTTGAAATGAAATGTGTCACTTTTTCTGTGAATACTGGACCAGGTTCTACTTTCTCACCGCTTTGTAGAGGAACCACACGGCTCCAAGGACACTGATGAGCTCACCGATGCAGCGGAAGTAGTCAGCCGGGGTGTTTTCAATGGGAAACGGTGGCTGCAGGTGAAAAGTTTAGAAGACCTTCAGCTGAAACAAAGACTGTGGTGTTTTGAGTTGGACAATGGTTTAGTTTGGTCTTACCTGCCCTTCCTTTCTGCAGGAGGCCACTGTGGTGAAGATGATCAGGTATGTCAGGTACACCAAGAAGTTCACCAAGAATAACTTGGAAGCAAACCGGTCCCATTTATCCTGGAGTAGACTTCGTAGAGGCTCGATCTGGAGCATCTCAGCACGGTTCTGGGGTAATGTTCAAGAAAAGTTTTCACATCAAAAACACCCAACAACAAAAAGATCATTATTACAATTGTTTTTTGTGATTTGTAAATTCAAATGAGGTCAAAGTAAAGACTAACTGGAATTTCGCTTCCACAGACAACTATCTCCAGCACAGAGTTGTCTTCATTGGTGTCGATGGAACTCATATCGTAAAGTGAGGAGTGAACAGGTCCATAGACCCACTCTGGTAACTTCCTGGACAGCGGCCTCATCTCCTCATCCTCAAATTCCTGGTGCAAAATGTGCCTGAACAGCTGGGCAGCCACAGATCAGACAGGAGATCATTATCTCATGTTCCAATACATGTGTCCTCTCATGATTTGATCACATATGGCAGATCCATGCATAGCTTAACCCACACACGTTAATGTTTCTGAAACTTCATGTTGCAGGCCGACACACTCAAGTTAAATAGAGTCAATTACAAAGCTTATCTGGAAACACACTCAGCCCGTCAAATAAAAACAGACCCACCCCGATCTTTCCGAGCTTGGCCGCTAACTTCAGAGGAGTTAACCCACGACTGTTTTCAATAGCTTCCAGCTTGACCTTTGTTGTTTTCTCCAGCTTGTTGTGCAGAATGAGGATGTCATTATACATCCCTGCAACCATGTCAGTGTTTTCTTGTGTGTTGTCTGCTATGACCACCAAAGTGTGCAAGATGGTGTTTCCTTGTGAGTCTTTGTCAGTCAAGTCAGCTCTTCTGTGAGGGTTCTCCATCAGGAAAGACACAATATCAGGCTGGTTGGTGCAGGCAGCCAGAGACAGAGGAAGTTCTCCTGGTGAAAGCAAGCAATCTCAACTTTATTGACCAGATCTGGATATTAATAACTGATCTAGATTAGAGATCTAGATTTCCAGATTTTCAGGATGTAATTACCCACCAAAATAAAAGCCCGTTCCTGCATTATGCTGGAAGAACTTCCCATTGGCTTTAGCTTGCACATCTGCTCCTTTCTGGACCAGCAGTTTCACATGGTTGAAGCTCTGTCTTTCAATGGCAACATGCAAGGCTGTCTGACCTGTGACAAGAAGTTTGTTGTCACAGTTAAGATAAAAATTTTGTAGTGCCTGGTTTTAGTACCTATGTGTATGTGACATCTCATCTATGACTCACAACTCTCTGTTTCCTGTCACCTACCTTTGTAGCAAAAGTCACTGTAAGATGCGTTGATTAAATTTTCTAAGTCTCCAGTTTTCTCTGCAATGTCAAGCAGAACTTCGATGGTGTCATTCTTTCCATCTTTTAGATTCAGCAGAGCTTTCAGGAGTGCCGTCTTCCCATTTGTTGCATCTGCAAGTTGGACACAAATGTCCCTCGACCGGTCACATCAACAGTTCAACAGGAGTTTTATGGACCAAATGACACAATCCACATTCAGCTTCATCTGATTTAGTATCTTTTTAAAATATTTCAGGTATTCCTGGTAATCGTACTGGTCTGGTAAGATCTTTAACCACATTGAATGATTCCCATGACTGTTTCTCTGATGCCTTTCCAACAAAAGCTGATTCAGAACTCATCCAACCAGTCTTGTGTTTGTGAGACCAAACTGCATTTCATGGTGGCACCAATACAAATTAACATGGACATAGATAACAGGAAGACAAAAGTGTGGCTTTCCACTTGCCTGTGAATTCAGGGCTTGTAAGACGCTTATCATTAACTTGCAGGTAGTGGAGCAGGCCCTGCAGCTGACTCGTGTCCCCCTGGGAAGCTGCTTCAAACACTCTCTCCCTGGTGAACGCTTCAGTGTAAATATTGTCAACGCTGGAGCTGTTTTGTCAGAAATGGAAAAAATATCATACAAGATCAAATACTTTGTGCAGCCCAAGGTTTTACACCATGCAGCAACAACTTGTTTATTTGAAAAGGATCCAGTCTGTGAACAAATGAGGGCTGTGAACAAGGATGCATGTTTCATCTTAAATCCTTCCACACGTCATCTGACACTCTGAATCTCTAAAGACTAAAATACAATTTTTATCTTGAGAATAGCCACACTGATTTCTATGTTGTTGACTCTAGCAGATAGCAGGTAGTATTATTTAATCCACAGAGGGAAATCAAACACCAGCTCCTTCACAGTAAGGCTGGTTACCTCGACAATAAAATGTTGGTGTCCATCGGTGCAGGGATGATCTCTGCGCTGTCATTTCCAAGCAGCCAATCCAGACTATTTTCCTCCTCTTCTTTGCCTTTTCAGACTCCTCTTTGTCTTGTGGGCGTCCGTTTTCCATCTTGTTTGCTGTTATTAACTTAAGTCTTGATCTTGTACAGTTAGTCCGTGTGTTTGCTTCCACAAGTGGCTCATCAGAGGCCTGTTGCTCTAAAGTAGAATGAAGAAATGCATGTTAAGTGGAAAAGCCAGGTTAGGCAAAATCTCATAAACCCTGGTTTAATTGGTTGTTCGAACACCAAGCCAGGCTGAGGTGGGGCAGCTCTGTCAAGCCAGGTATAACTAATTTGAGTGAGTGCGTGACCACGACTTTCTTCAGTAGACAACCGGTGGAACAAGTCACGGCCATGCCGGGGGGCGGGACACATGATCCAGTCGCGCTGGTTCAGGCCGGGTTCGTGAGTTGTTCGCCCTCCCAGCCCCCCCTGAAGGCCCGCCCCTGAAGGTCCTCCCCTGAAGATTCACCGATGGGAGGACAGGTGTGGCGTAGACCTGTTTTCCTCCAATGAACAGCGGGTCTTATTGCTGACGTAAGGTGACGCACCTCTTATAAAAGGAAACACTGGCATGGCCTTGTGAGATTCAGGCAGGGTAGACATGACTCATTTCAACATGCCTTTCATTTTTTTGGCAGAAAAAACTTTAGAATTATTTGCTTTGGACAAATTCTAGCAAGAACATGAATCATTATTCACTGAATACAGTGTTGCTGCAGTTTCAGTGTGCAGCGTTGGTCAGCTGGGTCACTGTGGCGTGGTTCTTGGTGACATTTTAGTGTTTTGCTTGTGGAGGTTTTATGTTTTATGGTTTTCATGCACATATTTACAGTAACTGTGGGCGGAGTTCACTTCAACTCAGTATGTGACTGAGACTCACTTCACAGCTGCTCTTGTAGCAGCCTTTAATGGAGAGCAGAGCACACCCCCACAAACCCATGGGTGTCCTCACGTGAGTGGCTCTCATTTGTTAATTTATGAGAAACATGTAGCTAAAACTGTCACAATCTGATACGGCAGGTCGTAATGTTAAGTTCCTGTTGAAACTGTGTTACAGAGGCGTTAACTGAACTGTGATCAGTGTGAGACTGTAATACATTATACAAAGAGGTGTGTGTTGTTTGGCCTATACCCTCACTGATTTGAATAATACTGTTGAATATAACCGCAAACTGCATCCTACACAATAAACAATACACAGATAAATTGATGCACCGCTAACAATGTTTTGTTGCCAAAACTTCCACAGGGAGGAGGGGTTCCTGCAGGACAGCTGTGTTTCACTGCAGCAGCTTTTGTTTTTGTTTCTTTGAAGGCACTGCATCACTCTGCTCTGGATCCTGAACAGAAGAATCATCCACTCAGCTGGTCTACACAAAACTCCTAAAATAATCTTAAGCAGTGATTTTGATGACCTTCAGCTTCAATGTAAACAGTGGCAGGTGAAAGTAAAACAGCTGGCATGTTGTCCATGCACAGCTGTGGCAAAATGAGTGGATGTAGTTAACTGATAAAATGAATAATGTACTAAAGTTCAAACCAACTTTATGAATGCAGAACATGTAGGTCAGCATGGTTAGCCCTTTAAACACATCTATGCACTTCCTTTGCTGTTGAGGCAGAATCTAATAATAAACAGAATCCCTATAGTTACTCTTTCATTTTTTTATATTTGATATTTAGACATGTCATCAATAATTATTATCATTATTATCTTCATCTGCATTATTATTAAAATAACCCTGATGATAAAGCCCTCATTTACAATGAGGCACATGAAATAAAAGAAAAATGATGTAACAACCAAAGCAATTAAAACAGGTACAAAAGGAAGTTAAAATGCTGTGGATTTTAAAAGATAAAACATACGTTTTTGAAGTGCTGCAGTGAGCTTCAGATGGATGAAGCAAAGAGTCCAAAAGCTCAGACTGAACTCCAGCGACATCAAGCATGAGCCAGTCCTAAACCCCAGTGTAATGTAGTCCAGTGGACAAAACTACTGTGTAAGTAATTCATAGGGGCATCTTTCCAGACCTTGGAAAGAAAGGATCACTCAACCTTTTGCACAGGATGCATGTGATAACATGATGAGTCATAAACATAAGCACTAATGCGCCTGACAGCAACTGCATCAGTGACCTTTAGGTGTGTAGCTGAGGCATGTCTGTCTGTAGGATTTGTACAGTACATTCTGAAACAGGATCAAAAACGGTGAAATAACTCCTGATCAATCCAAATGCCAAGGTCCTGGAGCCATGATAGTCTTTACAGGATGTACAAGATACCTCATTCAGACAACAAGAAATGTTGAGATTCAGAGTAACAAATTCTACAGTCTAACAGATGGTGAGATTTTATTTCACTTATATCCTGGGTCCTAGTTTGGTTCTGTATAGATGCAATTTCTGATTGATATATATGTATGCATTAGACCCAACCTCTCAAATTCATTCTCTGATTACAAACAATACATTATAATAAACCCCTTTACTATAACTTCTGATTCTTTTTATTCTCAGCTCCACAGCTTTCTGGCAGGTCAGAGAAGCAGCTACAGCACTGACAGGTTCATCACACTGTCCAACACCTCAGACAGGAATAGACCCATTAAATGATCGATATTTATATCCCACAGGGAGTCTCAGGCACAGACTGATCAGTTCACTGTGGCTGTGTGCATTTGCTGTGGGTTATTGTGTCTTTGTGCATGCATGTGAATCCACACTTCCTGTTTGACACGTTTGACAAGGGGTGTCTCGACAGAGCACTGCCTGGTTTCATTTTGCAGTAGTGGCTGTGCGTTTACCCAGGTGAGTGTTTGTCAGGTGGGGGGCAGTGAGGAAACTGAGAGGGACATATGTGTATATACTCAAAAGCTTTCTTCCCTAAAGTGTGTGCCTGTGTGTCTACAAGTGTGTGTGTGTGTGTGTGTGTTTGTGCGCGCGCACATGTGATCACGTAATGCTTGGTGCATGTTTACTGAGTAATCTCTGGCTCAACCTGTCTGATAGGTGTGGACTCACTGGCACTGGCTTGCACAGGAATGACGAGAAATCCAGCACAGTCCTGAGCTGAGGTCCTGAGAGGAGGGGAAGTGCAGAACCTCTGTGACGGTGCTGATTTCACCGAGAGGGCGGGGGAGCACAGCACACTCATACACACTAATACCAGTGAAAAGGACGGTGGAAGAGGAAACCTTTGGAGCAAGAACAGGCCGTTGTGGAGTGAAAATAACAAAGAGGAGAATACTTCACAATGTGAGATAACCTGCTGAGGAGATTCTTCGACTGTGCTCTGACCAATGGGTGTTGGATTCTAATGTGGCATTTTAGGCTCTGGGATGTTCAAGATGTTGCTGTGTTTCTCAGCATCGCACTATATATATGTGACTTAGGTAAGCATTTCTAACACATCTTTATCATTTGATCTGTGTCCACAGCACTGGCATATTTGGCTGTTGTGTTTGAGAGTGCATCCCTGCGTTTGTTCAGGACTAAACAGGTCAGACTGAGAACAAAGATCATGGCGGCAGTGAAAACCTGGAGGGAAAACTCACAGAATTTTGTCAGTGTTGGCTCCAGGATGAGACTATCAACACAGTCCTGTACACACCAGGATAATATAACCATCATGCTGTTCTGTACTAAAGCGTTCAAGTACATAGCACTTTGTGTCTCCAAGATACAGCATTGAGGAAACAGCATAGGAATGAGAGCATTTATCTAACAGATTCTTTCACACATAAACCTGTGAGAAGTGTCAGCGTCACTCAGGTTTGTCACTTAATCATGACTTCAGATGTGATCTCTGCATACACTTATTCCCACACTGCCTTGCCTCTTAAGTCAGCACTGGTGTTCTCAGCTTGAATTCTTTTCCTGTGTTTCATTAAGCAAACACACCACCTGCAGAACCAGATCCTTCACTAAAACTGCTGAGGAAATATTTGGGGGGCAGCAGCCACAGCAGACGAGCCTTGTACTGACTGCTGTGTTCAAAGTGGTGCTTCTCAGCTTGTTTGACAAGTTTCATTCCTGCACACAGAGTGCTGTGTAATTTGTAACCACGTGGCATTTCTTTTCTGGCTGCACATGGAATTCAGTAGTTTGAGTCACAGAGTCTGGTAAAATATACAAAATACAAGGTTGAATATTAAAAGGTGTGAAAGGTTAAGATTGTTAAGTTTGTCATAAACTGTGCCTTTTTATCAACTTAGTAATAGTCTGCTGAAATATTCTCAATACTGCCACTTCTCACTTTGTTTATAGTGCATTTTTATTGTATTGAAATGCATCTGACACTGAATTTCGTCCTTTTCACTTTCAAGCTGGAGCCATCTCCATCCATTCTCCTGAGAGGAGCCTCACCAGGTCAGTGCAGGAGGATGTGTTTTTCTCAGTGGACATTACCTGCAGTGGGATCCCCACAATACAGTGGACCTTTATGTCAGGAGCGGTGAGCCGCACCATAGGGACTTGGCAGCCTGGCGTGTACACCAACATAACGGTGGATTACAATAGCAGAGTGCAGTTTTACAACAATGGCTCCATCAGCCTGTGCGACCTGCGGCTGCAGGATGCTGGATTCTACGTGGTCACTGTTACAGACGCATCAGGAAGCAGCAAGGACACTGGCTTTGTCCTGAAGGTGAACGGTGAGTTGGAGCTGGGATTCTGTGCAGGAGTGCTATGCCGCTTTTTTAATAACAGTTTATTTCACACCGACAGCTTGGAATCATGGGTTTAAGTAAATAACCAGCGCTTGTCGTCACACTCTTATACCTGCTGCTTCATTCAAAGAACAGGTCAGACTAGAATAAACAGCAGTTATGTGCCAAACAACTGCTTTAGAGTATATTCGTAAGCACTGAGCCCAAGTTATTAAATGTATCTGGTGATTTCAAAATCAGACTTGTGACCAGTTGGCTTGATCACCTGGACTGACAGGATGAATCTGTCCAGAAGAAAGAACTTACAGCCTCCAGATGTGAGTTTAACCATGAATAAGGTCAGGGTGTTCCAGTCTAAGACAGCTTGGCTCTCCCTGAAAAGACACAACTAGAAAAACTGTAACAGTACCTGTGGAGGCTAGAACAACATTTTAAACAGTGTAGCTGTGGCTTTCAGACCTTAAAGTAGGCCATCTTTGTTATTCATAACACCTGTCTTTGATAAACATTACATCTGATTCAAGATTTCAGGATTACAAGTTGTCATGTGATAGTCATTTTATATTCTGCAAATGTATCATTTACTAACTGTCTTAACACTGGATTACAGTAATTGTCCTTGTGCTGCGGTGTTACCTCTGCACACAAGCTATGAACATGATTTTGGCTTTTTTGTTTTTTGTGGTGACATCTTTGGAGAGCAGCCTGGGCTCAGGGTATTTCTGTGTTATGCACCTGTTGAAGTAAATCTGATTCGGCTCCTGTGTCTCTGTCCTCCAGAGGTGCTGTATGAGGACCTGCAGTACCTGTCTGTCTCTGCCCTGGTGCTGGCCTGTGTGGCTGCTCTCCTCATGCTTGCTGTGTGGCTATTAGACAAGGCCTACAGGAAGATAGTGGCCTGGAGACACAGGAAGCAGATGCCAGGTATAAATAAGTATCCAAGTTTATGAACAACATTTCTCATGAGGAACTTTGCACTCAGGCCGCTATCATAAACCTTATTTCCCTACTGAATGAGACTTTCTACAGTAGCTACTATTGTAGATGACGGATAAATCATTTAAAGCAGTGATACAAAATGACAGAGAATAATAAAACCAAACACATTTGTATGAGCTGCTGCTCATACAAGCTGTATCAGCAGTTTGTTTGTGCTGGAGCTCATAGTTTACTTTACTCTTTTCGTACTGCTACAGGTGTGAAATGTATGAATATGGTTTAGTGGGTGTGGATGTGGCTGCAGGTTATGTGCTGTGTATAAGCATGGGTGTGTTTTGAGTACAAAGGTCTGCAAAGTTCTATTGTAGCTTTGTTACACCACTGTGTTGCATTCATGTTAGTTTGTGTTGACAAGGTTTCATTCATCTTTTATGCAGAGAATGACGCAACAGAGCTGCAGCATCTTTGACCGATGTACAGCTGGAAACACACCACACCGTTCATCGCCTGCCTGCTCTGCAACACAAGGACTGTGATCTGAAAGTATAAATGTAAAATGTATGTGCATATACAAGTAACTAAATTGATTTGTTTTTTTGGAACTTGTGGGAAGATGGCATATGAAGCATGAAAAGCTGTGTCATGTTTATGTTCTGCATTGACTACATATGCAGTGACTGATCACTGTTGATGACACTGGATTCAATGTAAATAGATAGATCAAGCAACTGGAAAAAAAATACATGCTGTATTTATTGTCTAAGTAAATGAACTGTGTGATTTTCTTTTAGTGCATCAGACTTCAGACACAGTGAGAGTTGATTTAAATTTTCTACAGTGTAATATACTCTATATGACTGTGATATTTTCAGCTTGTTGGCTGGTGGAACTTAAAGTTAACACCAAGTTTGCTCTTAAAACCAATGAATCAGACTGAGAAAGATGTTTCACAAAATGCTCAAATCAGACAGAGTGAAGAGACAAAGCAAGACGACACAAACTCCTCCTTCTCAGTAAAAATACATTGAAGCATTAAAGCTTTATTCTTATATCACAAAACAACACCAACACATACAGGTGGACTTTGCTTTTCTTTTTGTATCAAACTGTTTTACATTTACTGTATAAACACTCCACTCCTTACACAGTGAAAAACAGAGCAGGTAGTAAGACGCTGTTGGAGGGGGAGGGGCAGCATTCAACAAGTCCATGGGTGTCATGAGTGTATGGCAAGGAAAAGTCTCATTATTGTTTTAAAAAATAAAGGGGGGGGGGGGGGGGTGGGCTCTAGCCTATGTATTTCTGCACCAGTCAAATTTTGTGACACAGTTTTAGTTCATGTGTTAGTTGTAGGTTGTCCAGTTCACTGCCAGAGGAGTGTGGAGACACAGGCTTTATCTACGGGCAGGGAGTGAGTGCAGCCATGAGGAGCTCCATCTTGTAGACAAAGTTTCGTCCCTCCATCTTGCTCCAGTGGACCTCCTTGTTGGGCCCTCTGAGGTGGCTCCACTTGGTGTCCTGGATCACGTCGCTCTTTGGCAGCTCTTTAGTCTGACTGCGGGGGAACTGGACCAAAACTTTACACCCGCTCTCTGGGCCGTTGCGCACTGGATGGATGCAGAACAGATGGAAACACATTCACTTTATTTCTGACTAAAATCTGCTTGTGTTAATACAATCAAACTTCATTCTAGGCAATGATGTTGCTATGATATATTATGTATGTCTATACAGTGCTGTGACTTGCTCTCCTAATGATCCCTCAGCTTGCAGCAACCTGTCTTTTCACTCTTGAGTGATTTTCTACCACTCTCAACGTTTTCACAACCCACAGAAAACAGGGTGCGGACTGTTTGTATTTAGCTCTACATGTTATCACACAGCCTGACAGCAATTGCCCACTAATTCAACACGCAGCAGCTTTTCTTTTTCCTGCATTGCACTGAGGTCGCTTTGGTGGAATAGCAAAAGTTGTAAGTTATCATTCCTATGACTCCCCTGTGACTCAGCAGGAAACCCTTGTATGGTTATAAAATATGGACACAAAAACCCAGTGAGCCTGAGAGAGCAACGTTATTTGCTAAAGAAGCTGGTTGCACTGGATATCTGTCATGAGCAAGTTCACACAGTAAGTTTTCTAAAGACATGGAAGAAATTCATATTTGGATCTTTACAACATGTTTGATAATGCTTTCAATATGAATTTACAATGGCTCTATTATTATTATAAAGCATTTTCACCTCAGAGCCAATCTCACCCCTCTCACCTGAGATGGCGTACTCTCCGTTGGGAGAGGCCACAGTGACAGCAGAGGCGTTTCCGATGCTCTCTACCGGGCCCAGGCCGACATGGTTACTGAAGCTCAGGACATGCCAGCCCATCACTTTGGCCAGCTGCTGAACAGCATGCACCTGATGCTGCGACATCTGTGATGACACAACATGGACACAAGCAAAATGGTTATTTGTAAGATGTGTACTCTGCTCAGGTCAATACACTGCAGGTGTGCAGCGCAGCCATACACACACACACGAGGGAAGAGTGCTGTGATACCTGTGACAGGAGGAAGTCCTGCAGCTCCTGTTCCTGGTGTGACAGCGTGATGACACGTCCATCTCTGTGCACCACTCTGATCTGCTCCACACCGATGTTCAGCTGCAGCTGGATGGACCTGAACACACAAATCAGGTGATATCTCAGCAGAAGCTTGGTCATACATGCCAGTCAAAGAGAAGAAGATCTAACACAGAATGAGGGAATTAGAAAACACATCTAATCACAAAATCAGACAACTCATTTTTAATTTGTAACTTGGCTTCCAACAATGTTCATCGCTTTCACATCATTTGAAATATTATTCAAGAGCAGCAACAGCTCATTAACATGTTGTCTCCCATATTGTGTGTTGACCCTCCTCTGTTGTCTGCTTCCTTTATCTCTTCCACTTACTTGCAGATCTGCTCGTAGCCCTGAGAGGTAATGAGCACCTTGACACTGGACTCATACACGTCGTTGATATTGGACCAATGAGCCTGGATCTGAGGGTCTTCAATACGGCTGGCCAGGCTGTCGATGGTGCGTGCTGTCCTGGTGACCACACGTGCAAAAACATTGAGTTATGAAACTGAATAATATGAGCACAGGGCTTAATTTAGCATCATACCCCATTCACTATCCTCACAACACTTAAGGTCTCTTAGGTAGGAGAGGTGGGTGGAGAGACTTGACCAGACCAGATAACATTTCACTTTGCACAATACGAAGAATAGGTGGAAAACCAAAGCTACCTGCTTCGTAGGAAGATGTGCTTGGCTTGTTTGATGATCTTCTCCAGCAGCCCCTCACTCTGCTGCAGACTGGAGATTTCAGCTTTGTCGTAGGCCAGAGGTCCAGCTAGGCGCAGGCGTTTGTGGCCAAATGGGGCGCTGGCAGGGTGGGGCATCACCACAGAGCTCAGCTGCTGCTTGTGGAACTGTAACAGCAACAAAGCTTTTCAATGCACTGAGCAATGACAAAACCAAACCATCAGGAAAGAAGTGACAGACATGAGCTAATGGGTCAGAACCATTTCTGAATCAACTGTGTACGCTGACACTGCAGCGGCTGCAGTGAGTGACATCACACAGCGTCTCACCTCTCTCATCATTTGATGCAGATTGTGTTCCAGTACGTAAAGGTGGTCGTCAGGTTTGGGTTTCTCTGGAGACGCCCGCTGGTTCTTCTTCTCTCCCGTAGAGTGGCACAGTGAGATGGACAGCTGCAGACCTTTAGAGGAACCCCAGGAACGAACAAGGCATGAGTCAGTTAGTTTTATACTTCCATACAGAAAACAAAATCTATGCCAACTACAGGGTCCAGTTGATTAATGATTTAAAATGAAAATATCATAAACTTAATAGTGTGTTACTTTGTTTCAGGGGAGCCACTAAAACAAGCCACTGAGCCATTAACTGTTGGGAAGGGCTTGTACTTGTATATAGTGTAGTAGGGGCATAAAAAGCTACAAAGTAACATCCATCTTTGATGTTGTCGGGGGGGATTCTGACCTGGAAAGGGCTGCGAAATGATCTGATTCTTCACCACAATGTGAGGGATCTGAGATTTAATCTGCACAGCTTCTCTGGACAGCTGGGCGAAGATCTCCTTACAGAGCAAAACGTTCTGAGCCGCCTCTAGCTTCACATGCCATGGCTGGGTACCTGGTAAGACATGAGAAGAGAGAGACTGGGTGAATGGCATGGGCAGACAGAAAAGATGACCTCAAATGTGAAAGATGTAGTAAGGTAAATTCATAAATGTGGGCTGTCATGTCTTTGTGGATTGAAGCATACCAGCTTTGGTTTTTGGAGGTCTCCTGAACAGGTTGACTGTTCCCAGATCACCAATGTCTGGAGCTTGCTTCTGAATGGACACCTGAAGACAAAAGAAGTAATGGACTAAGCCCTAGGTGTTTGTAGGTGACAGAAGTTTGGGAAATGTAAAATACACTTAATGACCAAACAAGAGTTCACCTAACTATTTGTAAATAACTATTGTGAAGATCCCCACTGTCTTAAAAACTAAAATTTTAATGAAACTTGCATTTGTGGAGAAACACAATGATCCAGGTTTTGTTTCCTTCTCACCTTGATATAAGCAGATCCCTCTAAATCACTGGGGATCTGGACGTCGAGGGGGCAGTAGTCCTCTGGGATTTTTTTGTCCAGATCAATGTCTGTGTTTTTTATCACCTCAAATGTGCCGTGATGAGGAAAGAGGGAACCTGCACAGTTGTAAAGGCACATTTGCATGGGGTTAGATGACAAGTTAAAAGTGTCCCTGTGTTACTTGGTAGAAGACAAAAGAACAACTTTTACACAGTTGTCTTAATGTACAGTACATTAGAGGCCATATCACCTGCACTACGGTAGCTGAGGTCTCCCAGGATCTTGTCTCCCACTTTGCGTAGTTTCCACTGTGAGCGGAGACGCAGCAGTTCAGAGTTGAAGTCCCTCTGCCTCCTGTTCTCTTGGTTCTCTGCTACTGACTTGGTGAGTTTATCTGCTCCCTTTAGGAGGAGCTGTGCTGCTGTGGCCAATGACTTCTTTTTACTGATCAGCTGGAACACTTGGGGTGTCTGCACAAGGACAAGACAACACCGTTATGGATGGATAGTGGTGGGTGTGTATCCCAAGCTGCTTGCCAGAGAAGGTTCTTGGACCATCGCTATGTTTAAATACTGATCATAACATTCTTTAGCATTGTACCTTGCCAGCTGTTGGATCCTGAGACACTGGGTCTAATGCCATGTACTTCTTCTCCTTCACCACACTGAGCACATCATAGAGTACACACATCTCAGTCAGGGCACTGCGCAGGTTGTTACGCACCGAGTCCCAGGGCCAAAGAGATGGCTGAAACTTCACTTGACCTGAGTAAAGAGACCACATATCAGATTTTACTTTCACAGAATAAAAATAATCCACATGACTCTTATATCACAGATGTAAGAGTACAATTTGATTTTATTCAATCTGTCTATCTGTCATCAATAACCAGTTATCCTTTGCAGGACCATGAGTAAGGAAGCTGACAGGAAGTATTATGTTTTGTTATTCATCATAACAGATTCTCCCTGGATCAAAAAAAACCCTTAACTTTCTGGTTTTAATAGAGGCTATTTGTACGTGTTACAAAACATAGCCATTGTTAAATTTGCAGTCTTGCCAAAAGCTTAGTCACCATTGCATTTACAAGACAATAGGTTACAATACAACCTCTGAGCAGCACTTCGTATTCAGGGCAGACTGGGCACTGGTTAGCATACTAACTTCAGTAGAAGAAAGAATAACAGACATAGAGGCAAGAGAAGAATTACTGCACCAGACAGCTCCTGGTCAAGCAATTCAGTTACTAAAACTTGCAAAATTTCTTCTAGGGTGCAAAGTAAACAGCTGCTAATGGTGAGGTTGACTATGTAGCAATAGAAAAGCCAACATATAGCTTCCTTGAAGAATTACTGAGATTACAAACTTCATGTACCAGCTTGATGCAGACCATGTAGCTAAAACTCTGGCAATCAGCAGCTTATTGGGAGAAAGGTTGTGCCACTTCTTTCCATCAGTGAGAAGGCCAGACAATCACAGTTCAGATCTTACTTGACATTGCAGGAAATAATAACTGAACTACCATCGTATCTAACGAAATCCAGGTTATAAAATGTATCTACCTCGGTGTAATTGAAAATAATAGAATTCCCCAATACTGCTTGGTGTTCACCTTGCAATCAGCACAATCTGAAAGGCCTTTCGCAAAGTTTCATAAAATGCTTAAATGATCTGACGGTAAAAGCTGTTATAAGTCTGTGCTAACCTTCTTCTTCTTCTGCTTCCTGCTTGCCCCATTCGCGGTCCCTGGGTTCACCTGGTTCGACCCCATCCTCATCTGAGTCAGATCCCTGGCTGAAGTCAATCCTTTGGGCCAACTTTGCCAAGTTCTGGGACATAGACAAAGGGGGGACATATGTCTCCGTTCCATCTAGGGCCACTTCCTGCACCTGCTTCTCACAGGAAGACTCGATGCTGACCGTCACTGCTGGACCACCAGACATGATGACAAGGCTGAAATGAGGAGAACAGAGGGATTCAGTCATCAGGGTGACTGAGACACAACTGATAGAAGTAATTAGGCTGAGTAGATCTGTGTGTCTGAATCAGCGTAAACAACGCACAAAGTCACTTCAGAAAAGTAACTGAAAAAGAAAAAATACAGACTTAAGTTGTCCTGTTCAGTCGTTTACTTTATCAAGTTTCTGCAGGATTTCCCATGATCTTCGAAAATGCAAAAAAGAAGACTTCGTAGTTCGTTCAGCAAAAGGTTTTTCTTAGGAAATGCATGTTTTATATGACTTCTCAAGACGTGCAGTTACTCTATTTTGATTCATGAATCATTACTCTTCGGGGCATGTTGATTCATCTGTTAAATGGAGGAGTTTTAAGATTAATAGTAGTTTTAAGTTAAAGATAGTTAATAAAAATTCCAATGACCGATTTTTTAAATGACTTTACTAACTGCGCTTGAGTGTGTATGGTTGTATCTAGCTAGCGAGACCAGCTAGCATTAGCCCCTTGCTAATCTCAGAGGATAAACAAAGGCGTCCGAAGCTGGAGAGAATAAAAAATGGCATCTTCTTACCAATTCTTACCACTCAGATAGACAAGACTGCAGAGTATAGTAGGTCAATTACTGGTATTGTGGCTGAATACGATTCATTATTCGCTCACTATATAGGAATACGCGCACTTTACTGTCCCCCCCGCAGAACAGTGCGGGACAATGGTTCCGGACCTTTTGTTCCGGACCTATGCAGGCCATCGATACTCTTACACCACTGTTCCTATCACATCTAATACATCCTAAACACTAAATGAAGTACTCCAATATGTACCCCAAAAGCCCGACAGTTTGTTTAATTAAGCCGCTCTTCCTCCAAACCAGTGTAGCAACTCAGGGCAAGACATATAGGTTGAACATGACCCTGGACCCCCAGTTTGTCTGTTTATTTTAAGTTGATTAAATTTGTTGATAAAATCACCGCATTTTGGGTTAAGACCACATTTCTAAAGGGAAGGGGGGCTGTAGTTTGTGGTTAGGAACTAAAGGGAGATTTTGTTCTGCACGGAGCGGGTGCGGCGGGTAGTTTAAACGACCGGATGTGACGTTTTAACAAAACCGTTCAGTTGTTTCGGTTGGAGGTTTGGTGGTAAATAAAAACTCTTGGGGTCTATTTTCTCCTTCCCTAATAGTTACTTTAGCACCCCTCGATTACTTTGCACTTGTTTTATGACTGAAATGTTTCCTTAAAATGCTGCTGTCGTAATGGTGGAGGGCCACGCGGCTAACGGACGTGCTACCTGCTGTTTACCGTTGTCAAGCCTCCGCCGACAATGAAGAGAAAAGTGGCCAAACTGAGACTGAGCCCCAACGAAGAGGCTCGGGTTTTAAAAGAGGAGCATGAAAGAAGAAGAAAACTGCGAATACAGCAGGTAACTGAAGTCTTGTGTGGCCTTTAGTGAGTCTCACTTCATGTCTGATTAATGAACAACGTCGTTTACACACGAGAGTGTTTCCTAAAGAAAGATTGCCACCTAACCTAACCTAGGTACGGTTGCTATTACTTACGATTATTTTCTTGACTAATGGATCAATCACTTACTATATAAGGTATTATAACCACTGAAAAGACAACAGTTTGTCTCAAAGTGTATTTGTCTTAGAGAGCACTGTGTCTTCACTGTCCAAAGTCGAAAGATTTTCAGATGATATCAACCTGATGTATTGGGCACACTGGGTCATGAATGAACAGGAGTCAGTGTCACAGCACTGATAAACTGAGAGAACAACTTTGTCCTGGTTCAGTTTCTCAAACTCCTTTAAGACAAATATTTCAAAACGAGACTTTTTTTTCTTGGCCACCTTTTATGAAAACAACCTCTTGGAAAGTCTACTTTTTGTATTAACCTCCAGGTGCGGGAGCAGCAGCGGTACATTGCACTGCAGATCCGTCAGGCGGTTGAACAGAAGCGGCAGCATGAGCTGGAGCAGCTGGAAAAGCAGCTGAAGCAGGACTGGGAGCGACAGCAGAGGGAGAAACTGGACACCCTGCAGAGATTATACCAGGAGAGCCTACAGCTCCTCGGTCAGGGACACAGGAGTGCTAAAGAAAACGTAAGATCTTGGGCTAAAAGAGGACACTGCAGCTATGTCTTCACCAGCCAGAGTTTCTCTTGCTGTTTGAAGATGCTACACCTGCTAATGAACCTGTCACAGCTGTTAAGGACATTTCAGTCAATGCTGAGTGAGATTTTCCATGCAAATGAGTTGTGTAGGATGAATTTTAGAGTGTCTGATATCTAAATTACAAAACCTCACTATGATAATACACTAACTAAATAATTAATACAGTATTTTAATAATTGATATTGTGTGCCACTTCAATTTATTTTAAACAGGAACCAGACTTGGCAACCATAGCTAAGAAGGAAGAGGAAAATCACACCAAAGCAGAGGAGCGTTATCGAGAAGCTCTGAGGGAGCTGAAATCACAAAGGCTTAAAGAAAATGAGAGACAAAACCAGTGAGTAGCATCACAGATATTTTACTGATGAGTGTCTGTTTGTTGAATATAACTTACATTCCTTTGTTTTTCTGTAGGTTCATCAATGCCAGAAGGAAGGCACTACAGTCAGAAAAGGAAAGATCAGCAAAAGTGGCCAGCCTCCCACCTCCCCCCTCTAACCTCATTCAGGTGATTCAGCCACACAGTAATATCAGTGACACACCTGACAAGCCCGCTCCATCTGTTGGCTCACATTTTGGTTAACTGTCCAGACACTAACCAAGTGTTGGCTTGGTTTCTCTACATATTTATTCTCCCAGCACACAAACCAAGTTGACTAAGACACAAAGCTGAAAATACATGGAGGAAGAGACAGAGGGGGAGAGAACAATTGCAAAAGAAATTGCTGATATGTCAGTGTACACATGATGTACACATGTGATGTATGGCATCTCCTTAGACAGCTGTGTAAGTCAGCGGGGGGTTGACTGTTTTGTGTAAGACCTCCTGGTGTAACTGGATTAAAACTGATACATTGCCAGTGTCATAACTTTGTATTATGTTAAAGATCTTTTCTTTGGCTGCTACAACATATGCAAATACCCATAATCCTTCAGAGGTACTGTAATAGTCCTATTGTTATTATTGTTACAAGAATACAATGGAGATATTACAATAAAAAGGGATGTGCTTTGGAGCAACAGTTGGCCAGATTTGATTCTGCTTGTAAAATTAGCATAAGCTATCTGAGCTGTACAGTTCAGGTTCTTGATGGAGTCAAGGTAACACTTAATTTTCTTTTTCAAATAGAGCATTGATTCCAGGAAGTCACATGTCGTTAAGAAATCTGATGTGAGTGCCTTCGCTGCTACTCATTACCACATGTCTGAGAGCACAGTGGACAGAGAGGCAGACACAGAGCAGGTAAATCCTCACATTACCTGTACATTACTCAATGTTTTGTTAGTGTCCGTTGTCTTATCTGGAGTTGTGTCTGCAGCTCAATGCCAATGAGGAAGCTGAGCTGGAGGCGAGGAGACTGCAGGATCTACAGAGGGAGGAGCAGAGGACGAGAGAAGAGCAGCTGGAGAAGGCTCGTCTCAGAGGGAGGCAGGCGCTGAGGAGGGAACAGCTGGCGCAGGTACATCTTACCTGTTACTAATATCGAAATAGTTCAACATCAGTTCCAACTGATGATTTGCTCTGGTGGTAATTTCCATCACTGTAGCGAATGCTAATGAGTGACAGCAGGACAACAGTGTGCACCAGAGTCAAGTCATAAAACATTGGAGTGTTGTGTTTTACATGTAGAACATGGATGTTCTGTCTGAATGACTGACACATAGAAGCAGATTGTCCAAAAATCCTTGCACAGTCCTTCACAGGAAAAGGAGTTAATAGTAGGACAAAGCTGTGGTCAGGCTGTTGTCAAGCTGTTGTCTGCAAATGTTTAATAGTTTTGCCAAATAGATGACTGGAAATGTTTTGGTGCTGTGTTAAGTGCAGCTCTTGTCTGAGCAATTTGATGCTTTCCTTAAGGATCGTGAGCGTCTGCTTGTTGAACTGGAGCACATGCAGCAGACAGACCTGCTGAGGAGGAGACAGCAGGTGTCTCAGATGCCTCCTCAGATCTTCCAGCCTCTCTATAAGAGACAGGAGACGAGGGAGGACTTCCAGAGGGAGATGGAGTTTGCCTTTGAGGACATGTATACTGGAGAAAGGAGTAAGGGCTGTTGTGTGCAGCATTGTGTTTGGAATATTTTGTAAAAGAAAATAGTAGCTACATAAAAATCTGTGCAACTTAGTTTAAAACCTCAGAAGTAATGCACAGGATATCTGTCTTTGTAGTTTGTCATTGTATTGTCTTTTTTTGTCACAAAGCAAAATCACCTACATTCTGTTAGCAAAACAGCCACAACGTTTTCATGGGAGATGTATTCTGCAATCTGCATGTATAGTTTTAGTGAAGCCTTTTTATTTCCCATCTATGTCTGATTCCAGGGGTTAAAGGTGACCTGGTGGTCCAGCTGGTGCCCGAGCCTCTGCCAGCTCTTTCCACAGACAGCCAGGACCAGGAGTTGGACATCACACAGGATGAAGTCACCACACCAGGAACAGAAAACACACAACACGACGCTGAGCAAGAAGCTGGAAGTCCTGAGCAGGAAATCTTAGCTCAAGGTGAAGAGAAGCTCTGCATACACATAAAACTTTCATTCATGATGTCTTAATAGATAAATGTAGTTACTTAATACTGAAGTTCTGAATAGTAGTTACTTTTCATTTCATTTACAAAAAAACACACAGATCTTATTTTGCTGTATATGTGAATTATATAAACCCATACAATGGACATGCATGTGAACTCACCCGTGTGAATACAATCTGAATGTGTAATGTGATAATCTTAATGAAACATCTTTGAAACTCTTTATCAATAAGTGTTTATCTGTATCTGCAGAGGAACCCTCCAGACCTCCCCCTAGGCGAGCACTGAAGAAACTCCTGGATCGTATCAGGAACCAGAGGAGTCAGTGGACTGGAGCCAGTTCACCGACGGTCTTCACTGATCAGATCCCAGAAAGGGACACAACCATAGAGACAGGTTCTCTGACCAGCGAAGAGAGGGAGAAACAGCCCCCGACTGAACTACCTGAGCCACAAGGTCAGTTCTCCACAGTCAACTAAATAAGTAAATAAATGTATATTGATATTAGATAATTGTGAGGAGTTTTTTTTAAACCCCCCCACCGACATTCATTGTCAGTGCCTTGAATGTTAATAATAATAATTTACACACAGGTTTGTCACCTGTTTTTCTTTTTTCACTGTGTTAAATTCTCATAGCTGTTTTGTTTGTGTTTACTTGTTTTAAATTCTGTCAGTGTTAGAAACACCAGAGCAGTCGACAGCACCAGATACTCAACTTCCTGACGTGCTCGCAAACAGAATCCAAAAATTTGAAGACGAACGAAAGAAAAGGGTATGTGCTATGACCAGTTTTTGTTGACAGTGCAAACAAATCCCCATATTCTATATTCACTATACAATTCATCAAAGGCTCCACAGCCTGGTTCACTTGTTATCCTCACAGCTGTGTATGGTCTTTGTGATTGGTCAAAATGGATTGATCCAGGCAGGCATCTCCAAACTGTTCCACAAAGGTCCGAGCAGCTGCAGGTTTTTGTTCCAACCAAGCGGCAGCACACCAGACTTGACTCATTTAATCAACTGATCTCAGTCTTCCGACAGCTGATTGGTCAAACTGTGTGCTCTTGATTGGTTGGAACAAAAACCTGCAGCCACACCGGCTCTTTGTAGAATAGTTTGAAGATGCCTGATCCAGGGGTTCCTCATTACTTAATCAGTCCAGCCTCTATCTAAAGCAGGAGGGTGTTGGGCTTTTTCAGAGGAGACCTCACATCTTCTGCATTGTTCTTTTTCCCCACTTTGAAATAGTTTTCTTTCCTGTGTAGTCAAAGGTTTACAGAATATGCCTTGATTCCTGTTTTAGATCCAACAGACTGAAGATTTTCTGTAGTTACAAATCAAAAGCAAAGTGAAGTTGAGTATAATGGAGGCTGATGGATGTTGGACCTACATTCAGCTGAGGAATACAAGAGCCTCACTCTCAGCTGGCTGGAAATACCTGCAGAGGCAGTTAATCCTTTGCAGGATGCACTTCACATGGAGGAAGAGGTGCGGGTCAAGAAATACCTGGTTGTTGTTGTCCAGAAAGTGAACAGATCTGATCATATAGATTCTCTCTTTTCAGGCAAACCAGAGAGTCTTGACTTGAATTATCGTTTTGGCTAGTTATGCTTCAAAAGTGTTTCTCCCCCTTCTCCTTCGAAGTGGATATTGACACAACTCCTACTCAGCATTTAATCAACTTATACTGTGTGGAGTCTGAATACAGCGGGGGAGCTTTCTGTCTTCTTCTCTGTTTTTGGTGTGTATATGTGGCAGCGTTACAGTGCCACACACTCCACACGGCCTGGAGTATGTACTACAGCGTTTTGAGTGGATCCGTTTAGACGCAGATATTTCTGGAAACGGTGCCGTCTTTACCGAGATTTTTTTCAAGAGGAACAAGAAAAAGATCGTTTTTGGTGAAGCTCCGTTTTCGTGTGGACAAGGCCTCAGCCAACCACTGTTGTTCTTTTGTTCAGGAAGAGGAGCTTGAGAAGGAGAAGCAGAAGCAGATGGTGTTGCTCCAGGAGCTGGAGGAGCAGAAGGCCAAACTGGAGCAGATGCTGCTGGAAGCTCAGCAGGAGAGGGAACATCTGAAGGCTGCTGCAGCACAGGAAGTGGCTGTTAACCAAGCAGATGTACCTGCCCGTGATCAGGAAATCACCTCTGTTGCATCTGGTCAAGCCACTGAGGTTGGTCAAGATTTAACACTATTATAATGTTCATTTTCTTACACCTTATAATTCAAACTGGGTTTAGAGATTTTTTTTTATCTTGCTGGTGGCACTGACTGAGGGAGTTTCTGAACCAGTTTTGGGGGTTTGTTGGTGAATTTTTAAATTTTTATAGCCCAATTCAAATTAGACATTTAAACAATTAAGAATATTATTCCAGACTAATTCAATTTTTTTTTTTTTTTACAAGTCTTCATCATTTAATAGTCACCTTTTTTATACATGTCTTTGAAGTATGTTTAGTACATTTAGTTTAGTGATGAATAATTGAAGCAACACTTGTACGCCCTACAGCTGGAGCCTCCTGCAGGTGAAGACGACCACACCAGGAGGATCAGAGAATACCAACAACGGCTGCTGGAACAGAACAGGTGTGTTCAGGCCTGACAGTAATACGGTGATTTTCATTTTGAGGTTGTCTCTCTCACCAATTTTAAACGTGAGTATATCTCAGACAGTTTAATTGACCCTTTGCTTTTGTACTGTGCAACACTTAGCCTCACTGTTTTTACCAAACATATTCATCAACGAATGCCAGTTCATGGAATTTAAGGATAGTGTGTATATCATGCTGGTTAGATTATAAATCCCCTGAGGTGAACTTGTGATATCTGGTCATTTAAAAAGAACATTTTAAAGTTATTTTTTTGGCCTACTTTTACTATTTTAGGATTCACCAGAGATCAGTGGAAGTGGCTCGGCAGCGTCTGGAGGAATACCAGCGCGCTCTACAAATTCGTTACAACATGACCTCCTTGTCTCTACTGCCCACTGTCGTGCCTCCAGGCCCCAGTCACCCTCATCAGCACAGTATCCGCTCAGTGCATCCTCCACCTCCTCTACAACACCCTACCCCTGCGGTGCAGTCATGTATTCATAGACCACAAACTCCAGTCGAAGTTCCCGTGAGAGAGTCTGACATGTTGGCTTCACCTCCCTGTCCCACTGACTCCAGTCTAAGCAGAGGCTATAAAGTGCTGCAGGATGAAGTCGAGTCTGATTTGCTTTGTCTAAGGAACCAGAGACCAGACTGTGCCTGGCTGACTGACAAGGTGATGGAGAGGGTAACTGAGCACCTTCCAGAGAGAGTGAGACCCTCCTCACTCGCCACAGAGCCACTACCTCAGAGTGTGTTCACACCACGTCACTCAGCCACCATCTCACCCCAACCAACCTCCGTTGCCATCAGAGCCTTTAGCCCGACCATCACAGATGAAGTACCTTTGGTTCCAGGCTATGCAGCAGCTCAGCCGGGGACCACACTGCACAGATCCCTGCATGTGGGATCCCTGACCTCCAGCGAGGATGACATGGAGAAGCAGAAGAGGGAGCTGCAGGAGCTTCAGAGACGGGTACTGCAGCAGAGGGAGGCAATAGCACTGCAACAGAAGCAGCGGGAAGAGGAGAGGCGGAGGCAGGAAGTGGAGAGGCAGAGGCAGGAGGTGGAGATGGAGCAGATGAGGTGGCAAAAGGAGAAGTTGCAGGCTCTGATTCAAACTGATACACAAGTAAGTGTGAAAACTACTGCTGCTCTGGTGTATGTTACAGTTCAGAAGTGAAATTATAGCTCACTTCTTCATCAATCTGAAACAGCAGCTGAAATACAAGCAGCACATAAAATGACTCTTCTCACTTTCAGACGGTTCCAGAGGCCAAGAGTGAAGCGTTGGTTTCAGAGAACATCGGTCAGACTCGCCTCAGAGTGCTTGCGTCCCTGCTGAGAGCTATAGAGGAATCTAACGGAGGGACTTTATCACATCTAGAAGACCCTCAGGAGAAAGATGGCTCCCCTCAGCACTATCCATGTAGCAGTCATGAGACGGGTAAGTGACAAGTTACTGATAATTTTGACACCATTTTCTTTTCATTTCATAATGGCAATTACCGGTATCTACTTCATTCACTCCTTCATTTTCTATTTGTGACCATTTCTAAAACGTGTTGCTGATCTCTGGGGATGACAGTGCCTGCAGCTTTATGAATGGCTAATTATCAGCATTAATTGGATACAATCTCATTAAATAACCTTTAATTCCATCTCATTAATCTGCTATCATGGCTTTCATGTCCTTGTGGAATGCACCTAGATTTATTATGAAACACTCTAGTTTCAAAGCTATAAAGTTTTTCATTTTCTCCTCAGAAACCATTGCCCAGACCAGTGTTCCCGTTGGAGGTGTCCCACTGTCAGTCTTCCCCTCAGGACATCTCCCTGCTCCTCGAGCAGCAAAGCCCCCGGTGACCCGTGTCAGGCAAGGAATCATGGAGCTGATGACTGAACAACATGAGCTCAGTGTCATTCAAGAGGTGGAGACTCCAGCCAACATCAGCCAAGTCGCAGGTTGGCTCAGCCCCAGAAACACATAAATAATATGCTGCTTTCATCACACGCCCAAACCATGTGTCAAACTCTGGAGAGGAATGTGAGTTGATTGTTGTTTCCCATCAACCAGGTCCAGAGGAAAGTCTGACAACTCCTTCACACACTGTGAACTGTGATCCACATGAGGAGTCAGATGAATCTGAGACCACTAACAGGACTCTGCAGACACCCTCTGAGTCCAGCAGTGAGCACAGGACTGCTGAGAGACAAAGCAGCTCTGGGGCAAGGAGGTCAAAACATCTCACTTGAGAGAGAGACTGCTAATGGGAGCAGACTCCTCAGACTCTGGTATGTAGAATCCAGATTGGGGAGGGGGTGGTGGCATTTCATTACAGAACAAGACATCACAAAGATATTTACACTTTATTGAAATATTGTTTTCCAGATTCAGCTCTGAGAGAGATCTCACCACTCTCCTCTGACTCTGGGAGAGGAGCCGACTACTCTGGTCCTGCGATCACAAGCTACAGGTCCTACACAGAGGTAACCAGGGCAACTGAAGATGTACACAAATTAGTAATGGCTCTTTCATTTTTGTGGAAAACTGAGACTGATTAGAAATTTACAAGGCAAGGAGCAGTGTGGTTGGTGCAGTGACAGAGCATGTGTCTCCTCTCTGTGGTGCCCTCTGAGGTTCACATGTTGTGAATCAATGATGAAAAGTAGCCAAATCTGAGAGCTGGAGCACAGTCTCTCTCAGCCAATGATTACGCTTGAGAAGCTTTGTGTGTGTCTCTGTGTATATGTGTGTGAGTGTGTGAGAGTGTGTGAATATACGTGTGCTTCTTTGTGTGCGTGTACTGTGGTATGTATCTCTGTGTACTGAGCAATGATGTAAACTTACTCAACCTGAAGTGTATTAAATCAAAATACATTTCATGAAGGTTTCTACACTTGAACTGAGCTCAGCGAATCTGTGACCAATCTTTTGGTTTAATACAAAGTTCTTTACCCCTGAAGTGTTGATGTTTAATGTTGACCCTGTAAATGTATGTGTGTCAGTCTCCCCACAGGCCTCCTGAGTCTGACTGTCTCTCATCCACCACCATCTCCACTGGTAGCTACATCACCACTGACCCCGAGCAGAATATTGGTGAGGAAAAGAAGTGTGTATTGTCGCACACATGCTTTTGACCATGTAGTTGATTTGTACTGGAGCACAGAAACATCCAAAAAGTATCCATGTCAGAAAATGCCAGAAGCAGAAGAAATGACCTGTTGGATGAAGCTTCAGCTCTACACATGATGGTTAGGATGTCAGTTGTGTTTTCAACTTTGTTCTTCTTCTCCCACTTCTTTAGATAAATCTCCTTCTTGTGAGGAAGAAAGAAGAGGCACAGACCTATATCATCACTCCTCTCCATCTACTCAAAGCTTGTGTATTAATGATCGCTCGGCTGCAGTGGCTGTAGACTCTCTCTTTAATGACAGCAGCATCCAACGCATTATTGACAGATACACAAGGGAGCTTAACATCTCCCTCAGCACTGCTGGGAGAACCACAGGTATTCTACACCAAGCCCATGGGTTTCGTCCATGGATACCCTTTCATTGATCAACTTGATGGATTAATAGCAGGTGTCACTGTTAAATCTCTGCCCTGGTGTTAGTTTGGCTCAATCATTTTTAACATCTTAGAGAGACAGTGTAACCATGTCTAAAAACATTTATAGCATTTCACACCGGCCTCACTCACAGGTCAGAGGTGATGATCAAACAAAGTGAGAAATCTCAGCACACTAGGTAAATTCCTTTGTCATGGGGGTCATTGAAATTCTACAGTTTTGGAAGGATTTTTTTTTTCACCCACAGCAGCAGAAACAGGTTGTGAACACACAACACTTGATAAGTGGTGGCTAACTGTCTGCTGTTTGGTGCTGAGCAGGTTGTGTGCAGATTTTTAACAGCTTCCTGCTGTGGCCCTAAATTGATTCACTGTGAGAGTGAACCAAAACACACACTTGGTTGACCTCCCTTCATGTTCTTAGCCAAGTGCTCTGAAAATGACCACTAAACATGTGAGGTGAGCAAACAAAATTATCACCCTTGGCTACAGTCGTCAGACCAAAATAGTATTGTTGTGACAGACTCCAACAGTTACAATCAGTAATCTAACGTTACATCTTCTCTAGCCACTAAAAAATGTAGACAGACAGAAAACAAAGCCTGTTGGCTGCTCCATTTTGCATTTAATTTTTCATCACCTTTTCCCCATTCTGTTTGCCTCAATGTTTTACTTTGGACAGACCATACTTATTGCACATATTTTATATCAGAGGATGGTACCATGGCAGTTTCTCTTTTTCCCCTCTGCAGACAGTGAAGGCTCGTATGTGGAGGAAGCCGGGTCTTTACTTTCACAGCAGTCTCAGGTTCAAGACTCGGAGAGAAGTGGGGAGCATGAAGGCTCTGCAGGTCATCACTCTCTTCCCTCACAGACCAGTGACCAGGTCAGTGAGTCTTAAACAACTTGTAACTTATTAGGAATTAACAGAAACAAACTCAAGGGCCATCAGCTGTATAAGACAGCATGTGATGTGCTGATCATGATACTGCTGCTGGTAGCTATGACAGTCTGACACGGCGTCTCTGTACATATTTTCCATTTTTATTTGTACTTATAACTGATGATATTGAGGTAAAAAGTGAAATGTGGTATAATTAATTCAGTTGTCATGTTTAAGCCACAGGAAGGGGACAATGCCGTCGATCCAGTCTACGAGCACTTCTCAGGTGGGGACCTGTCACAGGCCGAGGACCCAGAGCAGGATTCTTTCAGGCCTCTGATTGGCCAGCTGGCAGACCAGTCATCCTGTCTGGCTGCTGACCAGAGGGGCTTGGCAATGGAGCACCTGGTCGGTCAACCCTCGGCTCATTCGTCCATGATTGGTCACATTCCAGGTCTACCTGTTGCAGTGAGCTTGGATCAAGGTGGATGGGATTCCACTCTGAGTCGGATGATTGGTCAACTCTCTCATCAGTCCAGCTTTAACTGGCTGAGTGGTGGGCAGGACTTTTATGCAGATCAGCTGATGGGGCAGTTGGTGCAGGAGCCGTCAACCACATGGTTGGATGAAGGTCAGGAGGAGAGTCTCATGAGGCCGCTGGTTGGGGAGCTGGATAACGATCAACACAGTGGAAGCTCAGGTAATAGAGGTTGAGCTGGATACAATGTGCATAAGTAAAAATTGAGTAATCAAATGGACTTTGTCGAAGTATGGAAAAACTATTTTGAGTTTGTGATGTGTCTTCTCTTTGTAGGTGAAAGAACTCGTGTAGATCTCGGCGTCTCAACTGAAGCCCGTGTGCCATTGTACACAGCGCTGCCTCCTGAGGCTTCATCACACAGCTCCAACATCCCAAGTGTGAGTCACCATCCAGAACACCAGGAGCTGCAGAGCCGATGCCATCAAATGGACTCAGGCCCAGTGAGAAGTGAAGGTGAGGATTTATTGGTGGCTGCATCAGAAGGAGAATATGACCCGCACCATGTCTGTGGTGTCTGATGTTCATTCGCTTTTTGCTTTTTGAGCTGCAGTCACTGTGTTTTTATCTGCATGTGTTTAACTGCACATGATGTCCATTCAGTCTTTCCAGGCTCAGACTCATTCCACCCACTACTTGCTGAGATCACCCACAACGAAACAGTTGACCCCTCCATGACCTTTCACCTGCTCGAACACAATGTGCCTACCTCCCTGGAAGGACAACCTGCCACTGGGAGACGCAGTGTCCCCACCCCTCATGAAGAGTCTGAAACCCACTCTGATCCTTCTCCTGAACGCCTTCGAACTCAACACGCTGTGCATGAATCCTGCCAGGGCCAGCCCCATGAGTCTGTGCTCACGTTGGATGACACCGTGAGGACAGATGTGGAACTAACAGCTCCGAATTTGTCTCATTTCTCCATGTGTGATGAGTCAAATGCTCTGGACCTGCCTCAGCCAGCAGGCATTTCTGCAGAAGCAAACAGCATTTCTGAAAATCTACAACTTCCAGCTCCATTCAGTGACCTTTGTGCTGAAGAACTGATGTCTGAGCAGGGGTCATACGTCAGGGATGAGCTCCCAGTCTCAGATAAGACATTGGTATGATTTCCTTGTTTTCCTCTTGGAAAGGGCTGAAAATCTTTTTACATATCTTCTACTAATATGCAACTGCTTTGACTGAGCTGTGTACTTGTCATCTTTGATCTTTCTCTGGACATCAGGAGGGGTTGAGTGAGAAGGGGATCCTGGAGCAGTCAGACATAACACTAGTGAGCCTGACAGACACTACAGTGCAGGACCAAGAGACGACCATCACTGAGGAAGATCCAGTTCAGGAAGACAAACTTCCACACAGGGAGAGGGGGAAAGGATGGACAGGCCAAGAGACAGAGGTAACTGTATATTAATATCACAAATCTGTGCTGCGATTGATCTGTGCATAAGAAAAATACCTGCAGCCCAAGTCCAAAACATATCTCTAAATAAGATGTGTCTCCTCCAGGGGTCAGAATCCATACTGTTACCAGAGGACATGGTGAAGGACAAGGACCAAACACACCGAGGTAAAAATCACAGCTGTGAATATAAGTGAAATTATGATGCAAGTGCAGCAGAGGTGGTGAGATTTGGATTTTATATAGCGATGTGAACAAGAACACAAAGGAGCAAAACTGCACACACTCAACTAAATGAAATGCATCTGATTACAGCTTTGTGTGAACATTGTTTGTTCTTGTGTGAAAAGGGAACCTTCAGTTTTTTTCCCCTCTCTAATATTCAGTGACATTACAGAGGTTTGAGTGGGGGCCCAGTGGAGGCCTGCAGCAGGTCAACCAGCAGAAGCGCACCACTCTGCTCCAGAGATCAGCCCGTAGGGTGGAGGCCATCAAGGCTAAAGGAGCTCTCGCCAGGATTAAGTCTGGGAACCAACTTCATCTGAAACCAGAGAGAAGTCTAAAGCTGGGAAATGTCAACCAGTCTCCAGTGAGACGAAGACTGAACCAGAGCATCAACATGGGACTAACCACAAGGTGAAGGGAAGACGAGCTGAGCAGCAGCAGACTGACAGATCTGGCTTCAAGCTGAAACAGGCTCAGCTCCCCCCTCCAGGTGTCTGAGCTACAAACACACCATTTCACATCTGAGTTCAAATCGCTGTGTCATAGGAGCCAAAAAACGTAATTTGTGGATCATTAGTTAGGAGTCTTCCCCCGGACATTTGGACCATTTCATACTTTGTATTGATTTGTCAGTAATGATACTTGAGCAACTTGAGAGCTGTTCACCACAAGGAAATGTCTTAATCAGCTACTCATTAACAAAACACGAGCTGTTTCTGTACAAGTGACAGCTCTTCATGAGGCTGATGAGTTTTTAACAGGCTCTGTGCCATGTTGTGAATCATTAAAGCATTAGATATCAATCCTCGTGAACTTGGTGGCAAATTCAGTTAACTTTTATTTTCATGTTTCTTCCAGAGAGTGATCCCAGGTCGAAAAAGATGAATGTGCCGAATATCCACACACCAGAGCAAAGGAAGCTGGACATTTCTGAGATGCACCAGAGAACGCGGAGGTACTGCAATAATATCGTTAGATTTTAATCTTTGACATTTTGAACTACAAGTAAATATCATACACCTACTCTACAGATGTGTCTCTTGATGGTTGATTTCCAAAGTCTAAAGTTTTTTTTTCTTGCAATTAGTCATATTGAGGTTCGAGTAAAAATGTGGTTCAAACAGAACAAAATGATGTAATTTTTGTGTGTGCACTTGTTGCACTTGCAGACTGTACGAGCAGCTGGAGGAGGTGAAGCATCAGAAGACAATCAGGAGCAAACAGGAAGCTTATGCAAAAAACAGACAGAAGGCCAAGGAGTTCCACATGGTAAAAAAACAAAAACTCTGTAGTACAAGTTGCTTGAATTTTGAGTTAGAGGTGATATGTTTTTCTTCTCTTCACAGAAAACCTTGCAGAAGCTTCGTGCCAAGCAGACCCTTCAGTAACCAACTTCAAAATGTTCTAGTTTTACTTATGTAAATTTGTTTTGTAAAGTTTTATTAATAAAGAATTAAGTTATTTGAATCTGTGTTTGCAACAAGCAAAAGACACCTCAGTCAGCACTTTCAGATGAGTTTTTTTTAATAAGACGAGACATTCATGAAGTCACTTACAGGTTATACAAAAGACTGGTAATATTTCCAGCAGTGAAGTTAGAGATGAATCCTCTGCTGAAGGCAAACTGAAGAGTGAGGTCACTTTAGATTTAGTCTTCTGTTCCTGTCCTACTATTCAAACACCAATCACCTGCAGCTGGACGTAGCTGAGGACATGACAGGCTCATACTGTGAGACACATGTTGGTCATCCACTTGTGATCAGTTGATCAGCTCACTTGTAGATGTTAACCTGAACCAAGCTGTGATCATTTCTCCAACATACTTCCAACGCGTTAAGTATGTTACATCATCCCCACATGGCCACAGATTCTTGTTTTGGTGTTTGGTGTTTGGCATATGGGGCTCCTCCTCCTCCCACAGTAAGGCCCGCGTGGTGTTGTATCTCAGCTGAGCCTCGGTGAGCGTTAGAGTTTTGAGAAGGTTATTGTCTTTGGACTCTTCTTCTCCATGGCAGCCTGAGCTGACTTCATCACATCCTGAGTCTGAAGCATGCTCATGTTCCATGTGGCCTGGAAGAACAAATGAGGTGGTGATTAGAGTCAGAAAGACAGCGTCAGTCACACCATGATGCTGATGAAGATGAGCAGAAAAGGCCGCCATTGTTATTGTTTTATTTTGAAAGGGCATACAATGATCTCACCATGTAGTCCAGTCCCTCTGCCACGCTGTGGTCTCTCGCATAGATGAGGTTGATTTTGGTTCCCTGCACAGCTACAGGGCTGCGACCAGCGATCTCCTCAGCCATCTCCAGAGCTCCAGCCATCATGGCTTCCTTATCTGCAAACACACGGCTGGAGACAAAATGTGGAGCATTTCAAAATAAGGCGACAGTTGCGGCTCTGAAGTGAAAACCTCAGAGGATGAGATGCTTTTTGGCTAACACATTACAATGAACACCACTTCACAGTGAGTGATCCTCTGAGAGAGACTTTGATCCTGTCAGCTCTGACCACCTGAGAGCTTAGCAATAAAAGCTGCTGCAGCTTATCACTTGTTATTTTTACTGATGGTAAAAACAATGACAGTGATGTATAAGTGCATCATTCTGTGGACGAGCAGCTGTGTTTACCTGACGAGCCCGCTGCTCTTGGCTTCATCTGCGTACATCTTCCTGGCCGTCAAAGCCAAGTCGTTCACCAGGCTGCAGAAACAACAGCATGGGCTTAGAGCACACAAAGGGATTTACGTGTAACCTTAAACCTTAGTCACTCAAACATGTTCCTTATAAGAGCTTCTATGTTCTTTGTGTAACTGTTCTGTTTATTTTCATCTTCAGACATGTCCCTACATCCCTCAACAGTCATAATAAACTATCCTCAGGGAGGAAAAGAAGAATGAGATGATGGTCTTTCCCCCACAGAGCTTCAATCTCAACATCATGGAGTCGTATCAGACACACAGGTCATGTTTGATGACTCCTGCCTTTCTCTCTGCTGCTCTGGTGCACAGCTGGCTGTTGTGTGGATCTGTGTGGCAGCTCTGGTTGTTCAGGGCTCAGTGTGTGGGAGTGATATCCTGCATTCACTCTGATGAGGTTTCTCATCACTTTTGAACAATTCACACTCAACACATATTCCAGCAGACTGTCTGCAGAAGACTCAACAGTGAGGAGGAGCAGAGGGTCTGTGTTTGGATTACTGAAGAGGTCTGTTTACCTGCGGCTGCCGATGACTTTAGGAAGTCTCTGCAGAGTCCCGACATCTGCTGCAAGTCCGATATCAACTTCCTGTGAAGCCAGAAAGACACACTGATTAAGCCTGCTATAACATTATCTTCAAGTTTCATATCATGACTCGTGACTTTTCACCTGTTGCCTTCACTACAGAGTAGTTCATTTATGTTTTACTCATTTAATTAAAACCAAGTCTTTGTTTCTATCTTTATATTCTTAAACACTTGTATTTATTCAACAACATATGTCAAATACATCTGAATACATTGCTCACAGATACATAGAAAACAGTGTAAGATGATCAGAATGGGTTGTATTAATAAATATAAAGCCTTTTCCTTGACTGTCATCCTGTCAAAGTTAAATCAAACTTGTTCTCATTATCTTTCACTTGCTTGTTTTATTTTTCAGCCCCCTCATCATTCATTTGTTCCCATCTCTTTATTTAGAACCACACACCCAAAGGACCAATGTTGTAATGCACATGAACTCACCTTGACCTGGAACCAGGCGTCCTGGGTACACAGGCGGATGTCACAGGCTGTGATCAAGTCCACACCTGCCACAGAGCACAACATCCACTGTGAACATGACTGTGCATAAACACAGTGTCAGATGTGACATAACAAGTAACAACTAACCCTCACCATGGTGGTCTAAAACTGGACCAGCTTTATGCCACGGGAAAACCAGAACCCCAGTTCAAAATGTGCAGATTCTTTCACTCACCCCCTCCAACACAGGCTCCATGGACGGCCACCACAACAGGCTTCGGACACTGCAGGGAGGAAACAGAAGCAACAACTAATTTCACCGACAAACAAACATTTTCAGTGCTGTTCAAATAATTATATACATAACTGCAGTTATCAATAACTGAATATTAAGTTCAGTCATTTTCAAGCATTAATACCAAACACTTCCTGTTTCAACCTTTTCAAAATAAACAACTTTGTATTTTTCTGTATTTCATGTTAGTAAACTGAATATCTGTAGGACTTTGGACTGATGCTTGGTCAAAACAAGCATTTAGAGATCATAACTGTGGGATATGTGAAATAATTATTATTATTTAGATGTTACAGACTACATGAATAATCTATTCATGAAGAACATAAGTAGCAGTGCTTAGTGAGCTCCTCAGGTCAGACCTTCTCAATGACGGAGAATGTCTCTTGATACTTGGCGATCTTCTGTCTGAGGTTCCAGGATATTCTGGCAGTGTCGTCACCCTGTGGCTGGAGTACGTCGCTGGCCATGTCCATCAGGTCAATGCCTGGACAGCGACACAACACAGACAATAAATCAACAACTCTATCACATCAAAACAAAATGATTAATCATTAAAAAAGTGTAAAGTGCCTGATACAGACCAGCTGTGAAGATCTTGCCCGCTCCAGAAACCACCACCACTCTGCACTCCGGGTCTCCAGCTATTTCAGTGAAGCAGTCCACCATCTCACTGGGAGAGCAGATCAAAAACAGACAAAAAACAGGGTTAAGCAGGCGCCCCATATGCAGAGGCTATAGCCCTTGCTGCAGTCGACCCCAGTTCGAATCCCGCATGTCATTCCCCCTCTCTCTACCTCCCCATTTCCTGTCTCTCTCCACTATGCTCTCCGATAAAGGCAAAAATGCCCAAAAAATATACATAAAAAAAAAAAAGAAAAAAAAGGAAAAAAAAATTTAACAGATTTTAAATGGTCTGCATTATAGGAAAAGAATAATAACCATGATCATCTACCACAAATGACCGTATGTTCATTTAAACTTGCCGTACCTCCAGAAGGCTTTGTTCATGGCATTGCGTTTCTCAGGCCGGTGAAGCTCCACATGTGTGACGGACTCTGCTGGGTGACTGATGGCCAGGGTGGTGTAAGGAGAGGTGGGGCCAGCTGAAGACGACATGGCTCTGACAACAGACAGACCGGACAGCCGCAAGCTCCTGTCTGAGGTGAGAGGAGGGAGGAGGATAAAGAATAAGAACATAAAGTACAGCAACAGCACGAGACTCATGTTTAGCTCAGAGATCCTCCCACGTGAACCTGAAAACTTATCTCTGATTAATAATCACTTTGCTGCTTTTTTCAACAATGTTCTCATTCCAGTTTCTCAAATGCTGAGGATGAGATCAATGAGTGTGATTGATTCTTTAGTGCTAAACAGTTAACCAAAAATCATCCACATTATCAGCTCATCTGCAGATTATTTTTGATGAATAATTTTGTCTTAAAAATGTCCGTTGTGATTTCCTCTCAGACCTCAATAATCATAATACAATAGTCTGATCAATGAGCCTTCAGAGATACATATGATCAGATCTCATAAATAGGAGACTATATTTGATATTTTGCTTTTAAAAATGACTAAAAACAAGTATTTGATTATAGAAACAGTTGCCAATTCATTTTCTTTTGACCAATCAATCATAGTAGCTGCAGCACTGGATCATTTTTACAACTATTTGGTTGTTTATTAATTGAAGCCTCTTTGTCCTGCGAACAAGCTACCTAATAATAATAATCGGTGAATCACAGAGAGAAGCAAAGTCAAGTTAAACAGCTGTTACCTTAGTGTAAAACATACACAAATCAGCTCTTTGTATGTCGCATAAAGAAATCCTGACCTTTCACCTACATCGCCATTCATGCCTTCTGTTTACTTCAGTGAAAGACACTTTAGTTTAGAGACACTTAGCCTAGTGAACAAACATGTTTAAACCTGGGTACAACACCTGAAGTCAAGTTTTATACATTTACCTCAATAACACAGCAGTCAACAAATAACACACACACACGCGCACGCACACACACACACACACACACACAGGACACTTACATTTCGTGAGAGTCGACCTGACAATGACTGACCACATCGCAGGTTTTCAGGTTGCAGAGTCCACAGTCTTAACTGATCGATCAAACTGCAGCGCACAGAGAACTGACACAGTTAGCCTGCTGCTTCACATTAGCTTGTAGGCTAACTGCATATAAACTAGCGCCTTACCTACCGTCCACAGAGTTCGCTGGCGGTCAGAAAAGACGCACAGAAACAGAAACACGGGACTGCGGCAGAAAACAGAGGGTAAGTTGCACGTTTCAGCTTTTAAAAGTGCATCCAAGGTTTCAATAACCCACGACTTACTTAAATAACTTGGCTCAGCCTCCCTGTCAAGCTGATACGGTGGCTGAAGAAGCTCAAACTTAAGAGGCGATGCGAATGTCAAAAGTGGACATTTCAGCAGCGCCTTCATATTATCCATCAGTAAATGTAATGTACTGTACACAGCCCAACGTCACCGTCACCAGTCTATAAAACAGAGCGCATTTCAGACAGCAGCTTCACTTTGAGTGGGACTCAACGAAACAAAACGTTTATTTACATCACATCCAAACTGATACGTAACTGATATGTTCGCATTTAATGTAAGGCTCTGATGATAAATCAGTAGTTGGACAAACTCGGACAGTTGCCTGTAACAAGTACACTGAAATCCTTCAATCTTACTTTATAATATAGTTATATATTATTTCTTTATTATCTATTTTCCTTCTATATTTCGTACATGCCATGAAAAAGACAACATCTAAAGAAGAGGGGGACAATGTAGACCATTTCATTTTTAAAAAACTCGAGAGAACTGCTCTGTTGATCTGACAGGTGTTGGGAACAAAACTGGCAGCATCAATAGACAAGAGAAATAAGAAGACATGAACGTCATCATACATCTGACTTTTAACTTGAAGAGTGGAGTTTGGAAAGAATTTATGTCTTTATTGTCTTTAGTACTGAAACAGTTAGAGGACTGACTGCAAAATATCATTTGTTCATATGGTTAAAACACAACTTTGTAAAGTCTTTTATACCTTTGCACCTGCCTGAGGTTGTGCAGCCTTTTAACATCTTCTATAACTGGACTGTGACAGACTTTATGAGCCACTCAGCCACTCATCTAAACCCCACTGAACAGCTCTGGGATTCACTACCCACCGACAGTTTGAAATATATCTGAGGCATACCGGTTTTTGGGGACATCAGGGTGACATTGATTGAGGAGGACTTTAGTGAATGGCTGGAAGCTCCAGTAAAAGGTAAATAAGGGGACTGGTGAGGATCTTCTTCAGATTGGCCACTAAATCTTCTGAATCACCTTAACTTTCAACTGATTTCAAGAAAAACTAAGAGATGAACCAAGTCAAAACAGACAAGAGTCAAAGCCATCCTTAAGATTTTACTGTAATATACAAGCAGATACAGCAAAACTGTGGCTGGGTTCATGAATACAGAAACTGACCCAAGACTAAAACACTCTTCTTCTTATATAGTTCATGCCACGTGGGTGAAACTTAGATGACATTCATCAATGTCAATATCAAAGTTGTATTCACTATGGGACACCCATTGTCTGGCACCTTGCTCACATTAACTGGTTTGGTACCTTACTCAAATGAAGTCAATAGTTCTACATATCTTTGTCAGTATATTGAATAAAACACAGACACACTGGCATAGCTGTCTGTCCGGAGTTCTGCTCTTATACAACAGGACCATTTAAAAGTAACATTTGTTTAATTTTATATCATTGTCTATACTAAGGAAAACTGCTATTTAACAGGTGCTTCAAGGTTTTTTTTGGACAAGCTGTTTGTGGACGGGCCTGGGTGGTGATGGTAGGACTGGGACGCTCGAGGCCTGCAATACAGTGAGTAGAGTGTGGTGTCCATCGATGTTGTCGTTGCTGATGCTCATGCAGTCCATCTGCTGATGCACCTGAAGCCTCAGCTGCTGGTTCTCTTGCCTCAGCACCTGTTTCTGTTTCTTCAGGGTGTCTCGAAATAGCACAGCAGTTTCCATGCGTCCTATCAACTTCTGCAACTTTTGAAACTCAGATGTCTGCAACAGAGAGACAGAGAGGTCAGCGAGGTCAGTGCTGGTGTGTATAAGAGGACCAGGGGGACCTGGCACCCAGCATCACAGCCCACCTGTCCTGGTTCCTCCCTCTCAGTCACAGATGTTTCACTGTCTGCAGCTGGTAACAATGATGATAAGGCCTCCTTGTGCTTGCTTTCCAGCTTTTGGCACATTTCACCAACACGTAAAACCCTTTCACCCTGAAACACCAGAGACCAAGAAGATCAAACACTGAATATGTTATAGCTATAGATATATCAGCTGACAGAGTGTGAGAGGCTTCACCTTGGTGATCACTGCCTGCAGTTTCTTGGTGGCCTTATCGCTCTGTGCACTGAGGTCGACGAACTGTTTCCTCGCCACTGAGCGGCTCTCGTTCAGCTGCTGGGAAAGCTTGTTAGCCTTTTTATTCACTTCGGCCCTGACAGACGTCAGATCTTGTTCCTCTGCCAGGTTTCTTGTCTTATTCTTGTTTAGCGTTTTCCTGCTTTGAATGAGTGAGTGCTGAGAGTGAGGAGAAACATGAGGAGTTTTGGAGATTTGCTTAATGTTGAGCACGTGGAGAGAGAGTCACATTATATCCTATGATGCAACTTGTGTTAAAATTACAGTGGCCAGAATATCGTATCATCTGGATTATCAGAGTCTGTGAGGATTCTGGAAACAACTTCAGAGGTGTTTGTACTGCAATCACAATAAGAAGCACTAAAACACAATCCTTAACCTCTAGAGGTTTTTAATGAAGGCCCACGTACAACTGCAAAAATGCAACTATTAAAATCAGACAATGAACAATACTGATACGAACCAGGTCAATAGTAAACATGGGCAAAACCAATAAGTCACATGGCAAGTCAGTTGAATCACCTCAGATAACATCGAGCAGCTAATAAACACCAAAGGTCCAACAAACATCAGAAGAGTTATAGTTAATAATATTATAATATTAAATACATTATAAAATACCAACCGACACGTAGTGTTCAATAATGAGGCAGTGACATGTGCTAAGGCTCTCCAGTTAACACCATCAGAAATCTGCTGCCCTGCAGCTGTTGCTGTTACATTTCCTCAACTCAAGGACAATGTTTTTAGATGATGTCTGTGTTCTTTTCTGATTACCACTGGGAAAAATCAGCTCAGCTCTGTGAGTCAGAAGTCCTGATAGTACATTAGAAAATGCAAAAACACGGCCACTGAAAGTTGAAAAAACTTTCATTTAAGAACAGAAAAATCTTTCCACAGCTTCCAACCACTTCTTAATATCCTAGATTAAAGACATGATCTCAAACCCAAATATGGCCCTGAGTCACTGCACTGACCTTCAACAACTCAATTTTCTTCATATCTTCAGCTGCTCTTTCAATGTCCTGCTGCCCTCTGCTGATGAACTTATTCAGTCCTTCTTCTTTTTTGAGGCAGAACTGCACAGCCTCCTCCAGTGTTTTCTGGGGTTTAGAGGAGGCTCCCTGTGCACGATGAGAGGAAGAGACAGAAGACAAAAGTGAAACAAGCCTCGGAGAGTCAGCCAGACTCAGCCAGGACATCTATCATACTGCTGACTGCTACAGAGAACTGCTGCTGTGAGATACCTGCTCTTCAGCAGCACTCTTGTACATATCAATGCTTTCCCTGTACAGCATGTGGATCTCATTCATCATTTCTTTGTACTGCTGCTCCATAGCGGAGATCCTGCCTTCCAGTTGAACCGATTCCTTCTGAGAGAGGGCCAACATCTGCTTCCTGAGAAACACACATGGTTCAGGGGCAACGAACACAATGCAGCAGTGAACTCAACCCATAATCATTTTGTTGACATCTCCATTTGTACACACGAAATTTGCACTTGACTTTAGTCATACGAAGCATCTGGGCTGTTTTGTGTCTCTTTGTAGCTGTCTTTTGTCCTCATGTGGAGGTGTTTAGTCTATCTGTTGTAGTTTTGAGTCTCTCTGGAGTTGTGTTTTGAAACTTTGTCTTTGTTTTATGTCTCTTTTTAGTTGTAGTTGCCTTTTGCATCTCTGTTGTTGAATTAAGTCTCATTGTAGTTGTTTTGTTTCCCTTTATAGTGAATACACAGTGTGATTTGTCAGCAGTTACCAGATGAAAGCTTTAAGATAGTTCACTCAATAAATCACAGTTTTCCAGTCCTTTGTTTGGGATGTGGCAGGACACCTTCACTATAAAATACTGTGGACTCTGCCAAAATGGTAATTATTCTGCTCTTTCATATCACAACCGTCTGTAGGTGGCGCCATGGCTCCTCAGCCTAACCCCATAGAGTTGAACTCAGAGCTCAGCTGCTGCATGCCGGTTTCCCAGTGCTGCTGCATGATCATCATCTGTTTTTCATGCAGGCCCCACAGACGCCCAGGTGCTGCAGGTGCATCCGGCACCCCCAGGTCGACTGACGTGCCTTCTGCTGCAGGTCACACACCAGGTTCTGCAAGACAAACAACCAGGAGGTAGTCCACTGAGAGTCAACAGCTTAAAGGTCAGTGTGAGTGACGGCAGATGTCAGAGCGGCAGCTCACCTTGATGACACAGTCCAGTCCGTCCATCTGATTCTCAAACATCTGCCTGAAGGCGATGATTTCTTCACGAAGCTCAGGGTCTTGAGTCTGACGGAGGCTGGCCCTCCACGCCTCATTCAGCCATAGCAAGTTTGTTGCTCTTTTCTTCTCCTCCTTCTCCAAATTGTTCTGATTTAAAACAGACATGTGAAATGTGGATAGACTGTAGAGAATGACCAGGACTCTTCATAGACAATTTACTGGCGCCAGCTTGCACAGGAAGTTGGAGAATACTTTGCGGACAGTTGAACTATAAACCAAAGTTTTTGTTTTTTCATTTTGTTGTTTGGTCTTTAAAGGTGAAGCGCTTGGCGACGTCTGCTCTTTAAAAAAGAGATGATCGTTACCCTCAGGCACTGTGTGAGTGCCTCCTCTCTCTCCTTGGCCATCTCCTCCTTAGTCTGAGCTCTTCGCTTCAGGGACTCATCTCCCCCCATCTTTCCTCCTCCACCCTTCTTGCCCTTCTTTGGCATGATCCCGTCCTGACGCCCTGGTTCTGGTGCTGATGCTGCACAATCAAACATATCAGACATTCAAAATCAGACCAGAGCACTGAGTCTCCTTCTCTTAGGTTCTTCACATTAGTTTCCTTCAAGGCAAACAGCAGCTTGCCCTGCATCGATGAGTATTCACAACTCCTCACTTCCACACTGCACCCGCTCCTGTTGAATAACATCACAAATCTTTGCTACTGGCAGTTCATTTTAACAAGAAACAAAAATCTCATGCTAATCTAGTATATATATATATATATATATATATATATATCATCACCATCTGTAGGTTTTTAGGGAAGTGACATGAGCAGACACTGTAGAGACAGACTGAATGAGCTCGTTCAGGCTGGCATCGAAGAAACAAAGAACAGCTTTACTTCTAAAAAGAAAGATCAATGTCAAACAAAGGAGAGAGGACAGAACAAGAACACCACAGAACAAGTTTACATATCAAATGATTATCAAAACATTAAAAAAAATCTATGGTAAGAGGACGTGGACGTTGTAAACCTCTGGGCCGTTACGGAGGTCGATCATACGTTAGATGAACTGTTAGAAACGTTGAATGACATTTAACCGAAAACACGCTGTTAACTTCAGTGTGTGAACTCAAACACGCAGACTGTGCTCAAGTTTTTTCAGCTCACCTGTAAAACCGCTGATAAAACGCCTCGAAGCTTATCGGACTTGTGCAGCAGGATTATCAGCAAGTGGCGTTTCCAATGGCAATAGCGTCGACCGGTCACGAGCGCGAGTGACGTGAGCGCACTGAGCAGGGCACTGGCTCTTCACAGGGTCCCTTCCTGTCCACCACCATCGCCTGTCCTGGAGTGTCGTGTCCACCATACGAGATACATATACATGACATGGTGTCCACAGACCATTCCCAGCGTCCACTCGGCGGTAGATTAGTAAAACGACGTTGAGCCGTTTGGATCCTGAACATCAACTTAAGACTTTCTGTCAAAGTGAGACTGTCACATCACGAGTAACACAAAACCTGATTATTCAAAGATGTTGATAGTTAAGCGCTTTCTTCCTCCTTTACTGGCATCACCATTTGGTTGATGCACTTTCTGGGAGGTTTAAAGAGAGAGAGAGAGAAAGAACAGGTGTAGACTTTCTGTGATGTCACAGGAGATTCAAGCATTTGCCATCATCCCTAAAGGTCTTGTAGTGGAAGAGCAATTGACCTGTGCCTATGTTTGCATATCAGGAGTGGGGATCAGGGGAGTCAGCTGGCTGTGCTAGGTACGCATGCCCTCTGGTTTTAGGGTGAACATGTTAGGTATTACTAGCCCACCAGATAGAAGGCTCTGGTCAAGTCTGACCAACTGCTGAGATCAGTCTCAAGTCACAGACGTTGAGAGAACAGCAAATTGAGAAAGATGGCATTATGAACTTTAGGTTTTTTATTTTCTTAGAACAAAACATTTCTCCATTTTCATATCAGATATGGAGACGCACAACTGAATCTGCAGCAATTAAAATAACACAAAAAGAAATAAGTCGGCTATAATAAAAGTTTCAAAAGACAGCTCTTTTACAAAACCACGTTGTCCACTGCCACTGAACCACCTGAGCATAAAACCTTCACATACGCTTCCTCACGTCAGGTTACTGTATAAGCATAATACAAAAAGTAAAAAGGACAACTTAATACCAAAGACACACAGGTACTAATACTCTAGAAACCACATCTGGGGCATAAATATCAAAATCTTAAATGCCCGTTAGCATTTGTTAAATCAGCTTCATATACCAAATATAACGTGGGATCAATTACATTGTGAACAATAATATCTCATTGATATTGAAGATCAATTTTCCCCAGGTGTGTTGCAAGCAGTCACGATCTAAGTACATGTGAACATGGGAATGGCGGACCAATCATCCTCATCATCATCATCATCATCATCATCATCCTGGCTAAAAGAGTGTGTTCAGTTGGCGTGCTGAACGGTGGAGAAGCACAGTTTGAGGGTGTAGGGGTAGGGACCAGCTGGAAAGAGAGAAGAGAAAAGAAAATCAGGCTACAATAAACTCGACCTGTGGGATCAATCAGTCTCCTAAGAAACATCTCTGTATCAAAACAAAGTTACTCCAGTGACTGAGATTAAGTGCCATAACTATAACAGTGTCTTGCCTCTAACACTGCTTTCATCTTATTATAGTACAATAGTCCCACCTAACTTTGTTTGCATCATCTACAATGTGTCATCTTGGATCTCATCACTCTCATGTTACCTGAATCAACAGCCACTGAAACCAGACATGTTCTCTTCTGCAAAAGCAGGGCTGTTTTTGTCTGATTCTCTGCACCATGGAGGCAAATGTTCAACTTGCACATACCTGCGTTTTTCATCTGGAAGTGGTTCATCATAGCCAGGGCCTCCATGGCGTCGTTGATGGACTCCCACTCCAGCAGACCTGAAGCACTGCGATCACTGGGCGCTGCACCACCTGGCGGTCAGAGGGGTCAACAGGGGTCAAACTTCAGGATCCTGCTCTACACATTTATTAACAGCAGGCTTTCACACACTCCCAGCTCCAAAACACAACAGTTCTTGATTTTTGTGCAGCTTCACACACACAGAATCAAAGCAGCTTACTTTTTCCTGTGAACATTTTGACGTTGACGGGGCACTTGACACCAATCTCATCACAAATCTGTAAAGAGCACAAGTTTTATTAAGAATTGCGCACACACACACACACACACACACACACACACACACACACACTTGCAACATAGTTACAGTACATTTTTACTCACTCACTGGCCTTACATGTATATTCTTAATAAACAGTTTGAGTGAAATGCCCACAACGGGGAAGAGGGTAAATTTTAGGGGAGATGAGTCAAACTCCCATCATACACATTTCTTTCTACAGACCTGAGAGAACACCTCTGGAGTGACATCTGGCTGGGCATTGAAGAAGTGCAGGACATTGCTTGGGTGCTGGATGCGGTTTTTGGCTGCCTGTTCTGGTGAGGTGAACCTGTTGTTCCTGGAGCCATGGAAGTCCTTGAAACTGCTTGTGCCATCGTCCAGCTCATAGCACTGACCAGGCACAATGGCTTGCTGCTTGGACACACTGTGGAGAGAGGTAATCATATGTTTATTTGTTCTGGCTCCTCCAATATTCTTAAAAACTCCTACTGCACGGCAGGATTCACTGCTCCTGGACAACAAGAACTACTTTGGGAACAGGATGGAGTAAACTCACCACACATTCAATTTCTGTCCAAAGAGGAAGTTGTTGTTGAGATGAGTGATGGCACGATCCACTGCATAGCAGTCTCCCATTTCCACCATGGCAGCCCCTGGCTTGCTCTTCATGAACTTCACCTGTGGAAAGCGTCAGAGGACAGAATTGACCAGTTATCTACAACACAGTGGTGCCCTGGTTCTAAGAGACAAAGATTCACTTGCACATCTATTGTCAAGTGTGAGATGACGGCTTGGAGCAAAGGTAAGTGTTATGATGTCTGCACACCAGGTATCTGCAACTTGCCCCATGGTAAATCAGCAACTGACTTTGGTTCAATGGTTCAGAGGAGACAGTTCATTGTTTTCATAATCAGCTTGTCAACATTCCTCACTCTGCTGATATCAGTCCGGTGTCAGCAGGATGAGGAAATCAAGAGATGAAACCTGCTACTATTTTAAGAGCAACTACTCAAAGACCCATGACAGCTGCTTCTTTCAGCAGAGACACATGGGACTTTAATGATGAGTTTAGAACAGACTCTAATTCTCATCAAACTGGAATAGTTTCACTGGCCCTTTGATGCCACATTTCTCCCTGGTGCCAGCAGCTGGAACACATTCATTTTCTTCTCATTACAGTGCACAGTACAGCCCCTTTCCTCTTGTACATATATCTCATGTATATTTGCATACATAGTGGTACATGTGGTACATTTCAGTGACACCTTCTCCCTTCCCATCACAGCAAAGACAGACACATTTAGTGTCAGACACTGACCCGCTCTACGTTGCCATAGAGACAAAAGATATTGAAGACACGGTCGGCATTCATCTTGAGAGGATCCAATCCATACACCATGACCACTGGAGAATCAGCGTGGGCACCATACTCGCCAGGAGGAGGGGGAGGTGGTCCGTAGCCTGGCCCGTAGCTTCTTCCCCCTCGCCCTCTCATTGGTGGCCCCATACGCCGACCTTCATAAGGTGGAGATCCGTAGCTCTCATCATAGCCGTGGTAACCACCTCCTGAAGAATGAGATGGGGAGTAAAACGAGAAAATAAAAGATTAATCAAGAAGGTCAACGTCAACTCCAGAGAGAACAGCTGCACTGTCACTGGTCATGAAGGTTTTGGTCCCTGCTTTACAAATGCAAATGTGTATGTAGCCTAGTTACAAACGAAAACACAGCACCACTTAACTGCCACTGTGTGGAGGACCCAGTTACAAACTGGTTTGTCAACCCAAATGCATCAGGTTTACAATCTAGACTGTTTGCATAGAAAACAGTAGGGAAATAAACAGAAGCTGCATGTTTAAGTTCGCAGAGTCCAGCAGAGGTGTGCACAACATTATGCAGACACGTCTCAGTGCATTTTCTTGTTCCCCAGGGGCGTGAGAGCCTTACCGTACTCTGGAGGGTGATCGCCCAGCAGAGCAGGCTGTCTCTGGCGCTTGTTGGGGTTGGCATTCACATCCTCTATAAGAACAGGAGGACAAAAGAGAAGGGTAGAGAAAGAAAAAAAAGAGATAAATATGACAAGGAGTGACTGCAAACAAGGCTGACTGCAATCTGTACATGACAGTGGGATGCCTAAGCCCTTTAAAATACTGTATGTATGATGGTAAACTGACAGTGTCGTCAAAGTCTGCCTCAGACTGCACACCATAGAGTGGATTGTTTATTTGTTAAGGTGGCTTTATAAAATGGGACTTCACAGTAACAGCTAAAACACATACATGCAGAGATGCAAGATTGATACATCTTGCCTCTAGGAGTAAAACCAGCAGTCATAGCCCTCCCCCCACATTACACTCCAGGCAGGCTACAACAGTTAAACCTAGGAGCTGAACTTATCTTAGCAACTGACCTTCATCTTTATCAAAATTGGTTGAGGGAAATAGGGAGGGAGGCATGGGAATGTCACAAATGGCAAGACCAATATTAGGTTCTCAGGAAATGGCCCTGCAAGTCCTTTTAATCTGAAAACATCCACAATGTTAAACCCTGAGCATCTAAAGAGGAACAGGGGAAATGGAAAAGATGGGGTGGGTTTCTGATGATCTAGGAAGTGAAAAGGGTTCAAGATATCAAACAAAATCACTCTGGATAAGTGTCACAAAATGGCTAAATTTATAAATAAAGTTTGTACGCTCACACACACCTGCATTGCTCCCATTGCCATCTGCATCACCATCTGTACAGGTACACAATAATCATACACAATCAGAATGGAAGCCAGGTTAATCAAATGAACATTTTGTTTTCCCCCCTATTTTGGGCAAATGTGAAATTACCCATTTAATAACAAAAGAGTGAAGTAAAACCACTTATGACAAAGCTGTCTGCCCTCGTATAGTAAGCAATTTAGGATAAATGTGGACCAAAAGTAAATCAAAAGAAACCTCAAACTACAAAATGCGGATGGCTTGGTACCTCTGCAGGTGACCAGCCAGGCCCTTGCCAACCCTAGAAGCAATTTGGCAACAAAAACACCAAAAGCAGCTTGCACATTTTAGACACCGGCAGCCACTGTGGCTGGAGGATTGAAAAGCTCTGCTGGCTTTGCAGGTATGTGCTGGCTTCTACCAAACATAGCTGGTCATTGATTAAGCACATCCTACACAAATTAACATGAATTCACACCCATTCCCCAGATTAAAAACAAGATTTAATCCCCAAATTAACTATGACATATTCATGGAACCACACCCAGAGATAAGATTCCTGATGGCCATAAACTGCCAACAGAGGGAGTGACGAGGCATAGCGAACACACACACGCACACACACACACAGTTTTGAGTGACATTAGAGATGCAGTTTCTGATAGAACCACTACCATCACCCTCTTCCAGAAAGAGAAAGATACAGCCTGTATGAGGAGGAAAAATGGAGTCATATCAGTCTTGTGTGGCGATGTTGGGTGCTGGGCTTTGGGGGTCATGTCGTGCTGTGCAGTTATGTTCCCTGAGGAGGGTCTTGAGTTACTTACTGCATGCTTACAAACAGTGGGAGGAAGACATTTGCAGAAGTAGTTCCACCACTCTCCACTCAATTCATTTCATCCCATACTCTTATCCATTTCCTCTTTTGGGGAAACAACTCTCCACCTCAGGATCGATTTCTGGTTTAATCAAGTTGAAACGCCCACTGGCGGGGTGGTTGGCCGTTTGGCTGACGTTTCCATCCTTTTTGTTCCATTTTGGAATAGTCCGCTTACCGCCCACTGGTAGGCCTTGAGGCTGCCATAGAGCACATTTCAGTTGGGAAGCCGGCTCCTCTTAGCCGCAAATTGCCAAACCTGCATCACATGGAAGGTGTTACACAGGTTCTAGAGACTTTAGAATATTTAGAAAAAAGCTGCACTCAAAAAAGGGATAGCTAAACAGGGATGCAATGTAGTAAGAAAATCAGAGGGAAGAAGAGATGAAGAGATGAGGAAAAAGAGCAAGAGAGAAAAGCTGAATTCCATGTGGGAGGAAACACATAAGGGGTAAAACCAAAAATGGGCCTGACTGGGCTCTGAGTGTGCTTGATGGTGTTGTCAGCAGTGTCTTGTCTTCATCAGTTGTCTTGTGTTGTCTCCAGTGTGACTGGCTACAGCTTGATTCAGGCGTGTGAGTCATCTATTGGATAAGTTGGTACGGCATCAGCAAATGTCAGTGTGCTGCTCAAGTGTTTTGTTTTCGTGATGACAAGCAACACTGAGCAACGCGGCCCGTGACAGTACAGGAAGGGCCGAGGCTTTAAACATGTGATCTTGGTCGACTGGTTAATATCAGTATGCGTCATCTGTTGTACTGATGTCTGTCACTACTTCTGTTTGGTGGATGCTGTGTCTTCGCTGGTATCAGTCTCCATTTGGTGTAGACAGTGGGGGTTTGTAGATGCAAGCTTTGGCCTGCTTCAATGTGTGATTCGCTTGTGTCTCAAAATGAAAAGAAAGGAGGACGGGGGCAATGAGGGGGGAAGGGACCAAGTATAGCTCAGTGCCCAAATCTCCCCTCCCTCTAGAAGTGTGCGTTGTCTTCGTGGCTCTTGTGCTGGGATGCAGAGATGAGGAATGAGTGGTATATCAGTCCTACATCGTCATGTTGAGTGGGAGGTGTCTTGTAGCATATCCCCTTGTGTCTCTGGGGACATTTGGCCCTCTGTATGATAGTGGTTGTGTCCTCACTGAAGAAGTGGATACTGGAGATGGTGGTTGCTGAGTGGTGATGTTGTCAGCATGTATTCTGCCTCTTAGCACAAGTCCTGTCCTGTGCATGTTTTTTTCACTGATCACTGATGTATTAGGAAGAGATAAGGCATTACATGATGTTGCAGATGCAGCCTGGTTACTGATGCTGGTCGTTGCCTCTGTTCTCACTTCCCAGACAAATCCCACAACAAAATGAGTTATAGACTAGGATGTCTGACCGGCTGCTCTCGTCAGAACCACTTTCTATTTTACTGCATTTTGGTCGTACAGAGGGGAACTGACTGTAAGGCTGCTGGCCATTTGTTTTGGTTAGATTAAAAACAAACAACAACCAGAAAGGAGAATTTGATGGCAGAAGTTAAGTGGCAGTGGAAAAGACCAGGATCAGTCTGGGTGGCAAGGAAATTTGTGTCCACAGACCTAAGTGTTGATAACAAACATCACCTATTAAACATGGGTAATAACACTTTAAACTTTGAGCTAGTGCCCTTTTTTCACTCAAGGGACCTCAAAAACCACAAAAATTGACAGGTGTGGTAAGGAAGGCAGAAACAGCAAATACTGGCAAACAGGACACTGCACATTACAAGTTTACCAAGTTTGTCCACTATTCATATTGGTCAAAAAATGAAGTCATGAACAACCTGAAACACTATTACTACTAGTCATATTAACCCACTGAAGACTGACAAGGCTCTGATCAGATAGGAGGCCTGTTTATGTCTATGCATGGGTGGCAGTATTATTTTTGATGGTTGTTCATTCTCATGAACACATCTGGTGTTCAAAGGTCAGAGCTCAAAGTCACTGACCTCACAATACCCTTTTTGGCCAAGAACTCATACAGTTGTTATATCACAACAGTCTCCAAAGATAAAATGCTGCACCTGAGTGACAAAATTTGATAGGGTTAGAGTTAGGTCAAGTAAACCTAAACAACCGGGACAAGCTAAATGCTCTTCAAGAGAGGAACGAGTGTTTCTGTCTGCAAATGTGTTTCTGCCATTTCCACCACACAGCTGAGTTGTTGCAAGTAGTCCTCTGGAGTTAATGGTTTTTTTGACAGATTAATAGAAACCATCTAACCTGACTGCTATTCACATCATGCTTCTTATTCACACTTTTCACTCCTGCTCATTAAGTCTGACTATAGTGAGTATTAGGAAGTGTGAGAATATGACCCAAAGCAACACTTCAGTCATAATGCCACGCAAGTTCTCCCAAAATATAATATTTGATAACTGGGCACAATTTCAAATCCATCTACTTAGTAGCATTATCAGTGACAGGTGTTGTCTTCATCTTCCCATTAGCCTGCTTGCTGAAACTCCACACAGTGGCAGTAAGAGTACTTAACACTATCAGGCTTCTCAGCTACAAAGAGTAGTGGGTTGGGAGTTTGAGGTTTTACCTGGACCTCCCAGGTTGGGGTTTGTGTAGTCCCAGGTGTCTTGGTCATTCTTGAACACATTCAGGCGAGTGGGCTGTGGAAATAAAGTTCATATTAATACACTACACAAACCACAACTTATGCATTGACCATGCTTTGTGTCAACTTTTGTAAAACACAAGTGTTGCAATAGTACCTTAGCATACTCAATCTTCAGCGTACAGCAGCCGGAGTAGATGTCTGCACCATTAAGTGATGCCTTGGCGCGCTGGGCACTTTGCACAGAGTCAAATGTAATGACATGGTTAAGGACAAAACAGGATTCACCAGGTTATCTTTACGGCTGACCACCTGGATTAACATAACAGAATCTGCACATGTACTTCCTAGTTTGTCTTTAGTTCTACAGAGACCTGGGGAGGAATAATAATAACTTAATTCACAGGTTTACAAAGTACTTGATAAAAACAACACAGAGACCACAGAAGACAAGTCACAAACAAGTGTCATAAAACCATAGATGATGGACCGCCCAAGCAATACAGGCAACACAATGTGTAGATTTCTTGTTTTTCTCATGCACAGCATACAACTCTGGCTGCGTTTGTGCAACAGTGAAATATGCCTACAGGTTCCAGAACAAGTCTATACATGAAAGATGTGTTGGAAATTGCCACAACACTATCTGTTTATTCAGTTAGATCTTGTGCTGCTGTGGGAATACACTAGTATTTCACACAGTGCAGCAAAAAAGAGAAGGACATCTCCATGTCAAACAGCACCCATAGAAAAGGATATTCAACCATTGCCTGGACGCCGTTCTTCCTGAAGATGACGATTCTCTGGACAGGACCACAGTTGTTGCAGATAGTGTAAAGGACATCCTGTGAAAATGTACAAAATTTAGTAAAGCCATCACACACAGATGTCTACAGGCAACAACTTGATTTTGCCTCGGAATTTCATTTGTTTATGCACATCAGTTTTTCCCTTCTAATTTTTTCCCTTACACAAATGAGAAACTACAAAAGCAATTTTACAATCAAAGAACCCATGCATAACTTTAAAGAGGCAATTTACATTCCGCACTAATAATTAATGGCATTCTACTCAATTAAGTTGATTACAAGATGTCATAAAAAAAGTGCAGATTGAGTAAATATCTGGTAGACAAGGAAGCTAATCTCAGCTAAGATCACATTCTTATGCAACATGTTTTCAGCACAACATTACAACACCATTCTGAGCCAAAATCCAGCACATACAAATTAGAAAATACAGGCCAAATTTAATTAATAAAAAAAAAATCTTTCACCGTAGTGATGGGGTAGATTGGATTCATGATGGTGAGCAGAAGAACATTGTTAACACTTCTCGAGTCGTCTGAGTCTCCCGGTCTGGAGATCTTCTGGCTTGTGGAGTAGTTGATAAAGGCTGGGTGGCCAGCGATGTAAACTTGGTTGTCTGCAGCGTAGGTAACAGCTGTGGATGATCCGTTCATGTCTTCATACTCCACCAGTGCCTGACGCTTCTTGGGCATAACCACCACATAACTAAAAACAAAAGTAATGGTGGTCTTAGATAAAATGGCAGTTAGACCAATTTTACAGCTAGTTGCCTTTAAAAACTCTGTTCTAAATGTCATGTATTTCAGTAAGTCACCTTCCATCTAAACTTCACCATGAACACATGTTGGTTTGTTTGGTCAAAGGCTACAGGCAACAACTTGATTTTGGAAAGACATTTTTAACATCACTTTTTTTCTCTTCCACAAAGATGAAGCTGCTATTTTTTTTTTTTTACCTGATTGCTCCAAATTCTTGCAAAGCCTCCACAAGGTCAGCTTCTGTGACTCCGTCCACCAGGCCCCGGACATGGACCACCACAGATGGAAGGGTCTTGTGTGGGTCTTCATATCCCTGTGTCAAAAAGAAAACATTAATATTATCAATTCTCACTTAATATACTTGTAAAAGCAGATGGTAAATGGACCCTACATGTGTGTAACTTGGTTAATGCAGATCATTTAGGGTAGCATGATGAATATAACTTTCACTCTGTGGAATTATTATGAGGTTGTTTTGAATGAAGCCTCTCAGTTGTGTGTCCTAGCCACTCAGACTTGCCTCAGGACTTGCCTCAGATTACATCTAATTATCCAAAGTCATAAAATATTAACTATTTGTGTGAAAGTTTTTCATGATTGCTGTGTGAAGTCTTTAGTATGCAAGCAAGTATTTTGTGGTCACACTGACCTTGAACACAGAATCTAATTTAAGTTTAATAAACTGTTTGAGCCAACATCTTGCTGAGATATCGCATCCATGAGAATGGAAGGAAGGAACAACCCCGATCTCTGGCTGTTGCTGGCACAAAGGCATGAAAAGCAACCAGCTGCATATATGCACTGCCTCAACTGATATCAGACATCACACTGTGATAGTTACAGCCAATATGGACCTGCCACAGATTTAGGGAATGTTGTTAGGATGGTTCGCCAACTCCGGTGACTGAAAAGAGGCTGCATCTCTTTTCATGAAGTCAATGACTTGTTGACATCCTTATGTGCCATATTTCTTGCCTAACAGATAAAAAGTATTGTGTGTACATCATTCTGCATTTGCCAACAAAAATAAATCCTTAGTCCACAGTGTAATGAGGAAGCATGTTTTAAGTTTAGATAACAGTATGACTTGACTCAGTTCTTAAAATTCAAGAAAACCATCTTGCTCACTTGTTACATGTAGTACAAATTTTCCAGGATACAGAATGAAAACTGCTTTCTGCAACATCTGTATTATGGTCAATGACAATGTTTTCAACCCAATGGTGTAACTGTTATTTTTTTTTTTTTAGATATAAATCTGACTATATATAAATAAATACTATATATAAATGTGGAATAAATGTAATTCACTTTTGCAATGCAACACTATGTTTCTTGACATATTTCACATAATTTGCCAAATTTGGAAAAAAAGCAGTGTTTTTAGGATATGTCCTGCTCAGTATTGCCAATAGGCATTAAAACGTAAAGACGAACACAAAAACAAAACAAAGCAAAACAAAACAAAACAAAAAAAATCTGTTTTCATTAAATTTTTTCAGAAAGAAGTACATTTTGGAGTTACACCATTTGGTAGTGTCAGGGGCATTCAGTCTTGCTAAAAAGAAAATGGTTCAAATGTAATTTTAAACGACATAAAACAAACATGAATACAAAATGTGCATTTTAACAAATCTGATGCATGCTTTTAAAACATTTTAAGATACCTCTGAATTGCTCATCTTGCCAACCCTTATTTGTCACTGACCCATTAATCTGATGCCACTGAATCCTTAAGAAGAGATACTGGACCTAATGTATTTTAAGTGAACCAAAATCATATCAGGAGATGAGTGCTGGTATCCAGTCCTCGTGCTTCGCATGGGTGTTAGCAAACTACCATGTGTTGTACTGTGGTTGATTTATCAGTGGATGTGTCCAGTACAGTCTTATGTGTCTTTTCACTCTTATTCTTGTCATATAACCTCATTCTTGTGGCTTACTAATAACTTTCTTGTCGATGAATGAGCACAACTCCTGCTATATGAGGTAAGAAGCACGTGAAACTTGTAATTTGGTGGTGTCGTAGTCCGCTGATAGTGTTACTTATTTATTCTCGTTCCTTGGCCAAGCTCCCCCTCACCACATACCTTTAATTAACCCCAGGTTACTCTGGCCAGCTGTGGGAAGGGGCCGTTAATTGCCCCGGTGGCGTGTGTTTAATTTAATCGGCATTTCCCTAATCTAAAGCAATATTTTAGTCAAACGTTCATGGACAAACAAGACAAACGTGACTCGACACAACGCAGCGGCTGGTTTGATGCTGATTTGTCTTAATCTGATCATGAGCACGGTATGTAGCTCACGGCTAGCAAGCAGCTAATGTTACCGGTGCTAGAACAAAGCCGGGCTCAGACTAGGCCCAGCCGGGGAAACCGCCCTCAAAGGAGCCCATTCAGCCTGTACAACACAGTTACCCTGTAGAAATGTGCCTTCTTCATCCCACAAATACACAACGTTAGTCCGTTAAAGTTAACGAAAAGATGAGCTATGGACAACAACTTTACGCTCTCTACCACATTTGACGACCTACGACGCGTCGTGACATTTTTTTTCCAACGCGCATTTCAATGAATTAAAATCCACCTAGACGACTGTAACCGGGCCGGGCGGGTTTGTTATGCAAGTTAAACTGTTCCCCAGTGCGACCCACACAAAACCGACTCACCGTGGCCATTCCGTCGGTTTTCTGTCTCTTCGTTGCCCTGCCGTCTTCGCTGTAGTAACGGCTCGCTGCAGTAGCCATGTTGTCCCGGTTAAAAAGGATGGTGGTTGTGACGATCAACTGAAATGGACGGAAAAGTCAAGAAAAACGAAGCTCGGGTTTCCACGCCTACTAAGACGCCATCACGTCCTGTGATAGGCTAAATCAGCTGTCAATCAATTTCTAACTTGAGTTATAGCCAGTGGAGGCACGGACTGCGTAAAAAGGCGTTGACGTGATATTACAGTAATTATCCGACGTTTACAAAGCATCTAATAAACATCCCTAAGTGTTTGTGGCTTCACGCTGGATTCTTAAGCCGAAACCACTTGCTATGCATAAAGGAACCGAGTTACTGCTTCCCTTTCTCCTTCAGCTTCGTAACCCTCATTTGAAAATAAGGTATCAAAGGTTAGTTACGTGCTGTCCTTTGCTTAAAAAACGGTTCTTCAAGTAGTTCAAGTAGAGCAAGAACATTCATATGCAAATCCAGTGACAGATTACTATTAAAATTTGTAGTGAAACCTGCATCTTATATTCAGAAAGTAAGTCCCACAAGACCCAGGCGAATAACAAAAAAGGCAGTGATGTTTGTTGAAGAGGTTTATTCAAAAATAAAACTGCCACTGTCTTACCATACAAGCCAGAAACAGAACCAAAATGTTGAAGCAGCCCTTACTGAAATCAAACTTGAGCACAGTATTTATTCTAAAATCAGGTCACAGGAACAAATCATTAAACACACTGGGGGGGGGGGGGGGGGGGGGGGGGATTCAGCAGAGTGAAGCTGATCAAGGGTGTAAAAAGGGAAGGGTAGCACAGAAACAACAAACAGTAGGAATGTGACATCATGGCATGCAGGCCAGTAAGTATCTCCTATGAGTGAAAATAAACAGCATTTGAACTCAATAGTCATACTGGAGTGCAAGACAAAAAAAAAAAAAAGAAGAAAGATCTATGCCGATTTTCAATGGGGGGAAAACATCTTCAGGCTGATAAATTTAAGCACAAGAAATAAAAGCGTTTTTTTTTTTTATACAACGTTCTCACCCTCGGGAACTGTGTGAATGGGGTTTCTTCAACTGCAGTTAACTGTATGAGCTGCCCAAACCACTGCTAAAAGTCAAATGCAACATTCAGTTTTACCTTAAAGTGTTCCTTGTCACATTTGCTACACAGCTTCCGAGAGGAAAGATGGCCTATGTCCGCAGCAAAAAGATTATTTAAAATAACCCCTGTCCATTGAAAACTGATGCCAGTCTGCTGTACTGACTAAAGCTTAAACAATGTAAGACAGCAAAATGAATACAGTCTCTGGGGGAAAACTGAACCTCAGTGACTGAGACTAGACAGACACGTACAAAAAAACAGCTGCTTTAGGGCTGTAAAAAGCAGATGTGGTGCAGGGACTGAGGGTCGGTCTGTTAAGGAGAATTGTAATGGGTGGGACTAATAGTCTTCTTCACTCAGTCATCTGCTGGCGTAGGGCTGCGGTTTGGACTTGCTGAACGGGAACGACTGAAACAGAAATGGAAAAGAGTTAGCTTGCCACAAGGGAGGCTGGAAGAAAGATCAGAAAAATATCCCACATTACTCAATATCTTAATACCATTTTTAGTTGAGTGGATGGGCATTTATATTTAACTCTAAGTATTTAAGACTTGTCAAACCAAGATTTATCTCAAGAGCCACAGATTATTTTTAAGTGTCCAGGGTCAAAGAGCCCTCAGGACAAACACCTATTCAAATATATTAGAAGTCCATGACACCGTGTCCTTTATTGCTACTAGAACAGGTTGTCAGCGTAGTAGAGAGATTTGGGTCTTAAACCTTCAACAACTACAACACAGAAAGAGGGTCAGCACAAACAGATGGAAACTATTCTATACCAGGACCAGAAAATGAACTACAGATTGGGTCTGAGTACTTAAGTATAAACTATAAAAGAGAAGTATCCTAAAATGATACTGATGTTGTGACATGTATGGCACAAGAAGAAAAACATATCTGACAAAGCCTCCTCAGAGATATCAGCCCATTAAAATTCATATTGCCTTCTTCTCTTGCACTCATTCATCCACACACTCGCACATGCAGCCACACATTTGTACTCTGTGCATGCTTGTTAAATGCTCAACTTTAGCTCTGTCATCACCAGTTTTCCAGACTACATTAAGTCTGTGCATTTTCTTTCATCATCAAAATGAGCTTGTCAGGGGGTTTGATTTTTGGTTACCTTTGGAGACAGTGGCAGAAACAACAAGTACAGAGAAGCGAAGGATGAAAGGACTGAAGGACGGATGACTACAACTTGGAGAAACACTGCGCTGGGAGGCTCTTGAAGACTGATCTCTCGTCAGCTCTCTTTCTCTCACTTTCAGAAGCTAAGACAGAGGCCGTAGAACTCTGGTAGGTAGGTAGGGGGGTCTGGTTGGTAGATTATGGATTAAAAAAGGTAGTGGTCGAACTCTGATCTGTGTGGGTCAGCCCTCTGGTACATCTGAAGGCTGGCTGGCTGGCTGGCTGGCTGGGTGACTCTAGTAGAACAACTGTATGTGTGCGCGGGCTGATCTCGTCTGAGCGTGTGCGTCGGTTGAACAGACGGTCGCCCATTCACTGTGGGGAGGGTTTGGTCGGTAGGTCGACCTCTTTCTCGCTGTCTAACACCAGATGCAGGCGAAGGCTGATCTCAGGTCAGCTCTTAGTCACCCTCCCGCAGGACGTACACACCGCCAGCTGGCAGACCCTGGGCCTGGGATCAGCTGCGGTGTCTGTGCAGTGCTCAGCTCCCACCACACGCTTTAAAGAAAATATGAAAAATAAACAAAACTGTGCTGCAAAGATGCTTACCCTAAGTCACACCAAGGGTGTCGTTTCGTCTGAGCTCAGCTAATATTTTTCTGAGTGCTTTTCATCTAGCCAAATTCAAATGGAAGGGAATTAAAATTTACGAAAAAGTGAAACATTTAAAATGCTAGCTCTGACCATGTCTACTTAACACTTTCTAATCCAATAAAATGTGTGTCAACAGTTTACAGACTTCACGAAGACTGTCTGTCATGTGCTCTTTTTTCCAAGATCAACTGGGACTGATTAAAGAGCTACATTTAGGTTAAGGTTGAACAGTGCCAAGCTTGTGATTGCTGGAAAAGAGAGCACAAGAAAGAGGTCCAATCTTACATTTACTTCCCTACATCAGAGGGCCCAAGTCCCTGTCCTCTAGCCCTCTCTCTCCACTACTAGCCAACAGCAGAAGCAGAAGACATTGCACAGGTTGCAGCTCTCTCCGAGTCGCCGAGGAAGAGGAGTCTCAGTGGTCGTCCATCTCATCGTCATGTGGTGGTCGTTTGGCGGCTTAATGCTCCCGCGTGGAATGAGGGTCTATTAGACAATCCCTGCCTAGGTTGGAGTAGCTAGCTCTGGCCAGTGTAAAAAACATAACTCACCCTCACTTGGAACACAGGATGGTTGTGATCTGAACTGTGATATCTACAATCTATAATGGATCATCTAGACCTCACTGAAGCTTCTTCCTACCCAGGTGTTACACATTTATAAATGTCTTAGTAAAACAATGCACTAGTAATTCATTAGACAACCTAAACAGTGTTTGAGAGACTGAGGGTTTACCTGTTCCTCTTGTGGTTGGTTGACGGAGATCGTGAGCGGGATCGGGACACAGAGCGTCCTCTGGGTGCAGAGCCAGACCGAGACCGAGATCTGGAGCGACTGGAGGCGACACAAAAACAAAGTTTACCAATGTCACTATTGAACAATGAAGCTGGGATTATATAAACATCATTACAAACCTAAGCACAGATGGGTGTCATTGACGACTGCAGAGACCCACAGAAAAGCAGACGTACACAAATCTAAACCTGAGTGTGTACTGCTGACAGGACCGGTGGGTTGATCCACCGTTGTGTCTCCCTTTTTGTTTCGGAGTTTGGATGAAAATTTGAAATGCAGAAGACCAAATTCCTCTGCATGGTATGTAATTTTGTTGACCATCTTGTCAGTTCACTCCATTTATGTGGATAAAATCTAGCTGATAGTTGTTATGTGTGGATGCAGTGACTTCAGAGGGTTACTAGAGAAAATGATTTTCTTTCCACTGATTCACTTTATTTTTGCTTTACATTGTGTTTTGATAAATGACTTTGCTTCCTGTACACACTGAACCTCAAATCTACAAGAAATGTATGAAGAAATACATCTCACTAATCATGGCTTAAGTCACTATCAAAGAATATGACTTACAAAAAAAAGATACCAATAAAGAGATGAACTGGTTTATAGCATTTTGTAAGCAATTTTTACTTTTGCGTCTTACTCCATAATCATGTGACCAGGACAGAGGGGACAGCATTGACATTGTGTTTCAGACAAACTATATTGAAATGCAGGTAACACAACGTACCTTCTCACTGGAGTCCGAGACTTAGAACGGGCTTGGGAGCCAGACCTAATGTTACAAGAGAAAGAGGGTTTAATTGCAGCTCTGACGGAACAAGGGCAACACTGGATGCATTAACAACAAGAGTGAGGCTGAATAACACGCTGCAAATGTTTTTAATTGATCCCTGGGGGAGATAACAATTATTTGCCCTGCCCCTCAGTCCTCCCCCTTCTCCAAAAACTGGATAAACACAACCCAGATGAGGAGCAGCTACATCTCTCACATCTTCTGAAGTACACAAAGCATCCAAATGAATTTACTGCCATAAGAGTTAAATATCATTATATAAGCTCTGTCCTTACCTGCTTCTGCGTCTAGAATACGATGGAGATCGACGGCGGCTCCTGAGAAAATAAAATGAGGGGCAAAAAGAGGTAACTGTTAGTAATATAACAATGTAATAACAATTTGGGATTAATTAAAGTAATTTGTGTTCGTAATAAACATGACAAAATGGTTCAGCACTGATCATGCAATATATAAACTGTGTGTATGTGTTAACACCTGCTAACAAGTGGCTGTATTCATTAATGTGAAAGGGTACAAGTGGCATTAGCTTGTGGCTCAATTGACTTGGCAGTGGCTGGGGTTAATTGTAAGGTTCCACTGGGAGTGATGTGAACAAAATCTGGGCAGACACACTCTTCATTTTTGTGCTGTCGTGTTTCATAGCACAAACATGATCAACAGATCTATCACCTTCCGTGATGACAAATCACAAACACCATGGCTGCACTTGAATGAAATATGAATGAAAGGTAAATGATGTCGATCAAATAAGTTGGAATCAGTTCTAAACTGGACTCCCATCCCTAGAGCTAACACTCACTGCTGACAGATAAGTTTCCCTTCATCTTTGATTGTGCTTTTAAGGGGCACCTTTTGTCTGCATTACAAATCACAGAAATCCTAATGTAGTCAGTGTGCTGTCATGACCATTTCCCGTTAATGTTTCATTTCAGGTGTGGCCCTGACTTACCGGCTGTAGCTTCTGCTGCGGGAACGAGAGCGATAGCGGCGTCCACGGGACCTGGACCTGGAGCGAGATCGAGAACGAGACCGAGACCTGAAATGAAAAACAAACAGATTTATTCACATCAGTCCTTTACCCCTTTGATGGCAATTATTGCTTGTGTGAGCCACCAGCAAAACAGCCTGCATTCCCTCACCTGCTGCGACGGCCTCTTTTGCTGAAGCGGTAGCAGTCGTAGGCATAATGGCCACGATCCCCACACTGGTAACACCGGTCATTGGGGTCAAACTGGCGTCTACTGGGACGCCCACGGCCTTTTCTGGAGAGACCTGTTGACATCTCCACCCGAACACGGGAACCACAGAGGACCCTGAACAGATTAAAAAAAATCAGTTAGAGAGGCCAGTAGTCTCCAGGCTTCACAAATTTAGATACAATTACACTATGGTCTTTGTTTATGTATAATGGACAATTATTGTTTATTTTGTGACAAGGCAGAACACACAGGGGCAAAGAGAAAATTAGACACTACAGTCAAAAAAAGCTACTGAAACACTGCAGGAGAACATTACTACTCACTTTCCATCCATGCCCTTCACAGCATCTTCTGCATCTCTGGGATCCTCAAACTCCACAAAGGCAAACCCGGGTGGGTTCCTGGCAACCCAGACACTTCTCAGTGGGCCATAATAACTGAACGCGCGCTCCAGCTCGCCCTTGGCAGCACCATTTCCCAGGTCACCCACATAAACTTTACAGTCAGTGGCCCGGGATGAACTACGGGAGGAGGAGTAGTATGACATCTCCCCTTTCCTGTTGATAGAAGAGCAAAATTTAAATGTGTTTGATTTAAAATAAAGCTGATACAGTTAATTACTAAGCAAATCAACTATTTGAAAATACAATGGTTTCAGTCATGTTTCAAACGAAACAGAACATCCTAGTGACTACTGCTTGGATAGAAAACGGCGAGTGACCCAACCTCACAGGAGGAAGTGTTACTCCTTCCTTCTTTGGGAATTGAATATTTGGGCTTTAAGGACGTCTACCTTCCACACAAAGATCTAAAGTGTGGAGAAGGGCATCCTTTAACATCAGTGGGCCTATGGATGCCTGGAGGAGAGGGTTTTGAACACATCTCGGTTGGGTGCTGAGCAGGTGCGGCAGCGCCACTTGGTTCCTGCAATCTGTTAGCGCGCCAAACGCGGCCCCGGTCCCTTTACATCGATACTCGTTTCCACAAGATATTTTGACGACACAAACCAGTCTAGTCACACTCAATCGCAAACGCGACTGATTTATCTGAGTAACCATGGCGTATATATGATGATATACAGCCATCGTATGTTATACCGAGCGAGACCGTGACTGTGAAAGGGCCCGCCGCAATTCATGACTCGAAACCTGAGAGCCTTTAAGACCATGGAGCAATTTCTAGCTCTCTACACTAATTTTAGTGAGGCAGTTATTTTCATAGGAAATTAACAGAACCGAATACACAATATACATTTCATGCACGAGCAACCAAAAATTTAAAACCCACGTATTTGTTCAAGGCCTCACCCGCAGCCTGGCCATAAACAATGGCGGCGGCACGCGTTAGCTAACCTTACCTTACTGCCGTCCCGTTGGTTTCTGATTCGCCTCCCAGCGTAAATAAAATTTGAACCAACTCAAACAGAAGTTTGAGATGGTATTTAACACATAAAACGTTGTGTTTGCGATATGGACTTGCTAACCAGCCACTTTCGAGCTCTAACAGCTCGTCCACAGGTCAGTCTTGTCGGTGACCGGGTTAGCAACGAGCAACGAAAAGCCACCTCCTGGCGTGTCCACGTGACGTCCGCATCTGCGCAGAAAGGCACTTCCGGTGAAACCAAACCCCGGACAAACTGACGTGATTTTTGTTGTTTGTGATATTCTGACCTAAAGCTGCAATCATTTTAGTTGTTTGTTTGTTTTAATCATAGACTGTAAATGTTTTTAATGAATGTTCTATGATATTAGTTTATTATGTCATATCGCTTCAAGGTGTTCAGTTTCGATCGAAAGATCGGTGGTAATTAGTGTCTTTTCTATCAGGCAAAAAACAAAACAAATACTCTAACAAAAATTAACAGAACATTAAAATATATGGTCCCATCCAGTGGTGCCAGAAACACCAACACCACACTCTTAAGTGAGAATAATTAATACACTATTCACTAATACTACTATTCATTAATCTGTCAAAACTCAAAGGGTAAAGATAGTTGCTTGGAGAGTTTTTATGTTTGTTTAACATCAGATCATTTGTTGAAAGATATTAAACTGTACTCAGGCTAAACAGTTTAGCCTACTCAGCTTCGTGTTGAGTTTTAAAAAGGAAGAACTGAGTTAAGTGAACTTGAATAAACAAGCTTAGTGGAGTTGACTGTTAAGTTAAACAGAGAGTAAATACAGACAGATTTTCCTTTCCTTTATATTTTCTCAGTTTATAACATCAGTTCTTCATCTGACACAAAAAACCTACAACTGGAGCTAGTATTTTTGGATCATTGCTTTTAAACTACAAAAAATAAGAATCTATTGACAGATTAAATTATTATTGAGTCATAATAATAGAAAATGTGCATGTTATTACATTATTGTGTGAAGGTGTTGGGAGGAGTCTTCATGGCATTCTTGACTTTAACAACAACATTCAACAGCTTGCTCTGTCTTCAGGGAACCACAGACCAGAGAAGTCTGGACTGAGATAACTTTTTTTTTTTTTATTACAGGGATGGCAATGCCAGGCAAATCATACACACAGTCTCTGATTCAGTTCAAGTGGACAGAAACCCCACCTCTGTTTTCTATTCTGTTGTTTTTCTCTCTAATAGTTTTCAGATTTCATGGGTGTGGGCTAAACTGGTCATTTCGCATCTTTGACATAAAAACACACAAGCTATTCAGGTGTGGTTTATATATGTATTCTACATCTAGATCCTGACCTAAGTCCTGATCATGAAATATGTATTTGGTGTGTGTTTGATAAAAGGATGCATTACTGAGGGGAAAACTAGCCAGTGGGTCTGGAGGCCCCACGGTGCCGTGCTTCTGTGTTAAATGCTTTCAATATTTTTTTGATGAAAGCCTAAAAAGTGTTAACCTATTACATGTGTGTGTGGTGCAGACACAACGTAATATGAAGAGAAGCTGTTGTCTCATTCAGTCCAAAAATAATGACTCAGACACATGACACCTTGAAAATAAATGAACTATATTCAAACAAGGTCAACTTCACTTGATTAAAGACCTTCATTTTCTTTCAGTAACACATTACACCTCATGCCATGTTCTCAAAAACAAATTGTAATTTTTTTCTAAGATTTTTTTTTCTTCTGCATTTCATAAAAAAACTTATATTATCTTCAGTTAATAATTTATTACAGTATTGAATAAATGTATATGCCTATCACATGATATTGTAGTAACTCTGTCATTATTTACCTACAAAGGTTCAGGCAGAGAGAAATTTTCATCATCACAGGAAAAAACTTCACAGAGAAACACAATGAGCAAGACCTGGGAGGGAGCGAATGGGAGAGGAAGAGGACAAGGAGGAGGGGGAGGGAGGAGAAGGGGACACTAACACGGACACAGAAATATCGTACATCAACAAACAAAAAAGATGACCTGGGTTGCTGCTTGTTGCAGACATAGCCTTGCCACAACAGAGCGGGATCTCTTTTCAGAGCTTCTGAAGGTTAAAAAAATCGAATACACAGGAGACTCTGAATCCATAATGCTGTCTGCCTGTGAGTGTTAGTTCAATTATATCTGTATGGAGTTGCGGTTGTGTCTGTGCGCGTCTCTGGTGTTTGGGATTGTGGAGAATCAACCTGATAAAATATACTTATAGGCGTCCATCACAGTAGACCATGCTGCTAGCACACATACACAGGGATTCATCATGCATCTGCAGAGGAACACGGAGGGAGGCAAACACAGACACACACTGGGGAGGGAGGGGTGAGGAAGAGAGTCTGGATTGGGGAGGCATCACATCTAGCTACAGAACAGCAAAGGCCGAAGCCAGACAGTTAGTACAGAAGTTCATGGAAACACGGAACATTGTCTGGACATTGTAGACAGTTCTGGACTCGGGTGCTGAACCACATCTGGGTCACATCTGCTGGGACAAAGCTGGGAACACTGGGCACATGAGCTGATCTGGTCTGTGCAGTAGGCTGATGATTTTTTCTTTTATCCAGTCACAGTTTACTTCAGCAGACCTGTGTTTGTGTTTGTGTGTGTGTGTGTGTGTGTGTGTGTGTGTATGCGTGTTATCTTGGTCCCACCTGGTTGGTTTAGTGAGTAGACTTCAAGTTATGTCACTGCCCCTACCTCACACATGACTGACCTGGCTCACTGCCACCACTAACATCTACAAAAAACGTCCCTGTTCAGCTCATATCAACCCAAGACTGACAATCATACTTACAATGTTCCACACTGTTTCTTCATGTAAACATGCTACTTACAGTCAAAACTCCTTCTTCAGGAGGACTGGATGAAGAAATGTATGTTGGCAGAGGTTAACAACAAACACTGCAGCAGAAAAAACATCTTTACTGACCTCCTGTGAAAAACCCACTAACGAAAAATTAGATGTGTATGAATTTTTTTTCCTTTATTGCACATTGAGACCACACTCCTTGAACTAAACTCCAAACTGTTCACCTCAAGGACCTGTGGCACACCTTATCCATAGATAAATAATCCTCTTGTAAATAAATAAATATCTAAATAATCTCATGAGACGAAATATACATAAGTAACATAGACATGAACGAGTCAGCAGATAAAGGGTTTGACTGAAGGAGATGAGATTACGCTCGGTTATGATACACTACACTGTTTGAGCGGTTCGAAGGGGAGCTTCCTCTGTGGAAAATATATCAAAATCTAATCCACTAAATTCAGTAAAGATGTAATCTACACAGCCAACTCTATATACTGATACTACTCTAAACGTTGTTTAGAAGTACAAAAAAATCTACTTTGGATATATCTGTAAGGAAAAGATACAAAATCGGTTTTAGAAAGTTTACAAAGTATAGTTAGTTAAGGGTAAATGAATCGAATCTTTCTCACTTTACTGTGTATAATAAGAGTAATAACAATTTCCACTTGTATAGCACTTATCATTTGAGGGTGACATGTTTGTAATGCAGCTGCAGCACTAAGTACAATGCTCTCAGAAATATTTTAAGGTGACTGATATTAGGCAGTAAATATTACAGTAACTGTAATGTCAACTGTGATGTGTACAAAAGGATGCTGGGCTGTTGATGTGTCATGATGAAGCTAACAGTTCATATCACACTGTGGTGCTGCACGCTGCGTTTGCTGTGACATTTGTTTTTTTTTCCATGTATGGACCGTTCAGCTTCACGTTTCTCAGTGATGAAAGTGATCAAAACCTGAAACGTCAGCATGTAAACGTCACAGCAAATCAGAGGATGTTATCACATAGTTCATTATTTTTCACTGGTTTGCATCTCTGTTGTGCATCCTGTCTCTTTAGCAGCCAGACGTTTCAGTAGCTTGTGAACATTTTACCGTGTTCCAACTCTTATATGCAATACTGAACAACACATGAATTGAGGGAGAGTGTTTTCTATTGTGATCTATGGTATCATGACTACAGAAACTGTCTGTCATTTAAATCTAGATTAGACAGTGTGCATCTAACGGCTGTCTGCAAAATGAAGCCCTATCTGCTGCTGACCTACAGACTGTAAACAAAGCCTGGTGGACGTCACATGATAGCTTAGTTAGTCCTTTTAAACAACGTCCACCAGGATGGAGAGTCATTCTAAGCAGGTACTTACATAGAGTATATTGTGCTCTCGACACATATGGATGGGCCAGGGACAAACTACCACAGCCCCTTCCCGAAGAAAAGAAAGATCCAGTGTTACATGCGTCAAACTTGTGACAGTTCACAGTTTTCCTCCAGTGACTCTCCCTTCAACAGTTTCTTGACTAAAGACAAAAAAGGAAAAAAATCACGACACAATATGTTTTAGTTACATCAAAGTGCAGTCTGAAAGGTTAGATCAGCTGAGAGCTTGAATACTGGATTTTCACTTGGACATTTTCCTTAAGGCATTGTATAGGTACTATCTTGAATCATCAGTGTGGTGTAGACCAACATCCTGCAGGATCTTGTGTCCCAATCCATCAGTGAATCTTGGTGTTTTGAATCTCAAGAGTATTTAAATCACTATTAATTGTATTTTACTGTCATTAGATGCTGAACTCTTTAATATAAACCGGTGGTTCTCAAACTGTGTATGTGTGTGTAGGGAGGGAGTGGGGGTGGGCATAGAGCCACTTTGGGGGGGTTGAGAAGACTGAGGAAAATATGGAGTGAAACTAAGCTGAATGAATGCCATATATGTTGGGAAAAAAAAAAAAAAAACAAGTGTTTGCTGACCTGTATTTCACCAAAACATGGATCCTGTTTATTAGTCGTTGTCGGTTTCTATGCTTGATAAAAACTTTTTTGGCCTCAGAATGGGGGCATGCCCAAAAAAGTTTGAGAACCACTGAGCTGAACTAACACTGTTAAGTCTTAGTCTGAGATGCTGTGGTGACTAAAGATAGAGGATTAGTCTGTCAGGATACATGCCACAGTAATGAGTCTGTCACTTGTAATGATTTCAAGAGTAATGACTGATGTCTGTTCAGTGATCTCAGCCCATCCTCTTTCTGAGTAGGAAAATGTCCTGTTTGTTCCTCACAGACCTCTCCTTAAACATCTCTCCTCCTTCCTGTCCACCTACACACAGGTTCACACACCAAGGACCAGCTGATGGTCTCTGAGCACAAAAATGCAGGCATGTAATCTACAGGTGGATTCTGTTCATTCCCTTTTACATAGTATAAATGTGACTTAATATGAGAAGATGCTCTGTAACTGGCTACACATGCAGAAATCTAATCCTTTAGTTTGATATACGATCTTCCATCAGAGAGGGAACATCCTGTAAATAGATGCATGTGACTGGAACACAACACAAAGATGCTGAGGAGCTACGGCTCCATAAAGACTGTCAGCCACTTCTGCACTTCGATTTCACCAGTTTACCATTTGTTTATTTGGTCTGTTAAGATTTTAGTCTCCACGATTCAGTTTCCTCTAAGTTGGCTTTCTATACAGATAAGTAGCTTTGCATTCTGGGGGATCCTCTCTTTCACCCTCTCCAACTCTTTTGCGGGTAGGCAGCACTACCTGCCTACTGAAAACACTACACTCTATATGTACATTAGTTTTTAGTATTTACAGCGCATGTGGAGAACAGCATTCATCTATACTGTGCATTAGACAAGCATCACCACTTTATATGAATCTCCTGTAGTAAACAGACTTAATGTTGTAAACATTCCACTCCTTTTTTTTGCTCCACCACCTCGGAGAAGAAACATGGAGCTGTATCAGTAAAGATGAAGAGGTGTCCGGGACACATTTTCCTGTGGGATGTAACTCCAGTGTGGATAGCAGCTCTCTGTTCCATCTTAACACTAACAGGCCTGCTCCTCTGGTCCAGCCTAAACCCACCTGACTTAAATCTCTCAGGTTGAAACAGCTCCAGAGGCTGACCTCTGCTCTCTTCACCTTGTAAACTTCACAGTCACCCTCTTTGTCTCTACACCTTCCTCCTGCTAACTTTGCTGCTGTAACCGTTTGAATCCTCACATCCTAGCCCTCACAAACACTTCCTCTCATCCTTCACCATGCCAAACTGTAACTGTGCCTGCGTGTGTCCCTTAAGATCTGATCTGTTTACACATGTGTACATATAAAGTGTGTGTGTGAACATGTACTGTGTCTGGACTATTGGAGTGTCCCCGCATCAGACCTCAGGACTCCTCCAGGCTGCAGAGAGCCTGATAAAACAGATGAATCATACACTTGTTTCATGTTGAGCTGTGAACTGAAAAGGCTGAGTGAAAGTATATGTGTGTGTTGTTGTGCAATATTTTTCCAGAACTTTCTCCATCTCCTGTTTAAAAGCCACTGATGTGGCAGTAGGCCTCCAGGCTGGAGAAAAGGATGTAGAGGAACCACAGACCCAGGAACAACAGACTGGTCAGGAGGCGGGGCACCCTGGGGCCGCCGAGCTCTCCTCCGATGGAGGGCCGGCGTCTGAACAGGAGCACGGCCATGCAGATGAAAGCAAAAATGGTGAAGAGGGTGACGGAGAAGGCCAGCGACCCTGGATCCACCTTGAACTCCCGCCCCTGGATTTTACAATAGATGGCGGCCACTGACCAGGCCACGCCAATCCCCAAGAACACGTTGACAGCGTTGCTACCGGTGACGTTTCCGACGGATGCATCGGCGTGCTGGTCTTGTATGGCGGCCACTTTGCTAGCAAAGGTGTCTGAGTGAGAGAGAGGTGAGAGGAGTAAATCATGCACCTTCACACACACTGCACACACACAGAACAAACATAGGTAGCTGCACTAGATATAGACCAAACCAAGGATGTGGACTGACTGGACCATGCAGAGAGCTGCTCCTGTCTACTGCTTTCCTGGGCAAATGTTTGATAAAGTGGAAAAATAGTGAAGATGTCACATTGACATATCAATTTGACAAATGATTCTCTCCTCTTTGGTAATGAAAACCTTTGAGAAACAGTTTAAACCACAGACACTGAGGCCTTCAGGTCAAAACCTAACATCTTAGGCTCAGAGCCTCCTCTCCTCTGTTGTTACTACTGCTCCAGACAGAAGCCTGAGAGAGATGTAAAACTACACTGATATGCTTTTCATTTCTGAAAACCACAAACATACTTGTAATTCATATAGGAAATGTGTAAAATATGGGATCTTTAGAATCCAAAAGTGGAACATGTTTGTTAGGCCACAAATGTTCCTCTCTGGTCTCACTTGTGTTACCCTCCATACTTTCCTGCTCTCCTACACTGACAGGAGGACTTCCGCTCACCTGGAATAGAAGTTCCCAATGCCACAAAGACCACTGCAGTCACAGTGTCCCGGAGCCCCACGGTGCAGCCAAAGTGTGACGCCAAATCGCCGATGACGGCAGTGAGGAGGCCGATGACACTGATGGAAACAAAGAAACATGCCCAGCCATTCCAGTACTCTGTGGGCGGGACACAGGCGAACAGAACCTTCCAGAACACTGTGAGGAAATGCATGACGTAGTCGTAACAAGATGGTAGGCGCTCCTCACGACCTTCCTCATCATCATCACCATCTCCTGACGGGGAGGGAAACAGCAGAAATATGAGAAGATGAGTGAGAGAAGTTTTAACCAGTTTTGCATTGAAACATGGAGTGAGGACAGGTTTTAGGTTTGAACATTCACATTAAAATACATCAATATCCTATTTTATTCTGTTTTTCTTCTTTTTTTTTTGGTGGTGGTGGTGGTGGAGGGGGATTTGTTCTACTTCTAGTTCTCTGTTCTAATGCACCTTATTAAAAAAGGTGTGTGTGGGGCTGTGAAATACAACTATATGTATATGTATATATATATATATATGTATATACATATATATATATACTCAGACTTCTAAGTCTAAGCTTCTGCACAGACAAAAAAGTACTTATTGTCTACAGTGAACTGTTACCTCCACTAGATGGTGGCCTTGAGTCACGGATTCTCCCTCCTACAAGCCATTCATGGTTCAGTAACAACACAGATTTTGACATACACCTGAGTTATCGTGTTTCAGCATTATTATTCTTCAGTGCCTACAGTTTTAAATCAAACATGCAGAATTTTAATTATGAGAGAGTTGAGACATGGTTAAATACTGGTCTAGGTGGGCGGTCGTATGCCGAGCAACTTCCAGATTAATCAATGTTGTAGTTAACAACAATATGGCAACAAAACTGTGTCACACTGGCACATTTTATAAATCAGTTATGAACCCTTTTTTATTTAACCAATCACCTGTGTCAGACTCTACAATAAAGTGGCATGAAGTCCAGCTGAATTGGATTGAAACTGAACAGATGCAAGTAGAGAAATCAATGCCATCTGCTCCCATGTTTTGAAAATGTAACAAAACTCTTACTCAGCTGATGGTGGGCTTGTGTTACAATCTCAGCCCATCTGGCAAATAAAGATTTCTGTCACAATGTTCAACTTTCATCTGCAAACAGCTCAAAGCCACACAGTGTAAACAAGGCAGAACAAAACCCAGAGTCACAAAACAGACAACTGGGCTAGTTTTTGAAGACGTTAACTGGCTGATTTTATTCATTATCAGTGAAGACAGCCAACCTGAATTACCACACAATAGTAACTGGGTAACTCGGGGCCCCTGGTTCGCAGAGCCGTGACACGTTCACATGTGGAGTGATGAATAATAAACTGGGTGAATCAGTCTCATTCACCACGCGTACAGCAGATGCTCAGACTTTGTTATTCTCTCTCTTCAGGAATATGTTTTTATTTAAACACCCGCACACACTCAGAGCTCACCTGCGCTGACAGTGACGGCCTCAACAAATTGTTCCCTCCAGGAGTGTGTGCCGATCACCAGCGCCAGGTTGGTCTTCTTAATGAGCTTGTCGACGGTGCTCTGCCAATTAGAAGCACAGTACTCTCCATTAGCAACAGTAGCAGGCGAGGACAGGTGACAGGGTGAAGACTGGACTAGATTATAAATAAACTATATTTCCTTTATGACAGGTCTGTCGTAGCCCCTCCCTCAAACTGCCTGGATACTGGCGAGCTTGTCTACTTTGAAGCTTCACGTTTTCTTAGACTATATGAAGTGAAAGAGGCGGAGCCACAGGGTAGGAAGGGTGGGCTGAGTCTTATGTAGCTCTTAGGTGATCTTTTTTAAAGTCTTGAGAGAATAACAGCTATGGATGAGGATGAGGATGAATACCATTCTTATGTCTGGACTTCAAACTTAGCTTTAAGCTTAACTAAGCACAAACTCCAGAAAAGAATGGAGACAACCTGTTTAAAAGTAAGGAAACATACCTACTAGCATCTATAAACCTAACTAATTCAGGTATGTCTTGGTTTTTATATTGTCCACAGAGGTTTATGTGCCAGTATATGTTAAGATGTACATTGTATTTTATAAACTGATGACACAAGGCAGCCGGAAATATTACAACAACTTTAACAACAGAAATGTAATCGAGAGAAAAGATCTTCTCCTCACCATGTGTTATATGCTGTACTGACTTTCAGTTGCATTTGCAGAGGATTGGATTTCCCCACTGCTGAAATGTCTGTAACCACCTCACAAACCTCATAAACCTCTGCCTGAGTGGTGTTGGTTATAGGAAAATAAACCTAAAACAACTTAGGTTGAGTCTGTACATCAATAATAAAAACACCTATACACAGCGTGAAGAGTTTGTCTACTGTTTCACTTACAGTCTCACAACTAAAGGAGGAACCCAGTGATGTTTGTTTGGAGCTGTGATCAGTAAGTTAAATTACAAACTAGAAAAATGAGCAGAGACACCACACTCACATCAACCCACTGTGATCCACTATTAAACAGGCACATTGTTCCTCTCCTTTTTCATTTCTTGGTAGCTACAGCAGTGGGAGCTTCTCACATTGATCTCCAGAGAACTGATTCTGAATGCCAGTCACACTGAACTGCATTATTACCTGAGTTTGTTCTCACAAATCATAAGAGACAAGGCCAATTATACTTCCACACGGGGCAGAAGTATATCACATTAGGATGAGGATATTGAATTTAAGTCGGCTGTGTTTGGGGTGATGAAGGAACAACAGGGTCTCATTCATCTCTTTTGTTGCCTTTGTACTCTCTGGCTCTCTGTGATGAATTTTCAAACGATCCCAGCCACTGCTGATTTTTAATTGGCTCAGATTGAGGAAGATGTTTGATTTGTTTTTTACTCTGTTGAGTGGAGTGTTTCCATTTTAAAAGAATAAGTGGTTGATTCTTGTTTACAGAAGCTGTAGAGAAGCAAAGGAGGACTTATATATAGCTTTAACCAAAGGCTGCTAAAGTCAGTGATGTGATGATAACCAAGAATATTTGAGTGACTTCCAGGATTGCTGTGCCTCTGCACCATGAGACAACGACTGCCTCACTTACATTTAAATCATTTATTTTGTGCTTTTCACACAGATTCAGAGTTATATAACTGTGGTATTTTCTGGTAAAACTGTGTAAGAAGAAGTCCACTGCGCTTGATGGAGCCTCACAATGTTCTTATGTAAAAATCCATTGTTGAACTGATGAGTAATTACACCTGTGTTTCTGAGTTGGGCCTTTTGTAAATGAAGACTTATCGCTGTTCCAACACACTCATCTCATTGCTTGGAGGGACCTGCAGTGGATATTGGCTCATCTGAGGGTTGTCTGCTTTTATTTGCTTAGAATACACCTGAGCTCACACATTTCAAATATTTGGATTGAGCAAATTCGCCAATTTTGCTCTGCGCACAGGGGAAGGCAGAGGAAGCCTGGAGGGCAGAGCAGCAGCTCTCTGTGCATGTCATGAGAGCTTGAATCCTGCACGCCTAGAGTGAGCTGCTGTATCAAGGGCAACTCATACATTTTGAATAATTCAGACCCATTTTAGGCCTGCTTGCTGAGAGGGTTAGGACTGGGTTCACTAGTGTGAAAAAAAGTGTAAAAGTGGATTATGGAACATCCAGAGGAGCAGAGTTCAACCCTTCATGTCCACAAAATCAATCTTCAGACACTGTCAGCGTTGTGGTTTTTGGCTTCAGGAGAGAGACGCCCAGATATTCTAGGGCAGGACTGGAGGTACATACTGTACTTTATATATTATTATGTATTTTTCAATTAGCCTCTTTTGTGACTTTGATCAGACTTATTTATGACACTTTTCTTCATGTGATGATCTGGTGATAACCCTTGAAATTGCTATGGGCTACCAATCTCCATTTTGAGGTCAACAAACAGTGACAACAAACAGATCATGGCTGAAATGAAATGTAGGTGCCAGTCAACCTGGGCCCTCAACCTTCTTCCAGAGGAGAAAATAAATGCACCTTGAACTCATATGACTCCTCAATGACCACCTCCAGGCGGCTGTGCTCTCCCAGGATGGGCTTCCCCATCTCAGCTATCCTCCGGGCCTCCTCCTCCTCAGCGCTCATCTGTCCCTCTACCCCCTCTGTGGGAAGAAAGAGGGTAGAGAAGGAAAGAGGGAGAGAAGGAGAGGTGATGTGAAGGAAACAAGAAAGACACTATCAGAGACTGTGGGTTGAAAATAAAATGTCACCGAAACTTCCAAGTTCTACCTGTATCAATAATAGATTGTGAGTCAGCATTTTATTTAGAGCTACACTACATTACTGAGCTCTGAAATATGTATCTCAGCCTGTGTGTGTGTGTGTGTGTGTGTGACAGTGTGTATGTGCAAGTGTGTTTTCTCACACAGCGTGGGAGAGGGACATGAAAAAATGACAGATGGATGATATCTGTATGTGTGGGTGTGTGTGTGCCTGTGTGTGCCTGTGTGTGTTTGTGTGTGTGTGTGTGTGTGTGTGTGAGAGGAGGATTTCCAGAGAAAAGTAAGAAGAGCAGGTGCAGAAAGTTTCCTCCAAATGTAAATATCAACATTTGCTTGGTTGTCTTATTCATTGAAGTTGCAAATAACAGTGAAATTATTCATTTAGACTTAAAGATATAAAATAAATAGAAATGTGTGTGTTTGATAACCATCTTGCATGTTTTCCACAGCACAGTACGGTGAGGCCTTTCAGGAAGAAGGTTCTAGGTTTGATTCCCGGGCCTGGGGAGCTTGCATGTTCTCCCTGTGACTGTGTGGGCTCTCTCCAGGTTCTCCAGCTTCCTCCCACAGTCCAAACTCATGCATATTGGATCAGTTGCTGACTCTAGATTGCCTGTAGGCATGGATGTGATTGTGTGAAGTTGTTTGTGGCTGTATGTCAGCCCTGTGATAGGCTAGTGACCTGTCCAGGATGTACCCCACCCATCCCATTTATCTCAGCGTACGATATATTTTCACAGCCATTTCATCAAACAAAGTGCTATAAACAAACAAATGGCCCAATAATGTGTATTCCCAGTGTCTAAGATAACACCATAATAAAACCGCTTATGCCCAACCAACAGCCTTAATGCCAAAGACATCCACACAGAGTAAACCCTGTTGTTTGAAGGGCTGCAGCCAGGGAATGTCATTTTTTGCTTCATAAATGACTCAAAGAATTAATGGATTATCATAATTGTTGTTGATTCATTTTGTCCTGTTGCGGTTTAATTAGCTGTTTCAACAGTGACTGCTGCTAACGAATGGAAAATTAATTTTAATTGCAATGCAATTAAGGCAAAAACAACTAACTCGGCCCTGAATAAAGATTTTGCTACTGATCTAGTGGGCTGTTTGGAAAGACACAAAGACAGATTTGATGAAGCTAAAAAAGCTTAACCTCGTGTCTCTTGATAACATCGATCCACTTGGGAGTCTTTCTTGCTCGGCTTCCAAACAGTATTAGAGAGAGAGAGAGTGTGGCCCAGTTCATGGTATTGATCAGCTGCCAACAGAGAAGCAACAACAGCTCCACCAGCCACAGTTCAACTTAGAGAAATAACTGAGAAATGGAGCCAATCAGGGATCATATTTAAGCCTCACGCCTCTGTCTTTCTACAGAACAGAGGGTGCAGCACTGTGGTGGTCCACCAAGAGCTTCACAAACACTTCAGGGCTTCTGAAGCTGAGTGTTTGTTCATGTCTGTTGGAAGTGGCATTTTCTCATTTGTCCCTTGTGTTCAGGAAGTATGGAGGCAGCGTGTGTGTCTCTGTGTGTGTAAGTGAATGAAGAGCAGTCAGAGATTATAGCCCCCCCCCCCGCCCCATGTCTAATTATGAAAAGACTGTAGGAGTACAGCAGCACATGGCAGCCATCCCTACAGTATTCACTGAGATCATTCATAAACTACACACATTCTCAGACCCATGCACAAATACACACATGACCACACACACTCAAATATCTAATATAGCTCCCCTGCTGTGACAGACGGGTGAGAAACAACCTTTGGGACAATGAGCATCATTATGTGTCATCACCACTGCAGGGCTTCCCGCTCTCGCTGCACTTTTCTTGTAGCCTCTGATCTCTGCTTGAGCCTCCGATCGGCTCCCCCCTGCAGTGTTTTGAATTTCGGAAAAGTCTACTGTTGCGTCATCACAGAAAAAGATATGTGAAGTCAGTGACCTGTGCAACCAGTGGAAATCAGTACATCTGATTCTTCGCTCGACACTGCTTATTAACAAATCTCTCCTCCTCAGGATGGCATGCTCAGCTGCTGCTGGTGGTGTGGAGAAAAATTTGGATCTGTCACAAGCTCAGAGGATTTCCAACTCAAAAACAAATCTGAGCATGAACCAGTGGGTAGTCTAGCAGGAGCAGGTGTTCTCACATGCACGATGTATTGGTTTATATATTTGCACTAAACTATTTCATCTTTTCATTTTCAACAGACTATCATGTTGTACACATCTTCATTCTCTTGTCTTCTTGTCGACTCCCAAAACTAAGATCAGTTTCATATAAACCAATCGAGCTTTCCAAGTATCCTTATTACACTGCTGGGGTTTCTCACAGTCTGCCTCTCAGTTGGAAATGACTTCCTGCAGCCTGACACAACGGGAACATATACATGAATGTTGAAAAGTGTTTCTATTTAACTTTCAGCAAAAATATTGCTTTCAGTCACAGTCACAGAGAGAAATATGCAATAAAATTATAATATGGTATATAAAGCAAAGGAGGCCAGCCCTTTGGTTGTCTAAGAAAGGCCACAAAGACACTATTACATCTGCATCAACACACACAAATCTACACATTCATTTCATGACTGTTCTATTGAGATCCAGGGGCCAGTTCTGCTGTGATCCAAATCTAAACAGACATAGACCAATCTCTCCCCCTAACCAGGCTAGAAGAAGTGCCAGAGATACGGGCCAGGCTATTAGAGTGTGGGCCAGAGTAAACAATGTCCTCATGGAGAGGGAGGCTGAGTGGCTGAAACAGAAAGAAAATGTGACATCTGCTCACATTTTCTGCAGCTGAAAACAAATGAATCCTTTAACATCAACCTAAACAGCACCCACACAGACATAGAGAGAACATGCAGACTCCTCACAGAAAGGCCCCAGGCCTGGGAATCAAACACAGAACCTTGGTTGGTTGGATGCAGGTTTTGATCAAAATTTCAATATCACTGTATCCTGACACTCTTTATTATTAGTCTTTAAGTTGTGTCGTTAAGTAACTAAAATCCCAACGTCTGTCACTGTTTCATGCAGACGCCATCTTGACATACAAATATCAACACTCAAAACCAAATGTCTGCTAAATCTCACATTGTCAATCAGTCACCACTGGGTTTTGACTCTGATTTTCAATTCCGACTAAAGATTGAACTTAAATCTTGTCATAATCTGTCATAATAAATGTGGGTGGATAGACATGGAAACAAACTGATAAACCCACCAGAGCTGGGGCAGACAACATCAAGCTATGATCCTAAACATTTGTTTTCGTTATGTCGTGTAAGGTGCTGCACTGCAGTGGTGAAATGTACTCTATTTAATGTTCTTTTCTTATTCAGCAACACCGACTGACTGGGTGGATCAGTCTCTTTCTAAATATGCAGGTGCTTTGATGTGACTAAACTCAAGCTTTGAATATATCAGATCAGTAATTGGCTTTTAGATTACATCAGCCTCAGATTTAAAACAGAAGCAATTAGTTCATTTATAGAAAATTAATCTGCAGTGATTCTGAGAATTCAATCAGCTCAGCTTTTTAATTGTGTGGATCTGATGCTTTTCTCTGATTATAATCTACACATCTTTGTGTTTTGCACTGTTGGTCAGAGTTAACCTCTTTGACTTTAGGAAATGTCAATATTTTTAGACATTCTACGGAACAACTAAGTCAGAAACTCATCAGCAGATTACTCGATCAGATAAATTACTCTTAGTTGTCCAAGATAATATCCTAATATAACTTCTGATGTCCAACCAACGATCTTACTGCCTAAGATATTCACACAGAGTGAAGTAAAACCTCCACTAGACTTCTTTACAAACCAAATGAAGTTGGGATTTTGGGTTTAAAGTGGGAGGAATAATCAGATGGTCTTACCTTGGTTGAGCAGCAGGGCTGTAAAGACAAGAGACAGGGGGGAAACAAGAAGAAAGAGCAGTGAGTAAAAACACACATTCAACATAATCAATGGGTCAAACTGCACTCTATGTTCAGGTCACAAACTCACAGAGGCTCACAGAATCAGTAATCAGAGGCCTCTGTGTCCATCACTCCTGCTCATTATAAGAACTGTGTTCATTTCATCTGTTTCATCAGAGTCTTCACATATAAACAAACCATGTTGTTTGTTCTTGTGTTTACCCGTAATAAAAGTCTCAGCTACCACTGCCCTTACAATCTCAAGTTCAACAATCTTTAAATTCAAATAAACAATGCCCTCTCTCTCTTTCTGTCTGTCTTCAGAAAGACAGACAGAGAGTCTATTATTGTTGGGCGTCTGTTATTGTTGGAACAGGTAATGGATGAATGGCTGTGTTCCTGAATGAGTGTGTAGTTTTTTGGGTGTGTTTTTGTCTGAGATGAGATGAAACTTTATTGATCCCTTTGAGTAAAGTCACTGATGCAGTTAAAAACAGAACAAACAAAACAAAAGAAAGAGGACAGACTGTTGATCAGAAAAAAAAAATCCCTGGAAATACAGGATATACAAACCAGAGACCTGGTTTGGATTACTTGTATACATTTTAACTAATCAATGAGCAGGGCTTATGGACAGTTAATGATTCACTGAGACTATAAAACACCAAGTCAACTAGAACAAGGTTTCGTGGATGAATCAGTTGAGTATCAGTTTATGTTTGTCCATGTAGTCAATTGAAGACTTTAAGGGGGTTTAATAAAAGTTATTACACTAAATATTCTATTCACTATATTGACATGAATGACTCCAGCTGATGATTCCCTCTCTGACCAAACATCAAACATGCTCCTGTCCCTGTCTTACAGCACTGCAGACTGGCCAGAGACAAGTGCTTTGGAAAACATTATGATGTCACAGTGAAGTTGACCCATGACCTTTTGGATACAAAATATTGTCATTTCCTTTCTTTATCCACATTTGTGTGGTATGGTGATTATAAATTGGTAAGAATTCTTCAGTTATGGTGAAAACATGCATTTGTGAGCTGAGACAGGACATCAGACGTAACCTGACAAACCCTGATGCACTGACCATCAGCAAGTACAAATTGATGTAATCCCTGATATAATCTCTCTGTGTGACTGTTGTTTTTTATTTCAGACTTCATTTTCACACTTTTGTTTTGTCTTTCATGGATAAATATTGTAGCTCATTTAAAATCAAGCCACGGATACCGTTTGCCTGTACTTGTTTGTCTTTTTGTTTCTTCTACTTCCACTGTCATCTTTTTAGATCAGATAATTCAGATGCTGTAACTTTATCTATTCTGTCTGTGGATTTCATCTGCAGCTCAGCAGCTTTCACTGTCAATCATTTTACATTTGTTGAACATGGAAACATGAGTTCACTTTCTGCCTTCAGTCAGAGCTCAGCAGCTTGCTCACTGATAAAATGCTCAATGATGAAAACAGAAACTTTAGATATCAAGTGGAACTGCTTGTTTAGTTACTCAGACAGTCATGACTGACAAATCTGCATTTCTTTAAGTTTCAGAGTCTGTCCTTCATCTGACAAGAAGAAGCCACAGCTCAGACCAGTCGGTTGAAGGCTGACTCTCACACACAGTGAGGCTCCATCATGTCTAATTCAAGCTCTGTAGTGGTCTGAATATGAATCCCAAATCGGATCTATTCCAGACTGAGCTGACTTGAAACAAACAAAACTTACATGTTTACATTAGATCAACAAAGGGAAAACTATTTTTGATTCCACTAAATTGAAATTGATATTTATAGTGTGCAAATACCTAAAAGTCAACATACTGTAGTATTTACAGAACAGAACAGCTATATAGTGAATTCAGCTGCATTAAAACACAGTTCAGTGGACCAGCTCCAGTCGACTGTCAATGAATGCAGGCAATTTACATTCACAGTGCAATTTCACACTTCACAGAAACACATCGCTCAGGCAAAAACACTCAGTGTGCATGAGACACAAACTGAACAGACACACACAGCAGCTAGAATACAGGAGGATCTATGAAAAAGAAAACATGTCTGCTCGTACCTGAGATTCCTCTCTTTAGCCAGCGTGGCTCCTCCAGCACAATGTAGAAGTTTTCATGTTTCTCATATTCTTCATCATCAATTATCCTGACCTGAAGAGTCTGACTGTACACACACACACACACACACACATTTTAATTATTGGCATATTTAAAAGGAACATACAGAGCAGACAAGCACATAAGGACACACACACACACACACACACAGAGCTGCCTATGTGGTGGTCTTCCTCCTGCTGTGTGAGATCAGGGCAGGAGGAAAAGAAACGCAGGATCAATAATTCAGTCAAAGATGGGAGCAGAGGAAAGAAGGTTAAAAAGAAACAAAAGAATCAAATAGAAAGTGAAAATAAGCGAAAAAGACATGAGCTCCACTTCTTCAGTCTTTACTTACTAGTGTCCTTTTGGTTGTAGTTATCGGGTCAGTTATTAATCAAGTTAAGTAAGTTAAGTTATTCAATAACTTCCAGATCAATAGTAATAATTTTGAGATTGACAGAAATATTGACTCTCCTTGCCTAAATCAGGCTGGTGCCCCTGAGAAACTTTAATTAATTTTAAGGTTAAAATTTGATATGAATTTCTTTTATATCAATATTTAATTTATGATTAATAAATCGATAAACAGCCGATGCCCAGCATATTGATGCTCTGTGTGTGAGGCAAATCAGAGTACCTACCTATCAAAAGAAGATAAAAGGAAAGAAAAAGTGAGTCAGAGAGACTTTTAAGCCGTCATGATGTTAATTTTGAGGAAAGACAGAGTGGTGTTAAAAGAGAAGAAAAGAAGATAAAGTGATGATGACAAGACCTGTTAGTGTCTCTGAGGAGCACCAGACTGAAATGTCAGCACAGCTTAGTGAGCAGAGGAAAACCAACACTGACAACAGAGAGCAAAAGAGGGATGGAGAGAAAAGGAAATGGCAGGTGGAGGGAAAGGTACGGAGAGGAGGAAAGAACAAACTGAAGGGGTTGAGGAGGAAAGGAAGAAAGGATGAAAATGTGGTTCAAGAAGGGAGAGAGAGAACAGAGTTGTCCAGGAAGGAGTGAAGATGAGGACAGTAGAAAAAAGAAAGATGGAACTAGCTGACACTGGAAGATGAGAAGAAATGGATGTATAGGAATGAGGGAGGACTTGAATGGAAGGGAGCACAAGAGAAGGAGCAATGATGGAAAGAGAGAGGAAAAATGGGGAGGCGGGTGGGTGGGTGGGGTGGGGCTACAAACAGAAAAGCAGTGAAGTGAAAGAGGGATTACGGTGAAAATGAGATGGAGAGAGGTAATCACTGGCCAGTCAGCCTGACTGCAGAACAATGTGGCATGAAATGACATAAATTAGGAGGGATTAGATGATGATTGGATGATTAGACAAGGTGAAGATGAGTTACAGCAGTGATCACACTACTCACTGCTCACTACTTACACCTAAAGTGTTGTCCCATGCAGAATGAAGTCTGGGCAAATTAGAAACTCTGTCTGTTGGTGCTGTAATAACTGCTTAGGTTATTATACAGTAATAATTAGCTGGAGCCTGACATTGACTGACGGTGCGATACACCCTGGACAGGTTGATAGTCAACCACTGGGCCTGCTCCAGAATTGTGTTATGGGCAACAGTGTGTTTTGTGACCTTTGACCACCAAATTATATTCAGTTCATCTTTGAGTTCATGCAAATGTCTGTGCCAAAGTTCCCTCAAGGTGTTACTGAGGTGATGTGAGTTATACAGGTTGGACTTCACTATTATAAATGTCACAAGACTGTTAAGGCTGATTGTGAGGTCAACAGTTTAAATATGTCAGTTTGATTATGTTAAAATGTAATTTGGAACTATTTGTTGATCACATTGAGCTTTGACGGGTTTGGGTCTCTTCTTGATTTTGCTTTTACACAATTCAGTGTATAAACAGAGGAGCCTAAGCTCTCACCCCTGTTTTGTTTGGGTTAGGGTTTGAAGAGGGCCACAGTAGCCAGAGATGTGGCTGTAGATGAGGTGAAAAAGAGGTCAAAATCATCAGTCCAGCTGCAGGTATGTTCCAGGTGTCTGGTTTGAGGCAGACAGGGTCATTGTTAACCACATGGAATACAAATTAGAATAAACCCCTCCAGCACAGAGCCAAGGTGGTGCTAAGGCCATAAAATTATACCTACTTTTCTACTACCAGAGAAACATGACATCCACCCACTCACCCATCACCTAACACTATCTCTGCCTCACCTAATCCAGGTCTCTGTCAACAAACGTGTCAGTCAACATCAGCTTAGAGCTGCTGCTGCTGGAATCAACACCTGACTAACAACAGTCCACTCCAGTTTGTCAAAGGTGCTGCACAAACACTGAACCAATGGCAACAGAAACACACAGATGTCAAAGACATCAAAATACACACACCAGCTTATCTGCCAACTAAATCATCAGGTATATTTGAGTATCTTCTAACTTCTTCTAACAATGAAAGCAAATCATCTTTATTGATTTATGCTAATAAAGAATCAACCATTGGGAAATTAGAAGTTTACAATTGATTACAAGAACATCTCATAGAACCCTTACCTACTACTGCTACTCCCTGCGTGACAGCAGCTACTGAGTTTAGGAACAAAAGGTGTCCTTCATCTACATCATCCTCAGACTACAACTTTGGTCACATCTCATCTACTGGCTGTGTTAGTCCTCTCAGTGCCAGAAGAAGCCAACAGTCAACAGCATGCTGTGGAGATTCGAGCCAAATGCTCATGTCAGCATGCTAACCTTCTCACAATGTCAACGCTAACATGCTGATGCTTTGCAGGTATACACCATGTTCACCCTCCATGTTTAGCATGTCTGTCATGCCATTACAATTCACCCTGAGGGCAACATGAATATGTTAAGATGTTATGCTGAGAAATGTACTTGTTATTGGAACATTTCAGTCTTGTCCAATAGACATGGGCATGGCCAAAGAACGTAATGTATTTAATATGAAGTCATGCCAGCCTCCAGAAGCTGATTAGGGAAAATAACGAGGTGTCAGTCTGTTTAGCAGCTATATGGGAACATTTAACAGTTTGAAGTCAGAGCAATTAGTGAGCCCAACAATCCACTTCACATTTTCTCTTCACTGAAATTTAGAGAGGAGTCAACATGAACGTGTTGACGTCAGCCACGAGGAACCACGGACAGGTCTGTTGTCTGTCAAACATGACGGTGAAGACAGCGAGTGTGTAATGGAGGACAAAGCTTAAAGAGAGGCACAGTGAGAGGAGGTGAGAATAACGAAGAGGAAAGGTGCGGAGGGTTGAGATCATTATATTTAACACACTCCCTGGGTAGAAAGCTTTGTAGGAATAAAGAAGTAAATCCTTATTGACACCAAAACACAGAGCCTCTGCATTAAGAAGATCGAATCTGCAAGAGCTGAGAGGTGTAACAGAGACTGTCACCTACAGGACACAGAGGCAAAATATTACTGGTTGGGGATTAAGTAATTTTCTGTCATTTTCAATAGATACCATGTAAAACTGTGTAAATTTACAGCAGAAATAAACATTTGAACATTTTTGGATTAACTGAGAGTTAGATGGAGTCAGTCACTGGCAAGATGGTGACAGTGGAGCAGCTCCCTCTGAACTTCAAAACTGCTCTTCAGAAATATATGAGGGGTGTCATTAAGGTTATGTGAATCTCTAAATACAGTCTCTGGTCTCCACCAACACCTGAGAAACAAATGTCTCTCTGGCTGCTTCATACTCCAGTCAGTAGCCTCCCAGAAATCCCAACACTCAACAGGATGACGAGAGCCATGAGAGTGACCAAGAATAATGTGCTCAAACAGCCTGAAAATCTAAATATATGGGTTCTTTATGAGTGAACACATTAGACAAAGTCATTTTATCCATTATTAGTAAGGGAAATATGATTAGTGAAGCTTTAATGCTTTTCTATTCATTAGGACAGTTTTGCTAACACAGCTCTTCAGCAACAGAGGCGTTTCACTATAGATGGAGGTTAAGTGTTCTCCAGAGAGTAAGAAAAGTGGTGTTTAGTTTGACTCACGTGGTCTGGTCATTGGTGAACTCCAGCTCTCCTCGGGCCTCCTCGTAGTCTTCTCCGGCCTTGGCGGTGCCTGGCTCGGTGTGGTATGGCAGGATGACGGTGCCACGGGCGCCTGAGTTGCGAGCCACCGTCACCTCCATGGTGCCCACACTCTCGCTCACGCGCACCATGCGCTCGCTGAACGTGAAGATGCCGGCATGGTCATCATCCAGGATGGTCACCGTGGCAACCAGAGGCTCAACCAAGCGAGCTTTGGGGGCGGCGCCCACTTCATCGCTCTCAAACATGCCCTCTGCGTCACCTACGCGCAGATTCAGCAGGCGCACGAAGAAGTGCTCGTCCTCCTCAAATATGTCATCATCGATTATGCCGACCTGGAGACAGAGAGAGACAGAAGGTCATTATCTTCAGGCGCCACTGATCTCTGCCATTTGATTAATTAGAGGAACACACCAGCTGCAAAATGTGTTTCTACCATTTCCATGCATGAGCAATAACACACAACAGGAAGTCCTGACACACAAAAACAAAGTGCAGCAGAGTGGGGTCTCCTCTATTGGCAAAACTAGTTAGTTTGCCTCATGGCTGTAACATCAGTGAGACTTAGCTGAACTTTTAGCTACCAAGCAAAAACTGTGTGTAGTGTACAACAAGGATGGATACCTGCCGATTCAATGTGTGCTTTACCACATCTCCCAGCCAATCAGAAACAAGTATTTTCATGCGTGCCCGGTATTTTGAATATGGAGTTTGAGCCCTCTCAGCTGTTACATTTCCTTCATCAGCATCTATGTATTCTTCACACTCCAGAAATCTTCCGATGGTCTATATTTTGTCTTTTAATATTACAGCAAATGTGAGAGACATGAGGTGTGATAATGCATCTGAAAAAAGATCTTCAGAGAGAGACAAGAAGTGAGGGCATGAATGAAGATATAACTGGGTTGGATTCAATGCCAGTAATCTGCGATTATTCAGACTATTCAAATCTTAACACGCAGGCTTGATACTGTATATACACAATTTATGAAGCAGAATACTTGTAGCCAGTGAACTTTGCTCTGGAGGTGGATTTTAGTTTTAGAGGAACTGAAAACTGAATGTTTTTATTGCCACCAGAATAAAGATCCCAGACCATTTATCATGTAAACAGAAGTTTCGCCTCAGGTTCTGAATTTCAAGCGAACAAACATTAACCCTGGCGCGGTTTGTGCGTCTGGATGGCTGTGCTGAATACTGAGTGTGGGCAGGGCTGAGAGCCAGTCATCTCCCTCAGCAGACACACAAACAGAGGATCCAGTTACAATAGCCATCTTTATGAGACTGTTGTCATCCGATCACACCATTGCACACTAACTGACAGATGGCTGGTCCCAAATCAGATTATTCTAGGTTGGTATTGTAATGCAGCGAGCCAGACCACATACTGCCATGTGTGTGCGTGTGTTCCACATGTCACCATATTGTGGCTGGAGTCAAGCTCTGATGCAAAGATTAAGACGACGACTTTGAAAACTAAAATGAGTTCTCTATAGAAGATTATACTAGTTCCCTCAGTCAGTGGACGTGCAGTGACGGTTCATTTCATCTTCATTTTATGCATGACTGCCCACACTGTAGCATACTGTACATTTACTTTAACTCAAAGAAACTGAAAAAACGTAGTGTTTACATGAACAGAATGAACAAATATGGCATCATAATGATGGTGGACTGCAATAGTTTGATCATGAGTGCAACAATTGTACATTCACACACATGAACAACATGCATGCAGTATATTATTGTGTGCATCAACAATATTTGATTTGAAAAAGTGGCAGATTTATTATCATCTTGTCTCCAGGCCACACTTGTATGTCATCACTGGGTTACAAATGAGATAGACTCTGTAATGACTATTACAGATATAACTATTTTGATCTAACTAATGTGGCTTTTGATAAGGACAGGCCTGACCTTCAGGCCTTTTATTGCTTCTGTCAGCTCCATCTCTTTCTGTGTAGTCAGAGGGGAACAGAGGCTGTGGAGACTGCAGTGATGGTTACACAGTGGAACTGATACGGCAGTGAAAGTGGAGTTCTGGTAGACGAGCGAGACGTTCAGGTTTAATTGGTTTCCCTGCTTCTGATTTCTGGCACAGTGATCGATGAAATCCACTGGTGTGCTATAGAAATGGATGACACCGACCTATGTAATTTACTCCCTCAGCGTTGTTCCATCCATTCACTTATGTTAGATGGCCAATTTATACTTTATGTTTTTTAATGTCCCATTCTCCCTGTGCTTCTTTTATGTGACTCTTCGGGCTACTGCACCATTCTCCTCTCATCCAGCCCTCACAATCCCTTTGATCTCTCATCAGACTTTGAACGTGAGCAGAGATTACTGATCTTATTACATCTTTACCTCATGCGGTCATCCTATATACTTATAATTCACATGGCAGAGGGGGTGATTTAAAAAGATTAAATTCTGGGTTTCCGTCTGTAGGGAAAAAAACTTTGATCCAAAGTTTAGACTGCAGGAAAAAAGCATTTGGAATCAAAGACGACAGTGGACGCTGAGACAGCACGTTGGCTGAGCATCTAACTTTAACTGTACCTTTTTTTAGATTAGACTCAAAGTGCTGGTACTTTACTGTAACAGTGCTGCTTGATTTGGAGAACCAGACAGTTATTGATCATTTCAAAAAGCACCAATGTAAGTTATCATTTACTAACACATTATTGTATTTTTCTATGTAAGGGGTTCTCTTTATTTATTATTCATTTAAAATAATCTGACATTAATTATTATTTATTTGACCTATTAAAAAGCACACATTTGTGATGAAAAAAACAATGGATTAGAGAAAACTGCCTACATCTAATAGTGATATTTTTTTCTCCTTGTCTTTTCCATTATTCTGAAACTATTTCCACTGTCTGTGCTCTCGTCTCTCAGCAGCTGGTCCTAAGCTGCAGTTCATTGCTGATATGATACTGTGTTATTGGAATTGAACAACTATAATGCTGAGTGAATGTAGTGTGATGGTAATTTGTAGCTCTAAAACAATTATGGAGACATTCTGTACAAAATCTGTTTATTATCATTGGTAATCACAGAATGTGAAGCCTGACGAACACTAATCTGTTTCACTTTGTTGCCAGTTAAAGTGTTGTGATTAAAACAGCTTGATACAGTGTGAGAGTCAAACAAAGGTGTCAGCTGTGATCCAGCTGTTTGCTTTGTCTGCTTGCACAGGGAAGCTCCTTGGTTAAAATCCACGGGAGGTTGTCATTGTGGCCTATGGATACATAGATCACATGCAGGACTTTACTGTAAACTATTTACACAATAAAAATAAAAAGTTAGATAATTATATCTGTAATTTTAATGCTGTCACTGATTCAAAACTGTAAATCCTACTACTACTACTAGTATTGGAATATTTATACTGGTGGTTTTTGCACACAATAGTCACACAGAGCTGCAGTAGTGTGGTACCAGTTAATTGGTCAGTTAAATGCTTTTCACACTGTTTAAAGCAGCTCACAGGAGTGGACGTATAGGTAAACATAGACCAGGAAATCTATTTGAATATTTACATAACTGAAAGTAAAGGGCAAAAGTGAATATATTGTAATTTTAAATAAATATATGAAATTGAAAAATGGCATTGTAACATATGTAACATATACAACTTATCCCTGCAATCCCAGCTGACAGAAGGCAAGCCAGGGGTACACCTGGGACAGGTCAAGAGTTTGGTACAGGGCTGACTCATAGAGACAAACAACCTTCCACACACTCACACTGACACCTGTGGGCAACATGCAAAACATGCAGACTCCACCCCGAAAGGCCCCCCAGGCCCAGGGGATCGGACCTTCTTGCTGTGAGACAAAAGTGCTAACCACTGTACCACTGCACTGCAAACACAGAGAAAATAAAATAGATTGGAAGAACAGTGAAACAAGAAAGTGGTATCTCACAGTGTGGCAGCAGGGATCAGCGGTAGTTTGTCTGGTGGTGCCAGTATATCTCTGTCCTCTCTTTGAATATTAACATCTGTCTCTGTTCAGCCTTTCTCTCTCTCCTGCTGGGACTCTCATTATTTATCTCATCATCCCTCTCCTACTCTCTCCCCTCACTTTGATCTCCTTGGATATCTTTCCACATTTTACAGCTGCACTGCAGGTCATTCAGGTGCCTGCAGCATGTTGATGCAGCTCCACAAAGTCAAACTTGCCTCAGCTCAGAACTCCACCTGCACCTCTACCTGACAGAGGTGGGGACTTATTCTATAAAATCCAGCTAAGGAAGGTTTCTGAGGTTGAAATGATCATAAGAGTTCAGTGCATTAATATCCTGAGGTAAAGATCCATCAGCTTCTACTTCCAGTCTTTCATCAAATAAATCTCTGAGCTCTCTGCGTTTGAATTGACAGAGGGATCTTCTGTTTACCCCTGTGACCTTGCATTGAGAGGCTGTATGGCTAATGGATGGATGGATGCTCTGCTTAATAATGTACATGACATACTTTTACAATCATTAAAGTTTCATCTCATCTCCAAAAATAGTGAATGTATCCTTTATCTGTGCATTGACAGACTGATTTTTGTGATTAATCAGTCCAGCTCCACTATACAATATTAGCTTGTAGTAAGCAAAGGTGTGGTCATTTTCTGGTCCTTGCAGCACTCAGATTAGAGAGTTAAAGGCTGTTTTGGGTTAAATATTGAAAGGGTCAACACGTAGCATGCTGTTTAATTTAAGTTGAACAGCTAATTAACTATCTTGCTTGAAGTGACATTGGCAGTGAATGGTTCTTTAGTGGCTCCTTCAGCACACTGAGCTGCAGGTGTTTGCAGGTCAGAGAAGGAGACTCTGCTGTGGCAGTGGTAGTGTGCGGCTCTTGTGTTGTGTTGCAGTTGCTGTCTGCTTCAGAGTGACGTCTACCCTGCATGTGATATGACACTGATGTTGCGGCTTCATGAAAAATATGATTGGCAGCATGAAAATGTGTTCTTCATCAATGTATGTGGCAGTCTGTTTTCTGTCAAATGAATGCAAAGCTGGGGAAATGAAATTGTATCATATACAGATGTTTCTCTAGAGGTTTTTCACAACTAGAGTTGGACTAGTGATTTACAGGCATGTGCTACATGAAACATGGCACCTCCTGCACTGGAGACCATGTTGCCATGTTGCCTCGAATAATTCCTGCTTTAGATCAGATAAATAAATATCATATGAATGGAAATACAGGATAAACTACAGCAGTGTTGTTGTTATTCAGGTGAACTTGTTTCAACAGAAGCAGCTTCAGTAAGATGATGTCAGAGAGGGAATATTAGAGAAGTTTTACTGTGTCTGAGAGCAGGTTAATGTTTATCTGTGGTACAGTAATGTGTTTTGGTTTGGGACCAGGTAGTTTGTGGTGCAGAGCTCAGATAAGATGAAATGCCTCAGTTCACTGCTACTTTCTTCACACTGTCTAAGTCTCTCTCCCTCTCTCTCTCTCTCTCACTCACTCACCTTGATCTCTTTACAAGTCTCTCCTGGTTTGAACACCAGCGTGCCCTCGCTGTACTCGTAGTCTGACCCAGCATTGGCTGAACCATCTTCTGTCCTGTAGTCCACATAGAAGGTGTTCTCTCCCAGACCACCTAAAGAGCAGAGAGAAAACAGAATAATACTGGACCCAACACACATCCTCACTTATGACATTAGAATAAGCTGTAAAATGATGTTAGAAAAACTTGAATTTCTGCTTTGTCATGATGATGAGTGTTTCTCAACATCAATGGGAAAGTCAATGCTGAATGTTTCCTCTGCTACAGACGAGGCCTGTTCAAGGCTTCGCATTTACTGGCTACCAAAAAAAGTGACTAGCTTTACTACGTACCAACTTTTACCATAAAATATATTTATCAGCAAATTTTCATATTGAGACTTTTTTTTTCAAAACTCATCTTCATCTCATCAACTATAGATGAAACTATGCTTAAACAAGTCAAATAACTTATTTAGGATTTAGTGGCATCTGGCTGTGAGTGTGCAGAAATAAAAAGCCCTCTCCAGTGTTGGGTTTGTCAAGAAGACACGCTCACTTATGTAGATACGAATTCTAGGCTCATTCATCATTTTAGGTTGAAAAAATGGATTTGTCCTACTTGTAGATAGGGGAGACTGGGGTAAATTGAGCATGGGAGCTGAGCCACCTCATTGTTGCTAGGAAACAATGAGAAAAATTGAGCATGTGACCAAATATAGAGAATTGTGTTTAGACCAAAAGAGATCATTTTAAACTTCTTTTGTACATCAGCTGTGGCATCTATGAGCTACAACGTGAGGTAGTAAACCCTGCATGAAAGTGAACCAGCTGTGGGGACGAATAAAGTATATGGTAGCTCTGGGGTAAGTTGAGCCATTTGGTCAGGGATAAGTTTTTTTTAGTTTTATGACATTAATTTATTACAGTAAGTAAGTTCCTGAGAGGAGGTAAAGCTGTTTATGGTAAGCCAAGCTTTACTTTCAAAGAGAAAGAGGAGGGATTCTTCCCAAGATGCAATGTAATCGCAAAACTCCCCCAATCTCACTGAGTTGGTTGGTGGCTCAGTAAGGAGGTCCTTGAGTAACCTCAACAGGTGTGGGGGTGGGATGGCTCAACTTACCCCGCTCCTATGCTCAACTTACCCCATACACAGGGTAAGTTCCTGATTCTGAATATGAGAAGTGTCTCATCTTACCCCAATCTCCCTACATACATCAATGAAAACATAATCAAGAGTATTATAAATCTTACACACTGCTCACTAAAGCAAGATCTTTAATGCAGAGTACTTATTCTCTTGCTAGTAACTGGAAGCACATGGCAGTGTGTTAAAATAGCTGACAGTAAAACGAAGATGGTTCTCAGAGACTAAAACTTGAACACATCAAAGCCTGTTAAAAAAGTTAGTTCAACTGCTTGCATTAATTTGAAGACAGGAATGGTTCTATACTTTATTACTGCACCAGTCTAGTCTCCACTGACTGAATAATGTGAATCCAATATTAGATCATGACTTATTCATTTCACTACCTTGACAGACTACAGCCAGTGTCAGAACGCCACAGTTCTCCATGCACTGACTGTGGGCGCTTTCAAATGAGATGCGGCTACATATCCCCAGGTCCTCTTCTTCTGGAGCTTCCTCGTCAGTCACAGCTGTACGGCGAGCATGGTCGGCTGCGTGCTTCTTCAGGACGTTACCGGCTCCAATCATCATACGAGTCGCCTTGAAGGCCACAGAAAGAGCGAGTGGTTAAATGAAACATATTGAAGGGCATTCCTTCATATTAGTTATCATTTCTCACACTTTCACATAGAGAGGCAGGAAGGAAATTTCTTATAGTGTCACATTTACCATTACGTCCTTTTTTCAGTGACAATAGAAAAGAGCTCATCAGAAGGTTTTTATAGAGTAAATCCAATTTTTTCAAATTTAAAAAGCTTATGTCATCTTGTAATGTAAAGATTTTGATAAATTTGTTTCAACTCTTGGAGAAAATCTCAAGTTTCTATTGAGTGTTAAATGAGCTGTCAATATGTACATTAACTCAGGGTTGTTATAATCTGGCCGATTTTTGTCCCTTATAGCACAGGGATGAGTCAAAAGGAAATAAATGAAATGAAATAAAATGAAATTTGTGTTTTGAAAAACAGATCTTACATTTAATTAACTTTGATTCATGCTCATAAACTTCTCAAAATAACAGCTCATGGTTCCACCATGAGCTGTTATTTTGAAGTTTCTGGGAAACCTTGACTTTAGTTAGGTACTATCTATCAATAAATCTGTGTGTGTGTGTTTGTGTGTGTGTTTGTGTTACCTGTATGCGGTAGAAGGCTCTGCTCTTCTGCTGGTGCAGCAGGGCGTAGTAGTTGGCCAGCTCGACCAGCTGGTCCAGCTCTTTGTCAGGATATTTCTGCTTCAGTTCCTTCAGGATACGAATCACCTGGAAGAGAGACCAGAGGACACGCTCACGATTAACATTTCTACGCAACACACACTGACAGCATGCATGGCTGATCATGTAAACAGTGACTGTAGCAGAGTGAGGGTTCTTGGCACCTCCAGTCCCTGTAGCAGGTGGATGATTGGAGGGATTTAAGCTTCAGTTCTCAGCCCAACACGAACATTGCTGCCTCCCTAAAATGTGCCTAAAACCTTCAAATCAAGCAGCAGCCACCCAGGCTTTAAAATGAAGCCAACACAGAAGTGCTGTTCTGCAGTTCTTCTAATGTCCACTAGAGTCTGACTCCAGGAGTGAGTCAGTCCACTCCCGTGTTAAAATGTTAAACAGCTAAAATAAACACAGTTACACCGGTTTCAATTTGATTAATGCTTAGTGGTATACATTGTTGGGGGTGTGGCCTCTTTGAGTGACAGGTGGGTGTCCTGTCAGTACACTAGTTGCTAGCTGTCAGTCAGTGAACGTCACACACTGACAGAAGCTGATGAAGTCTGTTCTCCTCCAGTTTGAGGTGAGAGAAATTAAAGCATGATTTTTTAGCAGATATTTAGGTTAGGTTGTTAGCTTAGGTTGTTAGCGGGCTGATTAGCCAGTGGGCTATGTGAACTAGCTTTGGGTTAGCCATCAAATGACACCCAGATATCCGTCTGACATCCAAACGGGAGTGAACGCTTCAGTCAGTTATTAAACAACATGCACCAAAGTCGCAGCTATACACACTCCTCCTCTTTTGGCCATATTTGGATTAGCTTTGAGCGAGGGGGCGGAGTCAGACGCTGACAAGATGGCGACAGCAGAGCCGCTCCTCAGAAACCAGGTGACGTTGCTGAGGCTGCGTTCATATTTATCTACAGTTTCAAATAGACTTCTCATTAGCTAATGACTTATAACCACTTTAATGTGCCTGATAAATGATTAGTTCTAAAATTCTGCAACTTTGAAATCATTTTAAAAAATCATTCATATGCAAGGTTCAATAACTTCTTCTATTGACTTCAGAGCCAACTGGGAAAATGAAAAGAGAAAATGTCATTAATCGTTGATTAATTTTCATTGCTTGGAAAGATAGTGCTCAACTCCTGCCAAGAATTTCATGAGAAACAATTTAGCAAATTTTAGTTTGCTACATGGAGTGTTTTATTGTTTTTACTGTGGTTTGATTTTGGAACATAAAAGTGAGAATGAACGTGTGAAATTTCAATCTATGACTTGTGAATGTGTGTGCGTGCATTGTGTGTGTGATGTTTGTGTGTGTGTGTCAAGAGACAGAGAGTGACTTTAGAAAATGTCAACGTGTCAAAGCTTCACTTCAATGGACCTGTGAGGTGACGTGACGCCACAGCCTGTCCCTGCTCTCTCTCTCCTCAGAAGTCCAAACCACCTGACACTCGCTGCAGCAGCGCTGGAGAACACGTACTGACATTCAGTGAAAAGTCGCTTTATCAAGCAAAATTCAAAGGAATGCTGAGCCTCATTCACGAACCGTTCTTAAGACCAAATTTGTTCTTAAGTCATACTTAAGAAGTTTTTACGAAGATTGTGGCATTTAGGAGGAGCACACTTACACACATTTCAGAGCTGAAACTTGTGCAAAATAATTGATTATTGCATTTTCTTCTGTTCTGCAGTTGTATAATATCATATGGTTTGAAACAGAATAATTTTCTTATCATTTATGTGGCTTTTAGTAATTATTTTACAAATCATTGTGGTCTCTTGTTTATTGGGAATCACCGTGCCATCCAATAGCAATTAAGTGACTGCTCAAATGATATTATGATAATATTTATGACAGCACACCTGAGACACAGTCTCAGGTGCGCCGTGTCTCTGATAATAACCCAATGTGCTGGTTCAGCTCAGATCAGTCTGGACAGGCCTGTCCCCTCCAGTGCTCTGCATCTCTCTTCTTTGTTTTGCAATACTTTCTTTAAACACAGATTTGAGATCAAACCATCAAACTGTCTCGCTCTAGCTGTCGTGTCAAAATAAAGGCATAAAAGCCAGAAAAAAATACCTAAAAAAATGAAGAAGTTGAATCTGGCTCCACCTTTTCCACAACAAGACGTCATTCATTGAACTGCTATGTCTGTCAATCACATGCATCAAGTACACATTCCTGCTAGGTTGTAAAATGACCATGTATTTTGTTGTTTTCTTTGTGACTGCTGAGACAAGAGATCAACAAATTGCTGCTGTGTGTTATAAAATCCTGAAACAACACAGCAGACATCCCATCATCCTTTATCTTTTCTGAGCTCTGATCTTTTTTTTTTCTCTGGTCAAACTGAGATCCCGAGAAATATTTCAGACAGTATGAGCTGATACGATGCTCCCTCCTATAACAGGAACAATCACAACACAGGATGATGTTTCATATACAGCAACCATGGATGCTGAGCTTAGTGTGTCATTGTCTGGCTGAGTCTGCAGTGTTAGCCTGCGTCATATCAGAGGCCATAACCACAACACGTCCATATAAATAAGTGTATAAACAGAAATGTCTAAAGGTTTTAGTATGAGAGTTAAATCCTCCTTGTGAAATTTTATCCATAACAATTCTCTTTACACTTCACTGTGGCCCCTCCCTCTCAGTCTCTCACCTCTTTGCGGCTCTCGTCCAGCTCCTTGCTGCTCTCCACATTGACCATCATGCTGTTGGAGTTGGGCAGGTTACCTCCAGTTCCTGTTGCTCCGCCCCCTGCTGCTGCACCAATGTTATTGGCCGCTGCAACTCCTGTGCCATCCTGAGTTCCCCCACAGTTTTCGGCAGGGACCACAGCACCCCCTCGCGGCGGGAACTTGCCGTCTATGATCATCTCCATGCCGCCCTTGTTGGGTGTGAGGTCTCCCTCCGTCTCCACGACAATGCCGTGGCGCTTGTCTGCACGATAACGCTTGCCCATGTACTTGTAGAAGAGCAGGCGGCGGTCAGCGATCCAAGCCAAGATGACACACACTGGGAAGTAGAGCAGGGTCACCAGGGCCTCCCACACCTGACACACACACGCACACACACAGGTTCGGTTAAAGTTCATCATTAAAGATATCACTCCCTCCCTTTAGGTGCACAGTTCCTGAAACTGGGCGCACTGGACAAACAGGTGACCAATAACCCTAAGAACCAACATTAAGTGTTTCTACATGTGGTTTGAATCTAAAGTAGAGTTGAACACCAGTCCACAAACATATATTCACTCATGTGCTGTTGCCCCTCTAATTCTAATTTCAGGTTTTTTGGGGTGTAGGTCTGGTGACACAAACTGAAAGGATGGAGCATCATGAAGATATATTGTGTAGTATCAGCAGGTGGTGTTAGTGGGAGCTTAAAAAACTGCCAGTCTCTTTATTTAAATTCCTATAAAACCAGCAGACAGTTTAATGAGCTGGAGGCTGGAGGCAGCCTCCTACTCTGAGGAGAGAGCTCTTATTGTCCAGGAGGAGAGCTGCAGGGAACAAATACACAACAACCCACATACTAGAAACTCCTCATACACAGCAGCAGCACAGATTCGAGGGCAGTGCCACATCAGTGCATTACTACATATTAGTTTGGAGGGAAAAGATTCTATGGCCCAACTTTTTAAATTGCTTCAGGTAGGTCTCAAAACCTGGTCAAATTTTTGCTTTTTGCATCAGTGGTTAGAAAAGCTGTAGTATAAACAAAACTGAGAGCCCCACATCAAATATTACATGGGTAAAGAAGGAAGGAGACAACATGGACCAAGATGTCCTCTAGTCTCTATGTCTTTTGTTGACTGACTGTGTCACTCATTCTGTCTTTCCTCTTTCCTGCAAAAGCACAGTGTGTCTCACCTCCACGACGCCTGGCGACATCACAGACAGGATGAGGTAGAGCCAGATGTAGGCGAAGATGCTCCAGAAGGCGGTGATGAAGAACACCCGGAGGTGTTTGATCTTGCGGGTCTCGTCGTTGGGGATGACCCACACGCAGATCCCGATTATCACAAACATGTTGAAGGCGGCGCTGCCAACAATGGTTCCTGGTCCCAGCTCACCAGCCCTGAAGTTATGACCACACACCTGGAGGGAGAGAGTGAATGTAAGGTTTGTAACAGGGGAGGAGCTAGAAAGTTTGGAATTAGGAAGAAAACATATGATGAAGATGAAGGAGAAAGACGGACGCAGTGCACTGCAGTGATCCCATATGCTCCCTGTGCAGTGTGTGTGAGTGTGTGTGTGTACCTCTATAACAGACAGCAGTATCTCCGGGGCGCTGGAGCCCAGAGCCATGAGCGTCAAATTGGACACAGTTTCATTCCAGATTCGAACTGTTGCCACTGTTGTTTCCCCGTTAGGCATCGTGATGGTCACCTCCTTCTCCTGTTGGTCCAAACACACAAAGGCACACACGTAGTTGTAGCCCCACTTCATCATTAGAATAATGACGAAGGAGGGATTTATACCACAAAAACAGGTGCAATCAAGTGTAGCAAACAACAGAGTTGTGTGTTGCAATTAAAATAAAAACTATAATTTAGATTTAAAAGTTGTCCTCATTGCTCCCTTTAGTTAGGACAATTCATGCAAGTCTAAGGCACACTTGTAATAGGAAAACTGAGCTAGTGTATTTAAGGAACAGCCAACAAATTGGCGACTGTATTCTCATTACTTGTTATCATTGCAGAATGTACTTCTGACATATTTCATTAAATTGAAGCTTTTTTATTTACTGCTGTGTCTTCAAGGTCTGTGGCTGAGAAACACATGAGGAACTGCAAGGGATTAAACCTGTGGCTCTGCTATCACAAACTCTCTTCATATTTATCCACACAAAGACAGATTTATCCCTCTGTCACTACAGTAGTCATCACTTTATGCAGCTTATTCGCTGAAAAACTCCTTCTACTGCAGGTCCTCACAGACACACACCAAAACACACATTTATGAAGTGCAGGAAAGAACATGAAGGTTAAAAATACATATTTGCGCACAGGCACACGCACACGCACACGCACACGCACACGCACACACACACACACACGCACACACACACACACACACACACACACCAAGGACCAACCCTGCCAAAATAGCTGAGGTGTTTTTGCTGCCATGGTGATGGATTATGGGACACAATCAGACATTCATTTACTCTGACCTTGTAAAGGATAGATGAACACCCTCCTTCCTCCATTAACCCTTCCATGTCTATTCACCCTATCCTCCCGCTACAACAGCCCCCCCCCCCCGCCTTCTCTCTCTCTCTATTCATGCCCCCTGTATTAACATTACTGTATTTTCCATACCTCCCTTTTCCCTTAAATAGGGCTTTGTTCCATTTTTGTGTCTATTGAATGTTGAAAAGAAATGTAAGAAGCTATTTGAATCAGAAAAGACAGAAAAAAGGCAGAAAAGTTCAACTAAGCTCAACTGCTGATGCAGTGTGACATCAACTCGTGAAACACTGGGGCATGGATATGGATGCGGAGGGACATTTCTGCTGGTTTGTTCTCTAATGTGAAAACATATTTCTGTTGTTTGATAACTTCCCAAAGCCCTCTCTCGCAGTATTATACTATGAACCACAGTGTGTGTTTCTACTGTGTGTGCTTATATTACATCCTTCCATACCACTGATGGAGCCAATCCCAGGTGACACTGGACGAGGGCGGGTTCATCTGGATAAGTCACCGGCTTGTGCTCATACATCAATACAACACGATACTTTTTACTTCTATGCATTTATCTGACAACTTAACTCACTTAACTCAACTCATTCATTGGCAGATTCACAGTAATATGAAATTAATGAAACCAAATCATACATTACTTTTAGCTTTTTTAATAATACAAAGATCAGATTAGATTGATTCGAATAATTATTTGCACAGCAGTATATTAAGTTATCAGAATGGGGTCCATCTTTACCAGTGGCAATATTAAAGTGATGAGCACATAATGAAGCAATAATTATAACCAGATAATATCATAGATGTTATATGGAAATGGGGCATTATGTCTATATGTGCTTTAAGGATTTAACTAGCAACTATTTGTACTCTGTGGTACTTTTACTTTATAGCAGATCTGATCTGTGTGATTCTGCTCCTGTTTTTAGTGCATTATGCAAGTTTGTTTTCAATTGTCCATCCTCTTCTCTTTTCTCCCTGCAGCTGACCTTCACATCTCCTCATCCTCCTCTCTCACACTGAGCGTCTGCCTCCATCCAAACCTCCCAGGACCCTTCCTCTCTTTTTCTACAGCGCCTAGGACAGCACAACCTCAACACTCGAACTAGTACAGGCCGTCTGGGAGAACACACACCTACACCTACACCCACACACACACACACACACACACACACCCACACACACACACACTTAGAGTGATAGATTCCTTCACAATTATCGTTCTTCTGGCTGAATAACAGTTAACACCATGTGTTTCTGGGTCTGAAACAGCTGAGGGTCATTTACACTATTATAGAGAATAAATGAATGGAGGGGGAACGCTATGTGAGTCCATGAAGGACACTGATCGAGCTGAGGCTACAGTATAGAGCTGGTGATATGATGATGACAACACATTCACTGGCTGCTTCACTACATCAGGGATCATCAAATACACTCGCTGACCTTGAACATATCATGTCTTAATGAATCATTTATGGATGAATCACAGACCAGGATCCACCTTCACTGCCTTATCATACTTTGTCCATCTATATCTCTGTTGCACAGCAAGCGTGGTTTCTTCAAACAATATGAATCAACTGCCTCCCATAATGGAGTGGGTTGAAAGCTGTGGGAGGAAGTCAGTGCTACAGCTGAACAAAAGTCAATGTCCCAGTGGACACACTGATGAACGGGATGTTGAGGTTTTGCAAGTGAGCCAACAATTAATTTGTAAAACAAAACTATGGTGAAAAGATGTAATTGTGAAAAAAGGTAAAAAAAAATAATAATAATAATAAAAAAATGTTTTAAAATCCAACAATAACTCATAACTTATGACTTTAACCAACTGATACCTGGACCACGCCTTGTTCAATCTCTCTCTGTTCGCTGGAGCATGTTGATCTGCATGTGATACTGCCTGAAGTTGTCAGTATTGATACTTATCAGGCATGTGCACACATAGTGCCCAAGGCGTATTTAGCCCCTGCCCTTAAAAAGTAAAAAAAGTGCCCTCTTTTTTATTTTTGAGAGAGAGAGAGAAGCTGCTGCCTCATGAGAAGTGACAGTGGAGCGTCTTGAACCTTTGTGAGTTATAAAGCAATTAGCATAACTTCCATGGGGGCTAACAAGTTGCCTTCTACTTATTCAACGTGCTTAAATGAGTCATATTTCAGAAAAGCGCCCATTTGTGCTTGTTAAGCTAACTGCTTGTTAATAAGAGTTAAAGTTATGGTTAATAATCATGTTCAGAAACACTTTTTGTTATACTGGGTGAAATGGTCCTTCTGTCCTGAGAGTAATCAATACATTATGTACTCAGAAAAAGGAATGAAAATAATCAGAGCTCTGTGGCAGCTGCAGGACTGACAAAACTCTGACCAATCCATGCTTTACGCTCCAAAAAGCAAAAAACAATCAGATGCCTTCATGTCTAGTTCTGCCTACGCCCAATCAAGCTGCCGTCTCACTCCCTCCTCTGGCGTGCACGATCAGTGTCTTCACCTATATCCTATGCCTATGTATGAAAGGTGATGTGTGTATTTTCAAAATGTGGCCTGCTAGAACCGTTTTTCCAGGATCTCCAGCCCTACCTTTAAGACCAATCTAAAATGAGAGCTGTCTGTGTAGGCTGTTGATCTTGCCACTGTTCTTAAACCTATTCTAGATATTAAGTTTATTGTGACTTTGCTGTTGTAAACATTGCTGTTCCTACTAAGAATCACAGTAGCTGTCACAGCAGTAATTTCTTGGTTTTGTCACATTTTTAGATGTGTTTTCCAGTTTGCACTTGCTCTCCCATGATTTTTGTGTTAATGAATTTACCTATGGGGATTAATAAAGTAATTCGTAATGTGAAAAAATACCATACAGTATTAGACTTAGCCTACCAGTTTGGAAGTCGGTTTCAGGAAGCCGGGAAATTGGTCTAGATTATTGTCCAGCTAATATTGGCCTCAGGCTATGTTAGCTATGTGTGTATGTAAGTAGTTAGCTTTGTTTATTAATTTTACATTAATTTACATATTGTGTTATTAAGGACTGAAAAAGAATTTGGCGCTCTGTGCATGCACATACTGCCCTTTTCTGACTTTGAGCCCCTGCCCCTCTATAATCATGTGCATGTCCCTGATACTTATAGTTACTACAGCTGCATCACTCAATAATTAATAGTGCTCTTATTAAATTAGACACTGCCCTTGACTGATTATTGCTTTCTTTTGCCTTTAAACCATTCAATCACCTGTAACAGTCAACTGACTGAGTGGACATCATTGGAGGAGAACAAACTGGTGAGAGTCTCTCCTCCAGTCCTCCTGCTCTGACTTTGGTGCCAATTTTGCAGAATCTCTTTGGAGCTAATTTTCTATAGCTGTGATCAGACAGTGTACACATTTGCTATCTCAGAGTGATTGTGTATTAAAAGATAACACCCATGGCAAAATTAAGTATCAAAGAGCTATTAAGAGCTGCTTAAAAAGAAACATGGAGCCTCCCCTGCTGTATGTGTGTATGTTCAGGCAGTTGCTTTTTTACGTTTTAAACCAGAATGAAAAAATTAGGTTTTGGTTTTATTTCTGAAATACTTACCTTTACTTCACCTAACTGTCTTTTTTCATTCCTTAATTAAAGCCCCTACAAAGATGTGCAACAACTCATTGCTGAAAAAAAAAAAAAGAATTCCTGATATAAATGTTTAACAAATGAAGGGTCATAAGGCAGACTGAAATGCTTTCAGTAGTTATTATAGACTTGTGTCTCCTGACACTATAAGACAAACAGTCCTGTTGTATATTGGAGTTCTGCATTGAATGTTTTGAAATCAGATCATCACCTCTCTATTTACAGGCATCACGGATGATTTGCTTCCTTTACTTGTAACAGCACTGCATATTTTCTCTGAGGATAAAGTGCTCATGATATTCACTAAATTCAATTAACTTTTCAAAGATGTAAATCTGGGAAAAGTGAATATTAAATAAGTGAAAAGCAACCCCCATCTGGAGCATTCATCCACTTTAAAGAGCATCATGCCCAACAAGAATGAGTTTCTCAGATGAAATGATTCACTGTTTTAAAAGATGATTTTTTGGGGGGTATTTTTGCCTTCACATTCGAGAGGATTCAGTGGGGAGTGAGGAGTTTGACGAGCAACAACGGCGTGCAGCAGGAGTTGAACCATGTGGCTGCTGTGAAACCATGTCTGAACGTCTGAAGCTTAGCTTACACTCACTTAGAGTCACTGAGGACTCTGAGCTTCAGGCATTTTCCACAGTTTTAAGATATTTTATGGAACAAACAATTCACTGAAAAACCCTCACAGAATAATCAAAATAATCCATGTGAGTTGTTGTCTGATCCAGAGTCTAGTATGAAATTTACTGTGATCTAAATGAAGTTAGATTTACAGGTGGACTTTGACATGTATTGCATGAGGCATCCATGCTAATGGCATTTTCCCACTATTTCCTCCTTGACCACTCTGCCAATGTACCTCTCCATTCCCCCATCCTTACCTGTGATGTGATGACCTCTATGGACGCCATGAAGCGGTCAGCGATGATGGACACTCCCAGGAACATGTACATGAGCGACACAAAGTAGACCACAGCTCTGGCCACCTGGTCGCCCAGCCCAGGCTGGTTAGGCTTCCACATGGGCAGCAGGATGCCATTTTTACACTCCGTGGCCTCGTTACACTTGTCCCTCACACTGGACTTGCTGCTGTTACCATTAGACTCTGTGGGCAGGAAGGACGAGGAGAATGTAGAGGACGAGACTGTGGGGTCACTGCTGGGGTCACTGCGCAGGGACTCCGTCTGATAAGCAGGCAGCAGGAGGAGGATGGGGAGGAGAAGGAGGAGGGTGGAGGTGGGGGAGGTGAAGAGAGACATGGCAAGGTGTGGTTCCCACGAGAAGTGGGAGGGAAGGGTAATGCAAAGGGTGATGGGTTGAGGAAAAGTAGGTAGGAGGGGGAGGTGTTGGTCAAACTGAGGGTGGTGCGACTAGCTCACCTACAGAGAGAGAGAGAGAAAGAGAGAAAGAGAGAAATTAGCTTGTGAGACACTGAAGAAACCTTTACAATCCCATCACATAGAACACACAACAGAGTGGACAGCCTGCTGTCCTGAAGACAGCTTGTCCACCACAGATGTCTGTTTGAGGAAGCTATGAAATACAAAGTGAAAGGAAATGACAGCAGAGTCTCACCGGATGGTGACACCTGAGTTTTCAATGTAAGCAAACTAACTGTGGCTATTTGAACAGTGTGAGGACAGGAGAAGGCACAGACACAGAGATCTGGACTTTTTTGATAGGATATCACAAAAATACACACTCTCACACGTACGTATCAGTCACTGTGTACGTGACCAGCAAGCGAACAGGTGGTGTTAGTGTCTAGAAAAAGAGCAGCTGGATCAATTAGTGAGGTATCGAGTTGTGAGGTCGTAGGAAAGTAGATTGACACACTGGGGCATCAGTGATCCATTCACTGCTCTTGTTGTGTAACTGTAACACAGGTTTCATTATTTTGATCCACAGGGCAAAAGCTTGTTGAGATGAAATCATTTTCTTTTTGTTTGCTTGACTATTCGATTGTTTTGTTAATCTACCACCTTTCCCAAGCAGTCAGTAACCTTGCTCTGGTCAGTCAGTCAGTCAGTCAGACATGGGTGCAGAAACTCAAACATCATGCTGTGCAGAAACAGCAGTGGACACTTGGGGCTGAAGCCGCCAAAGGACAACAATAATCTCTCAAGGTGGAACTTAGAAAAGGTAAAGACCTTCAAGACCATTTTTTAAAGATATTTTCTGGGCATTTTTGTCTTTATTTGATAGAATAGTGTAGAGATACAGGAAATCAGGGAAAAAGACTGGGGGATTGACATGCGCAAAGGATTGTCGCGGTAAAGAGTTGCCATGTTTTAGGGAACTGTACCCACAATGCAGACACCCAAATACAAGAAGCAGGAGTGGCGCAGTAGGTTAAGCGGGCGCCCCATATGCAGAGGCTATATTTCCTCGCTGCAGTCGGCCCTGGTTCGAATCCTGCATCGGGCGCCATTTGCTGCATGTCATTCCCTCTCTCTCTGCCTCCCCATTTCCTGTCTCTCTACACTGTGCTATCCAATAAAGGCTAAAGCCCAAAAAATATACTTAAAAAAAAAAAAAAAAAAAAAGGAGCAGGAACACGCAGAGAAAAGAGTGGAAAGCAAGAACATGGGCAGGAAACATGGACGAACTGACAAAGGACAATGGGAAAGCACTGACGTAAGGGAACAAGACCAATCAGCACAGGGGGGGCACATAAGGTAATCACAAGAGGGAGAACACAATATGACAGGTAGACAGGAACAGGACAGAACATCCAACTCTTTTACTTTTCAGTGACGCAGCCCTCTCAGGATGCACAGTCCAGGCTCATTTCTTTTATCTTGCCTCCATTCACATGGAGTTTTCACTCCTCATATGACGGTGGTCCTTGGACCAAGCACAACCTCAAGTGGGCGCACTTAAATAGCCAACATTAACTGACATAAAAGATTTCTGAGAAAAGCAGGTAGGTGAAAAGCATGATTCACCGCAGATGACGTGATTTGGCTGAGAACCTGGCTCTATTGATGGTGGTGAGTCACTGAAACACAATAAATTTTTTTTTTTTTTTTGTGATCAAATGTTTTTATCTATATTTTCTTTTTTGCAGCAGTGACATCAGCAATTATATCAAACAAGCTGATCACTCATGGACATGTAGTCAGGACACCTTGGCCACACTGTGTTCACCATGAATGCACTTCACATCCATTTCTCCTATTAATCACATTTGTATACAACTAAATTGCACCACAACACAACACATCCTTAGGAAACCTTTTATTTCTCCATTATATCAAGAGGCGACAGATTTTTGAGGGCTTCAGAGTCTTAGATTAGGACAGCTGGCAACACACTGCCTTTGTGACACATGCGCATCTCACACCCTGCAGCTGTGTGGCATCATCTACAGATCTTGTGTCTCACCAATTTCTCACGTGTGACGCACGGAAGATGATTGAGAGGAAAGGAAAAGAAAGACAAATACAAAGGAAGAGAGAGGCAGAGAGATATTAGCAGACAAATTTGGCAGATAACAGAAAATCTGAGATGATGAGAAGGTGGAGGAAAAGGGGATGAGATGAGTCACCGTGGTGACCACTGGATAAAGAGGCTGACAACACAGGGTCTGTGTTTGAGTTTATTTTAATCAAGAAAACCCAGAACTACTCACCAAATGTCCTTCTACTCTCTCCACACACACTTTTTGGCTCTGTGTCTTGTTGAATGTGTGTGTGTGTGCTGACTCTTGTATCCCAGTGGGGACTACCCTGACTGCATGACAGCTCCAGCATGTGGAGGCTGCTCTCTGAGGTTTTGGGGTCAGGGGTAGAACCAGGTATCGGGTTAGATATTTACCTGTGATGGTTCATGATGGTTAACGTTAGGGGCTGTGGGATGCGTTTTATCAGCGAGTGTCCCCACAGGAATAGCAGAGCAGGTCTGCGTGTTTACGCCAACTGGTGAGATTTAAACCTCAGCATGAAACCAAAGCACGGACAGATGGACCGAACCCTATTTTCTACAGTATATGCATCGGCCCTTAATCTTCTACCTCTCTCTCCCTTCCTCTTGTTTCATCTCTCTCTCCATCTGTCCATTTGTGAGGAGGTATCACCTGCTAACACCTTCTGTCACAAACCTCAGATAATGTCAGTTTATTGCCTTTTCTTTTTCAACTCCTCCTCCATCTGTCACTGCAGAGGATTCTCTGTAATGTATTTAAGATTCTGACATGAGTGGCAACAGAAAGTGTTTTTATAAAGACTGGTGGTTGTGGGTTTGAAAGTTTTTCCGTCATTTCCATTTAAATGTGTGTGATCTGTATGTTTGTCAAACAACAGACAGGGACTAATTTCATTTTCACTCACTTGAATAATTCGTTCTGAAATTTTGAAGAAGTGGCTCAAAAATCATGTTTCTCTTATCATTTTGATTCAGAGTTCATTCAGTACATCCATAATACAACACTTCTGATACTGCTACTATTATGTAAGAACATCTTTTTACACATAGCTGAAAAATAAAAATCTTCATTCGCCTAACCCTAACTTCACAGAACCTTCCCAGTTTACTGACTGGTGGCTTCCTGCTGGTGTGTAATGATACAACTTCCAGTTTACACAACAAAGCAGTTCAGCTAAATGTTGGATGTCTCCTTTGACAAACCTGATCACTCATGTGGAGACAGCAAAGTGTTTTGATACAACAAAACACCATACATGGCAGTGAGATGTTTATCATGTGTGTGGTTTTGATTTGGATTTGTGTACCTATACACGCCATGTTTATTCTCCCTGTTTGATTCTCTGTATCTCCTGTGGCCTGAACCCTAAAGCACACAAAAGGCTGCTGAACAGTTCTGCCAAGAAACAATTGAAATGAGAATCATGTTGTCAGGATGAAAAGTGCTACACATCCAGGAAGTTCAATTTGTTCTCAAAAACCATCAGAGGAGCAGCTCCAGGCTGTAGCTCTTTTCCTATTGGCCGACTGCAATTGTTGTATCAGCTCAGATGCTCAAGTAAAACACAGAGAGTCTGATGTGAATTGGCTCTAATAATAGTCAGCACACACGTTGCGCATCTGCACACAGACACACACACACCACTTTTTCCTATTATCATGTTCATGTGACAAGGAAATGGCTGTGGCCAGAGGGCAGTGCAAAGGCCAACATTTGTAGGATCAAGTATGACAATGACTTATATCCCCAATAATACAACTGATATATATATATATATTCTATATATATCAATATATGTGATATATGTAATATATCAATAGAATATATAAACATGTGCTGAAAACATCTCTCTCTCTCTCTCTCTCTCTCTCTCTCTCTCTCTCTGAACATTCGGACCCAGAGTGATTAGCTATACAATTAATTCATTTGTTCATTCCACTTCCAATACCAATTTCCAGGCTTCAACCAGTGCTGCTATGACTAAAGCTAAAGTGAGGGCCAGGGAGGGACTGCAGCTGATTAGTAGAGATGTAAAAAAGTGTGGAGGTAAAAGAGGAAGAGGAGGAAAGCAGTCAACATGCTGTTGTCCTAAAACCAGTGAGGACAGACAGAAACAACACTTACATGGTTACAAAAAGTTATAAACAACAAGTCCACTGTGCATCACTGTGCCATGGCCATCCTCTGACTCCTCTGAGTGGATGGTGTCTTCTCTGGCAAAGCCTCAGAGACACACTTTGTCTGAACTCCTGTGACAAGTTATCATATTGTACTAATTGTTCTGTTTATCTCTTCTTAGTTAAAGGTCAACATGTTTCAAAAGAATTCCCTACTTCTGTTTGTCTCTTTTTCTGAGGTTAAACTCAAACGCCAGCACTGGAATCAGAATCCTAATAAAAACATTTTTAAATGATGATTTGGTGGATGGATGGCATTTACTATAAGATAGCTGAGTATGACTTACAGGGTGTTTTTGTCAGTAAAGTGATATCATTAGTTACATTTAGATCAGTCATATAATTCTATTTCCTCTTTCGTCCGACACTTTCAGCTGCTTCATTACATAGAGTCTGAGCTGAGACGGGACCAACTCCAATCTGAAAGCGATACAGTGGAGATGAGACAAAAGACTAATGGACTCCTCTGTGAGTCATATCTGACAGAAGTGGTCTCTTTTGATACATTCCCCATATTCCCCATAAAAAGTGCAGTGTGAAAGAAGTTATTTGTTTAACTGTTGTGTTGGCAGAAGTGCATGAATGAGATGGCATCATCAGAGAGTAGACAACATGCTGCTAACATGCATAGACAGTCCCCTTTAAGGATGCCTCTGTGTTTCCAACAGGTGGTTTACACAGGGCAGAAAAAAAAGAAAGGCTCTCTGAGAAATGTTCATGTTGACTGATGAGGTGACAGAATGTGAGAACGGGGGATGACAGAGGAGTTTAAGGAAAACGGGAGAACAGAGAGACTGGAGGCAGAATGAAGGGAAGAAAGAAAAAATGAGACAGAGCTGGAGGAAAACTAATGAAGGATGTGTAGGAAGAAGGGAGCGTGGGGAAAAGATGGAGGAGGAGGAGGAAACCAGAGGAGGAGAAAGGAGGGAGTGGAGGTGGTAGGTGGAAAAGGGGTGATATGAAGGTGTATGGTGGGGAAAAAACATGACAAATGGAGATAAGACAAAAGGAGGGATGGGAGGGCACAGGGAGAGTTAGAGAGGAGTGACACATGGGTAGATGAGAGAATAGAGAAATGAAAGGAGTGGGAGAGGGTTGGATAAGAGGAGGGGTAGGAGGAGTAAAAAGCTGTGTGTGTAAGATGTGTAAAAATAGGTGATGAATTAAGTCATAGAAGCACAGATGGGGGAATGGAATGAGAAAAAGAGGTTGTAACTGCAGTGATGGAAAGAAAAATAAATAAGAGGGGGACCCCAAGACGTGATGGAGACCAGGAAAGAAAACAGGAAATGATCAAATTGCAGGAAGGAGGAGGAGGAGATAAAATGAAGGGATAGAAAAGGCAGAGGAAGAGATGGATGGATGGAGGGTTGGAGGAATAAAAGCAGGGATACAGGAATGATGTGGACCTAAATCATAAACATGTTTATGGCCACCATTGAGAGTAGGGGTGCAGTATGTCGCCATGGCAACCAGGGGAAAGGTTTGGTGGGGTGATTGATCATTGCAAGCGATGTTGAGGTGGGGTAGACAGAGAGAGAGAGAGAGAGAGAGAGAGAGAGAGAGGCCAAAAAATAGAAAGGGATGGATAGATAAATAGATAGATAGATAGATAGATTCATTCATTCAGAACAATGCTTTTGACTGAAGTGGAACTGTCATCACTGATGACATCGTCATAGCAACATGAATCTCATAGTACATGCAAGTGTTCCGACAATGACATCATAGCATAGATGACAAGATCACAGGAACATTCATATATGACATCACTGATGACATCGTCATAGCAACATGAATCTCACAGTACATGTAAGTGTTCCGACAATGACATCATAGCATAGATGACCGGATCACAGGAACATTCATATATGACATCACGATGACATCATAGCATAGATGACCGGATCACAGGAACATTCATATATGACATCACGATGACATTATAGCATAGATGACAGAATCACAGGAACATTCATATATGACACCACTGAGGACATCATAGCGACATTAATCTCACAGTATTTTGACAGTAAGACAAGTGAACTACCGCACGTTTGAAAGTAAGTGGAAACATTTCTCTGAAAAATGGCTCCCACAAAACCTTCTTTAGTGTCAAAAAGCGATATACTTTTCGGCAATGCCACCTGCTACCAGGTTGTGAATTTTAATGGAGAAGGAGCCTTTGGTAAAGTTGCTAAATGTTTGGACTTAATTAAGAACAACACGGTTGCAGTCAAAATTTACAAGAGCAGCAGATGTAGAAGCATTGAGAACGAAGTGAGAATTCTAGCGGCAATCAGAAATCTTGACCCCGACAAGAATAACATTGTCAAATTCATGGAGCATTTCACATTCAACAACCTCTCTTGTCTGGTCTTTGAAATGCTAGACAAAAGCCTTTGGGACCTAATGAAGGAGAGGAAGTGGAAGGGTCTGAGTCTCAACCAAATCCGGCCTGTGACCCAGCAGCTACTGGTAGCCTTTAAAGCTCTGAGAGAGAATGGAATAATGCACACTGACTTGAAACCAGACAATATAATGCTAGTCAACCACCAGAATCAACCATTTAAGATCAAGCTGATTGATTTTGGTCTGGCTCTTCCAGTGAACGAAACAGAGCTTGGGATGTCAATACAGGTCCAAGCCTACAGGGCTCCAGAAGTAACACTGGGGCTGCCTTTGTCCGAGGCAGTTGATATGTGGGGAGTGGGATGCATCATGGCATTCCTGTACTTTGGCATCCACCTCTTCCCTGGAGATAAATATCGCTATATGAAACTTATGTTGCAGCTACTTGGTCAGCCAGATGATTGCCTGCTGGATATTGGACAATACACCAAATTGTATTTCACCATGAATCAAAACTCAAGTTGGAGACTCAGAACACCAGAGGAGTATGGAGAAATAACTCATAGAAGCCCAAAAACTCACAGATGGTATTTTGACTGCAACATGACTTTAGATGAACTCATCAGGATATACCCAGCAAAGAGTGTCTTGGAGTTCAAGGACAGGATGGCATTTTCAGACCTTATGATATCTTGTCTCCATCCAAATCATGATCACAGAATTATACCCAACGAAGCCCTGAAACATGAATTTGTAACAATGGCTAACTTGGTAGATCTAAAAGAGTCAGAAAACTACATAGACCCTGCACTGAAGTTCATGGCTTTGACACAGCATTCATATGAAACAGAAGATGACCAGAGCTATAAAACCATGTATTTCAGCCCTTCCAGGACAGACACTTACAGCTACAGTGGAACTGATGCTTCAAGCTCCTCTGACAGCGATGATATGAACCCCAACTCAAACACTGAACTTTCTGATGGGGTTAGAGACACAGCTACTCCCCGCAAAGAAGAGCCAAGCACCCCTGCTTGCCATGATAATGTGCATGTCAATTATTTGCCAGTTGGCAGAAATGACAGACCATCATCTGACATTGTCCCAAATGGTGGAGCTGCAGCCTCCGTCTCTTCAAACCAGGCAGCTGCAGCCTCCAGCTCTTCAAACCGTGCAGCTGCAGCCTCCAGCTCTTCAAACCAGGCATCTGCAGCCTCCATCTCTTCAAACTGTGCAGCTGCAGCCTCCAGCTCTTCAAACCAGGCAGCTGCAGCCTCCAGCTCTTCAAACCAGGCAGCTGCAGCCTCCAGCTCTTCAAACCATGCAGCTGCAGCCTCCAGCTCTTCAAACCATGGAGCTGAAGCCTCCACCTCCTCAAACCATGGAAATACGACCTCCGTCTTGTCAAACAATGGAACTACAGCCCCTGTTGGATCTGAAGAACCTGACAACATTGAGACTGTTCCTGTTACAGTTCGCAGAAAGACCCTAAGACAGAGAATTACTGGTTTCTTCCGCAGAGTGAGGAAATTATTCCACCGTTAATGTGAAATGTGGTAAATTGTGAATGGACTTCATTCCCCCATTCACACACACATTCACACCATTTCTCTTTTCTTTTCTTCTCTTATTTTTCTTTTCTTTTCTTTTCTTTTCTTTTCTTTTCTTTTCTTTTCTTTTCTTTTCTTCTGTTCTCTCTCTCTCAAATTGAATCGAAGGCAACTGGACTTGTATTTGTCTGTGGAAGACGTTTTGCCTCTTATCCAAGCGGCTTCATCAGTTCTTATGCATTGGACAAATACAAGTCCAGTTGCCTTCGATTCAATTCGAGAGAGAGATAACAATGACCTGGACGAATGAGAACATTCACAGGCATTTTACTTCTGTTTTCTTTTGTTTTCTTTTGTTTTCTTCTCTTTTGTTTTGTTTTTTCTCTTTTCTTTTCTTTTCTTTTCTTTTCTTTTCTTTTCTTTTCTTTTCTTTTCTTTTGTGTTGTTTTGTGTTGTTTTGTTTTGTTTTGTTTTCTTCTCTTTTCTTTTCAGAAGATTCCAGAACATGAGCTTCAACTGGAAGCAGCGAAGTCGAGGAGCTTCTGTCATTGAAAATGGACCAAGTCTGGAGGATGCCACCCTGCCCCCTCTTCATTCTTCTGTAAATATGAATACGAATACGAATACGAATTACTTTATTAATCCCCAAAGGGAAATTCATTTGTCTGTCAGCTCATCAACCAAGTAATTCTTATTCGTATTTGTTTCTTCTCTTCTCTTCTCTTCTCTTCTCTTCTCTTCTCTTCTCTTCTCTTCTCTAGTTATCTTTCTATTAAAAATCAAAAAAAAAATATGTACATCAATTGTGATTTATTTTAATGCTAATTGATGGAATAAGACAATTATAATAATTTCAAATTACATTAATACATTTAAATCAGACCTGGCCTTTTGTTTGTTCAGCCCATTGTTGTGTCCAGCCCACAAGGTCACAGACAAACCACACACATTTATTATGGGGCTTATTTGTTTTTTTAACAAGTTGGTGCTGTGAATTAACGAGTGTCTATGGCTAATGAAAACTTTTAAGTCCCATTATTGTGTGAGCACGATATAGGGCTTGTAGCCAGTTCAGGGGTCGAGTGTCACAGCACCATGGACAACGCTGTTTTTTGTGTAGTGGGTGTATGTGCATATATAGTAGGCTATATATCATGAATTGTTCGAAAACAAAGAAATTCTGTGTAAGCACCCCCATATAGTCAGAATGGTACAATCTTTTTTTCATAACTACATTTTGCAACAATTTGACAGCAAGATTGGCAGTAGAATCAGACTTCTCCGAATGGAATCATCAATCATAGACTATTTGGGGTCACCCCTACTGATAAATGTCCGTTACATACAAGTACTGGACATATACTGAACCTAAATAAAGTATTATTAGAAGTATATTATAATTGCCTGCCAATTGAGGGGTAAAGCACACACACGTCTGTGATGTTGGTCGAGCTGCAACTTCACTACTCAAAGGTGACTCCATACGAAACCAAAATGCAAACATTTTATTCGCCCCTTCACTTGATGAATATTCACCATTGTTATTTGCATGTGTGTGTGACGGCAGTGTACTGTATTCTGCTGGGCAGGACATTAAAGCACTGGGAATGTTTTTGTAATTATATATAAATCCTCTTAGGGGTCAACAGAAGTGACACACTACAGCTTTAAACCATCCGCAATTTGAATGCCAGGAGGCCAAGCTACCATTAAAACAACCACACACACACACAAAAAAAAACAACAACCATTGATAGGTGTTAAATTTATCCAAATAAAATGACATGTCAGCTCATACTCATGCTTGAGTATGAGTCATGTATGCCATCAGCGCACTTGCATTTGATTACAAATTAAGAAATATTATGATAATCATCACATATATGAAAATGTGCTCCTTAGCCTATTAATCATAGCTTATTACTTCACTAACAAGTGAAATATAGAGATTGGATCTCTCCGAAATTAGTTATCTTGATTATAGAAGTTCATTTTCCTGTGTTTTTGAACTTGCCTTAACTGTGCATTAGAGTTTACCTGCTGTTGCAACAGTACAACATCTATAATCCTTACTAATGTGATGAAAAGCCATCCTCTCACAAACATTATCCGCTGACATCTGGTTTCACCCAGCTTCAGCTCTAATGGTTTATTCTCTTGAGTCACTATTATAGTAGGGATCATGCAGCCCTGGTGGTTGGTTTGAAAACTTGATATTATAAATCTCTACACAAAGATGTAGTGGTACTTCTTGGGGGCCTGCCTCTCAACCTTTATCATTTCACAGCTTTATGCTGCTGGTGACAAAAAAACAAAAAACAAAGCCACATATTTAAAATCCTTTGTCTGATCGAAATGTCTTTCAGCAAGATATGATCAGATGAGAGAAGAAACAGATCTTTTCTATCCTTTCAGCATGATCAGTTACATCTTATCACACTCTCCACTCTCCATTAATGAGCCATATTACACAGTATCCTATATGGAGTAGGTCCAAATCCAGCAGGTCAAAGGAAATAATTATAAATAGTCTGCAAGAACTTACACATCATCATTTACAACACATTTATTTTATAAAAACCATTAACTGTTGTACAATCCTCCTTCTTTCATAGCAAACATTGAATTTTATTCAACGATACACCACGACATTTCTGAGATATTCAGGTGTGCCTCTGAAATAAATCAAGAGTGAAACAAACAATAATCAGTAATAAAACTCTGCATTCCTGACACCTACCGCTGCTGTCAGGGGCAGGAGGCGTGCACAGTTCAGCCTGAGACGATGGGCCCAGTTTGAAATTTGTGTTTACCACCTGCAAGGAACACACCAGCAGACTCTACCTTTACGCTAGGGGTTTGCAATAGGCTATAGGTACTGTAGAGACGAGTTGGCTCCGATTCGAAGAGGCAGCGGGAGCAGAAAGGTTTGGTTGTGCTGCCACTGGGGGGCGAGATGAGACGACTGACGTAAATGATTTGTGATTGGTTTGGATTTATTGCGTAATAAATCTCAGCGATAACCACGCCCAATTCAAACCCAATTTCTACACATGTACAAAAACTTTAAAGCCAAATATTTCGAATTTGGGTGGAAACTGATTTCTAATTATTTTACATGTTTAATATTATGTACACAAGGCCCTAAATTACATAGGAGACTTTTGTGGATTTGGGTTTACAGAGGCTTTAAGTTTGACTACAGCTGCTGCCTCTGTGGTTACACATGGAGCTCCAGCAGCCATTAGACTCCATAGTAAGGGATTAAAAGAAAAATGGATCAAATTAATTTCTACAATTGAATAAATTGTAAAACAACCAGAACACATTAATATCCCACTGAAAACTATATGCACACATTATTGAGGTCTACAGTACCATCATGAGTCACACATGTTGTCGCTATATAATTTAGTGGCAGCTCAGACATCCTTCCCTCCCTCCATTATCCACTGAGCAAATAACAGAGCAAATGACAAATCGAAGTTTCATATCAGTAAGTAATTTGAGCTGAAACTGACTCAGAAGCGAAGTATTTCATCACCACCGTACAGGTTTCCACAGCAACAAACACAACTAACTCAGTTTTCAGAAAACAACTCATTTAGATCTGATCACATGTGGAAGAGGAGGAGGAGGAGGAGGAGGAGAAACGCTGACTAATCAAAAGGTGTATGAGAACACAGGCAGAAAAGGTCCAGATGTCAGTGCAACAGTGAAACGATTTTCCTTCATTTTTGACAGTGTTTATCCTATTCAGGGTCACAGGGGCTGGAGCACGCCAGCTCCTAATTAAAACAGTCGACAAACTATTGATGGTGGTAGAACCGCTCTGCACCATGGAAACACAGCTGTACTGTATCACTGAACCAAGAGTGTGGGTTTGGTTTCAGGTAATGGGTTATTAAGTATTCAATAATAATGGCAGTATAAGGAGAAATTGCTTTCTATATAAACCACTATATAGTTTGCTGACTTGACTCATTGCCAGTTGCTGTACTGTCTTATTTTAGACTGGTGATCAATATCAATTATGGATAAAGATATGGAGGTCATATTATTTATTTAAAGTTCCCGTATATTATGTTTTATATTTTTTATGTCCATGTCTTTATTGATCATGAAGCAGGTCTAAGTTTGATATTAATACTGTAAAACTAGAAATGCCCACAGCCTTGATTCAGAAACTCAGGACGAGCCATCAGAGCTTCTGTAACGTTGTGACTTCACAACAAAGAAGTCGCCACTCTCAACCATGACTCAAGGCATACCCACCCAGACCCACCATCCAGTTTTGCATATGGTTTCTCTGGAGTGTTTACCTGAAATCTGATATATAGCTCCGGAGCTCCGGAGATAGGCAGAGAGAGAGAGATAGAGAGAGAGAAAGTGAGAGTGTGTGTGTAAGAGAGAGAGAAGATGTAATAACAGATAATAAATCTAAAATACCTTTTTAAACCACTGTGTGGTGTCTGCTGGTATTCACATTTAGATGATTGAATAATGAATTCCCTCAATTAAAACCCAAACAATAATTGCGGCCATGCAATCTGTCACTGGGTCAGCCATCCTGAGAATGTGTGCATGTGTATTGGTGTCAAATGAGCTCACCGCCACCTATGCTTCTTCTTCTCTTTACTGCAATCTATTGATCCCTGGGGGGGTTATTATCCCTTTATGTCTGCCATCCTCCACAGGGAGGTCAGAGGTCGGCTTCAGAAAGGGCCCTGGAGACATTAAGGATCTAGAGTCTTGACTCAGTCTGCTGGATTCTTGCTGTCATATAGGTTTGGACTTGGGCATTGCAGTAGAGGAGCATCAGTGGAAATACCACCAAGCTGTCTGCAAAAAAAACAGAGGGTGAAAATCCCACGGACAATCACACGCCCAGTATCTCATCTAGACAGGTGTCCTGACAACAAACACACAATGAACTGATGACTATTTGGACTAGATTGCTTTGGTGAAGTAATCACAACAGCTGCATCACTAAGTGACATGTATTAGGTGACACGTAACCCTATTACATGTCACTGGCTGTAAATGCCCCGAGCAGTGAGTCCCTGCTCTGATGACTTACTGCATGTGATTCCTGTACTTCACGTCTGTCCTCAGTGGCCCTACTGCACCATAAAGCAGTGAAGCATTTGGCAAAGGATGAAAGGACAGTAACTCAAGGACACATGTCACTCTTGACTATTTATGATCAGCAGAGGCTACACAACTTTGTTTTAAAAGCAGACTTCATTAGTCGTGGCAGAGGTGCTCTCTCTCTCTCTCTCCCACCTTCTCTCCCTCTACAGCTCTTCAACTACATTGGTTTGGTAGGTTTTAACCACGTATGAGTGTTCCCCATGTGTGTTTACCATGTGTAAGTGTTTCCTGTGTGTGAGAGCCTGATGAAAGGACAAAGATTAGCCAAACACAGCAGGTTACCTGGACAAAAAAATTCTCCTGTAGTCAGCCAATAAACATCTCATCTGATGCTTTGCCACTAATTCTCTCCATCACCTAATTCTCAGCCTCCCTAATCTCGCTCTGTTTGCTCCACATACACAGCGTCTTGTTTTGTGAAGGGCTATTTGTTTGTCCTCTTAGCTGCTGCCAGAACATCAGGCAGAAGTGTTTGAAGCTTTAGAGCATTAATCTACAGATGAGAGGCAGCGGACCACTCTGTCTAATGAAAATGAAATGTCAAAAGGACTTGCTCTTTCAGTTTTAACCCTTATTTGTCTGAGCAGAGTTTGCAGCAGCAAACATGTGTCGAACTGGTGATCCCTGCTTCAGACTATGTCAACATGAGATGTGCTCTAACCGCTCAACCACCGCAACAATTTGAGTTTCTTTTAATAAAGGTAAATATTAGTATATAAACACATTTTCCTACCAGTTTGGCTTCAGGGTTGTGAATATTTAACATGAGTAAAAACTTAAACACGAGCTCAGATTTTTGTTCTGCAGTTTCTTACACTAACTCCTACAAGCTCTCACATTTTGTAGCACATCCATCTGCTCATCTGAGTCGGTTGTTACTCAGACACACTCACTCATTCACTTCAACATTCACCCGGGTGACGAGAGGTTGCTTGTTTTGAAAAATGCTTCACTTTGCATTATATTTCCCAAACTCGATGATGATTTGTGATCATTAAACTTTGAAACATAAGCACTGAACCTCAGTAAACTGAGAACGATGTTAGTCATCAGATGTAACGTGAAAGCATTAGGAGAGAAAATGAAGCAGAATCAAAAATACTTACAGCCCTGTGTGGCTGGATCTTTCCCAGCATGCATTAGAAAGCTTGGAAGACGCTGAGATAACACGGGTGGGCATAGAGAAAAATGTGATGACTGAGCAGCTCGGCTTTCTCCAACTAATGGCTGAAATGTTGAATCTTCTCTTCATCATGTTGTTTTCACCGCTGCCTTCAGACACAAAGGGTTTAACCTTCATTTGGGTCACTGGAAATTATTAATGTTGAATATTGTCCTCAGCTGCTTCCATCCTTCTCTCCTCCTCTCACACCACTGCCTCCCTCTGTGCCCACTTCACAACATCCATTTACCAAAGGAATGATTTGATTGGCCTTCATCAGACACCTCTGTAATACCAGCTGACGCCAGCTGGCTATGGTTCAGTGAAAAAGCTTTTGCTGCTGTAAAATTTGATGACACTAATTTCTAGGAATAAGCAATTGTCAAGTGTTTCTCAAGGGGACTCTCATCTGTGAGGGATGTTAATGAATGATTCGGTCTAGACATCCCAGTGTGCACCTGTGTGTGGGCAGACTCTGACGTTTTTACTCAAATTCTATTCTCCTCTTTTAACCTCTGACTTTGAAGGTCAAGCTGATCTTAATAGGCATTAACCTCATCTGCTTTTTGCAAAAGCATCCAGTGTTGATGCTGACCGGCAATCGGTTTGCATGTGTGTATGTGTGCGTGTGGGTGGGTGGGTGTGGTGCCCTTTCAGCGGTGATGTCACTCTCGACTGGCAAAAGATAAAACAGGGGCATCTGTGTAAGCAGCAGGACGTCAACAAACTCGCATACATCCTTGTTCACCTATCTTCGTGAGGACACTCGCTGACACAATGTGTTCCCTCGCCCCATCCTCACCTCAATCATCACAACCAAATACCCAAACCTCAGCCAACAAAAGTAATCTTAGCCTTCAAACAACCATTTTGACTTTTGGGGTCCCCACAAAGCAGTGGGCTCCCAGCTTCTAAAGGCCTCCAATCTCATTACAGCTTTATAAATGTTGAACTCTCATTCACAGCATATACTTAAGAACAGATAAACAACACAAGGTATTGAGCAAACTAGTAGACATTTCCAGACCTCTAATTTATGTGACTTGCAAGAACCGGGATCAACAACTCCTTACTAGAGACAATGACAGTGATTCTTTTCAGTGACCAATACAGAATGTACCTGTATGTGAATGTCTCATCTCTATGCTGCTTTGATAAGCTTCATATGTCAGAATACCACAGTTTGTATTCAACAAACAGCAACACACTTCACATATGGTCCCTCAACGAACATGTGTAATAGCTCTCACCCACCTTATATTATTTCTCCATCATGCATGAGCTCTGAATACCACTTTGGATTAAAAATATGTAGCAAACACGCAGCTGAACACACACATCAGCTCCCCTCTGTGTCCCATCCATCACACCAACTCCATGACCAGTGTGTTTTTCTGGCCTGTACAGGTACCTGGCTAAGCAGCGTCAGTTACCAGCAGCAGGGAGCCAGTAAGAGTGATTAATGACCCCACCTGAGAGACAGACTCAGCAGCACACTGCATGCACACATATATGCACACATTATGCTATCATATATTAAGATGCAGGGAAGGTTGAGCTCCATCCACCTGTGGACCATCTCTCTGTATCTGTCTCTCCTCTTGCTATTGGTACCTTCATGTATCTTATCTGTGACACTTTTGCACTATATCTCCTTCGAGACAGTAACACCCAGAGCATCATGGGATTGCTGGGAGAACATCTCACCTCATCACTTGACGAGAAAGTGCGAGTGTGTTACATTTTTTCTGCTGCAGACATGGCATAGTTTCAGGAATACGTTTACAATGTTAACAGTTAATTTGATGTGTGTTTGAGTGTGTGCGTGTGTGTGTGTGTGTGTTGCTATCTCTCTCCCAGTCACTTCTTTATGCTGATCTCCCTTTGTTTCAGGGGAATTCTCAAAGAGCACAGCACAAACAGCACTTTGGCAACAACAAGTTGCTGCTTAGCAACGCATATGTAGGTACACAAGCATGTACGCACACCCACATATAAAATGCTGTGTCAATGTGAGGTTGGTCTGTTGAAGCAGCAGATGAGAAACTACATAAAATGAAGAAGAAAAAGGGTTTTTATTATGTTTCCAACATTCAAAGCTAATGGTAAGATCGTGTGACACTGTGCTCACTAAAACACTTCTATTAACTATCTGTTCATTCATTCAGCTGAGGCTTTTACACACAACTCTTGCTGACTGCACCAATAAACTAGATTCAACTAGAAATTGTGGATAGTCTGTATTACTGCCAGTCAGTGAAGATGTGGAGGGAATTAAACAACACGAACAAGGCCACTCCTGAGTATGGACCAACATTTCCAGCATGTGTGAATTATTCATAGAGACAGGCCAGGCAGCTCAGTATACAGAAAGCATGCAGCCAGTGGATAAGAGTGGAGTCGTTTCTTTGTAAAAACTCAAGTGGCTCAGAGCAGGAGGAGAATCCAGGTGACCTCACCTGAGTCAGTAAATTATCACAGACTCAGTAACAGACTGTATGTAATTTGACACCAGGGAATTAAACTGGCTTCTAAAACAGTTTAACTTGTCAGTTCGTGGGATAATATTAGTAATAAAGCTTTCTCACATATTTCCTGTGGGAAATCTACTCACTAGAAATTCTACAGTTAAACGATACAACAGGGATTTTTCCAACGCAGCCACATTGACCCTGAGAAACATTCTCCTCTACTGAGATGCTACACGGTGCTTCATTATCATTACAGAAAAAAATATATACTGATACACTGTTGTTTTTTTGTTTTTTTTAAAAGAACAACTAAAACATATCTTTGCAGGATGGAGCACCTCGGATAAAGCAGCTGTTGATCTTGTGACTGTTGTGGTTGCTAATGGAAATGATGAGCATGTTGTGTGCAGCAGAGAGAAAGCAGTTGGTCTATCTGTTTAGAGTGCAGCCAAACAAATGGTAGGATCATATGAGTATTCATTGTGTCATGTTATTTTAATTCAGTCGAGAATTTCCATCAGGCTGGGAGAAACCACAATCTGATTTTGTGGCGTGCACTGAGCAATTAGTTTTCCACACAACAGCTGGGCTCGGTAGAAGGAGTGGTTTACCTTGATGAACAGTTGGAGGTGTGAAGCCTCCATCTCATCTAACAGCCCAGTGGCTGCTCCTCAATCAGACATTCACTGAAATGTTTGCTTTGTGTGTGTGTTTTTAAGTGATCAATAGCAGAACTAAGTTCCTGGCAAATAAAGCCACCCTGAGCTTTGTCAGCTGAAATTTTCTGATGCAGCAGGTGTGAATGTTTAGTTTACGTTTGCAGTAACTTGATCCAACTCTGATACAAAGAGAGAGCTGCTGTATGAGTGAACAGTGAGACTGAATCAGAATGAAAAGCTTCAAGATGGTGAACATGAGTGAAGAAAGTGATTCCTGTTTTCTCTCAATGAGAGAGGTGGATCATCTTCAGATGGCCTGAGGGTCAACCAGTGAGTGGCACAGAGGTGATGACCCCCTCCTGTTTCAGCTCGTATATGACGGTCACCTCACTGAGCTGCTGCTGCTGTTCATGAGGTTTTTTTTAGTGTGTTTACTGTGTAGGAAAGTCAATATGATGAATTGAAATCCAAGTCCCTCTGTCACAAGTACAGTTTCTCATCTTGACTTCCATCTCATTCACCCATGTTGTTCTGAAGGCTCAAACGGAACATGGGACATTAGTTTTCATGGTACTCGCTGTTTCACTGCATTAATTGTTAATTGCCTCGTACTGCAGAGAGGAGAGACAGTCACACTTGTGTGTGAGATGCCAGGGGCTGTATTGATTCATATAAATGAGGCAGTTTGTTCCAAACTGAAAGCAGTCCGTATGCATTTTCATGGAAATCTGCTTACAATTTAAATCACATTTAAAGTCTAGGTGTTTAATGAAAGTCACACAAGCATGATGTTTTGCATTTAATTTGGAAGTCTAATTGAACTCTGCTTGTAATTGGATTCAAACAAAACACCCGGTGTTTCAGACCCACGGCACTTTTTCTGTTCTTCTTTACTGCTGCGTTTTTCTGCCTTCTCTTTTCTGCTCCCTGCCACAAAATGTTAGATGACCAACCTCTGTCCCATCTGCTGTGAGAATTCGTCCTTTTGCAACACTGTGGTCTCGGTCTCTCTCTCTCACGCTCTCTGTTTGTCTTGTAAGCTCATTTGCAGATGATGAATGTGATGTGCATGTGGATGTGCTGGCTGGATGATGTACACAGCAAACCCAGCATTTGCATTCAGCTTTCATCTCCATTTTCATTTTCTGCACTTTGTCCACACTGAGATTAGGAACTGGGAAGGTCTGTCAGCTTTCATTGATGAGATTTAATTCTGTTTCTGCTCTCACTGCCGCTTATAATGACCGTACTTCTGCTTTAATGGTGATTTGTACAACAAACCCTTGACTCAAATCAGCTTGCAGAATCAGTTGGTTTAGCAAATTTGTCTCATGACTGTAGACTGTGTGTTGGACATGGCCTGCCTGTCAAATCACACAGCACAAATAACAAAGGGAGGCTAACAAATACATTCTCTCTCCCTCACTCTCTCTCTCTCTCTCTCTCTCTCTCTCTCTCTCTCTCTCACAAACAAACTCTCATTAGGATAAATTGAGGCTAAATCACGGAGCAAATTGTTCTCTGAACAATCATTTTCTTTATGTCCTCTGAGCCTTGCTCTCGTGGAGCAGACAATCAGTGTCAGTCAACAGAGCAGAGAGACAGAGAGGAGCAGCACAGTGTCATGTTCAACTCCACAGACCCCAAAGGACAGCCTTAAAAATGCTAACAGAAAGTCTCTCTCTGGGGTCCCAGGTCTCCTCCAAGAGTTGGACAGGAGTGTGTGGGGGGCTGTGTGACTGAAAATCAGAATAAAGACGGTGGAATATGTGTGATCCAGCTGTTCCAACTAAAAGCTTCAGCATCTACTGATTGATGCAGATTTCACAAGATGGTGGAAAAAACAAGAGCAAAAGGACCAGCTACTGAAACTCACTTACAGTGAGTCACTCAGTGATTTAGAGTGTTTCATGTAGATGTTTACTTGTATCTGGATGTTGTCTGTCTTTCTTTGTCTGCTACTCTTGGTGCGTCTTCTTTTCCCTGCTGTCCATCTTCTCTGTGGCTGTCCCTCCACTACAAGTGTACTAACACTGATCATCATTGACTGAAACCTGAAACTGACAGCCTGTGACTCTATCACACCCAACATAAAATTTACAAATTGTTAGCGGCCCACATTTGACCTCATAACAACACAGAGGTTCTCTGTGCAGTTTTTATTTTAATAGCGACAATTAAACATTCATGGCTGAACTGGGACCAGGGAATCTTAACTTTCTTTGTTCTTAGATGAGGGAGACACCAGTTTCTCTTTTTATTCTTCTTATCGCTCACCAGCTGTTCAGTTTGATACTTACGTTTTTTTTGGATGTGATCTTTTAGCACACATACAGACAGATAGCAGCAGTACGGTAGCATTTAATGAGGTCAGTGATAACAGGCAGGTTTCCATCACCAGCAACACAACGGTAGACCCTATTATGGGACTAATATTTACACATTTTCATAGTTTAAAAAAAATATTTCACTTCTTTTCATTTTTCAAAAAACTTGCACTGTTTTCTAATTGATTTGTCAGTGAACTTGCAACTCAACCACTGCTCTGTTGTTCAAACAATTTCTCTGTATTTCAAAGTTCAGATCATACATTTGGTACAACAGAGGATACAGGCTTCAGAAGTTGGAGGCAATTCATCTTAAAAGCAGCTGACTTTTTCCTCCAGTGGCCAAACATCAGAGACATCTTGTCTGTCTGTCGGGCTGATTAATTGACTTTGTTTGAGGCAGAAAACAGGGTCCAGCTCCTGAGCTCCTCCTGTGTGAATTCATTGTTTTCAATGGTTCTTTGTGGATTACTGGGCTTACCGAGGAGATGGTCTCACAATGCCTGAAATCAAATTCTCTGTGATCTAAGTGAGTGACTGTCACAGCTGAACTCTACAGAAAAACACTCTCAAAAGCTGTGGACACAAAATACAACTGTCCACATTTCTTCATCCTCCACTATTTGCTTCTTTCAGCCATCCCCTGGCCTCCTCACCTCTTACATTATCAGGTTATGGATAAGAATCTACTTATAATACCGATCATTTAAAAAGAGAGGATAATAGTGCTGCTGCCTTTACTGCACAATAGGTCACTCTAGATAAGTGCATCAGCTGAGTGACTACAATGTACAGTAGAAGCACACATGAAATCAGTGAATAAATTGAGGTTAAATAGGGCATAAAAGGAAAATGTCTAGAAAAAAAAGAGTGAGGAAGAAACCAGAGGCCTTGGCTGCGTGTTTGCTCTGTATGCTGAGTGTTCCTCCATTGTGCTCTGGTCTAAAGGCAGTTTCAGTCCTCAGGCTGCTGCCAAATAGCTTCTCAGTCAAGGAATTAGAGCCGTGCGTGTGATGCTGATGTTGTCTGTCCGAGGGTGGATACAAGTCTACTTTCTGTTTTTCACTCGTGTGTATATTTTTGTCCCTGTATGTACAACTGTGTGGTCGCACTGCAGGTGGAAACTAAAGGGCATGCTTTTACTTGTTATTACCGGGCTTTCACCTCAACTTCTCATCTTTCTATAGGCATTTGTGCATTATTTAATTGTGGGAGTTTAGAGGACAGGCTGTTGGAGAGGAGATGATTTTGCAGTTTCTTAACCATTAAGTACAATCTTACATTTATGACAGTAGATTCCTCTAAAGCCTACACACTGACAACAGGACATGTGAAATGATCTAAATCTAATCTAATCTAATCACTACAACACCTGTACCATGAGGCAAAACCAAATTTATCATGATGTTCCACTGGATAGACTCCACATTCAATTTCCAGCTACAACAGACCTGTGACAGGAAGCAATAACAATGTTACCAGAATTTAAATGTGCATTAAAAAAGTAGTTTATGTAAGTTGGAGAAAATGTGTTTTTTATTCAGTCAGGGAGTGTATCGAGTCTGGATCCTTTTTTCTTTATTACTGCCTCTAAAGCACTCACAGACTTCACTGAACCACTGCAACACCAATTTTTTAACGGATAAAGAAACATTTTCTTTAATTCCCAGCACACATCGCTCAGATCAGCTCAGGGATCTGAATCAGCAGCCTTCCGGTCAGCGCCCCATTTACGCCACACTACTTTTCAGCATTTGTGTGACAGCATGGGAAAAGATTTATCTTAAAATGAACCTTGTATGTTGTATTTAGTGTATTTAACTTGAAGCTCTGAAAAAGTTAGGCCCTGAGAGACATTTTTCTGAGAAGGTGTGCACTCTCTTCTCCTCATTTCTGACATCAATCTCAATCTCCCTAAAGTCAATCTGATTTCAAATAGAAAGGAGAATGAAGTGAAATATTTCAGACTCACTCCACTCTATACAGCACAGAGGCCTGAAGCTGTGCAGGTGACACTGAACTAAGGGGTAAAATTTGTGTTTGAAAATGGTGTGTGCATTTACGTGTGCATGCGTGTGCCCAAGCCCAAAACCTCAAAGTTAACAAGAAAAAAAGTATCTAATGCATCACTCCACGATTTTTTAAGCGTGTCTCAAAACAAACTCACACGTCACAGATTTAAAGCTGGCAGAGGAAACTGGAAGAGAGTCGTATTCCTCACCAGGAGCATTAAAGAAAAAATGATTGAATTAGTAACTTAGTTTTAGGCCTATATGATATTCACAGTTCACAGTGCTAAGAAGTTGGGATTGGAAAAGGTCAGTAAATGCTGCAGCTTCTAGTATTTTCAAGCAGTTGGGAAAAAAACATAGTGATGAAAGCTGTGTATTTTCCAGCAAACACATTAACATGTTCCTTTCACTTTTAAGAGAAAAAATACCCTCACAATCTCAGATTTTTAAATTCAGTGTAAAAAACAGTGTTGGAGCTGAGACCACAGAGGTTTTTCCATTTTAACCTCCCCCACTGCTTCACTGTCTGAAATATGGTAATACGTCCTTTTCATGTGCTCTCTATTACTGGAAACACACCTCTGAGAGTCCTCAGCCTCATCAATTACACACATGCATGCACACACACACACACAAACCATTACTCACTGTTGGGTCATTCAGTGGTGTCATTCTTTGCCAAACTACATCTAAAAATACATCTGTCATTGTGACATCAGGCTGATGAGCTGATGTGTTGAGGAGCGAGCTTGGTGGTGGGTGTGTTGGGATGCTGGTCCATGAGGAGACAGTAAATGAGTTCTGTTGGTTTCCTCTGGATCCCTGATAAGTTGACATGAGCTCTGAGCTCCATCAGCCAGCTCAGTGTGAGAGGACACAGAATAGGCACAAACACACACACGTGCACACACGAAGCTGAACATGAACATTAATTTCCACACAGACAGGTAATTACACATGATCACCACCTGCCTAAAAGCAAAAAGTAAAGAAACAGATCCACGAAAACATAATATATCTTCACCACACACACACACACACAGTATATGAATACATAACTAGTGCAATGTAATGCAAGTACACACCACACACAGAAGAAAACACTGTACAATAATGACCCCCTAACAATGCCCATTCATCACCAGTTGGCTGGGTTGCCGTGGGATACAACTAATGAGCCATTACTGTTGCTGGTACCCAGAATACATTGCTTCAGCCCTTCAAGTCCTCAAACTCTTGGTAATTGGCGGACACACACATGTGACTCGTGTGTGTGTGCATGCTCGTGTGTCTGTGCATACACTCTTTTTGATATTGTATCATATATCTCAATATACTTTACGTCCAACATATGATTACAGCACAGCATGTTTTGTTGTCTGCCTGTGTGTTTGTGTGTGTTTGTATCTGTATTATATAAATTTGAGTGATTTTCAGAAAACTGCAAATCACTATCATGCAGTATGATGCAATAAAATGTTAAAGCTAAAGATGGAGCAGGACGGATGCCAAGTGAATGTGAACACAACATGCACTGATCTAAAGTGTTACGTTTCAGTGTTTTCCCACAGGAAAACATTCAAGCAACCCAGGCTCAGGGAAAAACCATCCATCTCCATTACGGAGAGAAACATACATTAACATATAATTTGCCTCCCTCTGTTACAGCATAGTCTCACTGATGACTTTCAAACTGTATGTCTCTCTCACTCTCTCGCCCATAAGCAGGTAAAAGCAGGGAAACGCATTAAAACCAAAGCTGGAACACAAAATCGAAGACATCATTCTTGTGACTGGCTTTAGAAAAAACAGCCTGAGCCAATCAGGATAAAAGCTGGTTATTTTACTAAGCTGAAAAATGTGAGGTTAAGTTTGCCCTCAATCACAATTAGGAGTCATTTTTAACAAAGATCATTCATTTTACTCTTTACGCTTTACCCAGTTTATATTAACTACTGACAAGAAAACAGGAGAACAAGAGTTTAAGGGACAATATGAACAGAAAAGTTGCTGTGTTGTGAAAACTCCAGAAATAGCACATACTATGACCTTGGAAACACACTACTCCTTCTATAAGGTACATTTCACAACCACCACTATAATGTTGTGACCTGTGGTGGATGTGTTCCCATACAGTGTGTGTTCACTGCTGCACCATCTACACTTACTGCTCCTTTGACGCCACACCTCTCCTCTCCTCTCCTCTCCTGCTGTCAATGGCAGTGTCTGGACCAATTACTGTGATTCTCAAAGGAAGCAAATATGGCCAGTAAAAAAAAAAAAAAAAGATGTAAGGCGGGAAGCAGAGCAGACTCACCACTAGTCTCAGGTGCTCCTTCTTCAACTCTTGATCCACATAGAGCTCCTACACATTGACAGGCTGCAGAGAGAGAGAGAGAGAGAGAGATGGAGAAAGGGAGAGAGGGAAAGAACATCAGATGAGAGGCTCTCACTTTTGATGTTGTTTTAAACCTTTCACGGCAAAGACGGCAGTAAACCTAGCTAAAAGCATCGTCAAAACACTGCAAACTCCCACAGGCACACATGAGCTACAAAAACAGATCTACACACACCAAATTCTTGCTTGAGTATGGAGTGCCACATCCCATATAAACTCAAGGACAGAGGGAGGAAGAAAGGCAGTGTGAAAGGGGGGGGGGTGACAAATGGAGAGAGACAGAGAGCAGGAATGGAGAAAGTTAGAGGGGAAGGGAGAATACAGAGAAGGAAGAGCTACAGAAAGTGTGAGAGAGGAGAAAAAGAGAGATATGGGTCAGTGATCAGGTCTCATTTGTAGAGATGTCAGTTAATTAGGTGAGCAATCATCCCCAGAGATGAGTTCAGAGATAATGAGCACAAACATTAATGCACACATACTGAAGTGTGTTTGTGCATGTGTGTGTGTGTATGTATCTGTGTGTGCTGTATTTTTCCACCAGCGGGTCATGTAACAACAGACAGTGCAGTGTGAGGCAGATGTATGAGTGCGCTGATATATTGGGTTGATTTTATGCTTTTATTAAATATGGAGTATTGTTGAGTGTGAGTCATCCTCCACGTGATGACAGAGATCAATGTGTGACCACAGACATATAAAGACTCTTTATTACTAGTGATTAAATTATGCTTTAAAGAGCTGCCGAGCCTGAAGGGATCTCATTTTAGTGCTTTGTGTTAGTACAATGGTCCACATATAGCTTCACAAGCCTTTTCACCACTAACACAGATTCTTTCAAATAACTTTCAAAAAATGATCAAATCTCAAAATACTGAATGATGCACAATTAAGAATTGATGCAAACGGTTCATTTATTTCGCATTGAGCTATTTGTGTTTATGCTATGTGACTACAAATTGTTGACAAATCACAGCTAAAGCACTTCTGGCTTTTTTTATAATGGCATCCTATAGCGGTGTCATTACCTGAATGCAAATACCTGGTAAACATGATGTGGTCACAGGATGTTTCCCAACTTAAAACTAAATTAAAAACCCAATCACAGACGAATAAATACAGACATAGTGGATGAGGGCTGCATTGTGCACAAAGATGATCAGGTATGTTTGTGGTGAAGGAAGTATTTCTTGGCCTCAGAGCTCAAACCCTCCCTCCCTCTCCATAAGGTCCTGCCCTCTATTAACAGGTCAATAGAGCCTCTTCTTCAGTCTGTCAATAGCTTTTTATCTGCTGAGAGGGGCGGCTGATTGGAGACGGACAGAGAGATGACCTATTGCTCTGCAAGGTGAACTCATCTGATACGAGTCAGTGGATCGACGGAACACGCACACGAGAGGCCACCAGTGTTTACACACTGGTTGTCTAGTTGTTGTTGTTGTTGTGTTCTGCTCAGATGTTCTGCTTTCCGAAGACCAGAGGAAGAGGAAACAGGCTGAGAGGAAGTGGGAAGACCAAATGCATAATTTGAAATTGTAACATCACCAGGTATCAGTCAACACAGCTCGTATCTGCTGAAATCAAGCTCCTCTTTGCATGGAAGGAAGGCAGGACTATTATAAACATAGAGGGTGATTGGATGTGGGAGATGGACACACACACGCACACACACACACACACACAGGATCTGAAAGTGGTTCCTTATCATTCATGTTGGACTGATACAGACAGGGGATTTGACGTCATATAGCCTTGAAGACATGTGACCAAATGCAACAACATGACTGAACATTTAGATAGATAAGGTCGACAGGTGTCTGATGGAAGCTCTGCAGCCATGTCTGTGACACTAAACATCAGGTTTATCTCACTCCCCTCCTCTCTTCTGCCTCAGAGTGTGGCTGATGTAAAGGTCTTGGCTAAAGGTTGATGCCACCACTCTCAGACGTTCATTACGGAGGCATTCATCATGGCTGGAGACATTTACTTTACTGTTTACTAAATAATCTCCAGCTGTCTCTCATATCGCTGCGCTCTTTCACCCTGTGTAGCTCCTTGCTTTTTTTTCTTTGTTACATGTAATAACAATAAGGTCACACATCACGTCACTCCCCACCTTCTCCCTCCCTCTTCCTTTTCATCCATTGACACATCTCACTGGATTTCTAAAGGCCGTGCCAAGTGACATATTGAAAAAATAACATTCACTAAACTGTGGCCATTCAGGTTTTTCCACAAGACAAACAATATGTTCTTCACAGCAAAATCAATCAACACTCATATTCAAATCTGAGAACGTGAAAAGGAATGACACCAGGTCTCAGTGATCTGAGGACTGGGGGATTCTGCTGTGAAGAGCGTCGGGTTTATTTAGGTTTATTTGTGTGTCACTGTGTGTAGCATCATGACACAAGGGATAAGGTACATCAATGAAAGGTCTGGACCCACTTAGAGGAGAGAGGACTTCTTCTTGCAGCTCTCCACACTTCACTGTTAATATTCAGTCACTATGAATCTAAATCACATTACCATGGTTGCTATGCATGCTGCATTTCGTCTCCCTGGAGAGAAGACTCAACATGCTTCTACTTTTTCATCACTCAGTTACAAACTCTGTATTTCTCTGCTTTTGGATTTCCTCTCTGAACCTGTTACACAACCCATTACCTGAAAACTCTCCTAATATTTAAATGTTACTTTTTCAAGGATAATGACTTTATTATCATGTTAATTGCACCACACAATAAGTTGATAAAGTGTGTGTTCACCAAGATTATCTTAGGAAATCAAACACACCTACCGGCACATCTGAAGCCCACTAATCACCACGTTGTATCTCATTTGTTTGATTTCTAACAAAAAAAAAAAAAAAATAGTGAAGATGTGACATCTTGCTGTTGTTACAGAGGATTATGTGTCTCTTGACTTGAAAAAGCTGCCAGGAAACCGGCTGAGGCTCCAGGAAGTTACTGGTCCCTGCCAAGAAATAGTCTGGTGTATGACAGTCGATGAATTAAATTGCTGTTTCTATTCTTTGGCTTTTCTGTGGATTAAGCAAATGAGATACAAAGTGCTAATTAGTGAACTTTAGAGGCTTTTCCTCCAGTCTCCAGCTCTTATGCTAGCCTAACTTTGCCCAATTCAAGGTTTTTACTGCTACAGTCTAAGTAATGACTACAAAAAGCACTTGTCTGTCACTGCTGCCATCTTTCGTGAGCTACATGAAAGTCACTTAATTACTAATATGAAATAGCTGCAGTGTTTGTGGTCACCGCTGGTGTTTTCATGCAGCTGTGTTCTTCACCACTGTGGATTCTTAAAGGGGTCATATTATGGAAATATCACGTTTTGAAGTCTTTTGGGTGTTTGTCTTGCCTTTCGGCCCCCAAAATGTTAGAACTGACCAAAAAATCTGTAAGGTGCAGGCTCCCTACATTGAAATCCATGTGGTTTTACGAGCTGTTCCCTCAGTTGTCATCCAATGATGTCATTAGTTTTTGAATTTGCATAATACCCCCTCTACCTGTGAGTGCCGGTACCAGTAGAGGGGGTGGGGTGAGGTGAGCAGTGGCTCATTTGCATTTGAAGGGACAGACACTGAAACCAGCTGTTCTGAACAGCGCTGTTGTGAGCAGATGAAAAGAGTGCTGTGTTGTTTGATCCTTGGGGCATTTTGACCAGATCATGACACAGACATGTCTTTAAGACACCTGAGAAATAATTTAATTTGTGGAAACGGGGCATAATTCGTCTCCTTTAAGATCTGCTGAAGCAATAATATTGTTGTTACAGTAGTTGTAGCCGATCCCTAATCAACTATGAGAACAACGCATCACATTAAGGAAATGCATAAAACCTATTGTTTTGACTTAAAAACAACCTGCAGCTCCCGTGGTAAAAATCAAATATAACGCAAGAGCACGCATTCCACTGCTAAATAAACAGGCTGCTGTGAGTGGCATCAGTGCTGACTCCAGCTGAGAGCATGGAGCACCACTTCTCTAACAGAAGGATCTACTATAACACCTGCCCTGCATCCTCATCACACGTGCATGCAAATTCTTAGAGCAGAGATGTGGATGGCTCTATAATTGCTGGAGCAGAGGCAGAAGAATACATGGCTGTATACAGTACATTCATGCATATCTGGTCCTAACAGGGGCACCATGAAGCAGCATTTCACAAACACTTCAGAGGTCGCGGTGCAATTTATTTGAAAAACCTCCAGCCACAGGGCGAAGAACTGAGCTCTGCCGAGAAGTGATGACTGCTCTCAGCTCCAGTTCAGTTTTGTCTAATGCACAGAGGAGGAGAAGACGCCACTGTGATGTTTTCCATTTATTTTTCTTGACAAGTCCATTGGCTGGAGTCTCTTTATGAATTTGTTTATGCAGCAGCAGCCGTCGTGACCCCACACCGACCCAGAGGAGGGAAATGTCAACAGCACTGTCTCGGGTAGACATCAAGTGATGAGATTGAGCTCAAAGTGAGTGGAGGGCTGTGACTTCAGCACCGACAGAATAACTTTCAGTGAAATACGCATCAAGATGGAGTCCATCACTCACCGGTGATGGGAAACGCAACAGTTTGTGAGGCCACTTAAAAACCTCCACAGACTTTCAGTAATCATGTGGACAGGAAGGTCACCAACGTTTAAAGTCTGACCTGACAGCAGCTGAGCGAGTGAGTGTTACGCCCTCACAGAGCACATGCTCTCTGTCAGTCTGGCGAACCAAGCACAACAGCAGCTCTCTGCTCACTTCTGTAAGTGTTAGCACAGCTGAGGCGCCCAGACAGACACGCATCAAACCACAGACCTGTATTTTGACCATGGATAGAAATAAAAAGTCCTGACTCGTCTTGTTGAGGAGCCAAAGGCAGAGACAGAGTTTTGCTCATCACATAATTTTCCTCTCATTATGTCGACTTGAGTGAGGAGTAAAAAATCACAGCAAACAGCTACAGTAGCAGCTGTGTGAGAGGGAGTGGCATTAGTCACAGTGGCAACAATGACAATGTTATCAGTCTAATGTTTATTAATGTTTTCCATATTCATCGTCTTAGTTTAGCCTGCTCGCATGGTGTTTGCTTGAGAGCATTAGACACAGCGTGCAGCTGAAGCTGATGGGAATGTCATTAGTTTTGCAGGTATTTGGTCTAAAACCGAAGTATTCAACAAATTTAAATTCTGCCCTGGTGTTGCCAATAACAGGAAGGTCAGGAAGGTAATTTTAATTCATCCTGAGGGGAGGTATGAATGTCTGTAGAATAATTTATGGTAATCCATACAACTCAGGCATTAGGTACGAGAAGCCTGAGGTGTACTCAGGCATCTTGTTGATGTATCTCCCTGGAAAACAGAAAATCTGACCTGCTGGAGGAAAAGTTAGGAGAGAAGTCAATATTTCACCATAGTCTGTCCAATACTCGAAGAAATATTTCTATATATTTCTATATTATATCTGAACACCCCAACCTGACATCGACTTCCCCACTTCCACTGAGACCCAACTGAAGGGGAACTCCGCAAGATTTTTACCTTAATTAAACAGCTTCAGAGAAATTGTGATGGTTAAAAGACTTGTTACAGGGAGAATGGAGGCTCTCTGCCTTCCACCTGGTGTCTCTTGGCCTAAAACCAACTTGCAAGGTCAGCATCCCTGATCCGGTGTCCCAGGTCTCGTCTCAGCGGGACAGACAAAAACATGCTCTATAACCCATAATCTCTTGTTTATGTCAGATAAGACTACACAAATACACACAACATGAAACGTCTATGATATATAACCCCCCCCCATGGATCTCGCCGGGTTCGCTGAAAACAAATGCACATGGGGGGTCGGTTGTAATAACACAGCTTTTGACAACATCTCCTTTTAAGGCTACAACTGTGCCACAACTGCACACTGCACAGCACTACACACCCACTACAGTATGGTGCTTGTGGGATGATTTCTGTAATCACCAAACCAACCACTACACTGAAACAAAAATTACATTCCTGCTTTATAAAACGTGAGAGAGAGGTCAGATGCTGCACTGCCCTCTCAACAGTACACCAGCTGCAGCAGGCTATTTTATCACATGTGCAGATTGTGGCACTTGCCCCGACTGCTCAGTGGTCCAGAGATCAGACAGTGAGGCTTGGAAATGTAAATGAGTGCAACTGAGGAAAAGAGCACTCCCCTCAGTCAAACTACTCATACTAACCACAAAGACATGTGGTGTATGTTATGCATCTATGCAGCTGTATAAAGACAAAAACACACACCAGTGTTCATTTTCTCTTCATCTTCCCAGCTGTAAACAGCCCCTACAACACCTCCCCCTGCAGAGTGTGTTCCCCTTCCACTCCTCATTAGAAAAGCACATGTGTTCATAATCACGAGTGCCCTGCACAAAGAGCCTCCATGTTTGTGTTTGTACTGTGTGTACATGTTTACAAGGACAGCACAGTATGTGTTGTATGTTTGCAGCTCTCTGTGCATTTCTGTCTATGTTTTGGTTGTGGGTATTTGCGGTGTGTGTGTTGTCATACTGATGAAGATGATTATGTTTATTCTGTTTCAGTGTTGTTTCTTATGCTGCAGTGTGTTGCCCTCTCCAGGACATCAAACCACATTAGTATGTGTCTCAGAAACACTTGGACCAACATGCAGTTTGTTTGAAAATATGGAGCTACTGGACAACCAACATTTGAGAGTGTGCATCTATGAAACAACAGAAAACTCATTACCAGTACACTGGTGATGTAGATGTTCAAAACAAGTTCATCTAGGCTGGAAGCCCAAACAACTGCTCCACTTGACCACTTAAAAAGATTTGTTGATCCACATAAGTGAACTCAGCTGTCCAGGAATCAATCTCCAACATACAGGAGCTCTCAGAGATCCTTTGCTGATCATTATAACTAAGCACCACATGCATCATGGTACGAGTCCAGGGATTTTCTTTGATAATTGGGAAGTGAAAACAAAATAAATTGTGAAAATAGAAGTTCATAGAAGTTCAAATGTAAATAATAATGGGATTCAATGTCTTTATAAAGTCATTACTTTCCACACTGATTTCAAAACCTTTGAAAGGTATTTAGCAAAACACTTCACTTTGAATAAGTCAGAGAGCTATTTTATTATTTCCCCATTGGCATTGTCCTTGAGACTATAATTCATTGTTTCATCTATATAATGTCTTACAGCTCTGAACAACTGAACATTTTTTCCCTGATGGCCACGGACGGCATATTTCCAAATCTGTGACCCTCTAAGAAACCAAACAGACTTTTTCCAAGAAAATGTTTTCATTCTGGTGCTTTTGAGTCCTGGCTCCTGAGGGTTTGTGCCCTTTCACCCACTGAGGGTATTTTTCTTCCCTGCTTAGTTTTCCCTATCCAAATTGAGGATGTCATACTTCGCAAAGTAAAGCCATTTAAGGCAAATTTGTAGTTTATGATTTGGGGCAGGATAAATAAACTTGAACTGGGAGATTGTTATTCAAACACCCCTAATATAGCTAACATAACATACATTAGGGAAAGAGACAGTAGGAGAATCTGTATTCTGTATTAACAGATTTTCTGATATAAGATATGACAAGTTTGGAGAACTTTTGCAAGAAAGAGAAAAAAACAAAATGTAATTCTGGGTAATTTTGAGTTTAAAGGTCATGTATCTGAGTTTCCAGTTTTATTTTAAATTTTATTATCCATAAGAAGACAAATTTGTGGCCTTAAGAACCAAAAATCACCAGCACCAGACAGGCTCTCATCCTGTTTTCTGACTGGTCTGTTGGGGCATGGCTGAGAGCAGCGACTGGTTTGTTGTGACATCACAAAGTTACAGAAGCCCTGACTCAGTTTCTGAGGACTCTGTGGACTGAGGCTTTGATACTTTTACATTTTTAATATAGAACTTAGACCTGATTCATAAACAAACTACAAATGGACATCTATTTTTATACAAGATGGGGCATTTTAAGATGTAAACCGTGTAGTAGCCGTGACATCTGGGAGCAGTGGAGCGCTGTAGACTAACCTCACTACGATGGATTCACTTAGCACAGGATGGTTGTAAAACCTGCATCGGGGTGGCTCTTACTCTTCACACTAAAATAACAAGGAGCTTCTCTAATTTGGAGACTTGTTTTTTCTTCCTCAGATGACTGCGTGCAAACACTCGCAGCCTCTTTCTCTTTCTCCTCCCTCTCATTTCCTCCTAATTGCATTCAACTTCAACCAGCCTCTTTCATTTTCTCCCTCTCTCCTAATTGTGTGGTGTTTATGTATTCATGGGGCATTTCTCTCCATACTGTGCTCTGTGTTTTCTGCTGAACACCACCCTCTGTCCCTCTCTCTACTAATTGTGTTCTAGTTGCCTTTTTTTTTTTTTTTTTTTTGCGTGACTTCTCTCTCTCTTTCTTAATTACACTCTGCTGGTCCATTGTTGTACTGACCTTATTCTTCCTCTTCCTCTGTGTATTTATCACTCCAGTGGACTCTTGTCCTTTCCCATCTTTTTTCCTGTCAGTCTATCCCCAGTCACCGCTTCCAGCCTCCTTATTTTCCAATCAGACCCCTCGCCACTCTTGACACAGATCTAATTTAATAATGTTCACATGAATGTGTGTGTGCATACATCAGTTCTGATGAGGAACTCGCCGATTACAACCAAAATCTTTGTTCATTTCCAACAAAACTGATTTGATGCTTGATGGGGAAGTTTTGTTTTGTTTTTTAGTTTAGGGTTAGTCAATCTTTGATTGTGTTACGGACAGTATGTAACTTTAGCCTCTAGGTGTCATGGTATGGCATGTCATCACCCCTAGATGCTAAAGTAGGATGGGATCATGGGAATTGTCATCTTCATCACTGCTGTCAGCTTCTCTGGTTTGGTTTTCCTTCAGTGTCAGTCAGGAGGTTTTAACCAGTCACCTTGTCTCCACAACAATCAGAGCAGGGGATTAAAAATGCGGAACAATATATAGCTTCACATTTAAAGTCAGTCTTCTGATACCAGGGAAGGGCAGTGCCAACCTTTGTCTTGATGTTTTCTCATAACTTTTGAAGCAGACATTGCGCAGGGGTTTTACAGCTGCAGAGGTGTCCTCCTCTCCATAACAAACAGAAGTCAGAGATTTGCAACCCTCTTCACTGAACACAGAGCAGTCTCATGTTTCCAGCATCTCGGAGCAGCTGAACATTTAGCATTTCATCTTAAATCTACACGTCCAAAGTCAATTTTTAGCTTCTGACAGGAAACTACATCACTGACCCTTGGGTATAGTGTATATAACATCTTTGGCAGATGACCAAGTGACACACACCATTGCTATGATGATCACAGATTTCTCCAGGTTTAAGAGCTGCTGGAGACATTTGTCTGAAACACAAAATATATATTACAAATTATAACTTACATTAAACCTGTTACAAAAACATTCGTGAGAACTGATGATCACGTCAGGACATCAAGACTTAAAACTGCTAAATTTAGTAGAGTATCTGTGTCTGTTATGATCAGGCTACTGGAATAAATCTGACATTCAACACTGTCATTTCTATAAGAGGTTTATCAATCTGACTCCTACCTGCTCATGTCACTTCATCTCAGCAGCTAAAACCAATAAAAGGCAAATGCCTTAATTAAGATATTTATATGTTTATGTGTTCACATGCATGTTTGTACAGTATTAAACTCCAGTGTTATGAATGGAAAACAGTGTTTTCACTATATGAAAGTGAAAGAGAGAGATTCAATATTACATAGTCTCTCATAGCTGTCTTGTTCCTATATAAAGAACTATTTAATAGGAGAGGGTGAGATGAAGATGGTGTGGTGGTGGTTGGGGCTGGAAAATGAGGAGAATGAAGAGCAGGAGGAAGACGGGAGAGGAAGGTGGGAAGCAGAGCTAGAAATACAGAAACATGGCTCCTGCTTCTGCTCTGCTCCTCTCCTGACACTCCCTGTCAAAGTCTGAAAGAAACAAGGTGAATCAGATCCCAGGGTGGGACAGAGGGAGGAAAAAAAGGAAATGAAGGAAGAGGAGAGAGAAACAGTGAGGGGGGTCGTTCAGGAGAATCTCCTGTTGTATCCTCAGATGTTTTCAATTGCTGTTGTTGAATCACAACAAATAGTCAATCAGCAGGTTGAGAAAGACAGAGAGGTTGATGTATTGATGGGTATTTCCTGGATGGGGGTGGGCTGATTATGCATGACTAGATTAATAAGTGGATGAATGTATTGATGGATGTATAAATGGATGGAGGAATGGATAGATGGATTAAGACTGATAGATGGATGAAGGTATGGAAAGTAAAGTCCATGAGTCCCGCACACTTGACTGCACATTGGACCACTCTTTGTTATTTCTTCTATATTTCTGAACTAAAAGAGAGAATAGAAATGCATGTGCCTCCTGTCTTCTCTCTAAAACACACACACACACACACACACACACACACACACACACACACAGACACTCCTGAATAATTTACACCCACTACTTCCTAACCCACATTAATCTGTCACCTCCTCAGCTTCTCTGGGTATACATGCTCTGTGTGTATCCATCCATGTGTGCATGAATGTGTGAGTTCATAGGCATGTGAGTCTTTCACTATGTGTGCACGTGGGTGATGCACGTGGGCGTGCACACAGTGCATGCCGGTTGTTTACAGGTTTCTGCAGTGGCAGACTCTCGAGCGGCTCAGACACACTCTGAGACGACAGCATTTTAACTTACAAGAAGCTCAGCTCTGCACAAAGCCGCCCACTCCTGCTCAGGACTCAAAGCACAGCAGCGTGACAAATGGCACAGAGCTGCTGGCTGCCAGAACACCCCAACTACTGTGAACTCTGGGCAGAAACCCAGCTCGCATCCTGTGTGCTGGACAGGACAGTTTTCTCTAAGAGGAAGATCAGAAGTGGCAACGTGGTCATCTGCAGCATTTTCTCATCTAAACATGTGTCCAAGCTGATTTTACTTCATTCAGCAGTTGGATGACACAGCATGTTATAATATAATAAAGACATCACGTTGGTGACTGTTGAGTCATTCTCTAATGGCTAATGGCTAAAGAGTGTTTGTGCTGTCACGCTGACCTTTGACCTTTGACCACCAAAGTCTAATGAACAGTGTGCCAAATGTGAAGGGATTCCTTCAAGGTGTTACTGAGATATCACGTTCACATACATGGGACAGACAGATGGACAGACAACCTGAAAACATAATGCCTCTGGCCTCGTCTGTCACTGGCACGAAGGCATATGCATGCCCACACATTTGCAGAGAACCACACACACACACACACAGACACCTTGTGTAAATTAACTTGCCTTACATGTTTAATGTAATTCCTGCGTGTGTGTGTTGTGATCACTAAAAGCCTGCGTTCACTTAGTGGTTAACAAGATAACCTGATCCATCAGATAATGATTACCACCCTGGCACAGACACAGAGGCATCATCAGTACCACACACATGTAGATTTAAGTGCCTTGTTGTTGTTTTTTATAGCAGCAAAAACCTCCTGCTGTTTTATTTATACCAGAGCATCAGAACAGGAGCTGGATGCTGGAATAAAAAGTGATCGCCAGTACCTGGAGGGATGTAACACTTACATCTAATTATAAGTTTATTTTCAAATTTAAAGAATCAATAACATAAAACAGGTAAATAGAACATTAGACAAACCCTGCAAATATAAACTCGTCCCGTGTAAAATGTTATTTCTGGACTGAAAATAAATGATCAGAATGTGTATGTAACACATCACACAGATCCAAGCAGTTCTGATGTTAATGTGTTTTCATGGTTACAGTGTAAAGACTTAAAGTTTGCATATTTTACTCTGGTATATGATTGGATCCTGCTCTGTGTGTGGGTAAAGTGTGTGAATAATTCATTGAGATAAATATTCACAGCTGTTTGGATGAACTATGTATAGATCTGTTTTGTTTTACTTCTTTCAGTTCTGCAGTGTAACATGTTTGTGTGCATCCTTCATCCACAGAGACAGGCTGAAAACCTCAGGTGCACTGCTGTATAATGATGTTGTCACTACACATTCCCTTAATGTTTCTGCTAAATTATCACAGGAAAGATATATTTAGTTTGTACCTTGTGTGGGGGCAGATTTTCAGGCAGATTTTATATATATATATATATATATATATATATATGTATGAGAGAGCGAGAGAGCGAGAGAGCGAGAGAGAGGAGAGCAATGAGAGACATTGCATCATATGTGACTGATCAGTCTGGGCTGCACATGAAACAGTGGAAGGCCATGATTGCTATATGCACGGCTCACTGATCGTCTCCTTTGCAATAAAACTACACATGTATTTTAGGAAATCCATTTGGAAACTAAATAAGCCTCCAGAACTGCTGCTGGCTATTAAGTGAATGAAACAAGATAAGCATGATTATTTTGGCAGTGTAATGAATGTGCAGCACATTAGGCTAGGTACATCTTCTGTCCAATACAACAGGCCTGCAATAAATCCTCCACCAAGGGGTCGACAGAAAAATAGAAATCGCTGTCAGTGGAGCACACAAGAATTCAGAGGCACTGAGACTACAGTCTCTATAATGATCACAAAGGTCAATCAACGCTGTGACCTTTGTGAAGGCAGCATACATCTGCTACTATAAAGGTGCTGTAATCGTCAGCAAGACCTAGAAAAACCCATCGAAACAATTCAGTGAAGTTTATCAACAGCTGAACTATTTAATATATGAGTTAGTGTTGTGGCCAAGACCACCTAACCCGAGATCGAGTCAAAACCAAGACCAGAGGATACCAAGACCAAGACCTACAGGGGAGGCGAGACCAAGTCCAAGACCGAGACCAAACCAATGCAGGACCATTTTCAAGACCATTACTATATTCAGTACCAGTACTCATAATAATCATGTAGCTTGAAATTTACATTATTCCTCAGATAAAAAGAAAAGGTCATTTTATATAAAATCCATACTACATTTAACTGAAATAAAGTTTCGTTTGAGCAGAATAACAGCACAGAACCTGAACCTCCCACTTTTGACTCTGGTGCAACAAACTTGGTTACACAAACAGTTACTTTGCTGAACAATTTTAATTATCTTAAAGTTACTGAATTACATCACATAAACCAAAGTGAGTGAGTGACAGAGAGACATTTGCTGCTGCAAAAAAAAAAACATGTCACTGCAGCTGTGATCTTGAAAGTCTAGCTCGACCAAGACCGAGACAAGACCGAGTAAAAATGTAGGCCAAGACCGGTCTTGAGCAGAAGGTGTATTAACTCAGACTGCAGACCTCAGTCCCAGGCTTTGATTGACACATACAACACAAAGACAGCTTATTTGGTGCCTGTTCCCGAGAAAATGTCTTTTTGTCTGACTGATTTCCCTGTTGGTGCAAAGGTTTGACCCACAGTGACACAGCTCAGACGCCGCAGCCTGACATGGCAGATTATGAAAAGAAATCCTTTCAGGTGCACAAATGACTCAGAGGTTCGTTGTGTAACCCTGTGAGGAACAAGCCATTTCAAGTTGGGATTGACACTGTGGGTGACAAGAAGACAGAGACCTCGGCTGAGCAGCACAACGTGATGCGATGTTGTGAAAGTAGCTTAGTTAAGTGAGAAGTGAACATGAGTGTGAGCTGTGAAAACTCCCTGCTCCTCTCTGAGCTGGAGAGGAAACCAGAGATTAGTTTAACCTCAATGACCATCTCAGCACTGTAACTAAGAAGGTCAAGGATGCCCGTATGTCATGGGGTCACTATTTCAGAAGACACCAACCTATATAGTTGTTCAGGGGGTGTTCAGTGGTTGAGTGGTAAGAGCACATCCCATATGGGCATAGTCGAATGCTGGTTCGATTCCAACCAAGACGATCTTTACTGCATGTCATTCAGTCTCTCTTCACTGTCCTATCAAATAAAGGCATAGACTACATACAGTTGTTCAGGTTGGAGGTCTTGTTTACAGAAACTGAATCTGCTGGATGTGTAAATAAGCAGTACAATACTGTACATCTCCTCTGTATGTAACTGCAGGGATGTTTTCATAATTAGGTAACAGTTGGGCAATTTTTCAGATGGTGGGAACCTTCCTCTGAGACTCTGCTCCATGTCGATGTGACTCCATCACATGATTTCTGCAGACTCATCCGCTGCACATTCAAGATGCTGATCTCCTGTTCTACCACAACCACACTCTGACCTTCCAGGCAATCTGTCCACTGCTGGAGAGTCTGTGTCCAACCAGCCTCATGTTTTGTCCTTGGTGACAGGAAGTGGAACCTGACATGTGCTCATTCACCTCCTGGTTCAGCACGTTGTTCACTCTGAGTGATCCTAGCCTTTCTGTCACCTCAAGTCAGTCTGTTCATTCTCCTCTGACCTCTCTCTTCAGCAGGATGTTTTCTCCACAGAGCTGCTGCTAACACGAGTGGATAGTTTGTGTTTTTGGTTCCATTCTGAGTAAAAACTCTGGAAACTGTTGTGAAAAGTGAAAATCCAAGGAGATTAAACAAATCACACAGACATGCAGGCGTCTTATAAAGTACTTACTGTGAACACCATCTGGTTTGTAACTGTATGTTATAATTAATGTCAATAAAAAGTCTCACAAAATATAAATTGATGTTAAAACTATTTCAAGTTTATTTACAATTCAGTAAGACAGTGACAAACATCACCCATTAACTTAAAGTAATTAACACGGTGGGATAATGTTCAGGGATTATTTATAAAGAATCTAGAAGAAAGAGCCAGAAGAGACTTTACTACAGCAACACTATCAGGATCCAGCTCTGTGTTATAGTACAAACAGTCTGGATAATAGAACACAGAAAGCTCCCTGAAATCTGATCCTTTAATCCATCCTTACTCCTCGAAAAAATATCACATCTCCGCCTCTCCTCTTTTCAACAGAGACACTCTATGTTAAATCTGCTCATTTATGCTAATGCAAACACAGCGTCCTTTGGGTGGTATTTAGGAAACTGTGAAACTGATGTAACGATGTGGGACTGTGTGCGTGTATGTGTGTGTTCCAGATGGCTCGTTTGTAAAACGAATGTGAACAGTGCAGGTTAGTAAAATGTTCTTTTCTTATCTGTATGTGTAGCTCTGAATGACGATGATGCTGTAGTGCACTGAGATCTAACAGGTGACCTTAAAGTCACATTATTATAAAGTCACACTAAACACCCCACTTGTCCTGTCCAAGCAGAACAGACCACGGTCTGATCGCGGTCAGAGATCCCACAGGTATTAGTGCTGTGGAACGTGTTTTATAGTCTCAATAAATTCATTTTTTTAATTCCACATTTTTTTTTTTTGAAACATGAAAGTTTCACAGAAGAGCCCAAAAAAAGAGAATGAATTCTATTGTCAGTAAATATTTTATATTGGTTTTCTAAATTATTCTCCTCAAGACCATGAGCTAGATGAATACATCAAACAGACACACAGTAAAGATCAACCAATAATAGCTTATTGGGGATATTAGTACATGAGTACTGTTTCAGTTTGTGTTGACTGGTGCAGTACAGAGATCTCTAACTAACTTGTAGGTTCATCAGAAACACTGTCACTATTCCACTGGTTTGTCCACCAGGGACACTGAAGTAAAAAGTTGAGCTGATCATATAACATATAAATAAGTAAATGAACAGAATTAACAATGGACTTACACATTTAAACCCTGTGGACCTGAACAGATTTATCTGTCTTCAACAAATCAAGATTCCTCAACCGAATTGTTGAAACAAAAAAGCAGAATATTTGTTGTTTTCTGTCATATATGGCTGTAAACTGAATATCTGGGGAATCAGATTATTCCTCGCTTCATTCAGAGCCTCCTGGAACCCCAAGCAATAAAGCCTGAACCTGAACTGCCCCATCTGGGATCCACTGATACAACCAGCAGCATCATTTTCCGAGGAGTAAAGCCCACTGCAGTCAGTCAATACAGGAGAGCTGATGTGCTGCAAACATCAGAACCACACGTTCAGTCACATCAGAATGACTCCAGTATGTCATCCTGTACATTCAAGTCAAGTCATTACAACAAACACACACATCCTCCAGTCTCTATTTCAACCTTCTTTTCTTTAACCCAGGAAAAAAAGCAGCTCAGTGACAGGAAAAATAATTAGATATCAATGACTATAATAAACACTATTGGCTTCTATGACCTGTCCGATGTTTATTTCCACTCTGATTTGCCTGGATGTCAATGAATGTCAATAAACTATATTTAAGTGACTGTAAAGTAGCATTATTATATATAAAATGACTTGACAGCTGTTTGACCAGGCTCCAGAATCCACCCTGCCTCTGAGGCCAGCAGCACCAGTTGTCATCTTGCTGCTGCCACAGGCCTGAAGGTAAGCACCATAATTGACATTTACAAAGACAGAGACAAATGAGATAACGAGCTGTGGTATAACCCAAAGCTAAATAATAAATGCTAATTGACACCGAGGTATGCGTCATTTATTGGATTATGCCCTGTATATAAAACATGTGATGTATACCATATATGACAGCAGGCTGCAAGCTGGAGGCAACACATGTTACAGAGTGAATTCTGCTATTGACAGAATAAATTATTTCTCGCTTTTCACACCTTCCATGGCAAGAAGGTGGATTATATGGTTTGTCAAGCTGAGCCACAGGGGAGGCCCAGAGGAACACTGTGCTGCTGCTTGTAAAAACAAGAAATGTGTTTTAGTGTTTTTCTGGGTGTCAGCTGAATTGCATAGCACACATATATTACACACTTATATCCATGTGTGTGTGTACATATAACCCTCACCATGCCTCATTCTTAACCGCCTTACTGAGGAATAAAAGTCTTAATAGATACAGATGTATTTCCTTGTTGGAAAAGTCATAATCTCTATTTGATGTCCCGTTTCTAAGTAATAATGTTATAACATAAAAGATACAAACATTATGACTCGGGGCAGTATGTGACTATCGTGTAACTGCTGTATTATATGTGAGGTGAAAAGTCAGTTCTTCTACACTGTGTGTGATGTGGGAGAACAGGTGTGCAGACTGAAGTCTACATTATCAAGGCCAGAAGACGTGAGTACCTAAAGACAGGGAGTCTGTGGCGGCTCTACCTTGCAACTTACAGGACTTAAAAGGATCTGCTTCTAACATCAGGGCACAGTCATATGTGTTTCAAAGACCTTAGCGCTTTCAGGCAGGTGTGGTCATAATGGTAGCTTATCAGAGTATAACATAATGTATAATGTATAATGTATAATGTATTATAAATTACAGAAACTGACTGGATAATGAGATTTCAAGACAAGACTGCTATGTCAGTTGTTGTTTTCGTTCCTCAGCAACTTGATTTAAAGTCTTGTTGTCTTCATCAGCCCACTGAAGAAAGTGAATTACACACAGACAAATAAAAACAAGTGTCAACTGTTACTGTGAACGTCCCTTTTCAAAATCAGGTACCTGCTGTCAAATGTCAATGTATTAGAACCCAGTGTGCGTTATGAAGACACAGCAGGCTTTTACACTCCACTACCCCCCAATGAACCCATTCAAGAAACATAATGCATCATAAAACAAATTCTACTAAACCATCTTCTCCCCCCCTCACGCACTTTGCCGTGAATTACTCCGTGTGTCATGAAAAACATGGATTATGATGACATGGCTGAGCGGAAACCATTTACTTGACATTCAGCTGTAATCTGTGGATGTTGTTGGGAAGGCAGCAGAGGATCAGCCAAGCATACACGAAGGTGGAAGGACCAGAAACAGAGTGATGGAGGGATGAAAACAATTTGTTCCCAGTAACATATTGGTCTGTAACAGCCGCTCGATCCATGGATCATCCATTTCATTGAAACACACTGTATTAGATGAGATTAAAAAGCCGTTCAGTGTGTGCATGTGGTGCAGGGGAATGGAAGGTACAATAACAAGTTGCTGACGCCAAATCCCCCGGCTGCTGAGCCGCGTCCTGCCTGTGGAGGATTGGATCTTATATCTATCTGATATCGCTATTAAAGAGAAAATGAAACATGTCTCTCTGAATTCTGGTGTATAGCACAAGGCTGCTCATACAGGCCTAGACACTCCTGAGGTTGTCAATGGCATTCTGGGAGATGTGGATCACTGATTTCTGATTATATAAGTCTATTTTGATACAATTTACTGTCAGCATTTTCCTGCTACATTTAGTATTTACATTTAGTTATCTGATCTATGTGGAGAGAAGTTTTTATTGTTACTATGACAGCAACCTCTCCTTTGCAGAAATCAGATTACCTTCATACAATGCATGTGTTGTTGCTAAGAACGCATCAGAGCTGTGTTACTTTACCACTGCTTCACATTTAAAAGAGACATATCATGCTCCTTTTCCACAAATTACATAGTTCCCAGGTGTCTTAAAGACATGTCTGTGTCATGCTTCGGTCAAAATACCCCAAGGATCAAACATCACAGCGTTCTTTTCACCTGCTCAAAACAGCCCTGTTCAGAACGGCTGGTTTCAGTGCCTGTCCCTTAACCACTGCCCACCCCTCCCTGCTCCCTATACCAGTACCAGAACTCACAGGTAGGGGCGATATTATGCAAATTCGAAAACGAATGACATCATTGGATGACAACTGAGGGAACAGCTCGTAAAACCACATGGATTTCAACCTAGGGAGCCTGCATATTACAGTTTTTTTTTGTCAATTCTCCCTTTTGGGGCCAAAAGGTAAGACAAACACCCAAATATATGTTAAAGGGTGATATTTCCATAATATACATGTCCCCTTTAAGGTGTTCAGCTGGCAAACCACAGGGTGTCTTTATTGTGCAACAGCCCCAGGAAGTGTAATATATCTGTCACTAAGATTCATGCTAACTGTGTTTTTCACTTAAAGTAATCAGAGAAATAAGGTCACCAATTAGTTTTTCCTGTGATCTACTGTTCACGGCTGCTCGTGTCATTTATTGTCTTTCTGCTTTATTAAAACAATATGATGCAATGAATCCCTGCTGCCCACAGTGTGTTTGGCTGCACTGTAAGACGATACAGCAGCTGCTCTCACTTTGTTGGATTTCTAACAGTTTAACTGCTCTCAGAGTTCAATACATATGTGATGTATGAGTGTAAACACACTCCCACCAGTCACCATGGCGCCACTAAAACCAACCAGGACTCAAATCTTAATGACGTGAATTTAATTTGCTATCATTTTTGTGTCACTGCACTGACGACGACCAGATGTTCTCCTAAGTGAAGAACAAGGAGAAGAAACCATGAGGGGGTAAAGCCATTTGAGGACCTGTGTTGCTTTTAGGGTTTGGAGTTACAGATTCAATTTCATCCCTGGAGTAGAGTTACCGTGGGGAGTGGCGTGTGCTGCTGAGGTTAACAGTAGCATTACACTTCATGAAATAAACATGGTGACTGTGTCCTTCTAACTACATTAAGAGCCCATTGTGTGTGTGAGTGGCTGGCAGTGGCTTCGGGGTTTGTCCTTAACTTAATGTAACCACCAAGCAATGTGTACAAGTCTTAATAAATCTTGTGATATGTTGCTGTTACCCGTCTGTTGGCTGAGAAAAAGCTTCATCAGAACATATAGGAAAAAGCCATTATGTGTTTTTTTACACTTCATTACATATCATCAATCTGCATTGTTCAGTGCATTTCAGAGGCCATATTTGCTGATTAAGTGCTATATGACCTGAGGTGTGCATCCACTTCAGTTAGTCCCTTCCAGCTGCCAGAGATATAACCATCCAGTGCATGACGGCACAGAGGCTGAGAGCAATGAAAACAGTGAGACTGATTTTTAAAGAGGAGAGGAAAGTGTCTCTTTCTCCTGCTTTACACTCTTCTATGAGAAATCTATAAAACTACCATATTCTATTTAACTGCTCAGTGTAAAAGAAGAAGGGCGACTGTAAAACCATTGATGTTTGGATTGTATCATGAAGAGGAGCCTGCAGACGTCTACAGTTAACACAAAGGCTGTGTTTGAGTGCTGAAGAGCAGTGATGAGCCACAGTCATCAGTGAGGAGGAAGAAATCAACTCTGTGAACTTGTAACTTAGCCAAAAACACAACGACCCAGATCACATGGGTATGTGATATTCACAGTGAAACATTAGCTTTCATTCATATAGAGCACGTGTAATGACTCAACCTCGCGTTTGCATGCAGGCTCTCTAATAATACTCTCACTGCCTCTTCTACAGCTGCTAATAGATGTATACTAATAAAACATCCAGGCCACACGTTGTACTGTCACATTCATCTGCAGTTAAATCACTTACTTGTTCTTTTTGAGCTATTTGTTAGCTACTTCAACAACTTCCTCCATGTGTCCATGTTGTTTTTGGAGCATTCTGGTGACAGATGTCCAAGGTTGAATTTCTTTTTCATATATAATATTGTTCTGGCTTTACTCAGATTGAGAGGCCACAGTTTCTCCTCTATATGTAAGTAGATTGATGCCTCTTAATGTTAGATGTCTGTTTTAATAAGTGACAGCTACAGCGTGATAGCATGAGCTATCCTGGTTACCATGGCCATGAAGCACGTCACAGTATTGCCAGCATGGGTTTAAAGTTGTCACTAATGTTTGGACACATACTAAATCATAAAACTGTCAGCGACATGCTCCGGCTGTGCAGCTTCGACAGATGCTTTTCTTTCATTGTTATCTTTCACTAATTTCCCTGCAGATTCTACAAGGACACAGCCGAGGTGGATGAGTCGTCACTGTGATCTATATTTGTCTGTAGGCTTTTTTGTTGCCACAGTGATTTAGTCAAAGATAAGACAGCATGACTGGAGATGAAGATTTCCAAGGACTTCTGAATTATTTGATAATATATTAATCAAAGTTAATTCTGTTCTGATTTCAGAGTCATTAGATCTGTAACTGAAGACTGAATAAATGCATCAGAGTTATAATTTAACGTAGTAGTCAGACCCTGTGGAGATGAACTCTGTGCGACCTGGGTTGAATTTAAAGAACATTTTTCTTCTTCATTTGCTCCAGGATGTTATTTACTTCCTGCCACTTTCACTCTCTGTTGTTACTCCTTCTTCTTTCTCAGTCTTCCCTCCCCTTGAACTTCCTGTTGTCTTGCTGCTCTTTAAATAATCCAACCAAATATGTAATAATGTTTCCTGCTCTGAGCTTTCTGCCTTCCTCAGCACAGAACTGCTTTGACTGTTGACAGAGGAGCTTCATGTTCACACACCATGTCAGTTGACTGGAAACCGTGATTAGGAGGGAGAGTAAAAGCTGCAGGAGTACGGATGATCAACATTTACTCCTGGGTGTGGTTAAAGTCACAGGTGTATTATGTTTAGGAGCCTGTGTGCAGCTATGATGTGTGCACACTTACGCGCACACTTTAACTTTGTCATGTTTCTGTGGAAATAAATTATAAATAAGAAACTAGCAGAAAGGTGACTGATGGATGAATGGATTTTGTCTATTCATCTTGACTAAGGTAATAATTTATTCACTACAGGCACAGGCTACTGGAAGCTACTGGACATTTTTAAGATGGAATGTTTTACTCAATGCATGATTGATGTTACACCTTAAAATACTTGATACCTCAAGAAAATGATTTATATGTTGTCAACTTTGTCTCTATTCCATCAGTTGTTTTCACTGTGTTTAAAATCTAGATGATTAAAGCCACACTGACAGATATGTCCTCTCACCTCTCTGCCTTTAGCTTCACTCTGGTGGGAGTGAACAGTCTCCATTAATATCTTAATTGGGCTGCAAAAGGGTTGCTAAAAAGTGCCCCAAAAAAGGTTGAGAACCACCGGCTTCGAGACACACTCCTGACTGCTGGACTGATGAGCAACAGCTACAATAGACTGAAATGACTCTTTGTACACACACAGACATCATGATTACAATATTGCACAAATCCAAGTTTTCAGCACTCACTGAAGTATTTTTAAATATGTACTGAATCAACCTTTCATCTAGTGAAGAGAAAAAGACACAAAGCCTTCAAGTGGCCTTGGAGGATGGGTGGAAGATGAGAAACAAGGAGCAAAGTCTCATAAAGTCTACAAAAGAGTAAAATGAAATTCAGTGCTGAAGAAAGTAAACCCAAAGGAATGCTGGGACTTCATCAATAAGCTGGGGAGGGATAAAAAGATCTGAGGGGAAATACAGTTTGATAGTGTGGAAGAAAACAAGGTAACATCAGGACTGTTGAGGCCTGCGCTCGTAACACCTCGTCTCCCCCTTTAATCTTAGCACTGTCCAGTGGAGAGCACGGTCCATGTGCTGCACTGGCTTCACACATGAGGCACCTGTGAGCCTGATGGCTGCTGAAGATCTGACCCCTGTGTGTGAACCTTTCCTGTGTGCAGAGAAGCAGTGATGCCTGCTTCTTCAGAAACTCACTACAACCTGCTCCTCTGTCTCTCAGGGGATACAAATGTCCAGGTCCCAGATTTTCACCTGCACTTTGAAATCAGCAGGGACACTCATACTGAACAGGTATTGAGGACGGCCTCTAAACAGCCCCTCTCTCTGGCTGTTACGCCCAGACACAGCCTGCCCTGCAAACACCTTGTCACCATCTACACTGCAGTGGTAAGGCCATTTTCACGGTGAGAAATGATGACACTCAACATCATCTTGAGTTGTTTTAACTATTCATATCTCTTTTTATATCACTTATACCTCCCTTAATTATTTCTATCTTGTATAATTGCATCATTACAAGGTTTTACATCTTACTGTGCTTCCTCCTGCTCTCGGTTTGTCTTGTTGAGTTCTTCTGCCATGTTTTTTCTCTTATTCTTGTGTTTTTCTGCTGTTATGTCAAAGCATTTTTAAACCCCTGATAATACTACTACTACTAGACTACTGTGCAGAACAAACACACATATACAGCCTCAGACTTCAGCAAAGGAATGATCACCTGAAACTACAGTGTGATGAGATATGGCCTTGTCATATCAAAACAAATCTCCAGGTGTATCTCATGGGTTTGGTGTGGTGACTGTTAACACAACGTTGGAGCATCAGCTGAATGACTTTGTTTTGGAGGCGTAAATCATGATACACATTAAAAATGAGCTCCATCTGTGAGACATTTGATTGATCAGTGTGTCACTGGAAAACAACTAAGCTCACATTTCCATTTAACTTCCATCATTACAGCTAAACTTCAAAGTGGCATCAAGCCCCAGAAGAACCACTGACCAGATTAGAATGATTTAATTTCTCCAGCTGCATAACAACAGCTGGCACATCAGAGTCTGGTGACAGTAAAATGCAAATGAGATCATGTGCGACTGCGCTGCATGTTTAATCTGTCACTTTAATAGAACACTTGAATAGAGCACCAGAATAACCTGAAGTACTACAAAACAGTCACACTGTCACACTAAACATCTGCACTGATGTACAAATGCAAAAAGATGAGGAAAAAATACAGATAAAACAGACAATGGCAGCAATATGAACCCTTTGGAATGGCCTCATCACTGATGGCTGAGCTGGACTCCATCTAAGTCACAAATGTGGACGAACACAGTGTCCCAAGTAGCTCTAACACAGCATCTCCACAGGGTTAAGACCTGGGCTCTGAGTGGATCACTCAGAGTTGGATCTTCTTCTGAGGTTGTGCTGCTGTGTTGTGGATTTACTCTGGTGATTAGGATCAGCAGCTTCACCAAGTGGACTGTCACCCTGACAACATCCTGGACGAGACCTGGATAAATGAACCTTGATAAAACTGGGAATTCATTTTCCCTGCTCAGGCCCAAAGGCAATAGATCAATCCCAGATCCAGATGCTCTCTCCATTATATTTCACCTCTGGGAAGATGTTGGTTTGCAGTGAAATGTTTTCGACCATACACACAACACTGCTCGTTCTTTCCATTTCTTCATGATAACTCCTCTGAGATCTGTTTTTTGGGGCCAGGCTCACATCAGCAGATGCTTCTTGTGAACAGCAAACTAAAAAGTCCAGGTGTCTCTAACTCACACATCCTCTTTCATTGGCTGGATTGCTTTATAACTGTTTGATATGTTTGATTGTTGTTGTAACTTATGAAGAAAGGAAGAAAGAAAGAAAGAATGATGAAGATCAGTGGAGGTTATTCCAAAGGGTTCTCCTGTCACAGAGCTCTGCATAGAAGTTGAGAGGGAGGAAAAAAGGGGATTTACACTCTATCTCTGCCTCTTTCTCTCCCTCACCCATTCTCAACAAACTTTACTGACTCTGTGTGTGTGTGTCTGAGTCTGTGTGTGTCTGTGTGTATAAGAGTAAAAGACTGAAAGCCATCAATCCATCTCCCACCTCCAGTCGCCTTCTATAATTATAGTAATCCTGCCTTCCTCCCATGCAAACTCATACTCCCCTCATTACAATGTGTTGCAGTATGTGTATGTGTGTGCGCGTGTGTGCATGCATGCAAATAAGAAAACAACACCCCCACCTTTCTAATCAGACTTTACATCAGCTGTCACCCTTTCCATGCTGAAACAAGAGGCCAGCGACACACACACGCACTCTCTCATTGTACATATGTATGTGTTTGTCTGACATATATAATGCAGGGCCTGGCATGATGCAGTGTGTGTAAACCTGATAACCTGATACATTAGATAAGGATTATCTGACAGACACAAACACACACCACTGCTGTGATGTAGTATAACTCAACTTAACATGATGTATAGGTCAGTCTACTGTAGTCTACTGTTTCATGTTTACAGGCCTACAACCAGTTACTGTCTCGATCTTTGCACCATTGTGTTGGTTGAGTGCAAACTGTTGTGTTATTGATCAAAAGTTAATTCACCATCACATGTCCTTCAGTTCATACATTATCAAAGGAGCTGCAGATTGATTTTCTGCCTATTAAATAATAGATGAATCTCACCCCTTGATTCACACCTTAAGTTTGCACACCTATCAGCAGGAGCTAATACATCTGGAAGTGTTGTGGCAAGACATCTACTGAAACCATCTTCCCTGATAGTGTCATGTCAATAAATACATTACATTACAATAACCATTATTTTGTTCGACAACTACAGTTCCCATGAGCTTGTGACTTAGTTTCTGGAGCAGAGGCTCAAAGGGGTGTTGATGTTGACTAAGGTCCCATGGGTGCTGGCCATTGGCACGCTCTCAAGACCTCATGGGAGCTGCTTTAGCACCAGTGATAATATCTAGTGCAGTGGCAGAGTCCATATGGACAGACTTTCAGAGGGACCTGTCAAGTATTTAAGTTTACACCAGATTTCAGTTTACTTGTGTTACTGATTCAGTACCACCTGCAACATTTTGGGAAGAGATTTTGGGAGGAGGCTGGCAAATCTGCACTGCAGAGAGAAATCTGAGGTTTGGTGGAATTTAAAGAGGAGACAGGGACTAACAGAGAAAAAAGATGCAGGGGAGAGACAGACAGAGGAGGGGGAGAGCAGAGAATAAGGGAAGGAAAAGGAGAAAAGGAAAAGATGTGAAATTGCAGGGGTGTGGAGAAAAAGTGAAGAGACAGGTGAGGGATCATCAATCATAGGGATGTGAAGGAAGAGGAGATGAGGTGAAGAGAACTGAGCTGAGTCAAAGCAGGTGATAGTCATACAGGGAAAGGAGGTGGAGAAGAGGAGGAAGAAAGAAGTGAGAGAGAGGAGGAAAGCTGGATGGTGTGAGTGGGAATTAAAAGAGAAAAACAAGAGGGAAGGAATGATCAGAAAGACAGATGGATGGCAGGGAGTGGAGGAGAGAGGGAAACTTAACAATGATCCGACTCAAAGGGAGAGAAATGCCGCAGAGAGGGAGGGAGGGATTTATAAAGGACCTGAGAGAAAGGAACTGAAGAAGAGAAGGGGAACATACAGAGAGGAAGTACAGTGATAAAGAGGCTCCTTCTTTTCATCACTACTCTGCTTTAAATTCATCCACACAGACTCAGGGTGCAGGAGAGCAGCTGCTCTACACTGAAATAAATCTGCAAACAGAAGCAGCTTCTGCTCTTTATGTTTTATGTATCTGTTTATGTTTATCTGCTCATATAAGCCAGTGTTAGACTTATATCCAGGACTATGTGAGGAGCCTCTGTTTCATAAATAAATGTGAGGTTCTGGAGTGGACATCCAGCAGCTGCATGAGCTGGAGGACAAACATGAATAAAAGAACACAACGACAACAATTCATGTACAAGTTTGGAATTCATGGAGGGACATTTCCCTGGCTTTGGGAAAAGACATTTTACATCGAGGCAAAGCAGATGGATGTAGCCATTTTGATTTGATTTGGAGTGTGCATGCATGGATTACTGTATGTAGATGACCCACTGTGCAGGTCTGGAGTCCATCCTCCAATTTAAGTGTCAATGGAAACAACTGGACGTCTGTGTCCTTGTTTGCAAGTGAGTAAACCTGAGGCCTTACACTGTCATGTTTCTCTGCTCCTCCTCTTCTTCCCCACTCCTCTTAGCATTGGCAACAACTGACCCAGGATTTATTCGATTTGGTCCCATTTGACAGAAGTGGCCCTGTGTAAACCCTCTATAGCAAAGGTTCTGTTGGAGGGAGCCCCCTTGAAAATGTGCTTCAATCACTCTGACAGACTTGTTTGTGAAAGGACCTGTGACCAGAAAGTCAATCAATTCTCCTGTTTCCATTACAGAAAAGTGTGTGTGTGTGTGTGTGTGAGACCCGGCAGGACAGACAGACATCCATCATCATGCTTCATGCTTGCACCTTCTTCCTGAGGCCAAAGAGTCTTAATATATACTGATGTATTACTTTGTTAGAAAAGTGACAATTATTATTTGTTGTTGTGTTTTCAAGTAATGACTCTATGACTCAGAGGCAATTCCACTCTCCTTTTAGAAAGCTAACTCACACTCCTCCCCTCCCTCCTCTGTATCTGGGCAGAAAACACAAGAGACAACACACAGCACAGGACACCAGATGATTCCCGTCACACTCTGTGTGGTGCGCACAGCACGGCACCGACTTCACAACCACTAATGTTGCCTGTCAACCTGACATGCCAGCTAGAAATACGATGGGATGGTGGTCAAGCAGTGGGAGTCAATAAACCCACTCGGTTCCTCACCGAGACACAGTAGGAGTCACAGCTCATTATAGAGATAAGAGAGTCACTAGACCAAAGCTTTAAACTTCAATTCATTAAAGTAATCAATTAAATATTAAGTCTATGGTATATTAATCAATATTTCAAATCAATGAGTTTCATAATTTTGCCCTGAAATGAATATAAGATTTTGTAACAGTCTGATGAACTGTTTGGTTTCTGTTTGGGATTAATATAACTATAAACTGTTATTCCACTTTAGTTACGTTATTCATATTATTGATTTACAATACATAATCTTACTGCATTTTATCCAACTTCTTTCATGCAGATCAACTGTTGAGCTCACCATGACAACACGTCTTATCTTCCATAATTAACCAAACATCCAACGGCAACAAAAACACAATAATGTTTTTCTGACCAACATGTGAAATGGATTACTTGTACAACTTATCAAAATGATCTATTGCAAGTTTGTAGTATATAAAAAATACATGTCATTATATTTTTTATATTTGTTATTTTTTGGACATACAGGAGGATTTCGCTGATACAGAATCCAGTAGCAGTGAGATGTGACTAATATCTTAGACAGCTATGTCAGACTTATCGATTAAGTGTCTTTTTCATACGTGGTAAGGATGTCAGATCTTTCTAATGGAGAAATATTGATTATGCTTCAATCATTTTGACCCTGTAACCTAAAACTACTGGTGTGAATCTGCGCATGCTGTAAAAAGGAATGGATTGGCTTGTTGGACAAAAGCATTCAGGTTGAGAGGCAGCAGTGAAAAAGTGATATTGTTTTGTCCCTGGAGATAATGAGGTTGTGGGTCAGGAAATTTCCTCGGGCCGGCTGATCTGTATTCTACAAACAGAAGGACTGGAAGCAAAGGGGAAATATGAAAGTCTGTGGCAAACAATGCTTAATGATTAAAGGTGTGTGTGTGCGTGTCTGAATCCACTCAGCTGTTGTCAGTGTTTGCACATTCAGGAATCTGAATGAATAGATTCTTCTTTTTGTACCATAAACACCACCTGTTCTGTGGTGCTACGTCACATCATATCACATCACATCACGAATCTGCATCAGGACATCACTACATTGTCACAGTGTCTGGCAGAAACCCCCAGAAATGTTAGAGAATAAACTACACATCCTGTCTGATTGGAGCTTGAGCTATGTAATTCGACAGATACTGATATGTTATGTAGAATATCAGAAACAGTATGACAGAGTTGATCTTAATTTTATGGCACTTCCTAACATATCGTTTACTTTCATGTGATTAATGAATGGAAAATCACAGAAAGTTTATTTTGCCATGACTCTCACAGACACACACATACAGTACAGACATGTCCACCAAATGAGATGCACTTGTTGCGCAGAGGTAATAAAGTGTAGTAATCTCTCCGATCTGAAATCATCCCCCAGGATTTAAAAATTTCTTAAGGCCTCCTGATTTTTAAATCAGGCGATATCAATAAATTGAGTAAGCAACGACCAATATCCATCCTTCCCTGTATTTCAAAGATTTTGGAAAAGCTGGTCTATTTCAGAATAACCAAACACTTAGAGCTTAACATTATATTCTATAAACACCAATATTGCTTCCGGAAAAAATACTCAACTGAGCATGCACTCCTTCAGCTTGTAAATCATATCTCCACTGCTCTTGATGATAAGAAATCTGCCTTAGGGATCTTCATGGATTGGAGCAAAGCTTTTGATAGGTCAATCACGACATCCTTATCTCCCAGCTCAGCAGATATGGCATGGTGGGATCTGCCCTAAATTGGTTTAGAAATTATCAGACCTATAGGGAACAATATGTCTATTCAAATTGTCTTTCTTCTAAGAAATAAAAAAATCTTGCTTTGTGTACCCCAGGGCTCAATTCTGGGTACCTTGTTATTTTTAATCTATATTAATGATATGGCCATGTCATGTAAAAACTTGCTTCCCATCTTATTCGCAGATGACACTAAACACATAGCCACTCATGAGGATTTTACTACTCTGATTAAATGTGCTAATGAGAAATTATATACAATTGCCTATTGGTTTCAACTTAACAAGCTAAGCCTCAATGTGAAAAAATGCAATTTCATGATCTTTTGTGATATCAACAAGTACTATCCTAAGGAGCTAGTCAAAATTCTAGTTAATAAACATGAAATTTTACAAGTTCAGTCAACCAAATTTTTGGATGTCATTTTAGATGTACGCCTAAACTGGTCTACTCATATTGATCTTGAATGCAGAAGATCCATGAAGATTCTAGGCATACTGAGAAAACTCTTCCCCTTAATTCACTCCTCAGCTCATTTAACCCTATATTATAGTTTTTTGTTCCCCTGTATTAGTTACTGTAATATTGTCTGGGCAGCTACTTACCCCATTTATCTCAGAAGACTACTTCTAATTCAGAAGAGGTTTTTGAGATGATCTCCCAATCGAGTAGATCTGCACCTTCTGAGCCTCTTTTTAGAAAATACAAACTCTTACCTATTGATAAAGTCAATGTTTATCAAACATGCCTATTCATACATAAGTTTGTATACAGGAAACAAGATCTTCCAAATGCTTTTCATAATTTCTTTATTCTCACTTCAGACATTCATTCATATCAAACGAGGCTTAGTAACTTCTTCTTACCCTCTTCCTGAATATCAAGCACCAGTTTAATATTACTTTCAGAGGCCCCAAGCTTTTGGAGTGAATCAGCTTTTCTCATCGATCTGCTCTCGTCTTCTATTCTTTCCTTCAATCTTGTATTAAGTACGCAAATTTCCACTGCTGTTTATTTTATTGTATTTATTTATTTTGTGTGTGTGTTTTTTTTTTTTTTGGTTTAGATGTGTCTGCATGTTTTTTTGTTTGTTATCTTGGATAGGGGTGGAACTCTGTACAAGTTCGTAAAGAACTCGCTCCCTCCTTGCACAGTATTTAACACAATTTCGTGCTGAATGAATAAATGAAATGAAATACATGAAATGAATATAATGAGTGATAAGGTGTAAAAAGAGAGGAGAGGGAACCACAGCCTGGTGTCAAAATGACCTTGAGAAAATCTTTCTTTTTTTTTTTTTTTTTTTGCTACAATGGAGAGAGAGAGAGAGAAGAAGAAATCACTTCACCATGAATAATTGTGGTTATTGTAGGAACATGGTCATCTCATGCTGCTGGACAGCTGCCACTGTTTTTTCAGATTAGTTGTACACTCAGTAACAACTCAGTAACATGGAGAGATGGGAGGAGAGGAGTGATGAGGGAAAAAAAGAAGAACATTTTGGAAGAAGCTGAAAAAGCTTCCTGCTGGCTCTTGATTAAGAGGGGGATGAGTGGAGGAGTGAGCAACATGGACACAAGTCGGGGCCTGATCACCCCCAGCTGGGTCACCATTGACCATCACTGGCGATGTGTCCAGCTTACTTAAGAAATTTTCTAATTGGCAACTTTAACTTCTACAAACGTCTGGTATGAATCTTAAACTTTTACTCAAGTACTGCTTTTAAATGCATATACCAATAATTTCCTGAGAGAGGAATGCCAACAGCGTTATACACTGACGCCCGTCCTGACACAATAGGCTTCACTCCAGCTGAAGTACTGACACATTTTCTGCAGCTCTCAATGTCCAACCTTTGTACGTCATTTAAAGTGAATCACATGAAAGTGTATCTAACTTGCTTCAACATACTGGAACCTGTTCATCTTCATATTCTGAAACAGCCATATCAGCAAAAGATATTAGCGCTACTATGATCACCCTAAATCAAAGGGACTGAATTATAGAGGAGCACCCGCATGTCACAAGCTGAGATACATGTGGTGGTACCCTACAGTATGTGTCCAAATGACATTCAGGTGTTGGCAATGTCACAAACAAAACATGGGGACAAATTAACAGAGCAAGACCTCCCTAGAGAGATAGTTTGGCTCACAGACATCAGATGTTTCCCTTTCCATTATTTGGCTGAAGCTACGGCCCAGTCGGTTTCAAACATGAGTGCACACAAGGGCACAGTGTGTGAACTTTACAGATGTCACTTTATGTACATGAACGTTTGGTAATAAAAGCAGGTACATTTTGGTTGTCGCTGGAAAGGTGAACGTGTGAAGATACCTTGGATTACGACAGAAGTGGGTGAATGCAGGTACAGTGAGAGGGAAAGTAAGGAATTTTAAACAGAGGGAATAAAAGGGATGATTTAAGAAAGAAAGAAAGAAAGAAAGAAAGAAAGAAAGAAAGAAAGAAAGACAGAAAGAAAGAGAGAGAGAAAGAAACCAGTTTGAGACAAACCTTATGAACATGGAGGTAATAGTCTGTTTGTCACTGGCAGTAAGTCCCTGTCCTCTCGTTACATGTTGCTACATTACATGACGTGCCAAGGGAGGACGGAAGGGCGCGCACACACACACACACACACACACACACACACACACTGACTTTGTACATTCATGCAGTGATCATAAACACACTTAAGTATTAACAGCATTCCTAAACACTATGCACATGAATATGCAGTCAGAAATATGCAAAGTTGCCACACACACACACACACAAACACACACATACAGTACAGGTGTGTGTGTGTGTGTGTGTTTGAAACAGACACACACGCGCATGCACACAGAGCAATGTTTGGTTTCCTGGCAATGGATAACAGCAGTGAGGTGTTTAGTATTCACTGGGAAGAGAGGAAACCAGAGCAAAGAGAGAGAGAGAGATGGGTTGAGAAACTGCAGCCTCTTCATGACTGCTTGTGTGTGTGTGTGTGTGTATGTGTGTACTTTTTGTCACAAATGCACAAAAGCCGTTTACTTACCAAAGTCAAAGTCAGGAGGTCGTGGGGGTTCAGCTGCCCTGTAACGATTGAAATGTTATTAGTGAATATCCTGAACAGAGACATGTTTAGCAAACATCAAATCAACTATTTATTTCTCTTTGAGTCATAAAAATATGAACTCCAAGAAATCTGCCAACCAAGCCTAAATTTCAATTTTAACATGTAAATTTCAACTAAAATCTAAAATGCAATGTAGTGCTGGACGATTAATCGAATTTTGATCATGATTTCGATTTTGGATCCAAAGATCACAACACTTATATAATCAAAGAAAAACAGATATTTTGTCATTTTATTAGACTATTCGTGTTTTATTCTGAAAGACATACGATTCTGCCCTGGAAGCCTGCACTGCACTCACTCAGTCAATACTGTGGCGACTCGTATGTGGTGACAGCTGGCATTTAAGAATCAGCGCAAGTGAAGACGGCAGAGGGAGAGCAGCGCCATTTGGTCAACAAGAAAAGTAGTGTGGTAACACAAGACGCAAAAACATATACAGGGTTTTCTTTAAGATTATAAGACTTTGGTGCACCACTGAGGGCAGCTCTATATCACACACACAACAACAACACTTCTACCCCACCCCCAATGCAATGTCACTTTGTCGTTTTGTGTGTGTGTAGGACAGTCAGTCAATGTTTCTGTTGAACACAGGGGAATTCAATTATTTGTCTTGAGTATTCAGAGTGTGTGTGTTTTGGTGCTGATTACTCAGCACACACCAGGTCACACTGAAAGTTTAATGGATTTTCTCTCAAATCCCTTGTAAGTTTTGGTGCTTAATTTATTCTAGCAGCCATTGTTGTATGCCAAAACGCCTCTGTAAATAAAAGAGTTTATAAGAGAAGGATAAATTAAATGTTCAGGCGGAGAATCTGGACTGAGAAAGCTCTCGACGGGCTGAGGGGGCTGAGGGGGCTGATGAGGCGAAAGCGCGTTAAGTTCTCTGTGTCTGTCTGACTCACTGACTGACTGTTTGTCTGTCTGCCTCTCTTGTTTTTGAGATGTGCCTGAGATAGTGATGAGGACTCTCTCATGAGAACAAGGCTGCACAGATTGGATGATTGATCAGTGCACAAAAGAAAGAGAAAAGGACGTGCATGTATGGGAGAGAGACACAAAGGACAAAAAGAGAATGAACAGAGAGAAAGAGAGGAGGATGAAAAAGAAATGAGAAAGTGTAGACAATTTAATCAAAGAGGAGTGTGCTCTCATACAATATAGTTCAAGCTCTTATAGATGCATTCGTGTCTTTTCTGATTGTGTCCTGTTGCAGATATAAGCTCAGGACAGCTGCAGCCGTCAACCTTAAAAACTACATTACAGACTTCACAGATGGGATGAGATGGGCAATAGAAAATTACAAGCTCCACTGACCATCAAGTGACCTGCAGGGCTCTTTGGCCACCAGTAGAGGTGTCCTGATCAGAAAAGTGCTATAATTCTGGGTATCTGTTGATTTTGATTTCAATCTAATACCATCACTGACTTAAAGGGGAACTATGCAAGTCTGGTCACTTTTGCTCTGTTTTGCTAACCCTCCTCCGGGCCATGTGCATTTATTTTCAATGAAGCCAGCGAAAAAAGCAATCCATGGAGCGCTGGATAACATTATATAACATATACAATGATATGACATTTATATTTGGGTAGTCTTAACCGCCATAAATGAAAGATTACGGGTTATGGGTTAGGTTGGTTTTCAGCCAAGAGACACCAGGTGGAGGGCAGAGAGCCTCCATTCGCCCTCGTAACACGTTACAAGTCATGTATGTACCCATCACAATTACTCCGAAGCTGTTTAATTAAGGTAAAAATGTAGCATAGCCACAGAAAAATCCTGCAGAGTTCCTCTTTAAGTATATTCACTGACATTTACTATATCATTATCATTATTATCACTAATGTTACTATTTACAACTAATTTACTATAATAAAATATGTATGTGGCAATAAAATAACAGCTACTTCAGCCAGCACATCCCCTCTTTCATTAGCTTTTTGTTTCAAATATTGAGGATACTGGTTCTAAAGCATTAAAGGTCCAATACTATATGAAAGTAGATTTGCACATGTAGTGTAATTATAGGTCAGGTCTAGGTTCTTTATCAATACTGTGAAAGTATCAAAGCCTCAGTCCACAAAGAAATGACACAGCCTGTATTCAGAAACTGAGCCTTAAAACTGGAACTTTGTGATGCCACAACAAAGCCTAACCCTGCCCTCACTTGCTGCCACTTGCTCACTCAGCCAAGAAGAAGAGAAGAAAGGCTCAGAGCCTTCTCTCTCCTGATTGGCTGACACTGCGAGAAGCCTGAGTGGTGGGATGTAAACCTACTCCGAGACAGTTTTTGGTTCTTAAACCATGAATATATGTATAACTTCTAATGGATCAACACTTAAAATAAAGAAGAAGAGAAGTTTGAAATGTGGGTCCATTGAGATTATGAACATGATAGGAATCAAAGTAACTGGAAGAATGTGAAATTGAAATGAAATTGGAACGAGATGGTTTGCTGGAGAGATGTTTCATCCGCTGGTATTACAGAACTGAACGAAAGTATAGACACACTCTGATTATTGCACAGTTGCAGTGCAGAGTGGAGCTTCTTCCCTCAAATGTGATCTCTGGACTCCTTGAATACAGAGACAAGCTTTCTAAGAGCACTTAACCAGACATCAGACAAATTGCATTTTGGCCATGAATCAATTTACTTGGTGAGTTTATGATAATTAGTGACAGCTGATATGATCGGCTGCCCACAATTTCTGACATTCTAGGCAACAGTCAGTGCCAGCACAAAATGAGAAGCTGCAGGATGACTGCAGCTTTAGTGCATTGATCTTTGTTCATGACAAATTTCACTGTAGTTTAACAAATCTGAACATTTGTCAACCTCAGTGTCAGTGACTCTCAAATCATTTTTCTCTGTCTCTCATATGCAGTGAACTGGTCTGTGGTAAAGGCCCAGGCTGCAACACTAACAGGCTGAGGTGCAACAAAAGGAACAGGGTTTGTCCCAGCGCTGCTGCAGAAGCTCTGTGTTGCGCTTGCAGGTGACTTTGCTTTCACCTTCTGCCAAGTTCATCCCATTAATGTCTCTGCCTTGATGATACATTATGTTTGGCTGCTTGTGTTTCAACTCTCCCTCTTTTGAAGTGGAACTACAAACAAGCAGAGGATGCAAAAGCAATGAAAAAGGGACATAAAAGCTACAAAGATGACTATAATTCATTGTACAACCTCTTTACAACATTTCAAGTCACTCACAACTTTTTATGATGCAATTTGTATGCTTTAGTTAATTTATTTGCACATTATATAGCCTTCATAAAAACAAAGAAAATAATGAAGTTAAACATTGGGCAGGAGAGGTGGAAGCCAAAAAAGGCTAATGAAAATACCTCCCCAAAAACAACAATGGTCATCTTCAAAGTCAGAAAGAGATGATAATACAGAAACTCACTAAATATAAGAGAAAAAAAATAAGCAGTCTAATCTGATTCATCTGAATAGTAGATGATATGTCAAAGTACAGTAAGATGGCTTACGATATGGTATTTTTTAGATCGCACACACGCTGACATGCAAGTACATAGAGGAAACCTGGATGAAGTGGAATGTATAAAAACATATCAGACTAAAGTGATGTGAGCCCACAGCCCAGAGCAGGTTGCATATTTAACCCTCAATGAATTTCTCTTCACCCTGCTGCTCTCCAACCTGTTCACCCAACAGTCCTGTCCTCACAGATACAGAAAAGCTGAAGGACAGAGGAGGGGCTTTGACAAATTTATCACAGTAGTGCTGGACAAATGTTCATGATCATTGCCAGTGCTGGATGATGATGCTACACCTACTGTTTAATGGAACTGTAATTTACTTGACAAATAACCACTGAGTCATTGTAAAATGTGTGTGATCTTTCTTCTGTGTGTGTGAGAAGAAGACAGGTAAGAGGCAGGTAAAAAGTTCAACTGAGAACACTAATGAAAAGTGCATAGTTTCACCCTGTGACTCAGGCTCATTAAAACATATTGCTGCTCTTGTCATTCAGGAAACCATTAGCACTGAGCCTATGGGTCCAGACTCAGAGCTGTTAAAGACAGAGTAATGAGGACACAGGGATGGGTGTAGAAGGTGGTCACAGGTAGACATCAGGAGTGAGACATGAAGACAGGAAACAACAGTCTGGAGTCTGATCATCACTTCACCAGAGACTTTTCTGAAAAATTTTCTGCATTTACTTGTCAGTGTCTATAAAACTGCTTGTTAGTGTACTTTGAAAGAAAAATCTGTGAGGCAAACTGAACCGCAGATACATATATATTGTTTCTGGTGCAATGGCAGACCGAAGAAGGAGAAAGGACCTGTATTCAACAGCATGTTTCAGCTCAGAGGCCACAGCAACTGGGCATGGATGGAAGAAGAGTGAGTATCTGCTGCACTCCAATCATTTGATTGTAACTGAGGTGAGGTGCTGCTCTGATTACAATGCTAACACCTCTTAAGAGTTGTCTTGTTCATCACAATCTGATCTGTTGTAGTAGTTTTACACTGTACACACCCTCACAGCTGCATGACAGGAGAAGCAGCAAAGGAGGCAGAGACAGAGTCTGTTCATGTCCTCAGCAGACACGAAAGACAAGAAATGTGGCACATCACATTTATTGTTCTTTAAAAAATAATATAAAAGCATTGTGGGTGTTTAACTTATAATAAACATCCCAATTAGCTTTACTTTGACCACATAAATTTACTTAGCGGGGAGTTCAGGTTCAGGCTGTACAATACTCTATTCTATCATGTTAATCAATCAATGACTGCAGACCTCGGTACATCACTTAACCGGTGCAGCGTGTTGCCATGCATGCAGCAGAGCTCATTTAACAAGGGAGGTGTAGAGAGACTGAAGGATGGAAGAGATGGACTTATTAAAGGAGGGTACAATGGTTGGGTAATTGAGGGTTCTGCTCCCAGTGGATATCCGCCCACTGCATTAGAGGTCAGCCAACTAGTCAGGGAATATTCCTCATTTTCAGGACAGGTGCTGAGGTCCACACTTGGAGAGAGGCTGATAAGAAGAAGGATCTGCGGAGAGACTTCAGCAAAGAACTGCTCGTTTCTTGCACACTGAGAGTCAGGGAACGCTTTAGTGCATGCACGCTGACGGCACATACTGAGGAGCCAGTGTGTTAACACCATACAACAGCAGCCAGTTGGCAGGTCTCACCACAAAGTGCAACAAGAGCTTCTCTTTCCTATTTGAAGAGCAAAAGAGAGGGTTTATGTGCTGTTTTAGTGGTTGTATGTCCATTTAAAATACGGAGTGGCACATCCATTATGAGCTCAGACCAAAAGAACATTTCAATCCCCCCATCCACAACCACAAACCGAGCAATTTACACAACTCAGACTGAGGTCATCAGCCTGCTCAGTGGTAAGAGGGATGGTTATTAGTCATAGTGATTATTGCCCCCCCTGAGACAGGATTATTTCTCCTATTTAGAAAATAAAAATGACTATATTCTGTGTTTAAAATGCCATTAATGCTCTCTTTGAGAGACTGATCAGACTGATGTTATAGATTGACAGAAAGACAGACAGACAGACAGACAGACAGATAGACAGATAGATAGATAGATAGATAGATAGATAGATGGATAGATAGACAGACAGACAGATAGACAGACAGACCTGTTTAGGGTTAGGCTGAATTTAACATAACATACAAAGAAAATTTAGAGAGAACTCCTGGTGAGTGTGGCCGTGAGCTTCCTACAGGCTACCATCACTGGCAGTCAGCACACTCACTGAGCCAGGACACTAACTGAATTACAGCTGTGCTTGTTTTTTTCTGCCAGTTGCTCTAGATAAAGCCAGTCAGCTCTGATGCTGCCGTCATGGATTCTCTCTGATGTCTCGTGTCCCAAAAACACTGAAGACAGGGAGGTTTGTGTGCCAAGTGTGTCTGTAAAGAGCAAAATGTAGACAGAAATATCTCTGACTTGTTCACAGCCCACAGCTTAATCTGCCCTTTAAACGTATGGCCTGATCTAGCCAAGACACTTACCCGAAGTCTAAATGATTATTGATTCTTTCAGCTGGTCACTCGTTCATCAGACTCACGTCACTCTGAGTGATGCTCACATGGCTGGATTCAATTCTTTCCAACATGTACTCACTACCAGCATGTATGTGATTCAGTGAAACTCATTTCACTGAATCATTTTCCCCACTAAAACATCATGGTGGCTGAGCTAACAGCAAAGTGTTAAGGGACCCACTGCTCTATACTATGTCCAAACATGTTTAATACTGAAAAGAAATCAATGCAGGTTCAGCTCCATCTACGTCTATTGAATCTGAATGTTTAAGGGTCTTACACGAAGCAAAGTAAAACACGTGTCTTTGTTTCAGACCTACAGTACATTGTTGCCATTTTCCAGTAATGTTCCCATATTGTGTAAAGGCCAAATGCATTTGTGTCCATCTCAAGGGTGTATTGGTCTTAAAATGGGGTGTAGTCAGGCCCATTGATGGCACATCCTGAGGGAGCAGAGAGACTTTCTACCTTTAAAAAGGAAAAGTGAGAAGGAAATATCTAAATACACTTTAGACCGTGCTCTGGATTTTCAAAATAAAACCCATTAAAGTTAAAATACAGGATGAACCATAACCTTCAATGATGAATCCATTCTTGCAGTATGTGACCATGATAATGGATAATGGACGATGAGATAAAATCCACACGTAAAAACGACGGTTTCAATTTACTTGATTTGACGGACTGCTCAGGCCTGACCGATAAGAACATCACAGTGGTTGTGTGGTTCTGTGTCAGTGTGATATCAGAGGGTGGATGTTGGGTGGTGTGAGACGAGAAGGAACAGACACATTTATCATGGGAAAAGTGCATTCATCATGCTGATGGCAGGTACTCCATTACACAGTCAGGTACACTGAACACGTTGCTCAGGATCATCCCAGCTCTAATACTTACAGAGGCAACATACCCTACACTGAAGGCACCTCCACATTGTGCTACTTAATAACTAATTGTCTCTCTGCTCTTTGTTCCATTTGCTCTCTCTCGCTCCCTCTCTCTCTCTCGTCAGTTTCCGCCAAGAACCACAGATTTTGATTTATTTTCATTGCTCCCAGTAATGTTATAATACATGCCGAAATACTCGTGTTTTAGCAAAATTCCTGTGTTACAGTCACAGCACAAAAGTCTGTGTCACTTTCCAAAACAAGCACCAAAATCTGGAGGAGCTGGTACTGTAACTGTCGGAGATGTCTGTAATTTTTAATGACTGTCTTCAAAATAACTCAGTTCATTTGCACTCACAACAGAATATTAAACGGGATGAGCCATTCTGCTGTTGCCTCATAGAAACATTAGAAAGCTGCATGTGTCTAATGAAGCAGCTCACTTATTGACTCACTCTGTGAATTAACATTGATTTTATGATAGTCAGAGGTGAGGCAGGACCTGAGCAGGGTCTGCATGCCTGTTAGCAATATTGTGTGTTTTAATTAGAAGAAAGTAACAATTGATTTACATAATATTGCTTGGATTCTGTGTATTCAGAGTTTCATTTAAAAGGCCAGAGAACATGCTGGTTTACACAGATGATGATATTATGATCAAACAAACATCATCCACATGCAGCCTGAAATGAATCACACTGAATAATGGATGCATATTTCAACTATTAACTGTAACAGCAGTTATTCTATCAACACCTGGAGTCAACTACAGCTACAATAACTTGTACTTATATTATATAAGGTCAGCAACACTAGTGGAATAATGCTCCACTCAGGCAGCAAGTACTGCTATTGTTACTGCATGAGCCAGGTAGCCCATGCTACCAACGCTACTTACTGCAGAACAAATTTAGTCTGACAAACCCCCCAATTACTCATGTTGACTAGTTGTATCATCATAACTACTAATATGCCCCAAGTACTGGATGAAAAACTAATAACGAAGCCTTGAAACCTCCAGAAAACCAGAGTTTAGCAAAGTAACCATATGCTCATAACAAAATGAGGGAATCTTTTCCGGTTCCTGTAGTTCTTTCACTCTCAGCCAATCACCACCTCCCACCATCTGTCCAAGTGTGTGTGTTGTGTGTTGGTGTGGGTCCTAGGTCAGGTAGGTTTGTATAGTGCAGGTGGTCTCTCAGCTGGTGCCGTGTTCATCAGGGTGTTGTACCTCCATGCTACACTCACCCTCACTCTTACAGGTCACATCACACGCACGTCCAGATAGCAAAATACACCCACACACACTTGTCAGGAAACACAAACAGACTGGTGAAAAGTCTCTCCTCAGCAGATTCATCATGCACTCAAACATTCCCCATCTCATCAGCATTTTTGCCTCAAATCATGCAAGGATTTTAATTTTGGTGGCCAAGGTAATGTCGACTAGGTGTTAACAATTTCCAACTTTAGTTTATTAGTCTCTCTAAAACAGAAATGACTGATATACAACAATGTAAGGTTACCAATGGCATTCATAGATACACTACACTGTTATGATATAATCAAGTATGATAAAGTATTGTTATAGTAAAAGTAAATGAAGTCAAATAAAGCATGTTTATAATTAAAGTATACCCACTGGTGTTTTATTGTGAAGGGCCAAGTCAGTCTTGGGTTTGTGTTGATGTAGTTACTTGTTGACAGATGGTCGGATCACAACAGTTAGCAGTTAGCAGAACATGAAGATGTAACTGGTCAAACATGACATAAAATCACTTCCACCTGAATGTCTGAATGTGAATCTTTCAATATTTCAACACGGAGCAAGAAGCCATATTTTTAAAATCATCCTCAACATCTGCTTCAGAGCGAAACACATTAACGCAGTGTTCACACCTCTTATTGGTTAATAAATAATCAAATTCTTTTGGACATAAAGTAACTGATGTATGAATAACACAGCCGTTTACTGCTTTTCTATACTGTGTAGATGTGTGCAGTACGGGCCTGTAGGCTACAGTTTCCATAAGAGCCACCTGCAGTCTGAAGGTCCCACTGGACCAGAGGCATACTGTGTGTGTGTCTGCAATATGGGACATGGATGTCTTGACTTGAGATATGTGCTGCTAGGTGTATTTTCCATTCCATAGTCTTGAATTTACCCAGGAGTTCAGATGTTGCTGTCGGGATGCATCGTACCACTTCCCCAAGCACTTCACTGGTTGTCCATGATGGTTGGAATAGTTTCACCCTGGACGTGGAGGCTGAACTTGCTGCAGGTGCCTCTTTGGCTGCGTTATCCAAGGTTTTCAGCAACCATCTTTCCTGGATGTGTGTCAGAGGGGCCATGGGTTATTCACTCTGCTGTGGATATGAGTAGGTTCATGTCCATCAGGAACAAAACAGGAGAGATAGTGCATCCTGTGGGATTTCCCTCTGGAGGTCCAGCCAGTTGGTTGTAAAATATGAATCACAATTTGAACCTTCCTAGATGTGTTGATATAGTGGCTTTTCATCATGTAGGAGGTCAGTCTTCTTGTAAGCATGGAGAAGAAAAGACCTTCCATTCCACATTCAGGAGGGAGATTGTTCCAAACTGAGTGACTGAAGAAGATCCTTCTTCTTTGGGAACAAAACAACCTTCTGCCACCTTCCAGCTTGTTTTTTAGAATTCTTGGGAAAAAATGAATTGTCTCAATGAGAGCTGTGTGCTTATTGACTGCTATCCATACTGCTGAAGTGCCCCTGAGCAACAAAAAGGAACAGTGGAAGCAGCTCTGGATAAACAGTGGCTGTCCTGGGGATTGGGATGGAAATGGGGAAAAATTAAATTGGGTGCATGCATGAGTGCCTGCATCTGCCCAGAGGCTGGAGCAGTTCAGTGCAGCATGAGTATGAATTTTAATGAGTAAATATCAACAGACACAAGGTGCTTTCTTTTAATGCTGTTGCTGCTTTAACTTTTACAAATTGAAATATGTCTATCCCTCCAGAACTGATGAGGCGACTGAAATGTGAAACAAACATGCTTCAAAAGATAAATGATGGATGGACATCCCCCACAAACAGAGTAATCTGTAGATTTGCTGCTAAACTCAGGTTACTACAATGTGAAACAAGGATTGCTGCGATCCTGCTGTGATCCAAATTTTACAACATAACATGACTGGAGTTGTTGGCACAACATCTATTAAAAAATGAAAGTTGCATCTGCCCTAAAAGTTCCTCAGGGTTGACTGTTCTGGTTCCATTGAGTATTTTTATTTGTCCTTTCATGTGACTGACCTTCAGTTCAGACTGTGGCCTAAAAATCTTTGCTCTGCTTCTGTCAGCTTCACTCAGGTAACTCAACTCACACAGCAGTTTTCTGGCCCCATTAGAGAGACCAACAACCAGAAGTGTTAATGCTTATATGTAGCTGCAATAAAAACTTCTACCAGCTTCTACCACAGACAACCATTTTCTAGTGTTCAAGTGTTTTGTTTTTTTTTCAAACACAAGTAAAAGCCAACTGAATCCTTTTCCTGAGGACACACAACTAGAAGCAGCAATGCAACATGCACTTAGCGAGCACACACAGATCAGTCACGTCTCATGTTTGTCCAGATGTCTGACCTGAGCATGAATGTCAGCTGAACCTCTTTCCAATGCTGTTGAACGCCAGATTTAAGAGGGTCTGAGGGGGAGTTTTGGGTGGTGGATAGGGAGCTTTGGAGTGGCATTCAGGTACAATTCAAGATGATTCCAGCTAAAATCACACCTGATAACATAATAACAGAGACTTCTCCAAGGTTTTATGTCACTGTCATAAGTGAATGTGTTAGAAATACAACCATTACACCATCATCTAGGTCTGATGTAACTCAGCATGGGATATCTGTCATGATGTTGATGTGTAGAGCTGAATAGGGTTGAATGATTCATAGAAACTGATTCATGGAGCTTAATATGGCTCCAACAGGAAAGAAGATGATGCTGCACCAGGCTGTGTTGCAGCAGTGAGCAAGAGACGCTGCGTTTATTCGCTAACTCTATTACTGGCATGTGGGCAGTAGTCTCTGTAGTGCCGAGTGTCATTAGTGACACACTTCTGCGTATCGCCACAGCAACAGCACTGGGGAGGATGAAGCATGATGCAATACACGTTAGCCAGTGTTTTGCAGGTTTACCCAGCGCCTGCAGCACGGTGATCCTGTTATACAGAATACTGATCCAGCCCAGGAGGAACTTTGAGGTTCTTGCCTCAGTGAGAGCTGCAGCAGATGTAGAAGATGCTGCTGAGTAGAAACAGGCTCATGAAAAACAAACATGTTGTTACTGTTGTTTTCTCAGGAGCAAGCAGCCGCTTATCACAGAGACAGGGTCAGGAACTGACGCTATTGTTGTGTTCAAACGTAGTTAATTTCAACATGGTGGTAAAGCATACCAACTATATCAAATATTAAACAAGCTAACAAGCTTTAGTTCCTGAGTTACAGTGTTGAATAAAGCTGTGACTTTCTGGCTTTTGTAACTTTCATCAGATACACAAGAGAATATGTTTGATTTTTGGCCTTTAGTGTGTTCCAGGCCTTTTTTCTGAAACTTATCAAAAAAACATGCTGCACCACCATTAACCTTTCCCTCTGAAGAAAACATTCAGGGAGGACATAGGCTGGACCGCTTGTTCACTCTGAAAGATGAAGCCAGATCAGGTATGATAAGTCTCACCTGTACTGCTCCAGTTCAAAAACACTCACACTCACCTTTCTCTGCCTGCACATACTTCTAATCTTTGATTTAATATACATGAGCAGAGTTGAGCTGAGAGCAGAGTGTCAGGATGAGTCAGACGTGTCAGGGAGAGTGTCATTTAGAGCTGTCTTCACTCTAAAATGCTTTCAAGCTTTCACAGGGCTCAGAGTAGATTTTTGATCCACATGGAAACTTTGCCCTGCTGCATATAAGCAAAATGACAACATCTCCTATGCTTTTCAACAATAGTATACCAAGGCTCTTGAACTTATTCAGCATTCACACACCTTATCAGGAGCTATGAGAATGCAAAAAATCTCAAGATATGCATCTGAACAAGATCTCTGCAAACCATAAAAAGGTATTTTCAGATGATGTCTGTCTCCTGCATTGTTCTGGAGGAGTTCAACACAGTGCTCAACCAAATCCACCTGTGGAGAGGTGTGTCTCAACTTTCCACAGGATAACTCAGAAACACACCAAGGCAGCTGTTGAAATTGACATTATGATGACCTCTACACCAAACTATCATGTCAAACTCCATCATATAAACATAATGCTTCAGTTTCCCTCTATATATTATTCCGAACAAGTTCCAGTCATTGATCAAGGTTTACAGCTTCACTTTAAGTTCACTTCTTATGCTCTATTTATTGTTGTATAAGCAACAGAGAAAGAAATTATTTCAAGTGTGCCTATGATACAGTGTTATTGAGAAATGTGAATCTTTTGCTGTGGCCGGTGGAGAGAGAGACTTTTGAAGTGACTCTGCTGAACTCTGCACTTGTTTGGCTTTATCATTTGATGTAAGTCGGGGAGATTATCTGCTCCCAGCAGCAACATCTCATTTGGGGTTGGACCAGTACACTGGCTTTGTGTATATACAGAGACAGAGAGGCTATAGTGTGACTGTCTGCTGTGCTGTGTTTTTATGTCACTGCAAAAACATACACAAATAACAGTCACTTAGATGATCATTTGTTTTCTTAATTAGAATATTTGATTAAGCCAGTCTTACTGATTCCAGGGAAAAACATGTTATATGAATTATAAATGACACCACATACACACACCACACACACATACACATCGCTGTCTCTCTCTTTAACTGCTTCAAAATTAAAACAATAAAAATCTAATAAACTATTGTCCCCCGGCAGACAGATGGCTGCTGCTCTGATGTATGAGTCAAATTCAGTTTCCAAATACCAGACAGACACAAACTGTCGACATCCTCGTGACTGCACTGCCTGATAATCAGAGACAGAATAATTAACATGGTCATTTACTGAGCCTTTACACTCAGTGCTGCTGCTGCTGCTGCTGCTGCTGCTGCGTCTCTAAACCCACTGTCAGCTGCTGCTGCTGCGTCTCTAAACCCACTGTCAGAAAAAACTGTGAGTGTGACTGGTAGAGGCTCATTGTCTATCATGTGGTGTGCGCATTCTTCTCTGTGTGTGCACGTGCGTGTGTGTGTCACTGTTGAAGTTCTAACAGCTCATCAGCTGGTTGCCCCAAGTCAGCAGCACTGACACCAACACCTACAGGAGCTCACAGCATGGGATCAGTGACTCACACACACACACAAACACACACACACACACAATCAGATATGTGCAGCATGACAACAATCAAACCTTGTTTCTTTCTTGTTTTTCTGATACCTACACTCTTTCTATCTTCCTTCCTTTTTCCCTTTTTGCTGAACATGTGGTCACAGTGGTCTCTCAGCGGTGCTGGGATGGGTCATTTAAGATGCATTTAAATGAACACACATTACCTGTGTCCTTTTAACATCACTGAACTCAGCTCGACCTCAGTGCTCAACAAAACGTTTCACTGACTTGAATCTCCTCTTCTCTTGGTACATCCTTGCTTCCCATCATCCACATCTACTTTCCTCTTCTCCTGACTCCCCCCTCCTCCTCTCTCCACACTGACGCCCTTACAGATGGTCCACTGCTGATAAGGCAGAACTGAGCGAGCCAGAGGAGTGAGAACAATTGGAGGGATAGAAATTACCAGATGCTTTTACCACAGGGTGGATGCAGAGGTGGAAGCATGAGCAGGGTAAAGGCGGTGAAAGAAAAATTCACATTGTCCTGCAACTGTCAGGTCAGGAGTCCTGTCACAGTCTTATCGCACTGCACCACACATCTGGTTCTAACAGGTGTGAGGTGTAAAGAAACCAAAGTTAGCTGACCGCTCCTTTACCTCTGACCACTGCTCCTCCTTCAATCACATCTGCTGACAGCTGAGACAGCAGCAGTTCAATCTCTCTGTTTAAATGGTCTAATTTTCATTGTGTTCCCCCCTCAATAAAAAAAATGCCCCAATCTCACTGGCTCTTAGCCCACGTTGAAATTAAGCCATGAATCGTCCTCATGCTCAGCAGCAGCCTGCTGGCTCTGACACAGACAGAAAACTATTGACCATACAGCTTTTTCTGCTGCGCTCAGAGAACAAGGTCCAAATCTGCACTTAAACCAAATAATGGCTGCAGTTTCAGAGGGCGTGGACAATGGAGCGACAATTAAACGACGAAGAGATGAAGACAAAGATGTGAAGAATGACAGACTGTGAAGCAGATGTTAAAGGTTCATATTTTACATTTGGTTTTATGTGAAGTGTTGATCCGTTAGAAGATATACTTTTGGTTTTACAAACCACAAACCAGCTCTGTGTAGTTTAACATCTTCCCTCAGGATTCTTTCTGAAGTTCTAGTAACAACAGGTCTCTCTTCTGATTGGCTGTTTTCTGAGTGAGCCAATAAAAATGACGAAGATTTCAAATATGCTCGGAGAAACCAAATCCTGCTCGGTCGGATGGTGGGTGGTCATGAAAAGGACAATTGCTTTGTTGTGACATCATTAAGTGACCGCCCTGGCAGCTTGTTTTAATCCTGTGTCTCTGAACACAGACTGCATGGTTCTCTGTGGACTGAGGCTCTAGTACTTTTATAGTATTGATATAGAAGCTAGACCTGCTTTCTAATCACACTTCACATGAAAATCTGCCTTTATACAATATGGACCTTTAATCTGGCTGTGGTAGTTAGTGAACAGGGAAAACACTGAAGACAGGAGCCATAGTCATTATCACTATTTCAATAGGAACATTTTTAAATCTGGAAGTTAACAATTTGGCTTCGGCAGCAGCTGCAGTCGTCACAAAGCCCAGTAATGCTTGTTTTTTTATTCAGAATGACATTTAGGAAGGACAGCATGCACCTCGAGGCCATGACTGACAAAATTAGAGCAATTTCACATCAAAGACTTTTTTCCACTCTGTCACTACAAATGCCTGCAGTGTACTTCATTGTTGTTCAAAAACACAAAGCTTTATTTTAAATTCTACTAATAAAAACTAAACACCTCTGATGTATTTACTCAAGCTAGGTGAAGGTGCATGAGCTGAATTTCAACCTGCCGTCTCAACTATTAATTTCACAAACATCTTAAAATTCAGTTTCTATCTGTGATCCAAAGGCCCATGGACAAACACATTTCAGCTGCCAACAGAAGTCTGAGACGTTCACCCCATCATCAGGGAAGAAGACAGCAGATGTGGTGTGTTATTTAGCATCGCCAATGAAGACAGGAAGTATAACAAAGCCTTTCCATCATTTCAAAAGGTAACATCATCATCACACCATCCCAGTATACAACAAGTGCACAAAGTCAAAGTTTGTGCTCCACGTCTGCCAGCAGTCTCATACAAGCCTTTGTTGAAACTCCAACAACAGTTGCTTGAATCAACCCATTCAGTCTTTTTCCAATGCAACGTAATGTAGAAGAGACACATTAAGTGCAATTTCAGATTCTATTGTGAAAGTCATGATGCCAGTTAGACAGATGCACAAACCCTGTTTCTGAGGTTAATGACTATGACTATTAAGCACAGGGCAGTTTTAAGAACAGTGCTATCACAGCTTAATGCAGGATGCAGGGAAAAAGCTGCCGAGCAGGTCTCTGATGTTAAACTGCTACTGACATGCAGTCAGGCCATAGAGCCTCATGAGAGCATAACAAGCAAATCATGTTATGCCAACTTTGTTGTGAAGAGTATCCAATTATTCATTAGAAATATTTTTTTTAGACCCAAAACAAACCTTGTAAGTTAATTAGGATTCAAATCAAATCTGATTTTGAAATTAAGTTAAAACATGCTGTGGGGTTTTAACAGTGTTGATATTTGAGGCATATGATTCGTGTCAAAAGTTGCTCCTGGCACCAAGCTGACAAGCCAACACAATCACGACCACAGAGAGAGCAGCTCTATTCTTGTCTATTGTTTTCTATTTTTGATGAATAAGTTTCTGTGGGTTTTTAGCCAAAGCCCGTCTGGCTCACTGGGCTGTTTCATTTCTCTCCATTGTGTCTGTAATAACTGTGGGTCATTTCGCTTTTATTCTCTCTCAATTGTCCACACACATGACACAGCAAGAGGTGAGTAGATGGAGAAGTTGACTACGGGAGCCTGAGAGTACAAAAAAAGCCTTTTCTCTAGAATAAATGCATTTTTGTCAGCAGCAGTGAGGCTGGAAATAGGACAGTGGCATGAATTGCTGTTCCCAGACACTGATGCACACCTGGCCACCTGCTGTCAATGGGGCTGTACATAGAAAACAATAGGCCACATCTCCCTGTCCACCTGGGGCTGCTAAAATTAACATAACATGAAACAGTTTGACTATTGCATCATCATCCCTATTCCTGAAAACATATTATTACCTGTCTTTTAAACAATTTTAATGACTCTGAACATTTGAGGCACAGCTATGACTATTTCCCTGAGAAGAACGCAGTGTGATTTTTGATACACAGTGTTAAGGGGTGTATAGAGATATTGACTTAAGATTAACTTTAGATTTGTTACTTGAATGTTCCTCATTTCATTACTCAGGTTCTCCTAAACTTCAAAACACTGATATGCTTATGAAAGATATGATTAATGCAGCTCCAGAGATTACATGGTACTGAAAAGGAAGCACACCTGTGCATATCTGCATATCTGCATACACATGCAAATGACTGTCCTTACACGCTTGTTTCTCTCTAATACATAACCACTCACATCCATAAAAACCACCAGCTTCTCGCTGACTCATCAGACCCTCTTACCACAGCACGGTTATTACCATGGGCTGAGAGCAGGCAGTCCAGCTCACTCAGGGGACAAACAGCAGTTATTAATTCAACCAGACGCTACAACATGAACCACAGGCCATCCTCATTCAAGACCTGTGGGACGAACCATCATTATAGTAAATCAGGCTAATAACAGGATCAACACCCACAGTTCTAACATCACTAAGCTCTTACATAATGCCCTGCTTTCTTGGCTTTTACAAGACATCCAAGGGTTCAAAGTAAACACAGCAAAGCTTTTAGTGTCTTTAGGAACAAGCAACAGAAAAACTATCAACAATCTACTTCTTAGAAAACTCCATCCTGCAGTATGATGCCAACAAGGATTACAACACATCTGATTGGCACAAGCAATGACTCTATCTGTTTTAGGCCACCCATTGGGACATCGATAATGAGCCTCCTAACAGAGCATGTGCTTCAGCTGGTACTGTAGCAGCCTGGTAGCTCTGAGTTTTTACTTAACCTTTCCTTTATTTTTGTTGTGTTTTTGTATGTTTTTGTCATGTCTTGTCAACTAATACTGGATACTTCTGTGGGGAGAGCAGTTTGTTCAGGGGAGGAGTCTGGAGGGTGTCACCCTGTTCCAGCTGAGATGAAGAGGCGTTTTCATGGTTTCCGTACTGTCGATGCAAAGAAGATGAAGGCATGGATGCACAGAGATGTACACTGAAGATGGTAGAGGCCATTCTGAACAATTCGGACCATCCGCTTCATAACACCTTGATGGACCAAAAGAACAGCAGTGGTGGACGACTCCTCTCTCACACGATTCCAGAAACTGTTACATTATACAGTACAAATTGCTGTTCTGGCATATCGAAGTTAAACAGAGCTTATGGGACTCACATATTTAAGGACAAGTGTGGCTAGTGGGACAGATCCTAGAGCTGTGTGAGCCGCTGAAGTGTAATAAGAAGTTTTATATTAAGTTATCATGGCAAAAAAAAAAAAAAAAAACACACCCACACTGGAGCCTCTCTGGCTGTATTTATGTTAGCATTAAACAGAAACATTATGAGTTCAGCTGGAACATATGTCTTTACTCACCAGCTCTACAGTGGTGGAGTGGTACTGAAAAGAGCTAGATGTCAACCACAAGTTTCTGAAGAGCAGTTCTGTAGCTCTGAGTCAGCGACTGACTCGACTGTCACCATCTTGGCAGAGCCTGACTGCTCTAACTTCCTAAAGTAAACTAAAAATGGGCAAAGAGATGATGCATGTCAGTGTATGCCAGTCTGTGATAAGCACACACTCACCCACCTGACACTCAAAGTGTCACACTGTTAAGTATTTAGAACTTAAAGCCTAAAAACCATACAACAGTGTAAGTTTTACAAAAGAAATCACCCCCATGCAGTTGTCACCAAGGAGGAAATTAGCTGGGGGTCACTGGGAATTGACTCATTTTGGGAAGAGCCCCAGGCTGTTGAAGGAACTGCAGGTTTTGGCAAACTTAGGTAAAATGTACTGTAGACAGCTCCTTTTAAACAAGGGACATCTTTGCTGTAGAACTTTCAGTCTGTGTTGGTTGAGCTTCATGACACCCCCAAAAATGACTAATTCTATCTTATTTAAAGGATTACAAAAGAATTTTAAATAATTAACCCTCTGTTCAAAAATGACAGAATTACCTCCAGCCTCTAGGGATGAGTAAACGTGAATGCATGTTTATTCTTGTATCTTAAAAATGCACAGGTTTCTTCTGCAGCTTTTGGAGGTGGACAGTGATAAATGCTGAGCTTGTGTCTCCAGCAGCTGCTTTTTGATGCAGCCTCAGCAACACAAACATCTACAGCATTGTTGGGGAGGCAAGGAAACATTATAATCACATACACAGTGCAAACAGCCTCTTGGTTTTGAAGTGAGGAAATCCTCTGCAGGCCAATGATGAAATGAAACAACAAAGCCTGTGTTGTGCACATTGAAGGCAAACGTGAACACTTGTTTATGACAATGTACAATTAAATGAGTGTTTTCTGTTTTTGACTAAAACGCTTGTTCCAGTACAGACCTGTCTGACCACCAGTTTAGATACATTTCAGATGTCTGTCTTCTATCACTGTCACAAACTGTAGAGTAGAAGCTTGTATTAATGACTTAGTATATTACATGTTCAGTGGGCTATTCCAATAGGGCTATTTCAATTGATTTGTCCTGCTGAATTTATTCAGTGAAACAATTTATTGATCAGTTATAATGACGCCCAGTAAAGTTTATAATTCACTGATACATTAATACATCTTCTGCTTGGCTCTTTAAACCACTGCAGGAGTTCCATATTGCTCACCTGAAGAAAAAGGTTATTAACAGGAGGTCAAATCCTTTTGCTGCTGAGGTTCAGCTACTCAAAAGCTCTCGGTGCATGAAAGAGCTGCGTGTGCACACACACACACACACACATACACACAAGATCTCTTTCGCATGAATGCCATGCACACAGAAGCTTGTTTGAACCCCTCGGTTATAAATTATGGATGCCTGGGCAAAAACCTGTACAGTCTGGCAGTTCTGAGTTAAGAGCGTCACTGATGAACACAGAAGCAGAACAGACAGCAACAGTGTGAGCAGACGGGCTCTGAATGTGAATGTTGCAGCTTTCAAGTTAGACCACAAAAAGCCTGTACGTGTGGGAAAATTCAGAAATCATTTGTGTTACTATATTTTACATAAATGGTTTACATAAATGGTTTGCTAAGATCCAAGCCTGTATTTATCAAGCCTCTTATCAAGAAGATCAATCTTAAGTGTAGCAAAATTGTCAGAATGACACGTCTGTATTACATGGAAGCACTGGAGCAAAAGCCTTTTGTCAAAGTTCACTTCAGAGTTAGTCCTTCTCTGTGAATCTGTCAGATGTGACTGGACTAAAATCCATATTTACTACAATGGGGTTCTATCATTATAATTGAAGGAAAATACCACATTGATACTGCTACACTGTTCGTTCTTCAGTCTCATTTAGTCTTCAGTCTCTCATGGAATTTGTTCTCTTCTGTGTTACTGCTCAGCACCATGTTAAACTGTGGAGCCATCAGCCCTTTATCTCTCTGGCCCGTTTTTTTTTTTTTTTTACAGAGCAGCTCCACAAGCACTACACTCAAGTCAGAAAGAGTTTCTCTGCACTGACCCAGTGTAAATGCAGCAGTTATTGTGTGTATTAATGAGAACACTGCAGCTTATCTGTGGTTCATGGAAATACATCTATGCAAACATGAACTGGAGTTAATTAAGCAGAAAATTGTCAGCTGGGTGATGTGATTGTCTGACCTACATGGAACGGCATGCACAGGATAATACTTTGTGTGTGTGTGTGTGTGAGTGTGTGTGCTTATAATGTTCATTTATAACCTGTTGCTCCTCTAATTGTCAAAGTGTCTTTTTTGCACATTTAACAAGTTCAGCTCACATTATTTAATTTAATAATTTTAGATTTCATCTTGATTCAGTCATTTTAGAAGAGTCACCTCTTTCATGTTACCTCTGAGGCTAATACTATATATTTCAGTCTTGAATGGTTACTGTCACCTGAGGGATGTCTCTCCAGGTCACCTCAGGTTACCTGAGCTGTGTCAGTCACTGCCAGTTACACGCTAACAAACAACATAAACAAATACAAGATGCTAATCATGCGAACTGCTCTGCTGTTCTCTGGTTCTGGTCTCAACAGACTCCTCATCTGAGTCTGTGTCTCTCAAATTGTGAGCGAGTCTCTCTGAACTTTCCTCCTCTGACCATCTTGATTCTCTCTGATCTTTCAACCTGGGGCACCTGGCTGAGGCCAGGATGGTGGGCGGGGCTTAAGGCTTGATCTAGAATTTCTCAATCAGTATGTTTTTATGGAGTATGTGGGAAACTCCAAGATAAACTAAATATTGATCCTAGCTGAGTATTTCAAATGTGCATGGTTGATGGCAGAAGATGAGGGCCAGAGCAGCTGGTCACATGAGTGAATGGCCGCAGAGAGTTTGCTCACTGTGGTTCCTATGGCATCAACAACAAGAGACCTGTAATGTCTGCTGTGACTAGGAACTAGCTCAGTCGTATTAATATCACTGCCACACAACAAATAATATTGTGTCAGTCCGCCAGCTATCATGCAATCAATTACAGCATGAGTGTAAACAAACCCAGGCGGGGGAGGGAAACTGTACAATGATTAATGTTGATTAAAAAAGAACAAAAAAAGGATTTTGCTGTACAATTACAAATAATAACAGTTTTTCAATTAAAGGTAGGTGTTGTGAATTTCAGTGTGATTATGTTCACAGAGCAGTGATGTAACTGATCATGCTGCTGTGTTTAAACTGCTTTACTGAAGAATGACTCACATTGGACTGGTTATGTAGGTTGTGTATTGCAGCTGAACAGTACCTGACACTTTTGGTTTCAGCTCTGTGAACACACAGCTGCCTGCTGACTGGTCAGGGAGGACTATCACTACTGCCCTGAACAAACCTGCCATTTTTAAACAGCCAAGTGACTGCACATAGGTCAGTATAAGCTAACGCGTTTAATATGGCAGCCTGTGAAACTCCAAATAGGTCAATTGAGGAGATGCAGATGTTAATGCCTGGCTGCACCTGGCGTTAACATTCATCTCAGGTGATCCAATCACACAAGGAGAGCTACAGCGCTCCAGGTCACAGCTGGAATTAGAGTGTGTCTCTATGAGACCTCTCCACTCTATATGCAAAATGGGATCAGCTGAGACAAATGTTAATACCAAGTCTGAAAGGTGTGTCTTTGTGGTCCTTCTCTGTATACATGAAATCTTTCACCTTTCCACCTTCTGCCACTCTGAGAAAGAGAGGAAAAGAGAGACAGATAGAGAGAAAGAGATGCTAGGAGAAATAAATGCAATGTCAATTTCACCCAAAACAAAGGAAAAAATAAAATCAGTATGTCAATACACAATATCTTTCCAGATAAACTATTATGTGACAAGTATAATGTCAAACTGCTTAGACGAGGTCCATCTCATACACAAGTAGGTCTGAGCACGGTCCAGACTGATTTGTTTAAATGGGGTCCCCAGAGCAATAGCGTTTCATTTGTCATTATCAGTGCAGCCAAACATGACCTTTGAAGTTACTAGTTGCTTGTCTTCTCAAAAACTGTGTGTTGATAATCCACATTAAGAAATATTTTCACTGGAAATATAAGAAACCTAAACTCTGAATTTCTAAGACAGTAGAACGGAATCAGTAGCTTATTCAGTTTAGCCACCACACTATGAAGTATCCTCGAAAGTCTTCAAACCACATTCAGCCTCTGCCGTCACTACACTATTGTGTTGTATTATCGTTCATTTAACATAAAACACGATATGTATGCCTTTCAGTGTGTTTTTGAGTGTGCAGGTCAGTGTGTCTATGTGAGGAGGGTTGTAAGTTTAAATGTGTGTGAATGTGTGCACACTGACAGAGAGAGAGAGAGAGAGAGAAAGAGAGACTATGAGTGTCATTCAGTGACAGGCTGCAACGCTCCGAGACAAAGCCTTTAGAGTTGTGTGCGTGACAGGCTGAAAGGAAACAAGGGACAACAGGATGAACGACAGAGAAAACAAGTGAGAGACTGAGAGGGCCAGAGGGAGCAGACAGAGAAATGAGAGAGAGAGCGCAACTGCATCACAAGAGGGGGACACAGAGCCAACGATCAGATGAGGTCTCCACTGCACACAGGACAGTTTGTCCAAGAAGCACTCGGTGCCATGGGAACAGATGTTGTCGGAGGTGTGAGGACAGGTCGCTGCTGCACCTCCATCACACCACCTCCACACAGCAGACACCTGAACATCTCAGGAACATGTTGCTGCTGACACTCATCTGTCTGAGCCTGGAGCAAATGTTCAGGTGATGTGTTGTGAGGCATATGAACAACAAGAAAACCTAAAACAAATGTGCTATACAGAAATTACAACGATAAGAAGGACTGCTGGAGCCAAACAGACAGGCTCCTACGCCCAGAGCACACTTTATGTCAAAGACCACCACAGATCTCAAAAATCTGACTCAGTTGCCTCGAAGCCTGAACAATCCCTCCAGCTGCCTGGTGTTATGAAATCCTCTTTATGAGTAAGGTGATTTCAGATCAGCAAGTGGGTGATAAAATAACATTGGCATATTATCCTACAAGCAGAAGCCAGGCTGTTCAGATTGAGGGTTCTTCCTCAGAGGTATTACCAAAGTACCAAAGGTTGTGCCTCAAGGTTCTGTGCTGGGCCCATTATTATACCCCATTTATTTAAATAATCTTGGTTATAATATTCAAAACTCAACTTCATCATCTGCAACTTGTTTTAAATGCAGATAAACAAAATGTATGTTCTGTTAATCTTTTAAAAACTAATGTACTTTTAACATCATGATCTCCAGTCTTCAGTTACTCTGCAATTTGTCATTCCCAATGTACGAACTGAACTGGGCAATAAAGCATTTAGCTTTCTGGCACCTAATGCTTGGAATAAATTACAATCTGAACTTCAACTTCAAGCCCTGGTTACACTGAATGAATTTAAAGTTCTGGTGAAATCACTGCAGTCTACCTTGCCTGTGTGCAAGTATTTGCGAGCAAGTTTTAATATCGTCTAATCTGTTGTGTATTGCTTTTAATGTAATTATGTGGCTGCCCTCTTGGCCAGCTCTCTCTTGGAAAAGAGATCTTTGATGTCAGTGGAACTAACCTGGCTAAATAAAGGCTAAAATATATAAAATAAAGAGGCCTGTGTTATGGCAGTGTTTGGCTGTTGTTTTACTGTGCAGTCTTAACAAGTGCTGTAAGAATCTCACTCTTCTCACACGAGCTGCTGAACAGCTGCTTTTTTTAATAGCAGAAGCTTAACTGTCATTCTCCTTTCACACTGTGCATGTCTGCTTATTGTTCGCCCCCTGGGTCTGATTGTACGCATGGATTTAGAGCTGACTGACAGCTGAGACTCAGTTTTCGGACATTCGTAGTTTCTGCTCCACAGGCACACAACAGCAGAATTTTTTTTTTTTCTGGGTTTTTGTTTTGATTTTTTTAAATTCCATCGCAAGCTGCTCACCAAGATCTAAGTGTGACATTTTCATTAATGCTGTGGGTTTAAATTAATGCAGAGCTCACCATCCTTTGAGTGGACCACAACATCATCTTCCAGCCACCATTCTTGATCTACTATCTACATAAAGTCCAAACATCAGTGTTTAAAACATGCTTTCATTCTCCACCGGGAGCGCGTCGCAACACTATGAAATCTGATAAAATAAAAGAAAAAATAAGAATTTTATAAAAAATAACAAGTAAGACAGGAAATTGCTGACATAACTGAACATCTATTGAACATTGTTTGTACTGTCTGCAAATAAAGCTGCTCCATCTGTTGCCTCTTTACTATAACCATAAGCAGCAGGCTCCAACAACCTGCTTTCCTCTCCTGTCACCCATATGTAACGTTAAATGTAAAAACTATGTTTTCCCCAGAATTTCAAACTCTTATAGTCGCTCCATTACAAACACGTAAACCAGAACCCATGTACACAAGCGCCAGGGAAATGATCTTGATTCTGTCTATATCTTGGAGCAAATATGATGTCTGCTCACAGAAGGATGAAACTGACACAGGGGACGTAGGGGTGGAGCTCCAACACTGAACCACAGACACACCAACAGGAATCTCAGTCTATAGTGTCTGCATGTGTTTTGTTTAATCGGCCTTGAGAGCATTTTAACTGGCTGATGCTGATTGTGAAGAAATGCCATTAATCAGCTGGTTACAGCTCAGACTTCACTCTGGAGATGTTTCAACATACAAATTTCATCAACAGAAGAGATGAAGCATAAGCACATTTTTCAATGAGTGGGAACATCAAAGGTCAATGTCCCTCCCAAAGGAGAATTAAAAATGTCTTCACTTGTTTATCAGTGGGAAGCCTCAGTGTGGGAAATTTCCCAGCAGGTAAACTCACAACACCAATCTCACTGGTTACATCAGAAACTCTACAAGAAAAGACATGCTGACTTTGTATCTGTAGATTATGTCTTACCTTCAGATGCTGCCACCTCCGTCAAGATCAGTTTCCATTTTGGTTTTAGGTTTAAATCCAAAATAAATGCAAGTAGCTGCCTTTGCTTTTCATTTGGACACCAAATTCTCCACGACTCTCACACCAGTGAACTCTCATTATATACATAAGACACTTTAAGTTTATAAATGATGCATCTGAGTAAGTATGGCATTTCAGAAACAAATGTGTGTGATGGACGTAGGTACTAACACACATGTCATAATGAAACAAACTGATTTTGTGCCTATAAAGAATGAAAATCAAGGGTGGGGCCTGTGGTTGAGTTACATCATCACTGTGTACCTGACCACCAACTATCACAGTAACCATAATGATCAGTGTTTGTCTTCCCCCCGTCCCCCATCCCCCGCCCCCTCTCTCTCTGGCTGCCTCTCTGTATATCTCTTCAATAAGTCTGACTGACATACTGTTGCTGTGGGCCAGGGACCATGCTCTGTCTGTCAGGGTCCTCTCACCTGTCTGTCACTTAAAACGGACACTTTACACTGCCCATCTGGATGCTACACACACCGCACCCAATAGCTTTACAAATACTCTAATCTTTTTACAGTCTGCCCACAACACACACGGTCAAATGTGTGAATACATGAGGATGAGAAACATGTTAATGAGTTTGTTCTGATCCTGCCTCTGTGAGCGTCCACACTAACAAATGACAGCATGAACATTTATCCACACTGAACTGTACATGTTCACTGTGACCTTTAGGTGTCAAGTGATAGACTGTTTCATTTACTGCTGCTGCTGCTTTCACTTCAGGTGCTCTGAACTGTTGCTTTACACCTTTTACTGCTAATGTTTTAAATGGACAGAAAGCTCCCAGGCTAGATGTGACAATTACAGACCTCTCATTCACCTCACTGAGACAGAACACTATAAATGTACAGCTCAGATCATGGGGACTGCTTATTTAGTGCTTTTCTCCAACTTTAATTACTCTTGTAGCGTTTTTATTTCCATTCTTATTTCCATTTTATGTACTTCACCCATTCTTATTTCTTTTATGTGCTGTTCCAACACCTGAATGTTTTCTCTGGGGATCAATACGATTTTATGATCATATGATCACATAAGTATTTGGTTAAAAAAAATTGAATTTGCTGGTTATATGTTGTCTGTGAATGTTGTCATTCGCCCAGGTCATTGTTATCTCTCTCTCAAAATTAAATCGAAGGCAACTGGACTTGTATTTGTCTGTGGAAGACGTTTCGCCTCTTATCCAAGCGGCTTCATCAGTTCATGCGTATCGGTCTTTCTAGTCCGCAGACTAGTTCGTCAGACTAGTGCGGACTAGAAAGACCGATACGCATGAACTGATGAAGCCGCTTGGATAAGAGGCGAAACGTTTTCCACTGGTTATATGTTATTCTACTTTGAACACGTCTCACTTTTTAAACCTAAATGTTTGGTCTGCCTTCATTCACTTATAAAACCAATGCTGTGCATCCACTTCTCAAAGTGTTTGGACTCACCTCAGGTCAAAGCAGAAAGCAGTGGCAGTTTCATTACAGTTTCATTACTTTGGCAATAATGTTAAAGTCACACTCATAAAGTCATAAAAAGTGCAATATTGCAGTTTGTATTATGATTTAACTGCCAGGTAAAACAAATCAATTCACATGAAAATAATGAAAGCGTCTGCTCCGATCGTTTAAAACAATTGTGCTTAATACACCCACAACCATGAGCAGCTGGAGCAAGACACCATCACACTGGGGGTTCAAAATATTCAAGGAAGTGCAGAGGAACAGCAGGAGTCAGATTACACCACAGCAGCTACCGGTGTTACCCTGTTTCTGTTTACTTCAGATTACACACTGTAGGTGAGTTAACTGTGTGTCACTGCAGCTTCAGAGAGGACGTTCAGAAGAACAGGATGATTCAGTGTTTGTGTGTTGGTCTTGTTCTGACTTAGTCTTTTACAGATGCAGCCTCAGTCTGCCTCCAATAGACCTCTCCACCCACACCATTATTGTTTTAGCATGTATGAAATTGTCAAAGCTAAGATGTCAGACTATGAAAAATGCTGCAATAATGCAAACCTCATCATTTAAGGATCATCAAACTTAACTTAAGCCACAGAAAATGCATTTTTATATTGTGTAAAACAAAAAATTTTACCTGCTGAATATTAAAGTGATACTCAGTATCACTTTACAGTAGCACTCCCTTTATAAAGGATTTATAAATGTTTAATACATACCACTTTGTAAAGCATAAACAGTTACAAACATGTTATAACACAGTTTCCAGTGTAAGGACACAGGCTCACTATTTGGCAAGATCAAGTTAAATATGAATTACTGTCATTATCCAATCAAGTGAAACTTTTTAATCATTAAATATGCTGACAGAGGTTAGATGCTTATCACTTGACACATCTGACAAGGCAGAGACAAATCCTGATGATGGAGAAAATCCCCCCAAAATTTCAATATGCTATGAGGCTTAACAGCACAGATGCACGTGGGTTCACTATTTGGAAAGCAACAGGTCATTGTCATCCTTTTTATCCAATATGTTACAACATCTTACAAATGATTTACAAAGTGTTAACCTAGCTGATAAAGTAGTTATAAATCATTCCTAAAAGCTTTATAAGGGGAGTCTTATTATAAATTCCCCTAAGACTCGGTGTCCTCTGTTGCTAACTAACTGGGCATGTGTGTGTGTGTGTGTGTGTGTGTGTGTGTGTGTCCTCGCAGAAGAAACCCAGGCGACCCTGTGTTAATGGCTGTGAAATGGAGCTGTCTGTCTCCTGCTCCTCATCATGTCTTGGGGGTGCAGCACTTCTCAAAGTCTCCTGATGTGATTACAATAACCACAGCCCTCTCCTCTGCACACACATGTAGCACTGCATGTTGTTTTGAACCCCATCTATTCACAACACTCCTTTTGCAGAATGATGCCGATGCTACAGTATTACCTGTTCATATTTACATTCTACGGCTTTTACAGAATACCAGACTGATCCAAACACACCTGAAGCTCTGGCAAAAAAATAAAGCTTCTGTTTCTAATCCATTAGATGCAGGCGTCTCCTAAATGATCTAATGTGTGGAAACTGTAATGGGCTTTCTTTTTAATTTGGCAGCAGATGTGCAAAAAGTCTCTTTACATACATTTTCTGTGATCAGATTTTTTGCTTTTCCTTTGACTGTGCTGTGATTTTCAGTTCTGAACCAACCAGTTCATTTTCAAACAGTCTCACATATTCAGAAACTGTAAATAAACCACAGTGAGGAAACAGCTGTATACTGGGTTCTGTGTAAGTGCCAGTGACTGTGGGGGTTAGTCTGAGAACATACACAATATGTGCTGATAAACAGGCTGATCTGTCTTTAGGCCCTAAAACACCTTCTTTACCATCTCTGCTCACAGTATGCTGTGCGCTGCACGTTCTGGCTCAGACAAGACTTCTTTTATAAGAAAAATAAAATAGATAAAGACAAGCTCGTGGGATGTCTTGAAGCTGCTACACATTTATCCCTGTGCACTGTGTACTACTTGTGTACCTACTACAAAAACACCAACTGTGCATCGTTTCTGCAGTGAAGTACTGTAGTAGTCACAGCAGGAGAGCTGCTGGTGTTTCTCTGCTATAGTTAGCAGAGATGCTAACGGCCTGTGTTTTTTGGGGGCCAGTCTTTTGCCTCTTTTTAGATGGGTTTACAAAACTGTTATTGAACTTAAGGTAACAAACTGATGACTTTGCGACGCCACCATTCCTCTCCAGCACTGACCTGTGTTCAACAGAGTGACAATAGAGGTCATTGAAAGTTGAATGTACGGCAGACATGAATGTGTTGCTAAAAGACGACACTACAGTGGCTGAATAACAGTGTTATCAGGAAGAGCAGCCAGACATTGGTCCAGGCTGGCTGCCAGATAACAGAGGCAAGCCCCGAATACAATACTACCAGCAGAACAAAACACTCGCTCATGCTGACACACAGAGGGAGCACCCCAACACACCAGCGTGTGTCAGTGTGGGGGAAGTATTTGATGTTGCAGTGTGGGTGTCTTTTTTTTCAGATCATTGAGCATGTTTCCATGTGTGGAGGATTGAGGGAAGGAAATTCTAGACTGTCTTTATACTAACCCATCATTTGTGTGTAATTTGTGTGTGTGAGCATGGCCGTGTGTATGTGGTGAGCCACCATGCTAAATAATAGCAACAGTAGTCAGAGCCATGTGTCAGTTATCCTGCAGTAACAAAGAGCAGTGACCCGGGTGGCCACAACGACTGACCCCTGCTCTGACTCTGCTGCTGTCTAAAATAAACATCAGTCCAACGCCACGGGGAAACACAGAAGAAGAGCCAGTGACATCAGTCAGCCTGCACAGTCAGTTCACTACAATACAAATAAGGCAGCTCATTTAGGACACAGTGATGATTCTTCATACATTATTTACAGCACAGAAAATAAGAATTTGGTCCCCAATTTAAATAGAGTTTGACTGTGGCACAGATGTCTTCTTTCCCTCAGGCCTCATTTCCACATTAATCTTGTAGAGCAGAATTGAGTTAAACTGAAATGAGAAGGTTGAAGTTTCATAAGTTAAATGTGCCCCATGGAGATGTTCATCATAAACAAACAGTTTGTTTTCACACCAAAACCATTAATACAGTTTCTTATGGTGCTGTGGACCTGCACAACCTGCACAGACACTCCATTCTTTATGTTTGTCTAGCTTTTATTCTTTTTTACTGGGGCATTTTCACATAGCGAATAGCTTCCTCAAACTATGTAAGATATAGATTTATTTGTCTTTGATTGAGAGTTTTAAAACCAGGGAAATTTACTTCTGTTCTATAAATATTCATAACCACATATATCGCCTATATCATATCATAACCTACGTGAGTGGATGAAAAGGGCATTACAAATCCAAACTGAATAAATCAAGCATGTTTCTCTTAAAATCTGTCTTCAGTTTAAAATCAAAACACATGTATAAATCCTGTTTGAAGAATATAAATGTTTCAGGGGAACTTCTGCCAATTTTACAAATCAAAGTCCGTCAAAGGATTAAATAAATGGATATGCCACCTAGACTGAATCTTATATCCTCACTGAAAGAAAGCACACCCTACACTGGAAACAATGTCAATGTACTGTAAGTTATGTCAATGTACTTCAATGTACTGTAAGTTTAACATAAGATGATAAAATGTCAGGTGACAAATAAGTTCAATGGTTTGTGCGAACTTTACACATCTACAATATATAGTAACATGCGACTGGAACATCACTGCTGACCTCAGCTGTCATTGTTTTTGTAGTGAAATGAATGGGTGCTACTCCACTCATGTCTGAGGTTTCAAAGGACAGTTTAGTTTTGATTTCAGATCTCAGGACGCAGTGCCACCACTGTCAGGGTATCCACTGTCCTCCTGTCTTACTGATCTATCCGCAAGAGAAGAAATGACAACAAATGTCAGATCACAAACGTTTGTGAGTAACAACCTGGTAAAGAACAGTGCACATCCTGTCACATCGGACGAATACGGCCATGTTGGGAATATGGTCTATACAACAAATCCTACCAATGTGACACATTTGAGTTCTACTGTGGGGAATGCAAGAGCCAGGTTTTAACAGGTATGGAATAAAAAGATGATTTCTCTGGTTCTACTGCACTGATTCTGATATGACTTTGTGTTCATAATGATTCAGACAATATCAAATTAAAGCAATGTTAAACTGGTGGAGGAGATGCCAAACCAACTGGAACCACAACCAACAGCAAGCTCAGGGTTGCATAATGAAAGCCAGAGGCTCCTGCAAGAAGCATCTACATCCAACATGCAGTGTTTCATAATATCATGTTTGCTGCTCAGTATTTAAAATTAATCTGTCATATGAGAAATATGAAAATTGACCAATACATTTTTCAGACCAGAAGTAGCTTTAATCTCTTACTCTTTATAAACATAAAAATGATGTGTTTAAGAAATGTGAAACAATTATGTGTTTTTCTTGTAAGAGACATAGATGAATACTGATCAAACAATGCAACGTAAATCACAGTTAACAAGCTGAAGAGCCTGAGGATGTGCTGTGTTCCCGTTATAAAACTGCAGAGGTCAAAGGTCAGAGCAGCTTACTGAGCAGGAGAAATGTTTACATCTTATATAACACACTTATCGCCTTAATAACAAGGGTTGCTCTGATGGCCATATGGCCCAACATACACACACAAACACAAAACACACACATGGATGTGTGCAATACATCAATTTCAAGTATCCACACTGCCTTGTGCTGTTGGTTCATGTCAGCAAACAAACACCTTCACACAATTATATCACTACACACTAAAGCTTTAATGCTGCTGCACTGATCTATAGCCTTATCACACATGACATGCACAGATGCTGGGAGCTTTGAGACTTACAGACCAGTATAGTAAGTCAAATGTTTTTGACCTCTTGTCTTTAGATTATTGCTTTTGTAAGGGAACAAAACACAGCATTTAACCTAGGACGAGGCCTGATGGAAACAAACAGGCTTTTGTTTTTGTTTCTTTTTCTTTTTCTTTTTTAACTCAATAAATTTCCTCTGCACTCCTGTTTGCTTATGGAACAAAGACTACAGTACCCAGCGTCAGGTGGCCTTGTTAAAGAGTCTGAAACATCAATTAGCAGCATCCTGCAGGAGCCAATGTTGTGATTTTTCAATTAATTAAAACAAAGTGATGCTGATGCCAGGGACAGAATGAAGAAAGCATCACACAGTTCCTGCCATTACAAAGTTCACACACATGGTGTTCATATGTATGTGATGTGCCAAGAATACACGCACGTTCAATTCACGATCAGACATCAGTGAGACCATTACTGATTTAAAGAGGTCAGTGACAGGACTCAGTGTGGTCACAGTGTGTTTGATGAGTCACGGTGTGGGGGTGTGTGGAGGAGGATGACTTTAAAAAGCAATTACCAATCACAGCTCTGTGTGTCTGTGTGGTGTGTGTGTCCGTGTGCGGCTGTGCAGGCGCACGTGTGCGTGTGCCCTGTTAGCTCTGATTCAGACAGACAGGGAGAAGATTTGATGAGACTGTGGCCAAAAACAGCCTCAATCTAATTACACTGTCTGATGCTGAGGAGGAGGTAGAGGAGAACAGACAGGAGGGATTTGATTGTCACATTCATTCAGCCTCTCCCATAATTTGTGACCAGTCTCAGTAAATCATTTGTTACATCTAGATTTTTTTTCTTTAAAACAGTTAGATCAACCAATTCACCGCAGTTGCTTAAACAGAGTCCCTCAGAACATCTTCCACAAGCTAAAGACAACAGAAAATCAATGCTAAGTCTCTACAGATGACATTGTACCTATGCAATGAGACGACCATTTCTAAAATAACAGAAATCGATCACATATCTAGACCTAACTAACCGTTTGACTTATGCAGCTTGATGATAGAGGTTAGATTACACAATTGGCTCAATTTCCCAGGTTATACAAATGATTTCCACAGTGTGGTTGGCTTCTCCACAGGTTCATAACTATAGGTTCATGTCTATAAACACATAAACATGGAGATCCTGAGAGACTCCAAAAATAACACAAAGATGACAACAATAAACTGAACTCTTTTGGACCAGCCACTGCAAACTCCATATTTTCTATTTGTGTTACTCACTGAAAAACTCCACAAATCCAGAGGGAGTGTTTGATGACTGATTACACACAAACCTATGTTCACATAGTGGACAGAAACAAAGGAAGAAAAAGAGAGATTTGTCTCACAATAATAAACTGGATCTCCCTCAAAAAGGCTCTCATTTTCTATCTTCTTGTTTGTTTTTCTTCCTCTGTCTTCATGTGTTGTGTAGCAATGATGACGCAGGGTGTTTCAGCTGTTGCTTTGGTCATTCTGTCACTCTGGAGGAACAGTAGGAGCCCCAGTCTCAGGATGTAGAAGAAGAAAGAGTGGGGCGTGACTGACAGAGAGATTAAGAGAACATAATGGAGACCTCAATATGAACACACACATACACGCACACCTCCTATATTAGGACAACAGCCAATAGGAGGACAGCTGGTGGCGCAGTTTCTGGACTCAGACCAGTGACTGTATGTGGGTGTACTGGTAGGGTTTACCATGTGGTGTGTGTGTGTGTGTGTGTTGGGGGGGGGGGGGGGGGGGGGGGGGGGTCTTAGTGGGTGCTGTGTCTCCTATGCATTAATACTGAGCACTGCAATCTGTTGATGTGTATAGGTGTGCACTATATGAATTTGTAGATGAAACACAAGCACCAAATTAAAAAAACACATGAACAGCACTACAATAACCAATTGCTTCTATGAATCATTGCCATAATCATACCTGAACTCAAACATGTTTAAGTTTCTTGTGTAACTACATCTTAACCAATAAATCATCACACTGTCAGTGAAGCTTTGAGAGGCTATGGGAAGGCAACAGCATGACACACACTCAGCTGCCACTTTACAAAGAAAAACTGATGCAGTCTAATGCTTGATGATGAGTGAGATACAGGAGGTGGACAAAATAAAAGCCTGTACCCAACGCCCTCTGACACTGTTTCAACGAGGGAATTAAATAACATTTCACTGAGTACTCCTTTAATACTCTAATAGGATGTACTGTGCACTGCATAATATTTACTATTCCACTCAGATTTTAATCTCAACTGCTGTAACAGTGACACTAAATTTCAAATGCAGATAGAAACCACCTACATAGTTGTGGCATTTCTCTTAAATGGCATTTAGCTCCCCACAAAAAGAACATCAGCCTGATGTTACATTAGAGAAGAGACTGAGGTTGTGTGGTACCATATGACATCACTAACCACTAATAACTCTTTCTCCTTCTGGCCATCCCAGAGGAGTGAGAGTAAATGCATGAGTGGACACATTTACTGGCTGTCAATCACATGCAGATGTAAAATGAAGGTGGTGGGTTGAGACAGGGTGGCTTCAACAGGGGTGATGTGAAGGGGGGAGGGAAAGAACGAAGGACAGAGCAGAGGGAGTAAAGGATGATGAGGCAGGTGCTCAGTCTCCCAGTCATATGCAGAGGAAGATGAGTGGGAGGATCCTGGATGACAAAATATTGAAATATTTTCTGAGTATTTCAAAAGGAGAAAAAAAGGCCTATGTATACCATCACAGTGAGCTGTGTGTTTTCTTTACTTTTCCTGAATAACACTTTCTTGCAGTGACTCAAACACTCCAGAGCAGTGTGCACACCAGGTTTAAACCTGGATGTAGCCTGAGGGCACCACTATGGTCTGAACTAGGCTCAGCTGTCAGGGGGATTTCCACAACACTATACTGTATACATACAGTATAGACACCAGGCCCACTGCATTCAGTTATCCTCTGTCTTTAACAACAGCACAGTCAAAAGGTTTACAGTTTGGGCTTGTATTGAAATCTTTACAGTGCCTGAATTGACTATGAGCACATGTTCATGGTGTCATTATCAGTTGCATGTTGGCATTGCTGATGTTAGCACAGAGTTCATACACAACTCCAGTCTGAGCTGATTGTATGACTGTAGATGCCCTCACTTAGGTTATGAAACAGATGTGACTGAGGAGGTGTCTTAAGCTCCAAGCTGGTGAGAGAGAAGAACAAGAAGACTAATAAAGGATATGGTGAGCAAATGGGCACCTTCATCTCTGCTGTAACAATACATTACCACCATCACACCTCTGAGTCCCTGAATCACCACCCTCCAAACCTCCAGTCCACTCAGAGCTCATGCCGCCCACACAAGAACACTACAGTGTGGTCCATGCTGCACCCACACTCCTGACTACACCCTCAGATGACAGATATGACAGGCAGGGGAGTCAAGTGTGGGGATAGTTTGAGGGCAATGGAGATTAAATAGTGGGAAATGGAAAATAAATGAGCAATTAGAGGAACAAGAGACAAACGAAGGAGGAAAAGCAAAGTGGGAGGTAAAGTGTGCAGAGAGCAGGAAAATTAGAGCATGAGAGGATGAAAGGAGAGATTAGTAAGAATCACAAAATGAAGCATGTTGATGGGTGAAAAAAGATGGCTTTAGACAAAAGGGGGCGTGAGGAAACGAGAGGAAGACGTGACAAACAAGCAAGAAGAAGGAAATGACATTATGAGTATGGGAGGAGCAGACAAGAAACGGAAAAAAAAACTGAGAGGAAAGAGGCAAAAACAGTGTGGAAAATGTAAAAGTGATCTGATAAAGAATGGCATGAGATGATGAAGGATATAATGAGTGCAAAAGAAAGAGGGATGCTGTGAAGGAGGAGAAAGTCATGTGAGCAAAGGGAGAAGGAGGAGGGACTAAGGCGTAGGAGAGGGTGGACTGAAGAGAGGAGAGAGAAGATGATGACAAATAGGTTGTTAAAAGAGAGGGAAAAGAAAAAGCCATTTGGTGGATGGGACAGACATGAGAGGATGAGGAAGAAATGATGGGCAATGAAAAGAGAAAGGGATGAAAGGATGAAGTGATAAATGAGGAGGGTGCTGTTCACTGAGAGTGGATGGATGAAGAAAGTCATAAAGAGGAGAAAAACAAATAAATCTGGACAGTATAAATGAAACAAATGGATGAAAGCTGTAAGATGGAAAAAAGGAGTGAGAGGACAGAAGCGAAGCATCGATGACAGAGAGATGGCAGGAAAGAAGAGATGGAGGGAGGCGTCGTTAATTACCAAGGATTTGATTCTGGTGTCAGCTGAAAACTTCCCACCAGCGAGCCCCACTCTCTCTGGAGTCCTAACGCCAGGCCTCTGAGCTTTTAATAGGCACACACTGAGCAGACACACAACACACTGGAAACACAAGCACACACACACACTTCACACAAACAATACACAATCCCTCAAGCACACAAACAAAAGACACAGGCTGATGCACAAACACTACAACAAGAGCAAAGAAGATGGCAAGATGGCATTTGAACCAATGAAGAGACACTACAGCAGATTCACTCCGAGCAGTGACAGAAACAAACCAACAAAACTGATGAGGTGATACAGATGATGAGTCGATAATGACTGGGCTGATGATTCAAACATATCTGACACACACACACATTACACACTGCACCTGGTGTTAATCTGTGTCTTCAGTGACGAGTGGACAAGAGGAAGATTTGTTACGTGTCTTGAGATAACCTCTGCTGTGAACTGACACTATAAAAATAAAACTGAACAAACTTAAGCTGCCTCAAAATCTATCCCAAGCGATCAGACCTCAGGTCTTTGCTATACATATAGAAATAGAGAGAGACAGCAAGACAGAGAGTGAGGCATGAAGGGGGTGTGAGGGTGACAAATGGATGGATGAATCAATGCATATTAAAGAAATGAGAGAGGAAACACAGGTATAGGCAGATGGAGAGAGAGAGAGGGCAGCCGAGGTTAAGTGTAAGGATGAGAGCATTTAAATAGTGGAGAGAGACACTGGTCTGATGCCAAGAGAGGATTTAACATCAACAGAAAGGTGCCATAGTATTTCTGGTTATGTAACTTTGTACTGATATTCATTGAGGCACTTGACACGAAAGCTCACAGTGCAGCTCACTTCAACGCATAATGCATCATGCTGTGTAGAAAGCAGACAAGAAGGTTATACATAAAATCCATTTCTCCTTGGAATGACCATCTTTGTGTGTGTGTGTTTGTGTTTGTGTCATGACACACAGTTTCATACTGATCATAAGAGCGTGATTTCGTTGCAGGAGGACTGAGACTCTTCCTCTCAGCAGGCAGCCACTGCAGCAGTTATCCACACATTGTATGATACACACACACACACTCTGCCTGTGTTCGTTTATCAATGACACACAGATACTGCACACTGTCTATCTGAAGAATGTGTAGTCGCATTTAAAGACATGTTTGTGTAGTCAGTCTCTTTCACTGTGCATTTTTCATTTCAGTTTTGTATTTGTGTGTGTGTGTTAGAAGAAATGTTGTTGTGGACTAATCCACGGGAGCAGAGGTGTGGGGCCAATCCTTGACGGAGTTATAAAGCACTGCCAGTTTCCTTGCAAATATTACAGAAAGGAGAGATGACGCAACACTTTACATTATGTATCTATTGTTCATTACACCTTTGAACAGTTTGAGCTGTGACTGTGCAGAGCCGCTGTGACCACAACTGGCTCCACTTCAGCTGAAGCTGTAGCTGTGACTATGTGTGTGTGGGTATGGTTGTTGTTCAGGCAACGGCTGTTGTTTCTATGGCATTATAGATATGGCAGCCGTGGCTGTAATCTCAACTCCTCTTTTTAACACCAGTGAAGCCTCTCAAGCTCTGATTTAGCCTGGTTCCTCATCAGATGTAATGGACATTTTTTTTATACATCCCACATGTTCAAGAACAGCTTCAGCATCCAGGTCACTCCATTGGATGCATCTGAGCCCTACTGAAGCGTCGTCCACAGCCTAATAAACATAACCACAGCAATGTCACAAGACTATAGTCACAATCAGAGCAACAGTCTTAATAAATCACAGCTGCAGTAGCCAGTCATAACACATGTGTAGAGAACAAGGATGACCAGCCTGCACTTGTAATGACAATCATACAGATTTGCAGCTGTGTGCCCACTTATGGTCACATACAGGAGCATAAGACACAACATTTTAGTATAATACACACACAGCCTCCCTCTGCAAATCACAGGGAGCACAGAACTCATACAAAATGACAGCATGGTATCGAAAAGCTCAGTGAAGCTGAGGGCAGCAGTGAGTTGATCATTAAAGGCAACATCATTATTGTGCTATTATAAAAGGACCTATATTATAGTCAGACTTTAGATATACACATAAACTTATCTGTTTTATGATGCTGTTTATTTCTTGGCTATCTTAAATCAGACTGTGGTAAAATGCTTAACTTTACAACTGGCCAAGCGAGGAACCACATCCAGAATCTAAACTATATTTACCCTGTCAGAAAATGTTATGCATTGTGAAATAATTCAGTCGTTACCAGGATGTTTTATTGGGAGAATTCAGAATCAATTTTCTGGTTTTGTTTTCTTTTTTTTTTTTGTCTGATGTTATTGGTCAGTGCAGGGGTCTCTGGTTACCATGGTGACATTGGGCTTAGATTTAAGTTAGGCTGGGGATGAGGTTGGTGGCTTAGAAAGAGTCACTCTTCTTGGTTTGACTTGCATTGGACTCAGCTACAAGCAGAATTAAGACTGGACCAACACTGAATGTCTGTTCATCTATCTGTCTTGCTGGACACCTTTCTGTGCTCCTGACTCTTCGTACAGCTCCTCTCTGAGGCTCCGTGTGTCTGAGGTCTATAGTTTTTGTTTTCTCTCTTTTCTTCTTCTCCTGAATCTTCTCCAGAGACTCTTTCTGTCTGACTGTCCTGTACAGGTCATCTCTGTTTTCAATCATCCCTGAAGAAACAGGAGGTGTAGGTACAGAAAAAAAAATCTGCCTGTTGGTTATTTATTGGCATTCACCAATATTTCACTTAAAATACTCTGCCTCTGCCAAACCAGAGACAATGATGTATCTCCCATTTGAGCCCCCACATGTTCATATTTAAACTCATATCACCAAAGAGGCGATGCTCCAGACTTCTTTCCAAATATTATCTGACAGTCTGTCTGTCCTGCCTGAGAGAATCTGTCCTGTTTATATCAGCATCCACTCAAACTCATGTTATTTTTCCTGCATCAATCAGCCACATCATTTGTGTAATTAAAAACTGTGAGCGAGACTGTGGGTGAGAGGCTGGATGTATGGAAACAGGCCTGTGTGTGTGTCCCATGAGGACAATCACACAGAGGAGACAACAAGGAGAAGTTAAGAGTCAGAGCGAAACAGCATAATGAGGCGCTGAGATGAAAGACGATGGAGAGAGTGAAGGTTAATTTGATGAAGAAGATATAATTTTAGCTGCTTTGGTTTGTTGATCTTTGTGTGTTATTTATGTTGTTTGGGTTTTTGCACACCCACCTTTACACTCAGCTGTACATACTAGCTTGTCACGGTTGAAAGCTAATCTACAAATTCATCTTTTGGTTATTAAAATATTAGAAAACATTGAAAATCACTGCATATCAGACTCCTCACATCAACCTGAACAAGTGTCGTGTATTAAATTCTCCAGTCTAAGAAACTGGAATTCACCGTTGTTGAGATTTTTTTTTTTCCTTGAAAAATTATTAATCATCATAAGATATGCTGATTCATTTTCTGTGGATTGACTCAGATAAACAGTCCTTGAAGCTGTAAAACACTCAGCTTTAGTGTATCGTTACTTTTTCTGTTCATGTTCCTTTTCCTGCTCATTTCAAACACACTGAATATATGTATTATTTCAGATATTTGCTTATTAGAACAGAAAAAGTCTTCAGAGCACCACTGGGAAGGTTTGCTGATGTGTCTAAATCATTAATGTAGAAAAAAAAAAAACAAATGTTTCAGTCTATATCGAAATTTAATATATTATCACTTCAAGAGCTGAGCTGGAAAATACAGTCCTATATCAGAGGGCTGTGGTTGGGCCAGAGATTTTCCCAAGTGTGATTTGTAAATGTAGTGTGAGGAGGGACAGTGATGAAAGAGCAGCACAACAGCCCCTGGGTATATAAAGGTTAAAAGAAGCAGAAAACGAGCGGGCGCGAACATAGACATGCATGTTGTGTGTGTGTAAGTGGCTGTTGATGAGAGGGTCTACTACATTCCTTATAGCTGTGAAATGTAATACAACACAGAGAGGGGAAAAAAAAACACACAGGATGTAAGGATGGGAGGAGCTGCGTGGGAGCGGGGAAGAGTGGAGGCGGGTAGGAGACAAGGGAGAGGAAAGAGAAGATGGAAGGAAGCAAGGGTGAAAGAGAGAGGGAGCGGGAGATAATGGAGGAGAGGAAAAAGGAGAAGCAGAGAGATGGAGACGGAGAGAGGAAGGAGGGGCGTTAAACCATCAGCAAAGAGAAAAGGTAAAGCAGCGTTTGGATATTGCTCCCAGTTGGAGCTAAACATGTTGGTAGAGTTGTGAAAAGGAAGATATAAGAAATATCTAAGGACAGAAAAATAAGCGTAATCACTCCTGTGTTAAAGCACCATCCAAGGAGCCACACAAGAAGAAGAACACTGTACATCCTGAGCTGATGTCGATTCAACGATGAAAAATCACTATAATTATTCCTGAAACATTTCCTCAGGCACAATGATGTGTTCAGTGGTGCCTTGTTGTGCTGTGTGGCATTCATTTCCCAATATATCCATACAATGTTTTTTAACCGTGCAGGGTCCCTGTTGTTTCCTGATCTGCTGCATCTCTACCATACAGCCTCCCTCCTTCTATGATGGATGGAGAGATGGAGGGGGGAATTGTATGGCCTTCTAGGCACAGAGATGGATGGAGAAAGGGCTGGGCTAATGTCTGGTGCAGGGAAAGCAAGGGAAGTCCCAGAAAAACTGCAGAGACAGAGGGAGGGAGCCAAAGAGAGAAAGAGAGTGAGAGGGGGAGAGAGAGAGGAAAAGCCAGGGAAGCCCCGCTGCAGCTTCTGTGCACGAGAGGAGGATCCCCACCTCTACAGCCTGCTGCTGCTGCAGCCGCTGCAGCCGCTGCAGCCCAGCCGCTCCATCATTAAAACTACAGCCAGACTTCACACTGAATGCATTAACTCCTTCACATTGCATCTAGTGCTGTGTTTCCTTCTCTGTAGCAGAGCTGCCTCAAGCCCGTAGAGCTGAAACCATGTCAGTTGATTAATGGCCATCCTGATCCATACCACAATATCTGATCTAAATGAAACCAATGTGATTATATGGCCTCTCTTATCTATTATTTCAGAAATCACTCACTGATGCCTGAATAAGATATAACCTGCATGAATGGAAATAAATGCAAGTGCAACAAATACAAACTGTCTGTGCATTTTGTGCATTTAGTGTTTATTTATTTCCTATGTTGTAGTCTACACATTAAAAAAAGGTAATTCATATGTATTTTCTCTGTAGCTTAACTCCATCGTTAAAACGGTCTGGACGCACAGTTACGAAACATTAGTGCGCGGTGCCGCTCGGTTCAGAGAGGCAGCGCTCAGTGTGGTGGACGCCGACAGAGAGGAGGCTCAGCCCGGCCCCGAGAGGTGAAGTGGGTCGATGTTAAGGTGGAGACAGGGGACCCAGCGGAGCAGAGCAGAGCAGAGCAGAGCAGCAGCCCTGGTCGGACAGAGCGTCAAGGCTGACAGAAGCAGACAGGAGGGAACCGGAACACGAGGGAAGCACTTTCAACATAAAGGCGTAAAGCGTGCCCGAGCAAATGTCAAGATATAACTGGTGCATATTGGGATATAATCTATTAACGCCCAAACATAAACGGTCTTTATAACCCCCGCCCAAGGTTACAACCATAAGCTCCGTTCCTGTTTCATGTGATGAATGATGCGCAAGTGAATAACCATTAAACTGAACTTTACTTTGAAAGTTCAACCAGAAGTCGCGCTATTCTTTCCGCTCACTTGACGCTGGTCTCCGCAGCCAAGAGGCGCAGTGTCATCGGAGAATTACTACTACAACCTGACGCTGTCTCCCCAGTGAAACAGCTGCACAGACACTGTCAACATCTGGCTGTGCCACGACCCGAACGCACATCTACATCAGCGGCGGCGGCGACGTGACGGCGTGAGCCCCGAACTTTCTCTAAGCACCGGACAAACAGACGTGGATGTGTCACTGTTTTGTTGATCCAGCGCTCCCAGGCTGCACGGACCGACTCCCTCTGGGGCCACGCAGGGCGGTGAGGCTCATTAAAGCGGGAGGCACTTTGGATGGCGGCGCCGGGCGGCAGGCTCACTGTGATCTGTGCATCCCCACAAAACCCCCGCAACGTCCTTAGTATTTCACTCACGCTCCGAGAAAACTCAGGGGAAAATAGGACACGGAGACGCTAACGGCGCGCCTTCCCTCTCCAAACCAATCCACAGATTTTAGAGCTTGCTGTCAAAAGAGAGCTTACAGCCAGTCTTTGTAAACACACACACACACACATCACTCCTGTCATATCATTAAAGGCTTTAAAGCGCTAACAGCTCTCAGGCTACAGAGCGACAGTCTCGGTTGTGGCTCCACATGGTCGTTCACGGCCACAATCAGCCAGCAGCCAGTGATGTCCTAGTGGGAAGCGCACATGAACAAGTGCGCACAACAAACACGCACACGCTGTTCACAAACAGAGCACAAGAGTGAGGGAGATGTCTCTTACCTCGTGCTCTAGTGCCAGCCCGCACTCGACGCGATGAGCATAGTATCAGATGTTTAGTGTGAAGGACCGAGAGAGGAAAGTGTCCTCTGTGCTGCGCTCCGCCGCTGCTCGACTCTCTCTCTCTCTCCCCCCCCTCTCTCTCTCTCTCTCTCTATACACTCCAACCGCACACACACGCGCTCCCCCCTCCCGCGGTCCTTCATCACATACACACACACACACAGCCGGGCGGGGTGCCGAGGAGCGCGGTTTGGCCTCGGGGGCGCGGATGGATGGAGAAAGGGGATGTGCGCCTGGAAGAAGAGAGGAGAGGAAATGAAGGACGTAAGTCAGGAGGAGAAAAAAGATTGAAAGGATGAAAGAAAAGATAGGTGAATGATGGGTTGAGGGTGGGTGGGAGAGGAGAAATGAACTGCATAATTCAAGAGAAGACAAAAACAGATGGAGAAGAAAATGGAATGAGGGAAGAGAAGGAAGCAATGAAGAAAGGAAAGGAAGCAGGTAGAAGAGAAGAAAAGAGGAAAACGACAGAAGCAGACAGAGTATAAGGAAAGACAGGATATGAATGAGAGGATAATAAATGAATAAATTAATATAAAGGCTATGGAGCAGTCAAAAGGGGGGGGGGGGGGGGGGGGGGTGAAGAGGAGGCATATAAGCAGAGGAGAGAAGAGGGGGAAAAACAGAGCAAAGTGAAATTGATTAAGCTTGACTGCAACAGGATGTTCTGCAGCCACACACTCAGTTTTCTCCCCATTTTCTAATATTAGGCATCACATTATACATTATAATACCTGACAGTGGGATATCTAAATTTGGATATTAGCAGCTCCGCCGTTTGACATTTCCCCAGTTAATCTAATAAGTGAAGTCGAGTGTGTGTGTGTGTGCGTGTGTGTGTGTGTGTGTGTGGGGGGGGGGGGGGGGGGGGGGGGGGGCTCCAGGAGAGAGAGAGAGGTGGGGGCTGGAGGAGGTAGGGGTGGATGGAGGCATTTATCAAAGTATTGAGCAGGGCCAATTACTTAGCCAGTGTGCTACATCTCAGGCTGTGAGGCCGCTGAGCAAGCAGCCAGGAAATACAGCCGGTCAGTCAGGCAGTCTGTCTCTACATAGACACGCTGTATGCACTAAATCTACCTCCCAGACTTCAACCAGTGAAGTCTATCAGGGCTTGAAATGCACCCCCCCATCCACCCACCCCCACCTCTTGTTCACCCACCAAACTCAACTTGGTTCATGTCAACCTCCGGCCACACTGCTTTACACTGGGCTGCCTGCTGAGGTTTCCAGCGAGGTCAGTCAGTGTATCAGACATCCTAACTCCTCACCAAAGCTTCCTCAGCATGTCACGGTCACCAAAATGAGCATCTCTTTCTGCATCTAGTCCAAATAACAAATGGGTAGCAGCTATAAAAAATGGAGTTATTCTCATGATGCATCATAAAAACAGTATAAATGCAGCTGTGAGCCCTTTCCAGTCACACATTACACACCAATGACCTCTGCCTGCAGGCACCTGGAACTTGCTCTCAAACTCTTGACAGTTGAACTCTCTGCTTTAAGAAGCAGAAAATCATCACTGACCATGTTGCTTTCTGTCGGGTTGATATAGTGTTATAGTAAATTTATTGTTGTACAGTATATTCGGTGCTTTGTTCATGTTTTTTTTAAACTGTGCTCTACACAATGTGAACTTAAAAGCTGATGAATTGGTGGTCAGAGAAAATGAGCCTAAGCTGTACCAGCCACACACATTGAGCATATGATATATCTATCTCTTTCGGTGGAAAAATATAGGTTTTTACTGAATGGGTGTAAAAGAGCAAACAGCTTTGTCTTTCTCTCACCACAGTCAAGATCAGAGAGAGGAGAACAGTGTGGCAGTAAATGTCTAAATGTCGAGAGAGAGAACAGACTGGATGGATGACCACTGAATGACCTCTATACATCACTATGAATCTCAGCATCACAATGGAGTCTTAAAATACTCATGTACACACACACACACACACAGACGCCCTCTGCTCTTTGCACTGCAGTCGCTGACCTCCAGCTTCTGGGTCAAGTAATTAGAGCATATTCCCCAAACAGGATCGACTTCACACACAGCAGGTGCATGAAACGCACAAGCAAACACACAGGACACCACACACACACGGTGGCTCTCCTGCTTCCATGCAGATAAATGATGTGATGCATCACATGAGTCGCAGCATGTGAGCGGCGCTGGGTGATCATGCCATTGTGGCGATTATGTAAATAAGCACAGGCAGCGGTGTGAGATTTCTCTATAAATACATGTTTATCATCAAATCATATCAAGGCAGTGGAGGAGAGAAGCTCAGACAGAGAGGTCATATGTTCATCTCTTCTGATACAGGCTTCGATGCTGCTGAGCTTCAATGGCTCACTGTACGTTGATGGTGAAACCATTGTTGACTTTTGGATGATAGCACAGATGTATAATGAGATGATACTCAGTCATTTAGGTCTCATTTAACAGTTTTTACTACAAATGGATTTTCCTGGTCTAAAGTATTTACAAACTGAGCTGAATATCTGTTGTTTCACCATGTTTCCTCTATTAAAGCCACGTGCACAACTGTTCTACACCTCCTTCCTCACTGCAGATATGTGAACTTATCACAGCACACACACAGACACAGACACAGACACACACACACACACACACACAACACACACACACACAGGTCTACTAATAACAGTGATGATGTTTTGTTCAAACGTCCCAGTGACAGTGACTGGACCAGGCACTGGACCAACAGCCTGAAACTGGAGCAGCTAAATGAATTTCAGTCATTTCATTATTGGTTGTTCATACTGTGGCGCATCAAAACATTAACAATTACTGCTCCATTGATTACATTTTCTTTTGCTGATGTCTCAGCATATAGGCCCTGCATACACACACTGCTTCAAATTTGAGTTAATTAGTAAAAACCTTTTCTGGGCTGCAAACCAGCTTTTTTTCTAATGCTCAGGTGTATCTTATCTTTCTATCTTGGAAACCACTGGAGAAATGTGCAGATACCAACAGCACGCCTGACATATCCAAACTCCTCTGGCCACAAACACAGAGGTAGAGATACAGCAGGTTGACTACCAACACACACATGACCCTCGTCCCCACAACACACTGCTACTGTACAAAATGTGTATACACACTAACAGCACAGAGACAAGGACACACAGACAGAGACTTGTGCCCACAGCACACATATACACACATGAAGACAGTTGTCCCGAGGACAAATGGACTGTATGTGTTATGTTCTTGTCTAGTTATGCACGCACGCACGCACACACACAGACACCAAAGCATTATCAAAGGTCCAAAAATAAAACGCTTGAGCACACAATGAGAAGACTTGACAGATGCTCACATAGATTCAAAAAAGCAGCGGGCATGTAGTCACAGTCACTGAGCCACCCACATATCCCACATAAATGTTTCAGGGGAGCAGGAAAAGGCAGGATGGGATGAGGACGCTCAAGTGGAAACTCAACATGTCTTCTACACTATTTCTTCTGTGTGAACGAGAAAGCAGCAGCAGCAGCAGAGACACAGGAGACGAAAACACTTTGATCTGAGAAAGAAAAAATTCTAATTTCACACAAAACCTGAGAAACAGTAACATTACGTTAGTGACTCTTCCTGCCCTGAATGCAATTACAAGCTGCAGAAAAAATGTTGTTTCACAGTTTCATAAAGTAAATCATATAAAAAACAATGCTGCCAGAGGTTTTAATGTAAAACTAGCAACACACTGGCCTGAATCATTTGATAACAAAAGTGACTGAAAGATACTGAGCTGAGTTTCTCATGGTGCCTACAGCTGATATGGAGCTTATAGCATTTAAGATCAGGGCTGCACTCTATGAACTGCCATTGTGTTACTATAGTGCACCAGACTTAATGCTACCAAATAGTTACTACGCTACCTCACAGTGGTTCCCAACCTGTGGGCTGGGGCCCACTGGTGGGGCTGTAAAGTTATTGCAAGTGAGCCACAAATCATTTGCAAAAACAAAACAATTTGGCGAAATAATATAATTATAAATAAAACTGAAAATATGTTTTTAAAACCATATGATCTTTAAAACATTCACTCTACTGTGATAAGGCAATGAGCCACACCACAACGTATATCTGTCTTCTAGAAGATAGCATTAGTTAGACATTTTCAAGTACATGAGCACTTAGTGTTAATGTCATTATTCGAATAGCACTTCACTACATATGCCTTGAGCTTGTGTTGTTTTGTCTACAACAGCTAAAACTCAGTTGGCATCAATGGCAGCTTTGACCAGGTAAAGTGATGACTGGAAATCTTTATGACATAAGGATGAGAAATATCCTCCTATACGTCCACTCTGTCATGTGTAGCTGTGCAGATACAGAAAAACATTCACCCTCAAGATAAAGAAAGCCTTCTTCTTTCATCTCATCACTCTTCAGTAAATTGCCTGTAGCACATCTTTTGAAATTCACTGTCAGCAGTTTCCCTCTACTTTATTTTTGTGCCTTCGAGTCATCTGTCACACCTCCATCAAACCTCAGGTAGCAGCAACATCAACACAGAGTCCAGTCGGTTCCTCAGACAGAGGTCCGTTTTTAGTGAGTTCAGCGTCCGGGTTGGATTTTTTCTTTTTTCGTCATCAGATCCAAGGCCATCACTGGCAAAATGTTGAGAAAAGGTTACTGACAGAGACATTTTTCAGACTGTCATTGGTGGAGCACTCTGGCACTTGGACAGCTGGTTGTTGTTTCCAAGAGCTACAAAGTGACTTGTTCAATATGTTCAGTGACAGAAACGTGTTGCAAAGTTGAACCTTTCTCCAGTGACAGATGGTGGAGTCTCTCCTGAGCAGCAGGATACACTACTATCAGAGTATTTGTAATATTCCTGGCAAGGTGGAGCTACGGAGGCTGTGATAAACAAACAGAAATCCTCGTCCTCAGCTACAAAGCTCTGCATGCTGCATTAAATCTTTATCTTTAAATTAAATCAGCCTTGAGATGTCACTGGGCTAGTTCTTATTCTATCAAAGTGTGTCTGTATCTTTTCTCCTTTGGGTGTCTTTTTCTCTGTCTGTCATACGCACCAAAATACACAGCACTCTGCGAAAACAAATTAAAGTGTAATAAGTGGCCTGCAGATGCTGGATCAGACTAGAAGACATACCACTGAGAGAAGATCGGAGAAGACAGATGTGGAACTAGAGAGGAAGACAGAGGCCCTGTCCCATTTCTCCTCCCTTAACACTAGCACTTGATTTCAAGTGGCCTCCAAAGGGAGATACCCCTATGACGATGAAGTGAGGAGTGTTAGAAGTAGAGATCTTACCCTATGAAATGGGACACCACTTCGCGTAGCCGATGTGTTCACCTACGTCACGCATAGCAACGACGTAGGAGCCACAACCTGTAGTGGGTTTTCATTCAGGTTTGAAAATTCGGTTTCAGCCATTGTGTTGCCTGTTGAGTGGGCTTTTCGTTTGATGAACCATGAAGAAGAGAGGCTGGTCATTCTGTTACATCACACAGTACTGTATCACCTGACAGCCAAAGTAAAAACCAAAAGAGACAGAGGGACTCACAGACAAGAAGACAAGAAGACAAACCACTGAGGCACAAATCAAACACAGTGTGGACAGAGGGAGGAGGAGAGAGGCTGAAGTGGAAGTTAAAGAGAGAGAAATCATTACTAACTCCCAGGAGAAATCCATACATTGACCTCCTGCTGTGGCTGTATGGTGAACAGACAGATCAGCCTCAGTGTGGAGGATCTGTCCTTCTCTGCTTTATCAGCAGGAAATCAACGTTTTTTTTTTTTCCAGCTGGGCTGCAGGCGTGTCGGCTGTCCAGAGTGACTCACGCCAAACAGCGTTAAATTAGATCTGCCTCACTGGAGGTTCACAGCTCAAACATCAGACAAAGATCAGAAAGACATTTATCAAATGTAAATTATAAGTACAATGAATAAAATGCTGTAAAATAAAATGTGTGTTCAGCTCCAAAAGCGCTACATTTGCCTTTCTATCTCAGCAGGTTGATGGCTTTCAAGAACAGAACAACAGGAAGGCGTCACTCCTCCGAATCAAAGAGAGATTCTGTTTCTGAAAATTTATGATACACAGAGAGGCTTGTTCAGGCATGGCATTAACATGCGTCTCAGCTCATCCCATCACAAGTGGACAAATCTGATCTCTGACCACAGCAGCACATCACCGATGTCCTCAACCAGAGTCTGACTTTTCCCATCAGCTTCATAATGAATTGAAAATCACATTTTTCATCTATTTTTAATTTTTTTCAAATGGGCTCAAAGTCAGTTTCATATAGTTGAGTAGGGCAGTATATTGATTCACTCAGCCCCAGTAAGCACTGCTTGGTTTCTCTCTCTCTCTCTCTCTCTCTCTCTCTCTTCTCTCTCTCTCTCACACACAAACTCACTGACAACAGATCAGTGTCTCATAGGTAGCAGAAAAAAAAACAGGCATTAGGTCAAAAATAAATAAATGATGAATGTGTTTGTTTACATATAGAGTGAAGAGGTGAGACCAGATCAGGGTCCAGCTGATGCAGGGTCTGAACAGCTTTCATACTGCTGGGAGGAGCAGTGCCGCTTTGCTTATGATTATAATAAAAGCCCATCTAAAGCTGAAATCAGAACATTTCAGTGCATTGGTGAATCTACACCTTGACTGTTAAAGGACTTTCATAGACAGCATCCAGCCTTGTCCTTATCCTGTCTAGTTTGTCAATCTGAGCCAAAGCCTTGATTTGAATCATCCATCCATTTCCAAAACTGCTTATCCTGAGTCAGGTCAGGGGGAGAAAGGTCGTGAACAGGCTCCCAGTTTATCAGGTTACATCTGTGCAGAAATGTCTGAGCCTCCTAACAGATTCAGACCTGTGCAGGACCTCTGTGCTGCACAGAGACAGTACGAATATCTTGTGTGATTGTTGAAAGGCTGTGCTAGAGATTTCATTGTGTGAAACTACAACAAATAGCAGCAACAACAACAACATCCTTACTGTGTGTTGACTGATTTCGACAGATGGCAGAAAACCAGCTCTGCACTAACCACAGTAAAACCAAAGAGAAAAACATGGACAGCAAGATTACGCCATAAACACACGTCTTCACACTTGACAAAGAAGATCAGTGTCATTGGTAAATCTGTGGAGTCAAGAGAAACATTTTTTTCTTTAGGTTTTCCTCTAAACTTTGTTTATTACTGAAATACATCTTTTTTTCCGCTCCATTTGCTCCTTTGTAAACAGGAACAAATGAAATAAAGTTTCAAATGAAACAACAGACTTTCAGTTTAACAACATCATCATGAGTCAGCACTGCTACACTGATTTTAGGATCATAAGCCAACAAATATTGGGAACCAGTGATGTATAGGTGACAGAAAAATAACTTAAATAACTTGTGGAATTCACCCATAGTTTGTCAAGGATATATGTGTGTACAGCACAGAGAGTAAATGAGATGAGATGTAAAACCTAGGAGGAGTTAGAGAAACAGAAAACCAGGTGAGAGTCAGAGGAAAGCAAGAAGATGAGAGGCAGAGGATGAGGGAGAGAAGGTGAGAGCTGCGATGATGATACAGAGAGAAATGAGACGGTCTTATGGAAGAGGAAGATGTTATCGAGATGTCAAGAGAGGTGAAAATTGGAAAAGCCCCAGAAGAAATGGATTCAAGAAAACTGCAGAGTGTGAACAATTCTAACAGGGGGGAGGAACATATAGAATAAAGTGAGGAGTGAATGGAGACGTGATGAGGAGCAGCTGACAGCAGTAGGTGGTGAAATGTGTGGTGAGAAGAGATGGCAAAAAGGCAATGACAGAGGGCAGAGGAGGTGTGCTGCCCCCCCTACCCCTGTTGGGGTAGGGGGGGCAGCCAGCTGTAGGGTCAACAGCTGGTTGCTGTGGTGGGCACATTTACAGCTTATTATTACAGGCCATATGGAAATGCAAAACTAATTTACAGGGAAAATTAAAAGGAGAGAGGAGAGAAGAATGAGGAGAAATGCAGATAAAAGAGAGGGTGAGAGGAGAGAGAGAGAGAGAGACAGAGACAGAGACAGACACAGAGAGAGAGGCTGAGTCAATCAATTCAATGACCTTTAACCAGGATGCCACTTAAAACATGCTCTTATCAAAAAGTGGGGGGGGGAGGGGTGGAAAAACCTTGTATGGTGGCAAATAAAAATTATGATGACAGATATGATGTGATATAAATGATTGACAAAACTATAAAATACAAAATTCACCTTTAGGCAACAGGCAATTCACACACACACATATTGTTTCCATGAAAGAAAGCAATTAAATCCTCTCCAGAACTGAACTAGTCAATCAGCTTCTCTGGTCTCAGTCCTCCTGAAAGTTTCAAACTGAGCAATTCAGCTCTATGAGCTCTGCAGTCAGCAGGGATCATCAGAAACAGCGCAGTGCACAGATAACTCCAAACAGAAATGATGTATTTCACAGCTGAGAGACGACCGTCAGCATTTCAACATTTAGCCAAAACCAGGATGATGTGGGCTACACAACATCACAGGAGCAGTTTAGGCAGTACAACAAAAGCAGCAGCTTCTTCCTCTGCTGCTACTGATCTGGTTCTTCATCACTTACTGCATTCATGTGACCCGCGATTTTACAGTTTCAACTTGTAGTGAGGTTATATGCTTGAGTTAAAAGAATCTTTAAAAAAATGAAATGATTTGACTGATTTTTTTTAAACTTTTTTTAACTCCACCGATTTGAAAAGATGATGTAAGATGACAGTTGCAAAAATAAAAAATGAATTAAGATGATAAATGTAAATACAATGACAAAAGAATTACAAGGACTAACAGACACTGAAAATGCGCACCATAACCAATGTGCTGCAGTGAGTCTGTCCAGGCAGCAGGGATCAGGAGTAATATCCACAGGCTACAGGGCAACAAACACTGTCTACTGTCTGACTATAGCATATTACACTCTCCAGCATATCAGCTGCAGCATGGTAAATACTGGAGGTATCGAGGACAGTGAGCATGTAGGAGACAGCAACAGCTGAGTCCAGTCAAGTTTATGAGTCTGGGAAGAGAAGGGAAAAGCTGTCAATCAGCCACTGCCTGCACTGCTTCAAGTCAGACTGGTCAGTTTCTATTTAGGCTTGTTACGCATTTCATAATATGACTGGCAGTTAATGTGGCATTGCGATGAAGCTGAATAGTCAGGAGAAAGTTAAAGTTTTTGTCAGTTTTGGACTGTTGGACTGGAGACAGTGTGCATCAGTGTAAACTCCACAAAACTCTAAAAACAGCAACAGAGAGGACTATTTTGGGCCAGCGCCTCAGGAATGATGCAGCGTGCGTTTTCACTGTATATGTGGTATCAGTGTGACAAGTGAGAGTCTTTAAACTTGTATTGGCGCCAAGCTGTCATCATCTTTAGCACCGAGACACATGATGAGCTGAGAAAGAAATCAGTGCGTGTATGTGCCGCAGTCTGTGTGTGTGTGTGGTATTCATATTGTCACATTTTACTTGTACAGTTTGTCTGCAGCACGCCGCTGGATAAATGGATAAAATAATCACGAGCTGAGCAGAAGAGTCAGAATCAGGACCAGAGAAGAGATGCTGGTGGTCATGTGACTGTTGACAAGGCCAGCTACCTGAAACACACTTGAGACTTTAAAAATGCACTTGTCTCATTTACAGTTCATCTCTGTGCCAGACCACAGGGCAGCGCTGGCACCTCCCATCTTCACATAACGTAAACCAACCGTGCCACTCCCTAAAATCGCTAATCCTGGATTGAGCAAGCAAGCAATGAGAAATACCTTCAAAAAGTTCAGAACAGACATCCATCCTCTTGCTCCTTGCTCCCCTCTCACACCTCGACATCCTCGTCCTTTGGAGGTGCCAGCTCAGCCTAAAGCGCAGTGAGAGAAGAGACAAAAACACACACAGAGTGAGGTTGTAACATGATGATACAATCAGACTAACAACTATGGGATTTCCTGATAGCAGTGACAAAGATGATCTGGCCACTAATACAACACAGGCGTTCATTTTGTTTCTTTTTGTGAGAGTATTTTATCAAGTGACAATGTATTTTGTATTGGATCAAAATAAGAAGTGCTGTCAGCTGACTCTTTTCTCACAAAACAATGGCATTTCTCCAGTAAGACAAGTATCAAGTGGTCCCTACTAACTTAGCCAGTGTGCACAGGGGCATCAGACAATATTCGGGCTATATATATGAGCAGTCTGTGTGGGGCCCCTGCATGAACACAGGACTGACATTAACCTCATGCTGTTCATGAGGTTAAGCAATGACACTGATAAATGTATATTTTGCTAAACCATGTGCTCCAAGTTCTCCTGGATGACTGCCTTCAACAACATACAGGTATTAGTCTATACAATTATTAAACAGTATAAGTAAATTGTGGATACAGGACTGACATGGCCTAACCTGCTTATAATACACTCCACCGACCTGGATTATGAGACAGTCCTGTTTTTTCAAGACTCCTGAAGATCAAATATTGGTTTTATGATGTGAAGAATTAAATGTGACCAGAAAGCACCGGGATCAGGGACACACTGGAAAAAAACAAGGCTGATAAACAACTGCTATTATGTTTATGTTATGTGTATGGCATGTTATGTATGTTTTGTGTTAATAAGCAAAAACTTAAACTGGTGCCTTCTGGTAGGCCTGTTTCTACTTCAAACATAACTTAACCAACTGAAATTCAACTACAGTGACAACTAGAAACCCATTTTATGTTCAGATTAGACTCTGCCTCATTGATCATCGTGATCTTACATTTGAAAAATGAATGCTCCTCATTTGCTCTCCTGGCATTACATTCATTTTGAAAGTCATTGTTGTATCAGTTTTTAACGCGCAACGCCAGTATCGAATTAGTCGATTGTCGTGAATCACTTGATACCAAACACGTCATAAAGGAGCTAAGTAAAGCTCCACATTTGATCAGTCTTTACGGCAAAGTTCGTGACACCTCTAACTCAAGTCACAGCTTTCGTAGTGGACTTCAGGAGCTCACCTTGTGTCACCTCCACAGCAACAAACAAGGGGAAGCAATGGTCAGAAGCTGTTTTCTTCCGGGTTGCTTCCTTTTCTTTCTTTTTAGACAACCAGATTTATTTTTGGGGGAAAGACATGGTGCTCACGCTGCTACGAGCTGCACTCACTGCGTCTGTCTGGCCGTGTATCTTAAAGTCGCTGCCTGCAGAGAGGAGTCTTGTCCACCTGGCGGACTAAACCATTTTGCACCTTTTGTAGGGGGCCCTCACTGAGCGTCCACTATTATTTATTGTTATTAAAAGCTCAATTCAGCCAGGTTTTACTATTAGTAACGTTCTGACAGTTGGTCGGTTGCCATAAACCACTCTGTCTTTATGAGGAAATGCTGGGCGAGTCAACCACTAAATAATAAGATCAAAATAACTACAAAGATAAAACGATATATTATTGAAAATGGACACATAATCAAGTGTGGGTAATGTAGATTCATCCACATTGATATGAGACTCTTTTATAACCAAAGGAAAACTCCTCAGGGCATCTTTAAATCTCAATTTTATGAATGGGGTCTGGGTTCCTAAACTCTAGAGCAACATTGCCAAATGGTCATCAACGATGGTGAATATAATATCATATCTAAGTTTTTAGGTCATTATCTTCATTGTTTGTCTGATTACTCATCCATTAAGTCTGCCAGCATAGCATTCACAAGTACACAGCATTTCTTTTCTGCACACATTCAGTGGGCCATGTACTGTAATGTGTAGAATACGGACAATGGATGGATGGATGTTCAGTCCAAATACGTAAGTATTCAAATGTCTCTCTTTAGACATTAGCAGCAAGGCAAGTGCAAAACATAAATGAAATTAGTTCAACTGCTTCATTACCATTTTTTTCATTGAATGAATACACATAGATTCAGCAGCATAAGAAACAGAGCAGCCTGTCACCACACAGAGGCAAATGTGCCAATAGTTCCTTCCCAACACAAATTAAATTTGATGAACACAGCAGAAAATGCAAGCTCATTTCACACTGGACAACTAACACACACTAACTTCTGGCTCAATGGACGTTCATGCCCAGGTCAAAGGACCGCAGTGATGGAAACATGGCACCCAGGTGAACATGTTAATTTTAGGACCTTTTCCAGTGTGCTGCCATGACTGCTATAACCCTTGGGGAGTGCTATGACTACTCTAACTGTAGTGTCTCAGCCACTACCAGGTTATTCAAGCTCTCTAATGAAATGTGTGTGAGGGCAATACCTACAGACAGATAGTGTAACTGTTTACACTCTGACATGGATAAGTGACTGAAAATAGAGGCCTCTGGCAGAGTGATAGAGGAATGACAACAATAGGCAAGGCATAACAATTATTGTATAAATGGCTCTTAACGTCTAACACACTGTACACACTGTTCATGAATAGGATTTGATATTGCCACATTGGCTGTGAATGAGCCAAGTATTTAAAGCATACTGCAAACAACTGATGCCAGTGCTCCATACAAGTGTAATTTTGAGCTGAGCTTTTTCTGTGTAACTTCAGATTTAGTAAATTGTCTTTGTCTTTCTTGCACCGACTCCTTCAGCCAGTTTGACAAGGAGATCCCATATAGTCCAGGACCATGGGCCTTTGGAATTTACAGCAGATTTGAGTGAGTTTGGAGTACTTCTGCATCTATAATATCAGTCAAAGGACAGGTTTCAATGACAATTGATATTAAAGATTTAATTTAATCAAGCTTTGAATCAATGGTGTGTCTCTTCTGTGTCTTGTTTAGAGGCAGATTAACGAAGGGTTGGTGGCTCCATCTCTGCCTTTGTTAAGGAGGCAGAACAAGCTGATGACAGACTTCTAGAACAATAGATCATCAGGTGCTCTTGAACACAGCATTTAACAGACTGTGGTGTTATGAAGTATCAGTGATGGAAATTGAGTGAGGACTGTCATGATAAGTTGAGGTTATTGATTCATGGAAAAAAGAGGATGTTTACAAATCAGCCCTCACATGCCATCATCGTTGTCTCTACTTGAGAACACAGGTTCATGTTGAGGAGGCCCGCCTTCACAATGAGCTGCCTGTCTTTATGAGATCCAGAGGAGCGGGATGTGACTGGATTCTCCACCTACGTCAGTGTGACTGAGCTTTCTGGTCTCAATTAGCGCGTCATTTTCCACATTAATTACAATCATTATATCTATCACCTGAAGCAACAACAAGTGTCTCAACTTGAAACGTTTTCACAAATTTCATGCAACAATCTTGCCTATCAGCTGTCTAAGTCTAGTAAGTAGTACTGACAATGTGTGACTCATTCTCACATTGTCTCTCATGACCCTGAAAATACCAAAGCCCTATGATCCTGTTTTAGATGAGACAGACAGGTTATATTGTGTTCTAAAACATTTCCCTGGATTAAAGGTGAACTGAACACATGAGGGGGAGATGTAGAGACATAAAAACAGGTAATTGCATTCATATGCACATTAAGAGTGTGTTTCATTCTTTTAAATTTCTTTTAACATTTGGTTGTTTTTGAAAGTTTGAAACGGAAAGTTTAAGGTCATAACCGTGGACTCACAGGTAGAAATCCTGAGCAGTCAAGCAAAAAGGGCAGGATTGTAAATGGTAGATCTGGGGCAGACAAACAGGCAAACCAGGAGGGCAGGAGGCAGTGGACCTGAAGTTCAAAGACAACTCAAGGATATTGCAGAAAAATAGACGAGACGAATGACTGTAGAAACACTATAACAAAAAATAATCTGACCAAGAGTGCAGCATTTTGTTTTCTACACTGCTGTCTTCAGATGTAATTGAGTGGATTGCCAGCAGGTTCACAGCTGAGTAGGTGGTGAGGAGGAGACTGCAGCTGTGTCTGAAATCACCCACTGCTTTCTATGGAATCAACTAAACAGTCATGTGAAAAGGTTGGGATGCTCCATTTAATATTAAGCTCTCTGTAAGAAATACCAACACAGCAACATTAGATCTTCTCTTAAATTTGCATATGTTGTCATGTTGCATGATGTATTTAGCAACAGAAATGAACTAAGATGGCAATCCCTGCTGAGGAAGAAACTAGGACACCCTCACATTCGTTATTAATTAAGTAATTATATTAAAGTGTAACTGTTAAGGACATCATTACAGAGTATTTTGGTACAACCTGTGCACATTAAACAGCAGGCACTTAATTTGGTTTGCTCTTGATTGTTGCTGTATCACCACGGTGTCAGAAAGATTATAAATGAAAATTAGTCTGAGAAGGAATATAAACAGATCAGCCATTCTACTGTTTGGAAAAATTATTGACATCTGCCAACATGTCCAGGTCTTCTAGCAAGTTCAGCCAAGAGCAGACGACAAGATGCTTCAAGACGTCTCCAACGATCCTAAGATGTCACCTGTACGAGGTTCTAGTCACAGCTGATGACACAGTACATGCATCTACCATCAGACACAGTAACATGTTGGTGGAGAAACTGAAGACAGCATTTGAGTTACACAGAATCCACAATGAATTCTTCATTGCATCAAAGAGTGCTTGAGGATAATAATCAGAAGTGTAATTTCTGTTAATTGTCAATGGTTATTCCTGCTCTGGGACATGACAACTTCCTCTCTGTTCCTCTAGCCTACTTTGACCCCCTTAGGATGTGGTTCTAAATCAGCTCTTTGACCTCAGTGTAAATTAACACCAATCTCTTTAAGAAACAGATTCATAGAGACATGGGCAAACACCCTACTACTTACAGGCTGCAGATATCAAACTGATTTAGTGTGCTAGACCTTCTAATGGCCTCCAAGTTTAGTTACATCATTACATGGCTGGATTAATTAAGCAGAGCTCCTAAATGACAGCTGAAGGTACAAATCCTGCCTCTGGCTCCAACCATCTGTGCTGAGGTCCCGTAGAGTTTACATCACTTCTGTCTCCACAGTGCTGTGAGCAGTAGTGCAGCATCATTAAACTCTAGCAGTAGTCACATAGATGCAGACATTAGTATCAGGCAGAACCAGCAGGTAAAATGAAGTTTGTGCCAGTGCATTATAAAACACTGAGAACAGGTGAAGGTGAAATAGTTTAATGAATCATTCTCCAGTTTCGGTCACAATAAGTTTGTAATTAAGAGGATGAATACAACAGCAGACGACATAAATGTCAAACTGCCCCTGACCCTTTGGTACAACCCTCCTTCTCATCAGACCGTTACCATTCACCGATGTTTTACACAGGATGGTGATCTTACATCAAGGATATGCACCATGATTATTTCAGAGGGAACCTTCCCAAGGTCAAAGCAGACTGCAGTATGTTGTAATAGAGGTCACAATTATCCTCACAAATATGGCCAAGCATTTTGCTCAGGATGTTCTTGCTCTTTATGACCCTCCTCACTCTCCATCCACATTGACTCTCCTATAATTGCTGAATACCAGCTCCTGCTGATTGTGATTGTACCACTGCATTTTCCCAGCATTGAGAGGTTGCCAATAGATCCCAGCAGCTGCCAACTGAGTCAAACCATTTGAGCACAAACACACTCTTGTTTACTGCAGGGTTGCATTAAACCTACTGCAGTGGGGTCATAATGAGACTGAATTTAAAGGTCCATATTGTACAAAGTGAGATTTAGTTTTCTTGTTGATTTAGCAACCAGGTTTGGTTAGACATGTTAGGCTCAGAGCTCCTCTTCTGATTGGCTGACATCGACCCATGTTCCTAAAGCTCAAGCAGATCAACGGTTCAAATAAAACATGGATATGATGTAAAGCATGGGACCTCTAATATACATTTGCAGTGGTCCAGTGGATATAATGATGCATTGGAATGACTGAAATGTGAAGCTAGACCTTGATAAAACCACATGATCAATGACTCGCTAGAGAGGTGCACTGCATTTCCTTACACTTATGACTTAAAAGAGCCAAATGATCTACTCTTTAACTGAAAATTATAGTATCCATATCTTGTAGTTATCAGGAAAGAGTTTCCTAATAACAACCCTCTTCAGTAAAGGGTAACACACACCAGGAGTATCAAAATAACCATCCCTGTTGTTGCCACACTCACTCCCTACATCACCATCTCACATTCCTCCTCAGTCTTTACAGTCTGTCTTGTATTTGATATTCTGAGTAGATTACTGAGATGTAATTACTGACCCTTTTTTCCATGAGTCCAGCATGTTTCACACAGAGGAGACTCATGTGGCTTGTTTCATTTTGATTAACTTGTATTGAAGCACACATGGGTTCACCTTTGTGTGTGGGTGTACATACACATGTGCAGTCAGCATGTTTTTTTATTATATGTTTCCATCTTGTCAGCATGACTCTGTGGCCTTGTGAGGAAAACGATACAGTGAAGGTAAAATAGCAGGTATGGATTTTATGATTTTCCTGGATGAATTATAGATTAATCCCAGCATGCAAATGTCCCTGTGTGTGTGTGGTGTGTGTGTGTGTTTGTGTGTCTGTGTCTCTTGGCAGATTGATGTCTGTGTGACCTGCAGGTCATCTCCTTGTTGTAAGTCATGGGCTTAGTGGAGCACTGCACTTTGATTCAGGTCTGTCACCCTGGGAAACACACACACACACACACACACACACACACACACACACACACACAAACACAGTAACATAAAGCAACATCCACTAACAGTTACCATTATAAGCCTACAGATTTAAATGTTCCACCTCATCCATAATTCATATCAACACCATTTACACAATCTATGTCAATCCCCCATGCCCCACACTCAGGGCTCTATCCCTGCTCTCTGCCATATCATGAATAGTTTGTATTATTAGAAAATCTATCCCTGTGTTTCTTTGAAATCCTGTATTAGCATGCAGTGCCTCCTGTTAGGGAGTGTCTGTGGGGAGCAATACAATGTGTATGACTGCAGGACATCCCCTCATCTATGGGTGGTGCTGCTTTCCTTGCTGTCTTAGAACCAGAGCGCCATCTGCTGGTCACAGAAGCATCGCCTCTGCAGCAGCCCTGTACTGGGGCTGTGTGGAGTGGACAGTCAAGGGTGTGGTCAGTCTGGTGATAGATTTGTGTTTTCAGTTGAAAGACAAGTAACATTTTCAGACAATCAGTTTATGATGGGTCCTGATTCCCCATGTGAAGTGAGGCTTTCAGCTCCTCTAATACAAACTGTCAATGAAACCATGTGAAAAGGAATAATGTGCTCACGACTCACAGACACATGAGAGGTTTAGAGAAGACCACAGTGTTTGTATCCATTTCTCTCTCTCTCTCTCTCTCTCTCTCTCTCTCCTACCTTTTAATGTTGTTCATCACCAAAATGAGAATCTTGAATCAAGAAAGAAACAAAAAAAAAACACAAAGATACCTATTCAAAAATAATTTCATGATAAAAAGAAAATGTAATTAGCCAGTCAGGTAGATTTTCTTCTGCCTGGTAACTGATGCTGAGGTAGACAGTTACAGACCTGCTGAGATTATGTGTAAAATAAAAACTTCGTGTGATTTTTAAAAATCTAAATAGGGATAAAAAAAAAAAAGAAAGAAACACTGGGGCACACGGTACAGAGTGTCTCTGCTGAGTCCGGCCCGGTCAGCGTGGCTCACTTACTTTTCTCACCGAGAGCCAGCGGTTGTGGCCATCTGCCCCCGCCCCCCGTTTTCCTGCTCTCTACAGTGTGCCCCAGTGTTTGAACGGGTGGCTGAGTGTCTCTGCTGAGTCCGGCCCGGTCAGCGTGGCTCACTTACTATCTCACACGGGGGCCAGCGGCTGTGGCCACCTGCCCCGCCCCCCTGATTCCTGCTCTGTACAGTGTGCCCCAGTGTTGAACGGGTGGCTGAGTGTCTCTGCTGAGTCCGGCCCGGTCAGCGTGGCTCACTTACTATTCTCACCGGGGGCCAGCGGCTGTGGCCAGCTGCCCTCCGCCCCCCGGACTCCTGCTCTGTACAGTGTGCCCCAGTGTTTGAACGGGTGGCTGAGTGTCTCTGCTGAGTCCGGCCCCCGGTCAGCGTGGCTCACTTACTCTTCTCACCGGGGGCCAGCGGCTGTGGCCAGCTGCCCCCGCCCCCTGATTCCTGCTCTGTACAGTGTGCCCCAGTGTTTGAACGGGTGGCTGAGTGTCTCTGCTGAGTCCGGCCCGGTGAGCATGGCTCACTTACTTTTCTCACGGGGGCCAGCGGCTGTGGCCAGCTGCCCCCGCGTGGCTCACTTACTATTCTCACCGGGGGCCAGCGGCTGTGGCCAGCTGCCCCGCCCCCCGATTCGTACTCTGTACCGTGTGCCCTAGTGTTTGAACGGGTGGCTGAGTGTCTCTGCTGAGTCCGGCCCGGTCAGCGTGGCTCACTTACTATTCTCACCGGGGGCCAGCGGCTGTGGCCAGCTGCCCCCGCCCCCGGATTCCTGCTCTGTACAGTGTGCCCCAGTGTTTGAACGGGTGGCTGAGTTCTCTGCTGAGTCCGGCCCGGTCAGCGTGGCTCACTTACTATTCTCACCGGGGGCCAGCGGCTGTGGCCAGCTGCCCCCGCCCCCCTGATTCCTGCTCTGTACAGTGTGCCCCAGTGTTTGAACGGGTGGCTGAGTGTCTCTGCTGAGTCCGGCCCGGTCAGTGTGGCTCACTTACTTTTCTCACCGGGGGCCAGCGGCTGTGGCCAGCTGCCCCCGCCCCCCTGATTCCTGCTCTGTACAGTGTGCCCCAGTGTTTGAACGGGTGGCTGAGTGTCTCTGCTGAGTCCGGCCCGGTCAGCGTGGCTCACTTACTATTCTCACCGGGGGCCAGCGGCTGTGGCCAGCTGCCCCCGCCCCCCGGACTCCTGCTCTGTACAGTGTGCCCCAGTGTTTGAACGGGTGGCTGAGTGTCTCTGCTGAGTCCGGCCCGGTCAGCGTGGCTCACTTACTCTTCTCACCGGGGGCCAGCGGCTGTGGCCAGCTGCCCCCGCCCCCTGATTCCTGCTCTGTACAGTGTGCCCCAGTGTTTGAACGGGTGGCTGAGTGTCTCTGCTGAGTCCGGCCCGGTCAGCATGGCTCACTTACTTTTCTCACCGGGGGCCAGCGGCTGTGGCCAGCTGCCCTCGCGTGGCTCACTTACTATTCTCACGGGGGCCAGCGGCTGTGGCCAGCTGCCCCCGCCCCCCGATTCGTGCTCTGTACCGTGTGCCCTAGTGTTTGAACGGGTGGCTGAGTGTCTCTGCTGAGTCCGGCCCGGTCAGCGTGGCTCACTTACTATTCTCACCGGGGCCAGCGGCTGTGGCCAGCTGCCCCCGCCCCCCTGATTCCTGCTCATTACAGTGTGCCCCAGTGTTTGAACGGGTGGCTGAGTGTCTCTGCTGACGGTCCGCCCGGTCAGCATGGCTCACTTACTTTTCTCACCGGGGGCCAACGGCTGTGGCCAGCTGCCCCCGCCCCCCTGATTCCTGCTTTGTACAGTGTGCCCCAGTGTTTGAACGGGTGGCTGAGTGTCTCTGCTGTGTCCGGCCCGGTCAGCGTGGCTCACTTACTATTCTCACCGAGGGCCAGCGGCTGTGGCCAGCTGCCCCCGCCCCCCTGATTCCTGCTCTGTACAGTGGCCCCAGTGTTTGAACGGGTGGCTGAGTGTCTCTGCTGAGTCCGGCCGGTCAGCGTGGCTCACTTACTATTCTCACCGGGGGCCAGCGGCTGTGGCCAGCTGCCCCCGCCCCCCTGATTCCTGCTCTGTACAGTGTGCCCAGTTTTTGAACGGGTGGCTGAGTGTCTCTGCTGAGTCCGGCCCGGTCAGCGTGGCTCACTTACTTTTCTCACGGGGGCCAGCGGCTGTGGCCAGCTACCCCCGCCCCCCTGATTCCTGCTCTGTACAGTGTACCCCAGTGTTTGAATGGGTGGCTGAATGTCTCTGCTGAGTCGGGGCCAGCGGCTGTGGCCAGCTGCCCCCGCCCCCTGATTCCTGCTCTGTACAGTGTGCCCCAGTGTTGAACGGGTGGCTGAGTGTCTCTGCTGAGTCCGGCCCGGTCAGTGTGGCTCACTTACTTTCTCACCGGGGGCCAGCGGCTGTGGCCAGCTGCCCCGCCCCCCTGATTCCTGCTCTGTACAGTGTGCCCCAGTGTTTGAACGGGTGGCTGAGTGTTCTTGCTGAGTCCGGCCGGTCAGCGTGGCTCACTTACTATTCTCACCGGGGGCCAGCGGCTGTGGCCAGCTGCCCCCGCCCCCGGAACTCCTGCTCTGTACAGTGTGCCCCAGTGTTTGAACGGGTGGCTGAGTGTCTCTGCTGAGTCCGGCCCGGTCAGCGTGGCTCACTTACTCTTCTCACCGGGGGCCAGCGGCTGTGGCCAGCTGCCCCCGCCCCCCCTGATTCCTGCTCTGTACAGTGTGCCCCAGTGTTTGAACGGGTGGCTGAGTGTCTCTGCTGAGTCCGGCCCGGTCAGCATGGCTCACTTACTTTTCTCACCGGGGGCCAGCGGCTGTGGCCAGCTGCCCGCGTGGCTCACTTACTATTCTCACCGGGGGCCAGCGGCTGTGGCCAGCTGCCCCCGCCCCCCTGATTCCTGCTCTGTACAGTGTGCCCCAGTGTTTGAACGGGTGGCTGAGTGTCTCTGCTGAGTCCGGCCGGTCAGCGTGGCTCACTTACTCTTCTCACGGGGGCCAGCGGCTGTGGCCAGCTGCCCCCGCCCCCCTGATTCCTGCTCTGTACAGTGTGCCCCAGTGTTTGAACGGGTGGCTGAGTGTCTCTGCTGAGTCCGGCCCGGTCAGCGTGGCTCACTTACTATTCTCACCGGGGCCAGCGGCTGTGGCCAGCTGCCCCGCCCCTCTGATTCCTGCTCTGTACAGTGTGCCCCAGTGTTTGAACGGGTGGCTGAGTGTCTCTGCTGAGTCCGGCCCGGTCAGCGTGGCTCACTTACTATTCTCACCGGGGGCCAGCGGCTGTGGCCAGCTGCCCCGCCCCCCCTGATTTCTGCTCTGTACAGGGTGCCCCAGTGTTTGAACGGGTGGCTGAGTGTCTCTGCTGAGTCCGGCCCGGTCAGCGTGGCTCACTTACTTTTCTCACCCCAGTGCCCCAGTGCCCCAGTGTTTGAACGGGTGGCTGAATGTCTCTGCTGAGTCCGGAGGCAGCGGCTGTGGCCAGCTGCCCCCGCCCCCCTGATTCCTGCTCTGTACAATGTGCCCAGTGTTTGAACGGGTGGCTGAGTGTCTCTGCTGAGTCCGGCCCGGTGAGCGTGGCTCACTTACTCTTCTCACCAAGGGCCAGCGGCTGTGGCCAGCTGCCCCCGCCCCTGCGTTTTCCTGCTCTGTACAGTGTGCCCCAATGTTTGAACGGGTGGCTGAGTGTCTCTGCTGAGGCTGGCCCGGTCAGCGTGGCTCACTTACTCTTCTCACCGGGGGCCAGCGGCTGTCGCCAGCTGCCCCCTCCCCCGTTTTCCTGCTCTGTACAGTGTGCCCCAGTGTTTGAACGGGTGCTGAATGTCTCTGCTGAGTCCGGCCCGGTCGGCGTGGCTCACTTACTATTCTCACCGGGGGCCAGCAGCTGTGGCCAGCTGCCCCCGCCCCTCTGATTCCTGCTCTGTACAGTGTGCCCCAGTGTTTGAACGGGTGGCTGAGTGTCTCTGCTGAGTCCGGCCCGGTCGGCGTGGCTCACTTATTATTCTCACCGGGGCCAGCGGCTGTGCCCAGCTGCCCCCGCCCCCTGATGCCTGCTCTGTAAAGTGTGCCCAGTGTTTGAAACGGGTGGCTGAGTGTCTCTGCTGAGTCCGGCCCGGCCAGGGTGGCTCACTTACTATTCTCACCGGGGGCCAGCGGCTGTGGCCAGCTGCCCCCGCCCCCCTGATTCCTGCTCTGTACAGTGTGCCCCAGTGTTTGAACGGGTGCTGAGTGTCTCTGCTGAGTCCGGCCCGGCCAGCGTGGCTCACTTACTATTCTCACCGGGGGCCAGCGGCTGTGGCCAGCTGCCCCCGCCCCCCGTTTTCCTGCTCTGTACAGTGTGCCCCAGTGTTTGAACGGGTGGCTGAGTGTCTCTGCTGAGTCCGGCCCGGTCAGCGTGGCTCACTTACTCTTCTCACCGGGGGCCAGCGGCTTGTGGCCAGCTGCCGCCGCCCCCGTTTTCCTGGTCTCTACAGTGTGCCCCAGTGTTTGAACGGGTGGCTGAGTGTCTGCTGAGTCCGGCCCGGTCAGCGTGGCTCACTTACTCTTCTCACCGGGGGCCAGCGGCTGTGGCCAGCTGCCCCCGCCCCCGTTTTCCTGGTCTCTACAGTGTGCCCCAGTGTTTGAACGGGTGGCTGAGTGTCTCTGCTGAGTCCGGCCCGGCCAGCGTGGCTCACTTACTATTCTCACCGGGGCCAGCGGCTGTGGCCAGCTGCCCCCGCCCCCCTGATTCCTGCTCTGTACAGTGTGCCCCAGTGTTTGAACGGGTGGCTGAGTGTCTCTGCTGAGTCCGGCCCGGTCAGCGTGGCTCACTTACTTTTCTCACCCAGTGCCCCAGTGCCCCAGTGTTTGAACGGGTGGCTGAAGTCTCTGCTGAGTCCGGAGCCAGCGGCTGTGGCCAGCTGCCCCGCCCCTCTGATTCCTGCTCTGTACAGTGTGCCCCAGTGTTTGAACGGGTGGCTGAGTGTCTCTGCTGTGAGTCCGGCCCGGTCAGCGTGGCTCACTTACTATTCTCACCGGGGGCCAGCGGCTGTGGCCAGCTGCCCCCGCCCCCTGATTTCTGCTCTGTACAGTGTGCCCCGTGTTTGAACGGGTGGCTGAGTGTCTCTGCTGAGTCCGGCCCGGTCAGCGTGGCTCACTTACTTTTCTCCCCCAGTGCCCCAGTGCCCCAGTGTTTGAACGGGTGGCTGAATGTCTTGCTGAGTCCGGAGCCAGCGGCTGTGGCCAGCTGCCCCCGCCCCCCTGATTCCTGCTCTGTACAATGTGCCCCAGTGTTTGAACGGGTGGCTGAGTGTCTCTGCTGAGTCGGCCGGTGAGCGTGGCTCACTTACTCTTCTCACCAAGGGCCAGCGGCTGTGGCCAGCTGCCCCGCCCCCCTGCGTTTCCTGCTCTGTACAGTGTGCCCCAATGTTTGAACGGGTGGCTGAGTGTCTCTGCTGAAGCCGGCCCGGTCAGCGTGGCTCACTTACTCTTCTCACCGGGGGCCAGCGGCTGTCGCCAGCTGCCCCCTCCCCCGTTTTCCTGCTCTGTACAGTGTGCCCCAGTGTTTGAACGGGTGGCTGAGCGCCTGGGCTGAGTCGGGCCCGCTCAGCGTGGCTCACTTACTATTCTCACCGGGGGCCAGCGGCTGTGGCCAGCTGCCCCCGCCCCCTGATTCCTGCTCTGTACAGTGTGCCCAGTGTTTGAACGGGTGGCTGAGCGCTGGGCTGAGTCGGGCCGGTCAGCGTGGCTCACTTACTATTCTCACCGGGGGCCAGCGGCTGTGGCCAGCTGCCCCCGCCCCCCTGATTCCTGCTCTGTACAGTGTGCCCCAGTGTTTGAACGGGTGGCTGAGTGTCTCTGCTGAGTCCGGCCCGGTCAGCGTGGCTCACTTACTCTTCTCACCGGGGGCCAGCGGCTGTGGCCAGCTGCCCCCGCCCCCCCTTATTCCTGCTCTGTACAGTGTGCCCCAGTGTTTGAACGGGTGGCTGAGTGTCTCTGCTGAGTCGGCCGGGTCAGCGTGGCTCACTTACTATTCTCACCGGGGGCCAGCGGCTGTGGCCAGCTGCCCCCGCCCCTCTGATTCTGCTCTGTACAGTGTGCCCCAGTGTTTGAACGGGTGGCTGAGTGTCTCTGCTGAGTCCGGCCCCGGTCAGCGTGGCTCACTTACTATTCTCACCGGGGGCCAGCGGCTGTGGCCAGCTGCCCCCCGCCCCCCTGATTTCTGCTCTGTACAGTGTGCCCCAGTGTTTGAACGGGTGGCTGAGTGTCTCTGCTGAGTCCGGCCCGGTCAGCGTGGCTCACTTACTCTTCTCACCGGGGGCCAGCGGCTGTGGCCAGCTGCCGCCGCCCCCCGTTTTCCTGGTCTTACAGTGTGCCCCAGTGTTTGAAAAGGGTGGCTGAGTGTCTCTGCTGAGTCCGGCCCGGTCAGCGTGGCTCACTTACTCTTCTCACCGGGGGCCAGCGGCTGTGGCCAGCTGCCCCCGCCCCCCGTTTCCTGGTCTCTACAGTGTGCCCCAGTGTTTGAACGGGTGGCTGAGTGTCTCTGCTGAGTCCGGCCCGGCCAGCGTGGCTCACTTACTATTCTCACGGGGGCCAGCGGCTGTGGCCAGCTGCCCCCGCCCCCTGATTCCTGCTCTGTACAGTGTGCCCCAGTGTTTGAACGGGTGGCTGAGTGTCTCTGCTGAGTCCGGCCCGGTCAGCGTGGCTCACTTACTTTTCTCACCCCAGTGCCACAGTGCCCCAGTGTTTGAACGGGTGGCTGAAATGTCCTGCTGAGTCCGGAGCCAGCGGCTGTGGCCAGCTGCCCCCGCCCCCCTGATTCCTGCTCTGTACAGTGTGCCCCAGTGTTTGAACGGGTGGCTGAGTGTCTCTGCTGAGTCCCGCCGGTCAGCGTGGCTCACTTACTCTTCTCACCGGGGGCCAGCGGCTGTGGCCAGCTGCCCCGCCCCCCTGATTCCTGCTCTGTACAGTGTGCCCAGTGTTTGAACGGGTGGCTGAGTGTCTCTGTTGAGTCCGGCCCGGTCAGCGTGGCTCACTTACTCTTCTCACCGGGGGCCAGCGGCTGTCGCCAGCTGCCCCCGCCCCCTGATTCCTGCTCTTGTACAGTGTGCCCCAGTGTTTGAACGGGTGGCTGAGTGTCTCTGCTGAGTCCGGCCCGGTCAGCGTGGCTCACTTACTATTCTCACCGGGGGCCAGCGGCTGTGGCCAGCTGCCCCCGCCCCTCTGATTCCTGCTCTGTACAGTGTGCCCCAGTGTTTGAACGGGTGGCTGAGTGTCTCTGCTGAGTCCGGCCCGGTCAGCGTGGCTCACTTACTATTCTCACCGGGGGCCAGCGGCTGTGGCAGCTGCCCCGCCCCTCTGATTCCTGCTCTGTACAGTGTGCCCCAGTGTTTGAACGGGTGGCTGAGTGTCTCTGCTGAGTCCGGCCGGTCAGCGTGGCTCACTTACTATTCTCACCGGGGCCAGCGGCTGTGGCCAGCTGCCCCCGCCCCCCTGATTTCTGCTCTGTACAGTGTGCCCCAGTGTTTGAACGGGTGGCTGAGTGTCTCTGCTGAGTCCGGCCCGGTCAGCGTGGCTCACTTACTTTTCTCACCCAGTGCCCCAGTGCCCCAGTGTTTGAACGGGTGGCCTGAATGTCTCTGCGAGTCCGGAGCAGCGGCTGTGGCCAGCTGCCCCCGCCCCCCTGATTCCTGCTCTGTACAATGTGCCCCAGTGTTTGAACGGGTGGCTGAGTGTCTCTGCTGAGTCCGGCCCGGTGAGCGTGGCTCACTTACTCTTCTCACCAAGGGCCAGCGGCTGTGGCCAGCTGCCCCCGCCCCCTGCGTTTTCCTGCTCTGTACAGTGTGCCCCAATGTTTGAACGGGTGGCTGAGTGTCTCTGCTGAGGCCGGCGCCCGGTCAGCGTGGCTCATTACTCTTCTCACCGGGGGCCAGCGGCTGTCGCCAGCTGCCCCCTCCCCCCGTTTTCCTGCTCTGTACAGTGTGCCCCAGTGTTGAAACGGGTGGCTGAGCGCCTGGGCTGAGTCGGGCCCGGTCAGCGTGGCTCACTTACTATTCTCACCGGGGCCAGCGGCTGTGGCCAGCTGCCCCGCCCCCTGATTCCTGCTCTGTACAGTGTGCCCCAGTGTTTGAACGGGTGGCTGAGTGTCTCTGCTGAGTCCGGCCCGGTCAGCGTGGCTCACTTACTCTTCTCACCGGGGGCCAGCGGCTGTGGCCAGCTGCCCCGCCCCCCTTATTCCTGCTCTGTACAGTGTGCCCCAGTGTTTGAACGGGTGGCTGAGTGTCTCTGCTGAGTCTGGCCCGGACAGCGTGGCTCAATTACTCTTCTCACCAAGGGCCAGCGGCTGTGGCCAGCTGCCCCCGCCCCCCGTTTTCCTGCTCTGTACAGTGTGCCCCAATTTTGAAAGGGTGGCTGAGGTCTCTGCTGAGTCCGGCCGGTCAGCGTGGCTCACTTACTATTCTCACCGGGGGCCAGAGGCTGTGGCCAGCTGCCCCCGCCCCCCTGATTCCTGCTCTGTACAGTGTTTTGCCCCAGTGTTTGAACGGGTGGCTGAGTGTCTCTGCTGAGTCCGGCCCGGTCAGCGTGGCTCACTTACTATTCTCACGGGGGCCAGCGGCTGTGGCCAGCTGCCCCCCCCCCCGGTTTTCCTGCTCTGTACAGTGAGCCCCAGTGTTTGAACGGGTGGCTGAGTGTCTCTCGCTGAGTCGGGGCCCGGTCAGCGTGGCTCACTTACTATTCTCACCGGGGGCCAGCGGCTGTGGCCAGCTGCCCCCGCCCCCCGTTTTCCTGCTCTGTACAGTGTGCCCCAGTGTTTGAACGGGTGGCTGAGTGTCTTGCTGATGAGTCGGCCCGGTCAGCGTGGCTCACTTACTATTCTCACCGAGGGCGAGCGGCTGTGGCCAGCTGCCCCCGCCCCCCTGATTCCTGCTCTGTACAGTGTGCCCCAGTGTTTGAACGGGTGGCTGAGTGTCTCTGCTGAGTCCGGCCGGTGAGCGTGGCTCACTTACTTTTCTCACCCCAGTGCCCAGTGCCCCAGTGTTTGAACGGGTTGGCTGAGTGTCTTCTGAGTCCGGCCCGGTCAGCGTGGCTCACTTACTATTCTCACCGGGGCCAGCGGCTGTGGCCAGCTGCCCCCGCCCCCCTGATTCCTGCCTGTACAGTGTGCCCAGTGTTTGAACGGGTGGCTGAGTGTCTCTGCTGAGTCCGGCCCGGTCAGCGTGGCTCACTTACTATTCTCACCGGGGGCCAGCGGCTGTGGCCAGCTGCCCCCGCCCCCCCTGATTCCTGCTCTGTACAGTGTCGCCCAGTGTTTGAACGGGTGGCTGAGTGTCTCTTGCTGAGTCGGCGCCCGGTCAGCGTGGCTCACTTACTATTCTCACCGGCGGCCAGCGGCTGTGGCCAGCTGCCCCCGCCCCCGTGATTCCTCCTCTGTACAGTGTGCCCCAGTGTTTGAACGGGTGGCTGAGTGTCTCTGCTGAGTCCGGCCCGGTCAGCGTGGCTCACTTACTCTTCTCACCGGGGGCCAGCGGCTGTGGCCAGCTGCCCCCGCCCCCCGTTTTCCGCTTTGTACAGTGTGCCCCACCCAGTGTTTGAACGGGTGGCTGAGTGTCTCTGCTGAGTCCGGCCCGGTCAGCGTGGCTCAATTACTATTCTCACGGGGGCCAGCGGCTGTGGCCAGCTGCCCCGCCCCCTGATTCCTGCTCTGTACAGTGTGCCCCAGTGTTTGAACGGGGGCTGAGTGTCTCTGCTGAGTCCGGCCCGGTCAGCGTGGCTCACTACTCTTCTCACCGGGGGCCAGCGGCTGTGGCCAGCTGCCCCTGCCCCTGATTCCTGCTCTGTACAGTGTGCCCCAGTGTTTGAACGGGTGGCTGAGTGTCTCTGCTGAGTCCGGCCGGTCAGCGTGGCTCACTTATATTCTCACCAAGGGCAGCGGCTGTGGCCAGCTGCCCCGCCCCCCCTGATTCCTGCTCTGTACAGTGTGCCCCAGTGTTTGAACGGGTGGCTGAGGGTCTCTGCTGAGTCCGGCCCGGTCAGCGTGGCTCACTTACTTTTCTCACCCCAGTGCCCCAGTGCCCCAGTGTTGAACGGGTGGCTGAATGTCTCTGCTGAGTCCGGAGCCAGCGGTGTGGCCAGCTGCCCCCGCCCCCTGATTCCTGCTCTGTACAGTGTGCCCCAGTGTTTGAACGGGTGGCTGAGTGTCCCTGCTGAGTCCGGCCCGGTCAGCGTGGCTCACTTACTCTTCTCAACGGGGGCCAGCGGCTGTGGCCAGCTGCCCCCGCCCCCCTGATTCCTGCTCTGTACAGTGTGCCCAATGTTTGAACGGGTGGCTGAGTGTCTCTGCTGAGTCCGGCCCGGTCAGCGTGGCTCACTTACTATTTCACCGGGGGCCAGCGGCTGTGGCCAGCTGCCCCCGCCCCCGTGATTCCTCCTCTGTACAGTGTGCCCCAGTGTTTGAACGGGTGGCTGAGTGTCTCTGCTGAGTCCGGCCCGGTCAGCGTGGCTCACTTACTATTCTCACGGGGGGCAGCGGCTGTGGCCAGCTGCCCCCGCCCCCTGATTCCTGCTCTGTACAGTGTGCCCAGTGTTTGAACGGGTGGCTGAGTGTCTCTGCTGAGTCCGGCCCGGTCAGCGTGGCTCACTTACTATTCTCACGGGGGCCAGCGGCTGTGGCCAGCTGCCCCCGCCCCCCTGATTCCTGCTTGTACAGTGTGCCCCAGTGTTTGAACGGGTGGCTGAGTGTCTCTGGAGTCCGGCCCGGTCAGCGTGGCTCAATTTCTATTCTCACCGGGGCCAGCGGCTGTGGCCAGCTGCCCCCCCCCGATTCCTGCTCTGTACAGTGTGCCCCAGTGTTTGAACGGGTGGCTGAGTGTCTCTGCTGAGGTCCGGCCCGGTCAGCGGTGGCTCACTTACTCTTCTCACCGGGGGCCAGCGGCTGTGGCCAGCTGCCCCCGCCCCCCTGATTCCTGCTCTGTACAGTGTGCTCCAGTGTTTGAACGGGTGGCTGAGTGTCTCTGCTGAGTCCGGAGCCAGCGGCTGTGGACAGCTGCCCGCCCCCCTGATTCCTGCTCTGTACAGTGTGCCCCAGTGTTTGAACGGGTGGCTGAGTGTCTCTGCTGAGTCCGGCCCGGTCAGCGTGGCTCACTTACTTTCTCACCCCAGTGCCCCAGTGCCCCAGTGTTGAACGGGTGGCTGAATGTCTCTGCTGAGTCCGGAGCCAGCGGCTGTGGCCAGCTGCCCCCGCCCCCCGTTTTCCTGCTCTGTACAGTGTGCCCCAGTGTTTGAACGGGTGGCTGAGTGTCTCTGCTGAGTCCGGCCCGCTCAGCGTGGCTCACTTACTATTCTCACCGGGGCCAGCGGCTGTGGCCAGCTGCCCCCGCCCCCCTGATTCCTGCTCTGTACAGTGTGCCCCAGTGTTTGAACGGGTGGCTGAGTGTCTCTGCTGAGTCCGGCCCGGTCAGCGTGGCTCACTTACTATTCTCACCGGGGCCAGCGGCTGTGGCCAGCTGCCCCCGCCCCCCTGATTCCTGCTCTGTACAGTGTGCCCCAGTGTTTGAACGGGTGGCTGAGTCTCCTGCTGAGTCCGGCCCGGTCAGCGTGGCTCACTTACTATTCTCACCGGGGGCCAGCGGCTGTGGCCAGCTGCCCCCGCCCCCCTGATTCCTGCTCTGTACAGTGTGCCCCAGTGTTTGAACGGGTGGCTGAGTGCTCTGCTGAGTCCGGCCCGGTCAGCGTGGCTCACTTACTATTCTCACCGGGGCCAGCGGCTGTGGCCAGCTGCCCCCGCCCCCCTGATTCCTGCTCTGTACAGTGTGCCCCAGTGTTTGAACGGTGGCTGAGTGTCTCTGCTGAGTCCGGCCCGGTCAGCGTGGCTCACTTACTATTCTCACCGGGGGCCAGCGGCTGTGGCCAGCTGCCCCCGCCCCCCTGATTCCTGCTCTGTACAGTGTGCCCCAGTGTTTGAACGGGTGGCTGAGTGCCTGGGCTGAGTCCGGCCGGTCAGCGTGGCTCACTTACTCTTCTCACCGGGGGCCAGCGGCTGTGGCCAGCTGCCCCCGCCCCCCTGATTTCCTGCTCTGTACAGTGTGCCCCAGTGTTTGAACGGGTGGCTGAGTGTCTCTGCTGAGTCCGGCCCGGTCAGCGTGGCTCACTTACTATTCTCACCGGGGGCCAGCGGCTGTGGCCAGCTGCCCCCGCCCCCTGATTCCTGCTCTGTACAGTGTGCCCCAGTGTTTGAACGGGTGGCTGAGTGTCTCTGCTGAGTCCGGCCCGGTCAGCGTGGCTCACTTACTTTTCTCACCCCAGTGCCCCAGTGCCCCAGTGTTTTGAACGGGTGGCTGAATGTCTCTGCTGAGTCCGAGCCAGCGGCTGTGGCCAGCTGCCCCCGCCCCCCTGATTCCTGCTCTGTACAGTGTGCCCCAGTGTTTGAACGGGTGGCTGAGTGTCTCTGCTGAGTCCGGCCCGGTCAGCGTGGCTCACTTACTATTCTCACCGGGGCCAGCGGCTGTGGCCAGCTGCCCCCGCCCCCTGATTCCTGCTCTGTACAGTGTGCCCCAGTGTTTGAACGGGTGGCTGAGTGTCTCTGCTGAGTCCGGCCCGGTCAGCGTGGCTCACTTACTATTCTCACCGGGGCCAGCGGCTGTGGCCAGCTGCCCCCGCCCCCCTGATTCCTGCTCTGTACAGTGTGCCCCAGTGTTTGAACGGGTGGCTGAGTGTCTCTGCTGAGTCCGGCCCGGTCAGCGTGGCTCACTTACTATTCTCACCGGGGCCAGCGGCTGTGGCCAGCTGCCCCCGCCCCCCTGATTCCTGCTCTGTACAGTGTGCCCAGTGTTTGAACGGGTGGCTGAGTGTCTCTGCTGAGTCCGGCCCGGTCAGCGTGGCTCACTTACTATTCTCACCGGGGGCCAGCGGCTGTGGCCAGCTGCCCCCGCCCCCCTGATTCCTGCTCTGTACAGTGTGCCCCATGTTTTGAACGGGTGGCTGAGTGTCTCTGCTGAGTCCGGCCCGTCAGCGTGGCTCAATTACTATTCTCACCGGGGGCCAGCGGCTGTGGCCAGCTGCCCCCGCCCCCCTGATTCCTGCTCTGTACAGTGTGCCCAGTGTTTGAACGGGTGGCTGAGTGTCTCTGCTGAGTCCGGCCCGGTCAGCGTGGCTCACTTACTATTCTCACCGGGGCCAGCGGCTGTGGCCAGCTGCCCCCGCCCCCCGATTCCTGCTCTGTACAGTGTGCCCCAGTGTTTGAACGGGTGGCTGAGTGTCTCTGCTGAGTCCGGCCAGCGGCTGTGGCCAGCTGCCCCCGCCCCACCCTGATTCCTGCTCTGTACAGTGTGCCCCAGTGTTTGACGGGTGGCTGAGTGTCTCTGCTGAGTCCGGCCCGGTCAGCGTGGCTCACTTACTTTTCTCACCCCAGTGCCCCAGTGCCCCAGTGTTTGAACGGGTGGCTGAATGTCTCTGCTGAGTCCGGAGCCAGCGGCTGTGGCCAGCTGCCCCCGCCCCCCTTTTCCTGCTCTGTACAGTGAGCCCCAGTGTTTGAACGGGTGGCTGAGTGTCTCTGCTGAGTCCGGCCCGGTCAGCGTGGCTCACTTACTATTCTCACCGGGGGCCAGCGGCTGTGGCCAGCTGCCCCCGCCCCCCTGATTCCTGCTCTGTACAGTGTGCCCCAGTGTTTGAACGGGTGGCTGAGTGTCTCTGCTGAGTCCGGCCGGTCAGCGTGGCTCACTTACTATTCTCACCGGGGGCCAGCGGCTGTGGCCAGCTGCCCCCGCCCCCTGATTCCTGCTCTGTACAGTGTGCCCCAGTGTTTGAACGGGTGGCTGAGTGTCTCTGCTGAGTCGGGCCCGGTCAGCGTGGCTCACTTACTATTCTCACCGGGGCCAGCGGCTGTGGCCAGCTGCCCCCGCCCCCCTGATTCCTGCTCTGTACAGTGTGCCCCAGTGTTTGAACGGGTGGCTGAGTGTCTCTGCTGAGTCGGGCCCGGTCAGCGTGGCTCACTTACTATTCTCACCGGGGGCCAGCGGCTGTGGCCAGCTGCCCCCGCCCCCCTGATTCCTGCTCTGTACAGTGTGCCCCAGTGTTTGAACGGGTGGCTGAGTGTCTCTGCTGAGTCGGCCCGGTCAGCGTGGCTCACTTACTATTCTCACCGGGGGCCAGCGGCTGTGGCCAGCTGCCCCCGCCCCCCTGATTCCTGCTCTGTACAGTGTGCCCCAGTGTTTGAACGGGTGGCTGAGTGTCTCTGCTGAGTCCGGCCCGGTCAGCGTGGCTCACTTACTCTTCTCACCGGGGGCCAGCGGCTGTGGCCAGCTGCCCCCGCCCCCCTGATTCCTGCTCTGTACAGTGTGCCCCAGTGTTTGAACGGGTGGCTGAGTGTCTCTGCTGAGTCCGGCCCGGTCAGCGTGGCTCACTTACTATTCTCACCGGGGGCCAGCGGCTGTGGCCAGCTGCCCCCGCCCCCCTGATTCCTGCTCTGTACAGTGTGCCCCAGTGTTTGAACGGGTGGCTGAGTGTCTCTGCTGAGTCCGGCCCGGTCAGCGTGGCTCACTTACTATTCTCACCGGGGGCCAGCGGCTGTGGCCAGCTGCCCCCGCCCCCCTATTCCTGCTCTGTACAGTGTGCCCCAGTGTTTGAACGGGTGGCTGAGTGTCTCTGCTGAGTCCGGCCCGGTCAGCGTGGCTCACTTACTATCTCTCACCCGGGGCCAGCGGCTGTGGCCAGCTGCCCCGGCCCCCGTTGATTCCTGCTCTGTACAGTGTGCCCCAGTGTTTGAACGGGTGGCTGAGTGTCTCTGCTGAGTCCGGCCCGGTCAGCGTGGCTCACTTACTATTCTCACCGGGGGCCAGCCCGCTGGCTGCGCCCCTGCCCCCGCCCCCCGTTTTCCTGCTCTGTACAGTGTGCCCCAGTGTTTGAACGGGTGGCTGAGTGTCTCTGCTGAGTCCGGCCCGGTCAGCGTGGCTCTCTTACTTACTCTCTCTCACCGGGGCCAGCGGCTGTGGCCACGCTGCCCCCGCCCCCCCTGATTCCTGCTCTGTACAGTGTGCCCCAGTGTTTGAACGGGTGGCTGAGTGTCTCTGCTGAGTCCGGCCCGGTCAGCGTGGCTCACTTACTATTCTCACCGGGCCAGCGGCTGTGGCCAGCTGCCCCCGCCCCCCTGATTCCTCCTCTGTACAGTGTGCCCCAGTGTTTGAACGGGTGGCTGAGTGTCTCTGCTGAGTCCGGCCCGGTCAGCGTGGCTCACTTACTTCTTCACGGGGCCACCGCTGTGCCAGCTGTGGCCAGCTGCCCCCGCCCCCCTTTTTCCTGCTCTGTACAGTGTGCCCCAGTGTTTGAACGGGTGCTGAGTGTCTCTGCTGAGTCCGGCCCGGTCAGCGTGGCTCACTTACTATTCTCACCGGGGCCAGCGGCTGTGGCCAGCTGCCCCCGCCCCCCTGATTCCTGCTCTGTACAGTGTGCCCCAGTGTTTGAACGGGTGGCTGAGTGTCTCTGCTGAGTCCGGCCCGGTCAGCGTGGCTCACTTACTATTCTCACCGGGGGCCAGCGGCTGTGGCCAGCTCCCCCGCCCCCCCTGATTCCTGCTCTGTACAGTGTGCCCCAGTGTTTGAACGGGTGGCTGAGTGTCTCTGCTGAGTCCGGCCCGGTCAGCGTGGCTCACTTACTATTCTCACCGGGGCCAGCGGCTGTGGCCAGCTGCCCCCGCCCCCCTGATTCCTGCTCTGTACAGTGTGCCCCAGTGTTTGAACGGGTGGCTGAGTGTCTCTGCTGAGTCCGGCCCGGTCAGCGTGGCTCACTTACTATTCTCACCGGGGGCCAGCGGCTGTGGCCAGCTGCCCCCGCCCCCCTGATTCCTGCTCTGTACAGTGTGCCCCAGTGTTTGAACGGGTGGCTGAGTGTCTCTGCTGAGTCCGGAGCCAGCGGCTGTGGCCAGCTGCCCCCGCCCCCCTGATTCCTGCTCTGTACAGTGTGCCCCAGTGTTTGAACGGGTGGCTGAGTGTCTCTGCTGAGTCCGGCCCGTCAGCGTGGCTCACTTACTTTTCTCACCCAGTGCCCCAGTGCCCCAGTGTTTGAACGGGTGGCTAATGTGTCTGCTGAGTCCGGGCAGCGCTGTGGCCACTGCCCCCGCCCCCCGTTTTCTCTCTCTACAGTGAGCCCCAGTGTTTGAACGGGTGTGTTTGCTGAGTGTCTCTGCTGAGTCCGGCCCGGTCAGCGTGGCTCACTTACTATTCTCACCGGGGGCCAGCGGCTGTGGCCAGCTGCCCCCGCCCCCCTTTCCTGCTCTGTACAGTGTGCCCCAGTGTTTGAACGGGTGGCTGAGTGCCTCTGCTGAGTCGGGCCCGGTCAGCGTGGCTCACTTACTATTCTCACCGGGCCAGCGGCTGTGGCCAGCTGCCCCCGCCCCCCTGATTCCTGCTCTGTACAGTGTGCCCCAGTGTTTGAACGGGTGGCTGAGTGTCTCTGCTGAGTCCGGCCCGGTCAGCGTGGCTCACTTACTATTCTCACCGGGGGCCAGCGGCTGTGGCCAGCTGCCCCCGCCCCCCTGATTCCTGCTCTGTACAGTGTGCCCCAGTGTTTGAACGGGTGGCTGAGTGTCTCTGCTGAGTCCGGCCCGGTCAGCGTGGCTCACTTACTATTCTCACCGGGGGCCAGCGGCTGTGGCCAGCTGCCCCCGCCCCCCTGATTCCTGCTCTGTACAGTGTGCCCAGTGTTTGAACGGGTGGCTGAGTGTCTCTGCTGAGTCCGGCCCGGTCAGCGTGGCTCACTTACTATTCTCACCGGGGGCCAGCGGCTGTGGCCAGCTGCCCCCGCCCCCCTGATTCCTGCTCTGTACAGTGTGCCCCAGTGTTTGAACGGGTGGCTGAGTGTCTCTGCTGAGTCCGGCCCGGTCAGCGTGGCTCACTTACTCTTCTCACCGGGGGCCAGCGGCTGTGGCCAGCTGCCCCCCGCCCCCCTGATTTCTGCTCTGTACAGTGTGCCCCAGTGTTTGAACGGGTGGCTGAGTGTCTCTGCTGAGTCCGGCCCGGTCAGCGTGGCTCACTTACTATTCTCACCGGGGGCCAGCGGCTGTGGCCAGCTGCCCCCGCCCCCCTGATTCCTGCTCTGTACAGTGTGCCCCAGTGTTTGAACGGGTGGCTGAGTGTCTCTGCTGAGTCCGGCCCGGTCAGCGTGGCTCACTTACTATTCTCACCGGGGCCAGCGGCTGTGGCCAGCTGCCCCCGCCCCCCCTGATTCCTGCTCTGTACAGTGTGCCCCAGTGTTTGAACGGGTGGCTGAGTGTCTCTGCTGAGTCCGGAGCCCAGCGGCTGTGGCCAGCTGCCCCCGCCCCCCTGATTCCTGCTCTGTACAGTGTGCCCGCCCCCCAGTGTTTTGAACGGGTGGCTGAGTGTCTCTGCTGAGTCCGGCCCGGTCAGCGTGGCTCACTTACTTTTCTCACCCCAGTGCCCCAGTGCCCCAGTGTTTGAACGGGTGGCTGAATGTCTCTGCTGAGTCCGGAGCCAGCGGCTGTGGCCAGCTGCCCCCGCCCCCCTGATTCCTGCTCTGTACAGTGTGCCCCAGTGTTTGAACGGGTGGCTGAGTGTCTCTGCTGAGTCCGGCCCGGTCAGCGTGGCTCACTTACTTTCTCACCCCAGTGCCCAGTGCCCCAGTGTTTGAACGGGTGGCTGAATGTCTCTGCTGATCCGGAGCCAGCGCTGTGGCCAGCTGCCCCCGCCCCCCTGATTCCTGCTCTGTACAGTGTGCCCCAGTGTTTGAACGGGTGGCTGAGTGTCTCTGCTGAGTCCGGCCCGGTCAGCGTGGCTCACTTACTATTCTCACCGGGGGCCAGCGGCTGTGGCCAGCTGCCCCCGCCCCCCTTTTCCTGCTCTGTACAGTGTGCCCCAGTGTTTGAACGGGTGGCTGAGTGTCTCTGCTGAGTCGGCCCGGTCAGCGTGGCTCACTTACTATTCTCACCGGGGCCAGCGGCTGTGGCCAGCTGCCCCCGCCCCCCTGATTCCTGCTCTGTACAGTGTGCCCCAGTGTTTGAACGGGTGGCTGAGTGTCTCTGCTGAGTCCGGCCCGGTCAGCGTGGCTCACTTACTATTCTCACCGGGGGCCAGCGGCTGTGGCCAGCTGCCCCCGCCCCCGTTTTCCTGCTCTGTACAGTGTGCCCCAGTGTTTGAACGGGTGGCTGAGTGTCTCTGCTGAGTCCGGCCCGGTCAGCGTGGCTCACTTACTCTTCTCACCGGGGGCCAGCGGCTGTGGCCAGCTGCCCCCCGCCCCCTTTTTCCTGCTCTGTACAGTGTGCCCCAGTGTTTGAACGGGTGGCTGAGTGTCTCTGCTGAGTCCGGCCCGGTCAGCGTGGCTCACTTACTATTCTCACCGGGGCCAGCGGCTGTGGCCAGCTGCCCCCGCCCCCCTGATTCCTGCTCTGTACAGTGTGCCCCAGTGTTTGAACGGGTGCTGAGTGTCTCTGCTGAGTCCGGCCCGGTCAGCGTGGCTCACTTACTATTCTCACCGGGGCCAGCGGCTGTGGCCAGCTGCCCCCGCCCCCCGTTTTCCTGCTCTGTACAGTGTGCCCAGTGTTTGAACGGGTGGCTGAGTGTCTCTGCTGAGTCCGGCCCGGTCAGCGTGGCTCACTTACTATTCTCACCGGGGCCAGCGGCTGTGGCCAGCTGCCCCCGCCCCCCGTTTTCCTGCTCTGTACAGTGTGCCCCAGTGTTTGAACGGGTGGCTGAGTGTCTCTGCTGAGTCCGGCCCGGTCAGCGTGGCTCACTTACTTTTCTCACCCAGGCCCCCCAGTGCCCCAGTGTTTGAACGTGGGCTGAATGTCTCTGCTGAGTCCGGAGCCAGCGTTGTGGCCAGCTGCCCCCGCCCCCCTGATTCCTGCTCTGTACAGTGTGCCCCAGTGTTTGAACGGGTGGCTGAGTGTCTCTGCTGAGTCCGGCCCGGTCAGCGTGGCTCACTTACTTTCTCACCCCAGTGGCCCCAGTGCCCCAGTGTTTGAACGGGTGGCTGAATGTCTCTGCTGAGTCCGGAGCCAGCGGCTGTGGCCAGCTGCCCCCGCCCCCCTGATTCCTGCTCTGTACAGTGTGCCCCAGTGTTTGAACGGGTGGCTGAGTGTCTCTGCTGAGTCCGGCCCGGTCAGCGTGGCTCACTTACTCTTCTCACCGGGGGCCAGCGGCTGTGGCCAGCTGCCCCCGCCCCCCTGATTCCTGCTCTGTACAGTGTGCCCCAGTGTTTGAACGGGTGGCTGAGTGTCTCTGCTGAGTCCGGCCCGTCAGCGTGGCTCACTTACTATTCTCACCGGGGCCAGCGGCTGTGGCCAGCTGCCCCCGCCCCCCTGATTCCTGCTCTGTACAGTGTGCCCCAGTGTTTGAACGGGTGGCTGAGTGTCTCTGCTGAGTCCGGCCCGGTCAGCGTGGCTCACTTACTATTCTCACCGGGGGCCAGCGGCTGTGGCCAGCTGCCCCCGCCCCCCCGTTTTCCTGCTCTGTACAGTGTGCCCCAGTGTTTGAACGGGTGGCTGAGTGTCTCTGCTGAGTCCGGCCCGGTCAGCGTGGCTCACTTACTATTCTCACCGGGGGCCAGCGGCTGTGCCAGCTGCCCCCGCCCCTGATTCCTGCTCTGTACAGTGTGCCCTGCAGTGTTTGAACGGTGGCTGAGTGTCTCTGCTGAGTCCGGCCCGGTCAGCGTGGCTCACTTACTATTCTCACCGGGGGCCAGCGGCTGTGGCCAGCTGCCCCCGCCCCCCTGATTCCTGCTCTGTACAGTGTGCCCCAGTGTTTGAACGGGTGGCTGAGTGTCTCTGCTGAGTCCGGCCCGGTCAGCGTGGCTCACTTACTATTCTCACCAGGGCCAGCGGCTGTGGCCAGCTGCCCCCGCCCCCCGATTCCTGCTCTGTACAGTGTGCCCCAGTGTTTGAACGGGTGGCTGAGTGTCTCTGCTGAGTCCGGCCCGGTCAGCGTGGCTCACTTACTATTCTCACCGGGGGCCAGCGGCTGTGGCCAGCTGCCCCCGCCCCCCGTTTTCCTGCTCTGTACAGTGTGCCCCAGTGTTTGAACGGGTGGCTGAGTGTCTCTGCTGAGTCCGGCCCGGCCAGCGTGGCTCACTTACTATTCTCACCGGGGGCCAGCGGCTGTGGCCAGCTGCCCCCGCCCCCCTGATTCCTGCTCTGTACAGTGTGCCCCAGTGTTTGAACGGGTGGCTGAGTGTCTCTGCTGAGTCCGGCCCGGTCAGCGTGGCTCACTTACTATTCTCACCGGGGGCCAGCGGCTGTGGCCAGCTGCCCCCGCCCCCCTGATTCCTGCTCTGTACAGTGTGCCCCAGTGTTTGAACGGGTGGCTGAGTGTCTCTGCTGAGTCCGGCCCGGTCAGCGTGGCTCACTTACTATTCTCACCCCAGTGCCCCAGTGCCCCAGTGTTTGAACGGTGCTGATGGTCTCTGCTGAGTCCGAGCCAGCGCTCTGGCAGCTGCCCCCGGCCCCCCTGATTCCTGCTCTGTACAGTGTGCCCCAGTGTTTGAACGGGTGGCTGAGTGTCTCTGCTGAGTCCGGCCCGGTCAGCGTGGCTCACTTACTATTCTCACCGGGGCCAGCGGCTGTGGCCAGCTGCCCCCGCCCCCCTTTTTCCTGCTCTGTACAGTGTGCCCCAGTGTTTGAACGGGTGGCTGAGTGTCTCTGCTGAGTCCGGCCCGGTCAGCGTGGCTCACTTACTATTCTCACCGGGGGCCAGCGGCTGTGGCCAGCTGCCCCCGCCCCCCGTTTCCTGCTCTGTACAGTGTGCCCCAGTGTTTGAACGGGTGGCTGAGTGTCTCTGCTGAGTCCGGCCCGGTCAGCGTGGCTCACTTACTATTCTCACCGGGGGCCAGCGGCTGTGGCCAGCTGCCCCGCCCCCCTGATTCCTGCTCTGTACAGTGTGCCCCAGTGTTTGAACGGGTGGCTGAGTGTCTCTGCTGAGTCCGGCCCGGTCAGCGTGGCTCACTTACTATTCTCACCGGGGGCCAGCGGCTGTGGCCAGCTGCCCCCGCCCCCCTGATTCCTGCTCTGTACAGTGTGCCCCAGTGTTTGAACGGGTGGCTGAGTGTCTCTGCTGAGTCCGGCCCGGTCAGCGTGGCTCACTTACTATTCTCACCGGGGGCCAGCGGCTGTGGCCAGCTGCCCCCGCCCCCCTGATTCCTGCTCTGTACAGTGTGCCCCAGTGTTTGAACGGGTGGCTGAGTGTCTCTGCTGAGTCCGGCCCGTCAGCGTGGCTCACTTACTATTCTCACCGGGGGCCAGCGGCTGTGGCCAGCTGCCCCCGCCCCCGTTTTCCTGCTCTGTACAGTGTGCCCCAGTGTTTGAACGGGTGGCTGAGTGTCTCTGCTGAGTCCGGCCCGGTCAGCGTGGCTCACTTACTATTCTCACCGGGGGCCAGCGGCTGTGGCCAGCTGCCCCCGCCCCCCTGTTTTCCTGCTCTGTACAGTGTGCCCCAGTGTTTGAACGGGTGGCTGAGTGTCTCTGCTGAGTCCGGCCCGGTCAGCGTGGCTCACTTACTATTCTCACCGGGGGCCAGCGGCTGTGGCCAGCTGCCCCCGCCCCCCTGTTTTCCTGCTCTGTACAGTGTGCCCCAGTGTTTGAACGGGTGGCTGAGTGTCTCTGCTGAGTCCGGCCCCGTCAGCGTGGCTCACTTACTATTCTCACCGGGGCCAGCGGCTGTGGCCAGCTGCCCCCGCCCCCCTGATTCCTGCTCTGTACAGTGTGCCCCAGTGTTTGAACGGGTGGCTGAGTGTCTCTGCTGAGTCCGGCCCGGTCAGCGTGGCTCACTTACTATTCTCACCGGGGCCAGCGGCTGTGGCCAGCTGCCCCCGCCCCCTGATTCCTGCTCTGTATGTGTGCCCACTTATTGTTTGACCCCAGTGTCTGAGTGCCCCTGGGTCCGGCCGGCGTGGCTCACTTCTCTCTCATCCGGGCCAGCGGCTGTGGCCAGCTGCCCCCGCCCCCCTGATTCCTGCTCTGTACAGTGTGCCCCAGTGTTTGAACGGGTGGCTGAGTGTCTCTGCTGAGTCCGGCCCGGTCAGCGTGGCTCACTTACTATTCTCACCGGGGCCAGCGGCTGTGGCCAGCTGCCCCCGCCCCCCTGATTCCTGCTCTGTACAGTGTGCCCCAGTGTTTGAACGGGTGGCTGAGTGTCTCTGCTGAGTCCGGCCCGGTCAGCGTGGCTCACTTACTATTCTCACCGGGGGCCAGCGGCTGTGGCCAGCTGCCCCCGCCCCCCGTTTTCCTGCTCTGTACAGTGTGCCCCAGTGTTTGAACGGGTGGCTGAGTGTCTCTGCTGAGTCCGGCCCGGCAGCGTGGCTCACTTACTATTCTCACCGGGGCCAGCGGCTGTGGCCAGCTGCCCCCCGCCCCTGATTCCTGCTCTGTACAGTGTGCCCCAGTGTTTGAACGGGTGGCTGAGTGTCTCTGCTGAGTCCGGCCCGGTCAGCGTGGCTCACTTACTATTCTCACCGGGGCCAGCGGCTGTGGCCAGCTGCCCCCGCCCCCCGTTTCCTGCTCTGTACAGTGTGCCCCAGTGTTTGAACGGGTGGCTGAGTGTCTCTGCTGAGTCCGGCCCGGTCAGCGTGGCTCACTTACTATTCTCACCGGGGGCAGCGGCTGTGGCCAGCTGCCCCCGCCCCCCTTTTCCTGCTCTGTACAGTGTGCCCCAGTGTTTGAACGGGTGGCTGAGTGTCTCTGCTGAGTCCGGCCCGGTCAGCGTGGCTCACTTACTATTCTCACCGGGGGCCAGCGGCTGTGGCCAGCTGCCCCCGCCCCCCTTTTCCTGCTCTGTACAGTGTGCCCCAGTGTTTGAACGGGTGGCTGAGTGTCTCTGCTGAGTCCGGCCCGGTCAGCGTGGCTCACTTACTCTTCTCACCGGGGCCAGCGGCTGTGGCCAGCTGCCCCCGCCCCCCGTTTCCTGCTCTGTACAGTGTGCCCAGTGTTTGAACGGGTGGCTGAGTGTCTCTGCTGAGTCCGGCCGGCCAGCGTGGCTCACTTACTATTCTCACCGGGGGCCAGCGGCTGTGGCCAGCTGCCCCCGCCCCCCTGATTCCTGCTCTGTACAGTGTGCCCCAGTGTTTGAACGGGTGGCTGAGTGTCTCTGCTGAGTCCGGCCCGGTCAGCGTGGCTCACTTACTATTCTCACCGGGGGCCAGCGGCTGTGGCCAGCTGCCCCCGCCCCCCGTTTTCCTGCTCTGTACAGTGTGCCCCAGTGTTTGAACGGGTGGCTGAGTGTCTCTGCTGAGTCCGGCCCGGTCAGCGTGCTCACTTACTTTTCTCACCCAGTGCCCCAGTGCCCAGTGTTTGAACGGGTGTATGAATGTCTCTGCTGAGTCCGGAGCAGCGGCTGTGGCCAGCTGCCCCCGCCCCCCTGATTCCTGCTCTGTACAGTGTGCCCCAGTGTTTGAACGGGTGGCTGAGTGTCTCTGCTGAGTCCGGCCCGGTCAGCGTGGCTCCTTACTATTCTCACCGGGGGCCAGCGGCTGTGGCCAGCTGCCCCCGCCCCCCGATTCCTGCTCTGTACAGTGTGCCCCAGTGTTTGAACGGGTGGCTGAGTGTCTCTGCTGAGTCCGGCCCGGTCAGCGTGGCTCACTTACTATTCTCACCGGGGGCCAGCGGCTGTGGCCAGCTGCCCCCGCCCCCCGTTTTCCTGCTCTGTACAGTGTGCCCCAGTGTTTGAACGGGTGGCTGAGTGTCTCTGCTGAGTCCGGCCCGGTCAGCGTGGCTCACTTACTATTCTCACCGGGGCCAGCGGCTGTGGCCAGCTGCCCCCGCCCCCCTGATTCCTGCTCTGTACAGTGTGCCCCAGTGTTTGAACGGGTGGCTGAGTGTCTCTGCTGAGTCCGGCCCGGTCAGCGTGGCTCACTTACTATTCTCACCGGGGGCCAGCGGCTGTGGCCAGCTGCCCCCGCCCCCCTGATTCCTGCTCTGTACAGTGTGCCCCAGTGTTTGAACGGGTGGCTGAGTGTCTCTGCTGAGTCGGCCCGGTCAGCGTGGCTCACTTACTTTTCTCACCCCAGTGCCCCAGTGCCCCAGTGTTTGAACGGGTGGCTGCATGTCTCTGCTGAGTCCGGGGCCAGCGGCTGTGGCCAGCTGCCCCCGCCCCCCTGATTCCTGCTCTGTACAGTGTGCCCCAGTGTTTGAACGGGTGGCTGAGTGTCTCTGCTGAGTCCGGCCCGGTCAGCGTGGCTCACTTACTATTCTCACCGGGGGCCAGCGGCTGTGGCCAGCTGCCCCCGCCCCCCGATTCCTGCTCTGTACAGTGTGCCCCAGTGTTTGAACGGGTGGCTGAGTGTCTCTGCTGAGTCCGGCCCGGTCAGCGTGGCTCACTTACTATTCTCACCGGGGGCCAGCGGCTGTGGCCAGCTGCCCCCGCCCCCGTTTTCCTGCTCTGTACAGTGTGCCCCAGTGTTTGAACGGGTGGCTGAGTGTCTCTGCTGAGTCCGGCCCGGTCAGCGTGGCTCACTTACTATTCTCACCGGGGGCCAGCGGCTGTGGCCAGCTGCCCCCGCCCCCTGATTCCTGCTCTGTACAGTGTGCCCCAGTGTTTGAACGGGTGGCTGAGTGTCTCTGCTGAGTCCGGCCCGTCAGCGTGGCTCACTTACTATTCTCACGGGGGCCAGCGGCTGTGGCCAGCTGCCCCCGCCCCCCTGATTCCTGCTCTGTACAGTGTGCCCCAGTGTTTGAACGGGTGGCTGAGTGTCTCTGCTGAGTCCGGCCCGGTCAGCGTGGCTCACTTACTATTCTCACGGGGGCCAGCGGCTGTGGCCAGCTGCCCCGCCCCCCTGATTCCTGCTCTGTACAGTGTGCCCCAGTGTTTGAACGGGTGGCTGAGTGTCTCTGCTGAGTCCGGCCCGGTCAGCGTGCTCACTTACTTTCTCACCCAGTGCCCCAGTGCCCCAGTGTTTGAACGGGTGGCTGAGTGTCTCTGCTGAGTCCGGGAGCCAGCGGCTGTGGCCAGCTGCCCCCCCTGATTCCTGCTCTGTACAGTGTGCCCCAGTGTTTGAACGGGTGGCTGAGTGTCTCTGCTGAGTCCGGCCCGGTCAGCGTGGCTCACTTACTATTCTCACCGGGGGCCAGCGGCTGTGGCCAGCTGCCCCCGCCCCCCTGATTCCTGCTCTGTACAGTGTGCCCCAGTGTTTGAACGGGTGGCTGAGTGTCTCTGCTGAGTCCGGCCCGGTCAGCGTGGCTCACTTACTATTCTCACCGGGGGCCAGCGGCTGTGGCCAGCTGCCCCGCCCCCGTTTTCCTGCTCTGTACAGTGTGCCCCAGTGTTTGAACGGGTGGCTGAGTGTCTCTGCTGAGTCCGGCCCGGTCAGCGTGGCTCACTTACTATTCTCACCGGGGGCCAGCGGCTGTGGCCAGCTGCCCCCGCCCCCGATTCCTGCTCTGTACAGTGTGCCCCAGTGTTTGAACGGGTGGCTGAGTGTCTCTGCTGAGTCCGGCCCGGTCAGCGTGGCTCACTTACTTTTCCCACCCCAGTGGCCCCAGTGCCCCAGTGTTTGAACGTGGCTGAGTGTCTCTGCTGAGTCCGGAGCCAGCGGCTGTGGCCAGCTGCCCCCGCCCCCTGATTCCTGCTCTGTACAGTGTGCCCCAGTGTTTGAACGGGTGGCTGAGTGTCTCTGCTGAGTCCGGCCCGGTCAGCGTGGCTCACTTACTTCTCACCGGGGCCAGCGGCTGTGGCCAGCTGCCCCGCCCCCCTGATTCCTGCTCTGTACAGTGTGCCCCAGTGTTTGAACGGGTGGCTGAGTGTCTCTGCTGAGTCCGGCCCGGTCAGCGTGGCTCACTTACTTTTCTCACCCCAGTGCCCCAGTGCACCAGTGTTTGAACGGGTGGCTGAATGTCCTGCTGGGTCGGAGCCAGCGGCTGTGGCCAGCTGCCCCCGCCCCCCTGATTCCTGCTCTGTACAGTGTGCCCCAGTGTTTGAACGGGTGGCTGAGTGTCTCTGCTGAGTCCGGCCCGGTCAGCGTGGCTCACTTACTCTCTCACCGGGGGCCAGCGGCTGTGGCCAGCTGCCCCCGCCCCCGATTCCTGCTCTGTACAGTGTGCCCCAGTGTTTGAACGGGTGGCTGAGTGTCTCTGCTGAGTCCGGCCCGGTCAGCGTGGCTCACTTACTATCTCACCGGGGGCCAGCGGCTGTGGCCAGCTGCCCCGCCCCCCTGATTCCTGCTCTGTACAGTGTGCCCCAGTGTTTGAACGGGTGGCTGAGTGTCTCTGCTGAGTCCGGCCCGGTCAGCGTGGCTCACTTACTATTCTCACCGGGGGCCAGCGGCTGTGGCCAGCTGCCCCCCCCCCCTGATTCCTGCTCTGTACAGTGTGCCCCAGTGTTTGAACGGGTGGCTGAGTGTCTCTGCTGAGTCCGGCCCGGTCAGCGTGGCTCACTTACTATTCTCACCGGGGGCCAGCGGCTGTGGCCAGCTGCCCCCGCCCCCGTTTCCTGCTCTGTACAGTGTGCCCCAGTGTTTGAACGGGTGGCTGAGTGTCTCTGCTGAGTCCGGCCCGGTCAGCGTGGCTCACTTACTATTCTCACCGGGGGCCAGCGGCTGTGGCCAGCTGCCCCCGCCCCCCTGATTCCTGCTCTGTACAGTGTGCCCCAGTGTTTGAACGGGTGGCTGAGTGTCTCTGCTGAGTCCGGCCCGGTCAGCGTGGCTCACTTACTATTCTCACCGGGGCCAGCGGCTGTGGCCAGCTGCCCCCGCCCCCGTTTCCTGCTCTGTACAGTGTGCCCAGTGTTTGAACGGGTGGCTGAGTGTCTCTGCTGAGTCCGGCCCGGTCAGCGTGGCTCACTTACTATTCTCACCGGGGGCCAGCGGCTGTGGCCAGCTGCCCCCGCCCCCCTGATTCCTGCTCTGTACAGTGTGCCCCAGTGTTTGAACGGGTGGCTGAGTGTCTCTGCTGAGTCCGGCCCGGTCAGCGTGGCTCACTTACTCTCTCACCGGGGCCAGCGGCTGTGGCCAGCTGCCCCCGCCCCCATTCCTGCTCTGTACAGTGTGCCCCAGTGTTTGAACGGGTGGCTGAGTGTCTCTGCTGAGTCCGGCCCGGTCAGCGTGGCTCACTTACTTTCTCACCGGCCAGCTGCCCCAGTTGCCCCAGTAGCCCCAGTGTTTGAACGGGTGGCTGAGTGTCTCTGCTGAGTCCGGGGCCAGCGGCTGTGGCCAGCTGCCCCGCCCCCTGATTCCTGCTCTGTACAGTGTGCCCCAGTGTTTGAACGGGTGGCTGAGTGTCTCTGCTGAGTCCGGCCGGCCCGGTCAGCGGGCTCACTTACTATTCTCACCGGGGGCCAGCGGCTGTGGCCAGCTGCCCCCGCCCCCTGATTCCTGCTCTGTACAGTGTGCCCCAGTGTTTGAACGGGTGGCTGAGTGTCTCTGCTGAGTCCGGCCCGGTCAGCGTGGCTCACTTACTATTCTCACGGGGGCCAGCGGCTGTGGCCAGCTGCCCCCGCCCCCTGATTCCTGCTCTGTACAGTGTGCCCCAGTGTTTGAACGGGTGGCTGAGTGTCTCTGCTGAGTCCGGCCCGGTCAGCGTGGCTCACTTACTATTCTCACCGGGGGCCAGCGGCTGTGCCAGCTGCCCCCGCCCCCCGATTCCTGCTCTGTACAGTGTGCCCCAGTGTTTGAACGGGTGGCTGAGTGTCTCTGCTGAGTCCGGCCCGGTCAGCGTGGCTCACTTACTATTCTCACCGGGGGCCAGCGGCTGTGGCCAGCTGCCCCCGCCCCCCGTTTTCCTGCTCTGTACAGTGTGCCCCAGTGTTTGAACGGGTGGCTGAGTGTCTCTGCTGAGTCCGGCCCGGTCAGCGTGGCTCACTTACTATTCTCACCGGGGGCCAGCGGCTGTGGCCAGCTGCCCCCGCCCCCTGATTCCTGCTCTGTACAGTGTGCCCCAGTGTTTGAACGGGTGGCTGAGTGTCTCTGCTGAGTCCGGCCCGGTCAGCGTGGCTCACTTACTATTCTCACCGGGGGCCAGCGGCTGTGGCCAGCTGCCCCCGCCCCCCGATTCCTGCTCTGTACAGTGTGCCCCAGTGTTTGAACGGGTGGCTGAGTGTCTCTGCTGAGTCCGGCCCGGTCAGCGTGGCTCACTTACTATTCTCACCGGGGGCCAGCGGCTGTGGCCAGCTGCCCCCGCCCCCTGATTCCTGCTCTGTACAGTGTGCCCCAGTGTTTGAACGGGTGGCTGAGTGTCTCTGCTGAGTCCGGCCCGGTCAGCGTGGCTCACTTACTATTCTCACCGGGGGCCAGCGGCTGTGGCCAGCTGCCCCCGCCCCCTGATTCCTGCTCTGTACAGTGTGCCCCAGTGTTTGAACGGGTGGCTGAGTGTCTCTGCTGAGTCCGGCCCGGTCAGCGTGGCTCACTTACTTTTCTCACCCCAGCCCCAGTGCCCCAGTGTTTGAACGGGTGGCTGAGTGTCTCTGCTGAGTCCGGAGCCAGCGGCTGTGGCCAGCTGCCCCCGCCCCCCTGATTCCTGCTCTGTACAGTGTGCCCCAGTGTTTGAACGGGTGGCTGAGTGTCTCTGCTGAGTCCGGCCCGGTCAGCGTGGCTCACTTACTATTCTCACCGGGGGCCAGCGGCTGTGGCCAGCTGCCCCCGCCCCCGTTTTCCTGCTCTGTACAGTGTGCCCCAGTGTTTGAACGGGTGGCTGAGTGTCTCTGCTGAGTCCGGCCCGGTCAGCGTGGCTCACTTACTATTCTCACCGGGGGCCAGCGGCTGTGGCCAGCTGCCCCCGCCCCCCTGATTCCTGCTCTGTACAGTGTGCCCCAGTGTTTGAACGGGTGGCTGAGTGTCTCTGCTGAGTCCGGCCCGGTCAGCGTGGCTCACTTACTTTCTCACACCAGTGCCCCAGTGCCCCAGTGTTTGAACGGGTGGCTGAGTGTCTCTGCTGAGTCCGGGCCAGCGGCTGTGGCCAGCCAGTGCCCCCGCCCCCCTGATTCCTGCTCTGTACAGTGTGCCCCAGTGTTTGAACGGGTGGCTGAGTGTCTCTGCTGAGTCCGGCCCGGTCAGCGTGGCTCACTTACTATTCTCACCGGGGGCCAGCGGCTGTGGCCAGCTGCCCCCGCCCCCCGTTTTCCTGCTCTGTACAGTGTGCCCCAGTGTTTGAACGGGTGGCTGAGTGTCTCTGCTGAGTCCGGCCCGGTCAGCGTGGCTCACTTACTATTCTCACCGGGGGCCAGCGGCTGTGGCCAGCTGCCCCCGCCCCCGTTTTCCTGCTCTGTACAGTGTGCCCCAGTGTTTGAACGGGTGGCTGAGTGTCTCTGCTGAGTCCGGCCCGGTCAGCGTGGCTCACTTACTATTCTCACCGGGGGCCAGCGGCTGTGGCCAGCTGCCCCCGCCCCCGTTTTCCTGCTCTGTACAGTGTGCCCCAGTGTTTGAACGGGTGGCTGAGTGTCTCTGCTGAGTCCGGCCCGGTCAGCGTGGCTCACTTACTTTTCTCACCCCATGTGCCCCAGTGCCAGTGCCCCAGTGTTTGAACGGGTGGCTGAGTGTCTCTGCTGAGTCCGGAGGCCAGCGGCTGTGGCCAGCTGCCCCCCCCCCCCTGATTCCTGCTCTGTACAGTGTGCCCAGTGTTTGAACGGGTGGCTGAGTGTCTCTGCTGAGTCCGGCCCGGTCAGCGTGGCTCACTTACTATTCTCACCGGGGGCCAGCGGCTGTGGCCAGCTGCCCCCGCCCCCCTGATTCCTGCTCTGTACAGTGTGCCCCAGTGTTTGAACGGGTGGCTGAGTGTCTCTGCTGAGTCCGGCCCGGTCAGCGTGGCTCACTTACTCTTCTCACCGGGGGCCAGCGGCTGTGGCCAGCTGCCCCCGCCCCCCTGATTCCTGCTCTGTACAGTGTGCCCCAGTGTTTGAACGGGTGGCTGAGTGTCTCTGCTGAGTCCGGCCCGGTCAGCGTGGCTCACTTACTATTCTCACCGGGGCCAGCGGCTGTGGCCAGCTGCCCCCGCCCCCCTGATTCCTGCTCTGTACAGTGTGCCCCAGTGTTTGAACGGGTGGCTGAGTGTCTCTGCTGAGTCCGGCCCGGTCAGCGTGGCTCACTTACTATTCTCACCGGGGGCCAGCGGCTGTGGCCAGCTGCCCCCGCCCCCGTTTTCCTGCTCTGTACAGTGTGCCCCAGTGTTTGAACGGGTGGCTGAGTGTCTCTGCTGAGTCCGGCCCGGTCAGCGTGGCTCACTTACTTTTCTCACCCCAGTGCCCCAGTGCCCCAGTGTTTGAACGGGTGGCTGAAGTTCTTGCGGGTCCGGAGCCAGCGGCTGTGGCCAGCTGCCCCCGCCCCCTGATTCCTGCTCTGTACAGTGTGCCCCAGTGTTTGAACGGGTGGCTGAGTGTCTCTGCTGAGTCCGGCCTGGTCAGCGTGGCTCACTTACTATTCTCACGGGGGCCAGCGGCTGTGGCCAGCTGCCCCGCCCCCCGATTCCTGCTCTGTACAGTGTGCCCCAGTGTTTGAACGGGTGGCTGAGTGTCTCTGCTGAGTCCGGCCCGGTCAGCGTGGCTCACTTACTATTCTCACCGGGGGCCAGCGGCTGTGGCCAGCTGCCCCCGCCCCCCTGATTCCTGCTCTGTACAGTGTGCCCCAGTGTTTGAACGGGTGGCTGAGTGTCTCTGCTGAGTCCGGGCCCGGTCAGCGTGGCTCACTTACTATTCTCACCGGGGGCCAGCGGCTGTGGCCAGCTGCCCCCGCCCCCGTTTCCTGCTCTGTACAGTGTGCCCCAGTGTTTGAACGGGTGGCTGAGTGTCTCTGCTGAGTCCGGCCCGGTCAGCGTGGCTCACTTACTATTCTCACCGGGGGCCAGCGGCTGTGGCCAGCTGCCCCCGCCCCCCGTTTTCCTGCTCTGTACAGTGTGCCCCAGTGTTTGAACGGGTGGCTGAGTGTCTCTGCTGAGTCCGGCCCGGTCAGCGTGGCTCACTTACTATTCTCACCGGGGGCCAGCGGCTGTGGCCAGCTGCCCCCGCCCCCCTGATTCCTGCTCTGTACAGTGTGCCCCAGTGTTTGAACGGGTGGCTGAGTGTCTCTGCTGAGTCCGGCCCGGTCAGCGTGGCTCACTTACTATTCTCACCGGGGGCCAGCGGCTGTGGCCAGCTGCCCCCGCCCCCCGTTTTCTGCTCTGTACAGTGTGCCCCAGTGTTTGAACGGGTGGCTGAGTGTCTCTGCTGAGTCCGGCCGGTCAGCGTGGCTCACTTACTATTCTCACCGGGGCCAGCGGCTGTGGCCAGCTGCCCCGCCCCCCTGATTCCTGCTCTGTACAGTGTGCCCCAGTGTTTGAACGGGTGGCTGAGTGTCTCTGCTGAGTCCGGCCCGGTCAGCGTGGCTCACTTACTATTCTCACCGGGGGCCAGCGGCTGTGGCCAGCTGCCCCCGCCCCCCGTTTCCTGCTCTGTACAGTGTGCCCCAGTGTTTGAACGGGTGGCTGAGTGTCTCTGCTGAGTCCGGCCCGGTCAGCGTGGCTCACTTACTATTCTCACCGGGGCCAGCGGCTGTGGCCAGCTGCCCCCGCCCCCGTTTTCCTGCTCTGTACAGTGTGCCCCAGTGTTTGAACGGGTGGCTGAGTGTCTCTGCTGAGTCCGGCCCGGTCAGCGTGGCTCACTTACTATTCTCACCGGGGGCCAGCGGCTGTGGCCAGCTGCCCCCGCCCCCTGATTCCTGCTCTGTACAGTGTGCCCCAGTGTTTGAACGGGTGGCTGAGTGTCTCTGCTGAGTCCGCCCGGTCAGCGTGGCTCACTTACTATTCTCACCGGGGGCCAGCGGCTGTGCCAGCTGCCCGCCCCGTTTCCTGCTTGTACAGTGTGCCCCAGTGTTTGAACGGTGTGGAGTGTCTCTGCGAGTCCGGCCCGGTCAGTCAGGCTCACTCACTTTCTATTCGGCCGGGGCCAGCGGCTGTGGCCAGCTGCCCCGCCCCCCGATTCCTGCTCTGTACAGTGTGCCCCAGTGTTTGAACGGGTGGCTGAGTGTCTCTGCTGAGTCCGGCCCGGTCAGCGTGGCTCACTTACTATTCTCACCGGGGGCCAGCGGCTGTGGCCAGCTGCCCCGCCCCGTTTCTGCTCTGTACAGTGTGCCCCAGTGTTTGAACGGGTGGCTGAGTGTCTCTGCTGAGTCCGGCCCGGTCAGCGTGGCTCACTTACTATCTCACGGGGGCCAGCGGCTGTGGCCAGCTGCCCCCGCCCCCCTGATTCCTGCTCTGTACAGTGTGCCCCAGTGTTTGAACGGGTGGCTGAGTGTCTCTGCTGAGTCCGGCCGGTCAGCGTGGCTCACTTACTATTCTCACCGGGGGCCAGCGGCTGTGGCCAGCTGCCCCCGCCGCCCTGATTCCTGCTCTGTACAGTGTGCCCCAGTGTTTGAACGGGTGGCTGAGTGTCTCTGCTGAGTCCGGCCCGGTCAGCGTGGCTCACTTACTATTCTCACCGGGGGCCAGCGGCTGTGGCCAGCTGCCCCCGCCCCCGTTTTCCTGCTCTGTACAGTGTGCCCCAGTGTTGAACGGGTGGCTGAGTGTCTCTGCTGAGTCCGGCCCGGTCAGCGTGGCTCACTTACTATTCTCACCGGGGCCAGCGGCTGTGGCCAGCTGCCCCGCCCCCTGATTCCTGCTCTGTACAGTGTGCCCCAGTGTTTGAACGGGTGGCTGAGTGTCTCTGCTGAGTCCGGCCCGGTCAGCGTGGCTCACTTACTATTCTCACCGGGGGCCAGCGGCTGTGGCCAGCTGCCCCCGCCCCCCGTTTTCCTGCTCTGTACAGTGTGCCCCAGTGTTTGAACGGGTGGCTGAGTGTCTCTGCTGAGTCCGGCCCGGTCAGCGTGGCTCACTTACTATTCTCACCGGGGGCCAGCGGCTGTGGCCAGCTGCCCCCGCCCCCCTGATTCCTGCTCTGTACAGTGTGCCCCAGTGTTTGAACGGGTGGCTGAGTGTCTCTGCTGAGTCCGGCCCGGTCAGCGTGGCTCACTTACTATTCTCACCGGGGGCCAGCGGCTGTGGCCAGCTGCCCCCCCCCCCGTTTTCCTGCTCTGTACAGTGTGCCCCAGTGTTTGAACGGGTGGCTGAGTGTCTCTGCTGAGTCCGCCCGGTCAGCGTGGCTCACTTACTTTTCCACCCCAGTGCCCCAGTGCCCCAGTGTTTGAACGGGTGGCTGAATGTCTCTGCTGAGTCCGAGCCAGCGGCTGTGGCCAGCTGCCCCCGCCCCCGATTCCTGCTCTGTACAGTGTGCCCCAGTGTTTGAACGGGTGGCTGAGTGTCTCTGCTGAGTCCGGCCCGGTCAGCGTGGCTCACTTACTATTCTCACCGGGGGCCAGCGGCTGTGGCCAGCTGCCCCCGCCCCCCTGATTCCTGCTCTGTACAGTGTGCCCCAGTGTTTGAACGGGTGGCTGAGTGTCTCTGCTGAGTCCGGCCCGGTCAGCGTGGCTCACTTACTATTCTCACGGGGGCCAGCGGCTGTGGCCAGCTGCCCCCGCCCCCCGTTTTCCTGCTCTGTACAGTGTGCCCCAGTGTTTGAACGGGTGGCTGAGTGTCTCTGCTGAGTCCGGCCCGGTCAGCGTGGCTCACTTACTATTCTCACCGGGGGCCAGCGGCTGTGGCCAGCTGCCCCCCCCCGTTTTCCTGCTCTGTACAGTGTGCCCCAGTGTTTGAACGGGTGGCTGAGTGTCTCTGCTGAGTCGGCCCGGTCAGCGTGGCTCACTTACTCTTCTCACCGGGGGCCAGCGGCTGTGGCCAGCTGCCCCCGCCCCCCGATTCTCTGCTCTGTACAGTGTGCCCCAGTGTTTGAACGGGTGGCTGAGTGTCTCTGCTGAGTCCGGCCCGGTCAGCGTGGCTCACTTACTATTCTCACCGGGGGCCAGCGGCTGTGGCCAGCTGCCCCGCCCCCTGATTCCTGCTCTGTACAGTGTGCCCCAGTGTTTGAACGGGTGGCTGAGTGTCTCTGCTGAGTCCGGCCCGGTCAGCGTGGCTCACTTACTATTCTCACCGGGGGCCAGCGGCTGTGGCCAGCTGCCCCCGCCCCCGTTTTCCTGCTCTGTACAGTGTGCCCCAGTGTTTGAACGGGTGGCTGAGTGTCTCTGCTGAGTCCGGCCCGGTCAGCGTGGCTCACTTACTATTCTCACCGGGGGCCAGCGGCTGTGGCCAGCTGCCCCCGCCCCCGTTTTCCTGCTCTGTACAGTGTGCCCCAGTGTTTGAACGGGTGGCTGAGTGTCTCTGCTGAGTCCGGCCCGGTCAGCGTGGCTCACTTACTATTCTCACCGGGGGCCAGCGGCTGTGGCCAGCTGCCCCCGCCCCCCGATTCCTGCTCTGTACAGTGTGCCCCAGTGTTTGAACGGGTGGCTGAGTGTCTCTGCTGAGTCCGGCCCGGTCAGCGTGGCTCACTTACTATTCTCACCGGGGGCCAGCGGCTGTGGCCAGCTGCCCCCGCCCCCCGATTCCTGCTCTGTACAGTGTGCCCCAGTGTTTGAACGGGTGGCTGAGTGTCTCTGCTGAGTCCGGCCCGGTCAGCGTGGCTCACTTACTATTCTCACCCCCATGTGCCCAGTGCCCCAGTGTTTGAACGGGTGGCTGAGTGTCTCTGCTGAGTCCGGCCCGGTCAGCGTGGCTCACTTACTATTCTCACCGGGGGCCAGCGGCTGTGGCCAGCTGCCCCCGCCCCCGTTTTCCTGCTCTGTACAGTGGCCCCAGTGTTTGAACGGGTGGCTGAGTGTCTCTGCTGAGTCCGGCCCGGTCAGCGTGGCTCACTTACTCTTCTCACGGGGGCCAGCGGCTGTGGCCAGCTGCCCCCGCCCCCTGATTCCTGCTCTGTACAGTGTGCCCAGTGTTTGAACGGGTGGCTGAGTGTCTCTGCTGAGTCCGGCCCGGTCAGCGTGGCTCACTTACTTTTCTCACCCCAGTGCCCCAGTGCCCAGTGTTTGAAGGTGGCTGAATGTCTCTGCTGAGTCCGGAGCCAGCGGCTGTGGCCAGCTGCCCCCCCCCCTGATTCCTGCTCTGTACAGTGTGCCCCAGTGTTTGAACGGGTGGCTGAGTGTCTCTGCTGAGTCCGGCCCGGTCAGCGTGGCTCACTTACTATTCTCACCGGGGGCCAGCGGCTGTGGCCAGCTGCCCCCGCCCCCCGTGATTCCTGCTCTGTACAGTGTGCCCCAGTGTTTGAACGGGTGGCTGAGTGTCTCTGCTGAGTCCGGCCCGGTCAGCGTGGCTCACTTACTCTCTCACCGGGGGCCAGCGGCTGTGGCCAGCTGCCCCCGCCCCCTGATTCCTGCTCTGTACAGTGTGCCCCAGTGTTTGAACGGGTGGCTGAGTGTCTCTGCTGAGTCCGGCCCGGTCAGCGTGGCTCACTTACTATTCTCACCGGGGGCCAGCGGCTGTGGCCAGCTGCCCCCGCCCCCCGTTTTCCTGCTCTGTACAGTGTGCCCCAGTGTTTGAACGGGTGGCTGAGTGTCTCTGCTGAGTCCGGCCCGGTCAGCGTGGCTCACTTACTTTTTCACCCCAGTGCCCCAGTGCCCCAGTGTTTGAACGGGTGGCTGAATGTCTCTGCGGACGTCGGAGCCAGCGGCTGTGGCCAGCTGCCCCGCCCCCGTTTTCCTGCTCTGTACAGTGTGCCCCAGTGTTTGAACGGGTGGCTGAGTGTCTCTGCTGAGTCCGGCCCGGTCAGCGTGGCTCACTTACTATTCTCACCGGGGGCCAGCGGCTGTGGCCAGCTGCCCCCGCCCCCCTGATTCCTGCTCTGTACAGTGTGCCCCAGTGTTTGAACGGGTGGCTGAGTGTCTCTGCTGAGTCCGGCCCGGTCAGCGTGGCTCACTTACTATTCTCACCGGGGGCCAGCGGCTGTGGCCAGCTGCCCCCGCCCCCCTGATTCCTGCTCTGTACAGTGTGCCCCAGTGTTTGAACGGGTGGCTGAGTGTCTCTGCTGAGTCCGGCCCGGTCAGCGTGGCTCACTTACTATTCTCACCGGGGGCCAGCGGCTGTGGCCAGCTGCCCCCGCCCCCCGTTTTCCTGCTCTGTACAGTGTGCCCCAGTGTTTGAACGGGTGGCTGAGTGTCTCTGCTGAGTCCGGCCCGGTCAGCGTGGCTCACTTACTATTCTCACCGGGGGCCAGCGGCTGTGGCCAGCTGCCCCCGCCCCCGTTTTCTGCTCTGTACAGTGTGCCCCAGTGTTTGAACGGGTGGCTGAGTGTCTCTGCTGAGTCCGGCCGGTCAGCGTGGCTCACTTACTATTCTCACGGGGGCCAGCGGCTGTGGCCAGCTGCCCCCGCCCCCCTGATTCCTGCTCTGTACAGTGCCCCAGTGTTTGAACGGGTGGCTGAGTGTCTCTGCTGAGTCCGGCCCGGTCAGCGTGGCTCACTTACTTTTCTCCCCCAGTGCCCAGTGCCCAGTGTTTGAACGGGTGGCTGAATGTCTCTGCTGAGTCCGGAGGCCAGCGGCTGTGGCCAGCTGCCCCCGCCCCCCTGATTCCTGCTCTGTACAGTGTGCCCCAGTGTTTGAACGGGTGGCTGAGTGTCTCTGCTGAGTCCGGCCCGGTCAGCGTGGCTCACTTACTATTCTCACCGGGGGCCAGCGGCTGTGGCCAGCTGCCCCGCCCCCCTGATTCCTGCTCTGTACAGTGTGCCCCAGTGTTTGAACGGGTGGCTGAGTGTCTCTGCTGAGTCCGGCCCGGTCAGCGTGGCTCACTTACTATTCTCACGGGGGCCAGCGGCTGTGGCCAGCTGCCCCCGCCCCCGTTTTCCTGCTCTGTACAGTGTGCCCCAGTGTTTGAACGGGTGGCTGAGTGTCTCTGCTGAGTCCGGCCGGTCAGCGTGGCTCACTTACTATTCTCACCGGGGGCCAGCGGCTGTGGCCAGCTGCCCCCGCCCCCCTGATTCCTGCTCTGTACAGTGTGCCCCAGTGTTTGAACGGGTGGCTGAGTGTCTCTGCTGAGTCCGGCCCGGTCAGCGTGGCTCACTTACTATTCTCACCGGGGGCCAGCGGCTGTGGCCAGCTGCCCCCGCCCCCGTTTTCCTGCTCTGTACAGTGTGCCCCAGTGTTTGAACGGGTGGCTGAGTGTCTCTGCTGAGTCCGGCCCGGTCAGCGTGGCTCACTTACTATTCTCACCGGGGGCCAGCGGCTGTGGCCAGCTGCCCCCGCCCCCTGATTCCTGCTCTGTACAGTGTGCCCCAGTGTTTGAACGGGTGGCTGAGTGTCTGGGCTGAGTCCGGCCCGGTCAGCGTGGCTCACTTACTATTCTCACCGGGGGCCAGCGGCTGTGGCCAGCTGCCCCCGCCCCCCTGATTCCTGCTCTGTACAGTGTGCCCCAGTGTTTGAACGGGTGGCTGAGTGTCTCTGCTGAGTCGGGCCCGGTCAGCGTGGCTCACTTACTATTCTCACCGGGGGCCAGCGGCTGTGGCCAGCTGCCCCCGCCCCCGTTTTCCTGCTCTGTACAGTGTGCCCCAGTGTTTGAACGGGTGGCTGAGTGTCTCTGCTGAGTCGGCCCGGTCAGCGTGGCTCACTTACTATTCTCACCGGGGGCCAGCGGCTGTGGCCAGCTGCCCCCGCCCCCTGATTCCTGCTCTGTACAGTGTGCCCAGTGTTTGAACGGGTGGCTGAGTGTCTCTGCTGAGTCCGGCCTGGTCAGCGTGGCTCACTTACTATTCTCACCGGGGGCCAGCGGCTGTGGCCAGCTGCCCCGCCCCCCGATTCCTGCTCTGTACAGTGTGCCCCATGTTTGAACGGGTGGCTGAGTGTCTCTGCTGAGTCCGGCCCGGTCAGCGTGGCTCACTTACTATTCTCACCGGGGGCCAGCGGCTGTGGCCAGCTGCCCCGCCCCCGTTTTCTGCTCTGTACAGTGTGCCCCAGTGTTTGAACGGGTGGCTGAGTGTCTCTGCTGAGTCCGGCCCGGTCAGCGTGGCTCACTTACTATTCTCACCGGGGGCCAGCGGCTGTGGCCAGCTGCCCCCGCCCCCGTTTTCCTGCTCTGTACAGTGTGCCCCAGTGTTTGAACGGGTGGCTGAGTGTCTCTGCTGAGTCCGGCCCGGTCAGCGTGGCTCACTTACTATTCTCACCGGGGGCCAGCGGCTGTGGCCAGCTGCCCCGCCCCCCTTTTTCCTGCTCTGTACAGTGTGCCCAGTGTTTGAACGGGTGGCTGAGTGTCTCTGCTGAGTCCGGCCCGGTCAGCGTGGCTCACTTACTATTCTCACCGGGGGCCAGCGGCTGTGGCCAGCTGCCCCCGCCCCCCGTTTCCTGCTCTGTACAGTGTGCCCCAGTGTTTGAACGGGTGGCTGAGTGTCTCTGCTGAGTCCGGCCGGTCAGCGTGGCTCACTTACTATTCTCACCGGGGGCCAGCGGCTGTGGCCAGCTGCCCCCCCCCCTGATTCCTGCTCTGTACAGTGTGCCCCAGTGTTTGAACGGGTGGCTGAGTGTCTCTGCTGAGTCCGGCCCGGTCAGCGTGGCTCACTTACTATTCTCACGGGGGCCAGCGGCTGTGGCCAGCTGCCCCCGCCCCCTGATTCCTGCTCTGTACAGTGTGCCCCAGTGTTTGAACGGGTGGCTGAGTGTCTCTGCTGAGTCCGGCCCGGTCAGCGTGGCTCACTTACTATTCTCACCGGGGGCCAGCGGCTGTGGCCAGCTGCCCCCGCCCCCTGATTCCTGCTCTGTACAGTGTGCCCCAGTGTTTGAACGGGTGGCTGAGTGTCTCTGCTGAGTCCGGCCCGGTCAGCGTGGCTCACTTACTATTCTCACCGGGGGCCAGCGGCTGTGGCCAGCTGCCCCGCCCCCCGTTTTCTGCTCTGTACAGTGTGCCCAGTGTTTGAACGGGTGGCTGAGTGTCTCTGCTGAGTCCGGCCCGGTCAGCGTGGCTCACTTACTATTCTCACCGGGGGCCAGCGGCTGTGGCCAGCTGCCCCCGCCCCCTGATTCCTGCTCTGTACAGTGTGCCCCAGTGTTTGAACGGGTGGCTGAGTGTCTCTGCTGAGTCCGGCCCGGTCAGCGTGGCTCACTTACTATTCTCACCGGGGGCCAGCGGCTGTGGCCAGCTGCCCCCGCCCCCTGATTCCTGCTCTGTACAGTGTGCCCCAGTGTTTGAACGGGTGGCTGAGTGTCTCTGCTGAGTCCGGCCCGGTCAGCGTGGCTCACTTACTATTCTCACCGGGGCCAGCGGCTGTGGCCAGCTGCCCCCGCCCCCCGTTTTCCTGCTCTGTACAGTGTGCCCCAGTGTTTGAACGGGTGGCTGAGTGTCTCTGCTGAGTCCGGCCCGGTCAGCGTGGCTCACTTACTTTTCTCACCCAGTGCCCCAGTGCCCAGTGTTTGAACGGGTGGCTGAATGTCTCTGCTGAGTCCGGAGCCAGCGGCTGTGGCCAGCTGCCCCCGCCCCCCTGATTCCTGCTCTGTACAGTGTGCCCCAGTGTTTGAACGGGTGGCTGAGTGTCTCTGCTGAGTCCGGCCCGGTCAGCGTGGCTCACTTACTATTCTCACCGGGGGCCAGCGGCTGTGGCCAGCTGCCCCCGCCCCCCTGATTCCTGCTCTGTACAGTGTGCCCCAGTGTTTGAACGGGTGGCTGAGTGTCTCTGCTGAGTCCGGCCCGGTCAGCGTGGCTCACTTACTATCTCACCGGGGGCCAGCGGCTGTGGCCAGCTGCCCCCGCCCCCGATTCCTGCTCTGTACAGTGTGCCCCAGTGTTTGAACGGGTGGCTGAGTGTCTCTGCTGAGTCCGGCCCGGTCAGCGTGGCTCACTTACTATTCTCACCGGGGGCCAGCGGCTGTGGCCAGCTGCCCCCCCCCCCTGATTCCTGCTCTGTACAGTGTGCCCCAGTGTTTGAACGGGTGGCTGAGTGTCTCTGCTGAGTCCGGCCCGGTCAGCGTGGCTCACTTACTCTTCTCACCGGGGGCCAGCGGCTGTGGCCAGCTGCCCCCGCCCCCGATTCCTGCTCTGTACAGTGTGCCCCAGTGTTTGAACGGGTGGCTGAGTGTCTCTGCTGAGTCCGGCCCGGTCAGCGTGGCTCACTTACTATTCTCACCGGGGGCCAGCGGCTGTGGCCAGCTGCCCCCGCCCCCCTGATTCCTGCTCTGTACAGTGTGCCCCAGTGTTTGAACGGGTGGCTGAGTGTCTCTGCTGAGTCGGGCGGTCAGCGTGGCTCACTTACTATTCTCACCACGGGGCCAGCCAGCGGCTGTGGCCAGCTGCCCCCGCCCCCTGATTCCTGCTCTGTACAGTGTGCCCCAGTGTTTGAACGGGTGGCTGAGTGTCTCTGCTGAGTCGGGCCCGGTCAGCGTGGCTCACTTACTATTCTCACCGGGGGCCAGCGGCTGTGGCCAGCTGCCCCCGCCCCCCGTTTTCCTGCTCTGTACAGTGTGCCCCAGTGTTTGAACGGGTGGCTGAGTGTCTCTGCTGAGTCCGGCCCGGTCAGCGTGGCTCACTTACTATTCTCACCGGGGGCCAGCGGCTGTGGCCAGCTGCCCCCCCCCCCCTGATTCCTGCTCTGTACAGTGTGCCCCAGTGTTTGAACGGGTGGCTGAGTGTCTCTGCTGAGTCCGGCCTGGTCAGCGTGGCTCACTTACTATTCTCACCGGGGGCCAGCGGCTGTGGCCAGCTGCCCCCGCCCCCCGATTCCTGCTCTGTACAGTGTGCCCCAGTGTTTGAACGGGTGGCTGAGTGTCTCTGCTGAGTCCGGCCCGGTCAGCGTGGCTCACTTACTATTCTCACCGGGGGCCAGCGGCTGTGGCCAGCTGCCCCGCCCCCGATTCCTGCTCTGTACAGTGTGCCCCAGTGTTTGAACGGGTGGCTGAGTGTCTCTGCTGAGTCCGGCCCGGTCAGCGTGGCTCACTTACTATTCTCACCGGGGGCCAGCGGCTGTGGCCAGCTGCCCCCGCCCCCGTTTTCCTGCTCTGTACAGTGTGCCCCAGTGTTTGAACGGGTGGCTGAGTGTCTCTGCTGAGTCCGGCCGGTCAGCGTGGCTCACTTACTATTCTCACCGGGGGCCAGCGGCTGTGGCCAGCTGCCCCGCCCCCGTGATTCCTGCTCTGTACAGTGTGCCCCAGTGTTTGAACGGGTGGCTGAGTGTCTCTGCTGAGTCCGGCCCGGTCAGCGTGGCTCACTTACTTTCTCACCGGGGGCCAGCGGCTGTGGCCAGCTGCCCCCGCCCCCGTTTCCTGCTCTCTACAGTGTGCCCCAGTGTTTGAACGGGTGGCTGAGTGTCTCTGCTGAGTCCGGCCCGGTCAGCGTGGCTCACTTACTATTCTCACCGGGGCCAGCGGCTGTGGCCAGCTGCCCCCGCCCCCTGTTTTCCTGCTCTGTACAGTGTGCCCCAGTGTTTGAACGGGTGGCTGAGTGTCTCTGCTGAGTCCGGCCCGGTCAGCGTGGCTCACTTACTATTCTCACCGGGGGCCAGCGGCTGTGGCCAGCTGCCCCCGCCCCCTGATTCCTGCTCTGTACAGTGTGCCCCAGTGTTTGAACGGGTGGCTGAGTGTCTCTGCTGAGTCCGGCCCGGTCAGCGTGGCTCACTTACTATTCTCACCGGGGGCCAGCGGCTGTGGCCAGCTGCCCCCGCCCCCTGATTCCTGCTCTGTACAGTGTGCCCCAGTGTTTGAACGGGTGGCTGAGTGTCTCTGCTGAGTCCGGCCCGGTCAGCGTGGCTCACTTACTATTCTCACCGGGGGCCAGCGGCTGTGGCCAGCTGCCCCCGCCCCCCTGATTCCTGCTCTCTGTACAGTGTGCCCCAGTGTTTGAACGGGTGGCTGAGTGTCTCTGCTGAGTCCGGCCGGTCAGCGTGGCTCACTTACTATTCTCACCGGGGGCCAGCGGCTGTGGCCAGCTGCCCCCGCCCCCCGTTTTCCTGCTCTGTACAGTGTGCCCCAGTGTTTGAACGGGTGGCTGAGTGTCTCTGCTGAGTCCGGCCCGGTCAGCGTGGCTCACTTACTCTTCTCACCGGGGGCCAGCGGCTGTGGCCAGCTGCCCCCGCCCCCCGTTTTCCTGCTCTGTACAGTGTGCCCCAGTGTTTGAACGGGTGGCTGAGTGTCTCTGCTGAGTCCGGCCCGGTCAGCGTGGCTCACTTACTATTCTCACCGGGGGCCAGCGGCTGTGGCCAGCTGCCCCCGCCCCCCGTTTTCCTGCTCTGTACAGTGTGCCCCAGTGTTTGAACGGGTGGCTGAGTGTCTCTGCTGAGTCCGGCCCGGTCAGCGTGGCTCACTTACTATTCTCACCGGGGCCAGCGGCTGTGGCCAGCTGCCCCCGCCCCCCTGATTCCTGCTCTGTACAGTGTGCCCCAGTGTTTGAACGGGTGGCTGAGTGTCTCTGCTGAGTCCGGCCCGGTCAGCGTGGCTCACTTACTATTCTCACCGAGGGCCAGCGGCTGTGGCCAGCTGCCCCCGCCCCCCTGATTCCTGCTCTGTACAGTGTGCCCCAGTGTTTGAACGGGGCTGAGTGAGTGTCTCTGCTGAGTCCGGGGCCAGCGGCTGTGGCCAGCTGCCCCCGCCCCCGTTTTCCTGCTCTGTACAGTGTGCCCCAGTGTTTGAACGGGTGGCTGAGTGTCTCTGCTGAGTCCGGCCCGGTCAGCGTGGCTCACTTACTATTCTCACCGGGGGCCAGCGGCTGTGGCCAGCTGCCCCCGCCCCCTGATTCCTGCTCTGTACAGTGTGCCCCAGTGTTTGAACGGGTGGCTGAGTGCTGGGCTGAGTCGGGCCGGTCAGCGTGGCTCACTTACTATTCTCACCGGGGGCCAGCGGCTGTGGCCAGCTGCCCCCGCCCCCCTGATTCCTGCTCTGTACAGTGTGCCCCAGTGTTTGAACGGGTGGCTGAGTGTCTCTGCTGAGTCCGGCCCGGTCAGCGTGGCTCACTTACTCTTCTCACCGGGGGCCAGCGGCTGTGGCCAGCTGCCCCGCCCCCGTTTTCCTGCTCTGTACAGTGTGCCCCAGTGTTTGAACGGGTGGCTGAGTGTCTCTGCTGAGTCCGGCCCGGTCAGCGTGGCTCACTTACTATTCTCACCGGGGGCCAGCGGCTGTGGCCAGCTGCCCCCGCCCCTGTTTCCTGCTCTGTACAGTGTGCCCCAGTGTTTGAACGGGTGGCTGAGTGTCTCTGCTGAGTCCGGCCCGGTCAGCGTGGCTCACTTACTATTCTCACCGGGGGCCAGCGGCTGTGGCCAGCTGCCCCCCCCCCTGATTCCTGCTCTGTACAGTGTGCCCCAGTGTTTGAACGGGTGGCTGAGTGTCTCTGCTGAGTCCGGCCCGGTCAGCATGGCTCACTTACTATTCTCACCGAGGGCCAGCGGCTGTGGCCAGCTGCCCCCGCCCCCTGATTCCTGCTCTGTACAGTGTGCCCAGTGTTTGAGGTTTGTCTGGGTGGCTGAGTGTCTCTGCTGAGTCCGGGCCAGCGGCTGTGGCCAGCTGCCCCGCCCCCCTGATTCCTGCTCTGTACAGTGTGCCCCAGTGTTTGAACGGGTGGCTGAGTGTCTCTGCTGAGTCCGGCCCGGTCAGCGTGGCTCACTTACTATTCTCACCGGGGGCCAGCGGCTGTGGCCAGCTGCCCCCGCCCCCCTGATTCCTGCTCTGTACAGTGTGCCCCAGTGTTTGAACGGGTGGCTGAGCGTCTCTGCTGAGTCCGGCCCGGTCAGCGTGGCTCACTTACTATTCTCACCGGGGGCCAGCGGCTGTGGCCAGCTGCCCCCGCCCCCCTGATTCCTGCTCTGTACAGTGTGCCCCAGTGTTTGAACGGGTGGCTGAGTGTCTCTGCTGAGTCCGGCCCGGTCAGCGTGGCTCACTTACTCTTCTCACCGGGGGCCAGCGGCTGTGGCCAGCTGCCCCCGCCCCCCGTTTTCCTGCTCTCTACAGTGTGCCCCAGTGTTTGAACGGGTGGCTGAGTGTCTCTGCTGAGTCCGGCCCGGTCAGCGTGGCTCACTTACTATTCTCACCGGGGGCCAGCGGCTGTGGCCAGCTGCCCCCGCCCCCGTTTTCCTGCTCTGTACAGTGTGCCCCAGTGTTTGAACGGGTGGCTGAGTGTCTCTGCTGAGTCCGGCCCGGTCAGCGTGGCTCACTTACTATTCTCACCGGGGGCCAGCGGCTGTGGCCAGCTGCCCCCGCCCCCCTGATTCCTGCTCTGTACAGTGTGCCCCAGTGTTTGAACGGGTGGCTGAGTGTCTCTGCTGAGTCCGGCCGGTCAGCGTGGCTCACTTACTATTCTCACCGGGGGCCAGCGGCTGTGGCCAGCTGCCCCGCCCCCCTGATTCCTGCTCTGTACAGTGTGCCCCAGTGTTTGAACGGGTGGCTGAGTGTCTCTGCTGAGTCCGGCCCGGTCAGCGTGGCTCACTTACTATTCTCACCGGGGGCCAGCGGCTGTGGCCAGCTGCCCCCGCCCCCCGTTTTCCTGCTCTGTACAGTGTGCCCCAGTGTTTGAACGGGTGGCTGAGTGTCTCTGCTGAGTCCGGCCGGTCAGCGTGGCTCACTTACTATTCTCACCGGGGGCCAGCGGCTGTGGCCAGCTGCCCCCGCCCCCTGATTCCTGCTCTGTACAGTGTGCCCCAGTGTTTGAACGGGTGGCTGAGTGTCTCTGCTGAGTCCGGCCCGGTCAGCGTGGCTCACTTACTATTCTCACCGGGGGCCAGCGGCTGTGGCCAGCTGCCCCCGCCCCCCGTTTTCCTGCTCTGTACAGTGTGCCCCAGTGTTTGAACGGGTGGCTGAGTGTCTCTGCTGAGTCCGGCCGGTCAGCGTGGCTCACTTACTATTCTCACCGGGGGCCAGCGGCTGTGGCCAGCTGCCCCCGCCCCCGTTTTCCTGCTCTCTACAGTGTGCCCCAGTGTTTGAACGGGTGGCTGAGTGTCTCTGCTGAGTCCGGCCCGGTCAGCGTGGCTCACTTACTATTCTCACCGGGGGCCAGCGGCTGTGGCCAGCTGCCCCCGCCCCCGTTTCCTGCTCTGTACAGTGTGCCCCAGTGTTTGAACGGGTGGCTGAGTGTCTCTGCTGAGTCCGGCCCGGTCAGCGTGGCTCACTTACTATTCTCACCGGGGGCCAGCGGCTGTGGCCAGCTGCCCCCGCCCCCCTGATTCCTGCTCTGTACAGTGTGCCCCAGTGTTTGAACGGGTGGCTGAGTGTCTCTGCTGAGTCCGGCCCGGTCAGCGTGGCTCACTTACTATTCTCACCGAGGGCCAGCGGCTGTGGCCAGCTGCCCCGCCCCCCTGATTCCTGCTCTGTACAGTGTGCCCCAGTGTTTGAACGGGTGGGCTGAGTGTCTCTGCTGAGTCCGGGGCCAGCGGCTGTGGCCAGCTGCCCCCGCCCCCTGATTCCTGCTCTGTACAGTGTGCCCCAGTGTTTGAACGGGTGGCTGAGTGTCTCTGCTGAGTCCGGCCCGGTCAGCGTGGCTCACTTACTATTCTCACCGGGGGCCAGCGGCTGTGGCCAGCTGCCCCCGCCCCCGTTTTCTGCTCTGTACAGTGTGCCCCAGTGTTTGAACGGGTGGCTGAGTGTCTCTGCTGAGTCCGGCCCGGTCAGCGTGGCTCACTTACTATTCTCACCGGGGGCCAGCGGCTGTGGCCAGCTGCCCCCGCCCCCCTGATTCCTGCTCTGTACAGTGTGCCCCAGTGTTTGAACGGGTGGCTGAGTGTCTCTGCTGAGTCCGGCCCGGTCAGCGTGGCTCACTTACTATTCTCACCGGGGGCCAGCGGCTGTGGCCAGCTGCCCCCGCCCCCGTTTTCCTGCTCTGTACAGTGTGCCCCAGTGTTTGAACGGGTGGCTGAGTGTCTCTGCTGAGTCCGGCCCGGTCAGCGTGGCTCACTTACTATTCTCACTGGGGGCCAGCGGCTGTGGCCAGCTGCCCCCGCCCCCCCGTTTTCCTGCTCTCTACAGTGTGCCCCAGTGTTTGAACGGGTGGCTGAGTGTCTCTGCTGAGTCCGGCCCGGTCAGCGTGGCTCACTTACTATTCTCACCGGGGGCCAGCGGCTGTGGCCAGCTGCCCCCGCCCCCTGTTTTCCTGCTCTCTACAGTGTGCCCCAGTGTTTGAACGGGTGGCTGAGTGTCTCTGCTGAGTCCGGCCCGGTCAGCGTGGCTCACTTACTATTCTCACCGGGGGCCAGCGGCTGTGGCCAGCTGCCCCCGCCCCCCTGATTCCTGCTCTGTACAGTGTGCCCCAGTGTTTGAACGGGTGGCTGAGTGTCTCTGTTGAGTCCGGCCGGTCAGCGTGGCTCACTTACTATTCTCGCCGAGGGCCAGCGGCTGTGGCCAGCTGCCCCGCCCCCCTGATTCCTGCTCTGTACAGTGTGCCCCAGTGTTTGAACGGGTGGCTGAGTGTCTCTGCTGAGTCCGGCCCGGTCAGCATGGCTCACTTACTATTCTCGCCGAGGGCCAGCGGCTGTGGCCAGCTGCCCCCGCCCCCCTGATTCCTGCTCTGTACAGTGTGCCCCAGTGTTTGAACGGGTGGCTGAGTGTCTCTGCTGAGTCCGGAGCCAGCGGCTGTGGCCAGCTGCCCCCGCCCCCTGATTCCTGCTCTGTACAGTGTGCCCCAGTGTTTGAACGGGTGGCTGAGTGTCTCTGCTGAGTCCGGCCCGGTCAGCGTGGCTCACTTACTCTTCTCACCGGGGGCCAGCGGCTGTGGCCAGCTGCCCCCGCCCCCCGTTTTTCCTGCTCTGTACAGTGAGCCCCAGTGTTTGAACGGGTGGCTGAGTGTCTCTGCTGAGTCCGGCCCGGTCAGCGTGGCTCACTTACTATTCTCACCGGGGGCCAGCGGCTGTGGCCAGCTGCCCCCGCCCCCCTGATTCCTGCTCTGTACAGTGTGCCCAGTGTTTGAACGGGTGGCTGAGTGTCTCTGCTGAGTCCGGCCCGGTCAGCGTGGCTCACTTACTCTTCTCACCGGGGGCCAGCGGCTGTGGCCAGCTGCCCCCCCCCCCGTTTTCCTGCTCTCTACAGTGTGCCCCAGTGTTTGAACGGGTGGCTGAGTGTCTCTGCTGAGTCCGGCCCGGTCAGCGTGGCTCACTTACTATTCTCACCGGGGGCCAGCGGCTGTGGCCAGCTGCCCCCGCCCCCTGATTCCTGCTCTCTACAGTGTGCCCCAGTGTTTGAACGGGTGGCTGAGTGTCTCTGCTGAGTCCGGCCCGGTCAGCGTGGCTCACTTACTATTCTCGCCGAGGGCCAGCGGCTGTGGCCAGCTGCCCCCGCCCCCTGATTCCTGCTCTGTACAGTGTGCCCCAGTGTTTGAACGGGTGGCTGAGTGTCTCTGTTGAGTCCGGCCCGGTCAGCGTGGCTCACTTACTATTCTCGCCGGGGGCCAGCGGCTGTGGCCAGCTGCCCCCGCCCCCCTGATTCCTGCTCTGTACAGTGTGCCCCAGTGTTTGAACGGGTGGCTGAGTGTCTCTGCTGAGTCCGGCCCGGTCAGCGTGGCTCACTTACTATTCTCACCGGGGGCCAGAGGCTGTGGCCAGCTGCCCCCGCCCCCGTTTTCCTGCTCTGTACAGTGTGCCCCAGTGTTTGAACGGGTGGCTGAGTGTCTCTGCTGAGTCCGGCCCGGTCAGCGTGGCTCACTTACTATTCTCACCGGGGGCCAGCGGCTGTGGCCAGCTGCCCCCGCCCCCTGATTCCTGCTCTGTACAGTGTGCCCCAGTGTTTGAACGGGTGGCTGAGTGTCTCTGCTGAGTCCGGCCCGGTCAGCGTGGCTCACTTACTATTCTCACCGGGGGCCAGCGGCTGTGGCCAGCTGCCCCCGCCCCCCGTTTTCCTGCTCTGTACAGTGTGCCCCAGTGTTTGAACGGGTGGCTGAGTGTCTCTGCTGAGTCCGGCCCGGTCAGCGTGGCTCACTTACTATTCTCACCGGGGCCAGCGGCTGTGGCCAGCTGCCCCCGCCCCCGTTTTCCTGCTCTCTACAGTGTGCCCCAGTGTTTGAACGGGTGGCTGAGTGTCTCTGCTGAGTCCGGCCCGGTCAGCGTGGCTCACTTACTATTCTCACCGGGGGCCAGCGGCTGTGGCCAGCTGCCCCCGCCCCCGTTTTCCTGCTCTCTACAGTGTGCCCCAGTGTTTGAACGGGTGGCTGAGTGTCTCTGCTGAGTCCGGCCCGGTCAGCGTGGCTCACTTACTATTCTCGCCGAGGGCCAGCGGCTGTGGCCAGCTGCCCCCGCCCCCTGATTCCTGCTCTGTACAGTGTGCCCCAGTGTTTGAACGGGTGGCTGAGTGTCTCTGTTGAGTCCGGCCCGGTCAGCATGGCTCACTTACTATTCTCGCCGAGGGCCAGCGGCTGTGGCCAGCTGCCCCCGCCCCCTGATTCCTGCTCTGTACAGTGTGCCCCAGTGTTTGAACGGGTGGCTGAGTGTCTCTGCTGAGTCCGGAGCCAGCGGCTGTGGCCAGCTGCCCCCGCCCCCCTGATTCCTGCTCTGTACAGTGTGCCCCAGTGTTTGAACGGGTGGCTGAGTGTCTCTGCTGAGTCCGGCCCGGTCAGCGTGGCTCACTTACTATTCTCACCGGGGGCCAGCGGCTGTGGCCAGCTGCCCCCGCCCCCCTGATTCCTGCTCTGTACAGTGTGCCCCAGTGTTTGAACGGGTGGCTGAGCGCCTGGGCTGAGTCGGGCCCGCTCAGCGTGGCTCATTTACTATTCTCACCGGGGGCCAGCGGCTGTGGCCAGCTGCCCCCGCCCCCTGATTCCTGCTCTGTACAGTGTGCCCCAGTGTTTGAACGGGTGGCTGAGTGTCTCTGCTGAGTCCGGCCCGGTCAGCGTGGCTCACTTACTATTCTCACCGGGGGCCAGCGGCTGTGGCCAGCTCCCCCGCCCCCCTGATTCCTGCTCTGTACAGTGTGCCCCAGTGTTTGAACGGGTGGCTGAGTGTCTCTGCTGAGTCCGGAGCCAGCGGCTGTGGCCAGCTGCCCCCGCCCCCTGATTCCTGCTCTGTACAGTGTGCCCCAGTGTTTGAACGGGTGGCTGAGTGTCTCTGCTGAGTCCGGCCCGGCCAGCGTGGCTCACTTACTCTTCTCACCGGGGGCCAGCGGCTGTGGCCAGCTGCCCCCGCCCCCCGTTTTCCTGTTCTGTACAGTGTGCCCCAGTGTTTGAACGTTGGCTGAGTGTCTCTGCTGAGTCCGGCCCGGTCAGCGTGGCTCACTTACTATTCTCACCGGGGGCCAGCGGCTGTGGCCAGCTGCCCCCGCCCCCGTTTTCCTGCTCTGTACAGTGAGCCCCAGTGTTTGAACGGGTGGCTGAGTGTCTCTGCTGAGTCCGGCCCGGTCAGCGTGGCTCACTTACTATTCTCACCGGGGCCAGCGGCTGTGGCCAGCTGCCCCCGCCCCCCTGATTCCTGCTCTGTACAGTGTGCCCCAGTGTTTGAACGGGTGGCTGAGTGTCTCTGCTGAGTCCGGCCCGGTCAGCGTGGCTCATTTACTCTTCTCACGGGGGCCAGCGGCTGTGGCCAGCTGCCCCCGCCCCCTGATTCCTGCTCTGTACAGTGTGCCCAGTGTTTGAACGGGTGGCTGAGTGTCTCTGCTGAGTCCGGCCCGGTCAGCGTGGCTCACTTACTCTTCTCACCGGGGGCCAGCGGCTGTGGCCAGCTGCCCCCGCCCCCCTGATTCCTGCTCTGTACAGTGTGCCCCAGTGTTTGAACGGCTGGCTGAGTGTCTCTGCTGAGTGCGGCCCGGTCAGCGTAGCTCACTTACTATTCTCACCGGGGGCCAGCGGCTGTGGCCAGTTGCCCCCGCCCCCCTGATTCCTGCTCTGTACAGTGTGCCCCAGTGTTTGAACGGGTGGCTGAGTGTCTCTGCTGAGTCCGGCCCGGTCAGCGTGGCTCACTTACTCTTCTCACCGGGGGCCAGCGGCTGTGGCCAGCTGCCCCGCCCCCCGTTTTCCTGCTCTGTACAGTGTGCCCCAGTGTTTGAACGGGTGGCTGAGTGTCTCTGCTGAGTCCGGCCCGGTCAGCGTGGCTCACTTACTATTCTCACCGGGGGCCAGCGGCTGTGGCCAGCTGCCCCCGCCCCCTGATTCCTCCTCTGTACAGTGTGCCCCAGTGTTTGAACGGGTGGCTGAGTGTCTCTGCTGAGTCCGGCCCGGTCAGCGTGGCTCACTTACTTTTCTCACCCAGTGCCCCAGTGCCCCAGTGTTTGAACGGGTGGCTGAGTGTCTCTGCTGAGTCCGGCCCGGCCAGCGTGGCTCACTTACTATTCTCACCGGGGGCCAGCGGCTGTGGCCAGCTGCCCCCGCCCCCCTGATTCCTGCTCTGTACAGTGTGCCCCAGTGTTTGAACGGGTGGCTGAGTGTCTCTGCTGAGTCCGGCCCGGCCAGCGTGGCTCACTTACTATTCTCACCGTGGGCCAGCGGCTGTGGCCAGCTGCCCCCGCCCCCCTGAATCCTGCTCTGTACAGTGTGCCCCAGTGTTTGAACGGGTGGCTGAGTGTCTCTGCTGAGTCCGGCCCGGCCAGCGTGGCTCACTTACTATTCTCACCGAGGGCCAGCGGCTGTGGCCAGCCGCCCCCGCCCCCCTGATTCTGCTCTGTACAGTGTGCCTCAGTGTTTGAACGGGTGGCTTACTGTCTCTGCTGAGTCCGGCCCGGTCAGCGTGGCTCACTTACTATTCTCACCGGGGCCAGCGGCTGTGGCCAGCTGCCCCGCCCCCTGATTCCTGCTCTGTACAGTGTGCCCCAGTGTTTGAACGGGTGGCTTACTGTCTCTGCTGAGTCCGGCCCGGTCAGCGTGGCTCACTTACTATTCTCACCGGGGGCCAGCGGCTGTGGCCAGCTGCCCCCGCCCCCCTGATTCCTGCTCTGTACAGTGTGCCCCAGTGTTTGAACGGGTGGCTGAGTGTCTCTGCTGAGTCCAGCCCGGTCAGCGTGGTTCACTTACTATTCTCACCGGGGGCCAGCGGCTGTGGCCAGCTGCACCCACCCCCTTTTTCCTGCTCTGTAAAGAAACCAGAGCAACATATTCCTACTGACAAAGAAATAAAATTTCATTCAAACTGACACTGACATCAGTCACAGTCATTTATGGTCTTACATCAAGTGTCAGGTTGCACCATCAACAGGAAAATGTAGACATCAGTAAATGATGGTTCTGTACAGAAGAAAGTGGACTGGTCAGTGTTTTGTCTGTAGTGACATTAAGGCATCACACACTGGTGCTGGTGTCTGTCATGAGTGCTGATGATGTCATGAGATGTGTCTTGTAATTTTGTTTTGGGGGTGTTTTTTTTAGAGCCATCAAAAATCTTGATATTGACCTTTGTTGACCCTTCAGGCTCTGTCTGGACACCACAGAAGAAGAAAAGTCATTTGTTAGGAAGCACAGTGTCAGGTTAACGTCCAGGCCAATCACATTTAGCTACAGTGATATCCTCGGACAGGAGATAATGCATCCTGCATACTGTTATGAGATCTCATGTTCCTCCGTTGCCTCCTGTTTATCTGGTGATTTGTTTACTCTGAAACAATGATTAGCTGTTGCTGTGACAACCAGTGGCCTTCCTCTAAGTCTGAGACCAAACAAACAAAAGGGAAACCTCTCCAATATCTGCTGATTGCTACAGGCATCAGAGAGACCAAGAATATTCCCAACATCGCTGCTGACATTAATGAAAAGGACACAACAACATTTTTTTATTGAAATTAGAACATTAATTCATCATGTTCATTCGGCTCTTGTTTCAAGTCACTATCAATTAACAGTGATGTGTCTTAGAAAGTCCTGCAGACTGAAATGTAAAATGTATGTACATATCAAAGTGTGCCCAGATGTGTTACATCAGTTTACTGGCAATATGTTTGTAAAATATGGAACAGCAAAGTAGGAACAAAACAGGGAAGAAGGTAGAAGAGAGGAAAAATAAAGGATTTAGGAGGCAGGGAACAGAGAAGAAGAGGGAAGAGGGGAAGGAGAGGAAGGGAGGTAGAGATTGGGGAGAAAGAAAAATATATCTAACTGATGATATGTTGAACTTGGAGTGACATATACATGACATCATACATACAATAAAACCAGGAAACAATCAAATGTTAGAGATAGTTTAGTCTGTGTGGAAGGTAAAACTGAGAAGAGGAGAAAGTTGATATGTTGGTCATAATGAGAGTCAGAGTGAGAAGAGAGAAAATGATGTAATGACAGGTCAGCAATGTTATGAATGAACAGATGAAACTGAAGCAGCAGCAGAGAACAGGTTGGCCTTAGGCATCAGGTAACTGGTCCCTTTGCTCTCTGAGGCATTGACCTTGACAAAAAAGACAAAGAGAGAGAATCCATTGAGACATTGTGATAATACATAAAAACATGAGGAGGACAAGAGACTAATAAAACCAAACTCCAGTTCCATTTCCTGGCGCTCAGCAGATCCACTTCACCCAGAGAGCATCAGTCCTCTGGCTGCTGGCAGTGTCCCCAGAGGTAGGGGAGGGGCTGCTCCTCCTCCGTCACCACCGGAGGTCACTGATATCTCTCCCAGACACATGTTAGTTTAATGTCACACCTGCCTCCTCCCACTCTGCATGGCTTTGCCCTCAATCATTGAATTATCAGCAGCCTTTCACCACCTCTTGTCCTTCCTACCCCTCTCCCCTCCTTTCTATCAGCCACCCTCAAATTCCTGCTTGACTGGAAATTGCTTTATCTCTGTGCTTCACCTTACCGCTCTGCTCAGCCTCACTCTGACTCTCCCTGTATGTATTCTCCACAGTGACTCTTATCTCTCCACTCCTCCATGTTCATAACTTGGTGCTGAACCCAACCTCTGTGTACCCTTGATGTTCATAAGGGATATAGAACCACTGGAGCAGCCACCTGTCCTCTACAGGCTGAAGCTGGACAGAAGATCCAATCTGTGGTGATGACAACACTAGACAATACAACAATGCAGCATTTCCTCAAGGCACTTTCCCAGGGTACGTTCAAGACTTTACAATATGACAGAAACCCAACAGTTCCCAGCACTGTGGGTAGCACCAAGGTAAATCTCCCTTTTGTCCAACAAAACTAGATTCATGGTGGACAGTTGCCAGTGCTCTTCATTTTGATATAACAAATCCATCCATCCATCCCACTGCCTATCTGTGTGGGGTCATAGGGTTGCTGGAGACAATCACATCAGACAAAGTCTAAGGGTGGGGACACCCTGGACAGCTCACCGGTGCATTACTGGGCCAACATATAGAGATGAAAACACTACCAGCACCACCAGCACCACCAGCACCACCACACACTCACATTCACACACTACAGGCAATTTAGAGTCACCAGTAAACCTACAGTTCATGTCTTTGGGCTGTGGGACGCATGCACAGGGAGAATGTTGGATAATCTGTGCCAGCCTCAAACACATTTTTGATTTTGGAAGTGTTTCACAGATTTTTTATGTCAGGGGATTTGCATTTTAATTTCTGTGCCACATAAGTCTTACAAAATTAGATCTGAACATTTCTAATGTTTTTAAGGATGTATAAGGGACTACATCATGTAAGCACGAGGAGAAACATAAAATATTACTGTTCTCTGTCATCTCTTTGTTAAGAGTCCATTCTGGTACTAGACTGTATAGTGATGTGTAAAGGTCAGTGGGATCTGTGTAGTAAAGCACTGTAAGTTCTCTGTATGTGCCATGTTTTGTTTTGTGTAGGTCAACAGAGAAGTCAGAAATATTAATGTAGAAAAAGAGTCTTTGTCAGATGTCTGCGGCTGCCTGAGCAGGGAGCTGCTGTCATGCCAGAGCTGTGATTGATAGCTCACTGACAACGAGGCCATTTTACAGCTGCCCATGTTTATTTTGATTTCACTAAGGTACATTAACACTCAGACACTGGTGGAAGTAATGCGTCTGGCCGCTGGCCCGAATGCTCAACCCTCCTGGGACCAACTAGGGCAACAACCTGGAGAAGAGGAAAAAGACGCTTTTATCTCGGGCAGTGGACCAATGAGGAGCCACGGTGATGCTGTGATGAGGAGAGGGACAGCTATAGTGTGTGTAAAAACAACTATGCATCCATGTTCTATTTATACACACACACACTGGGCTGGAGGCCTAAGCTTAAACAACTTCTTCTTAAAACAAACTTTTATATTGTACTTTAGTAAAACACTGGGACTTTACCTGTGTTTCTGTTTTAAAATACCATTTACTTCAAGAGTAAAATACTTTATTTTTACTACATTTGTTTGACACAGGATTCATTTCTAAAATGTGATTCACTGTTATAGACTTAACTACTCAAATGTATACAAAGCAAAAGACTTCCCTCTAAAGATAATGTTCAATAATAAATCAGTACCACTGTCAGGGTCTGTTCTGCATAATGACAAACTTTGGTACATTTTCTGGTAATGTTATTTTCATACAGTGAGGTTGTGTAAATCATGTGAATAGTTCAGTTTAAACAACACAACAGAAACAGAAGACATCCAGGCTCAGACAGAGATAAACTGAGGTGGTGCTACTGTAAATGAGCTGCACTTAAATTTAAAGTTTGATTGTTCAACTGAAAAAATAAACACAGCTTGAAAGTTATAACAGAACTTAATATTTTCACACACTTGTGCTCACACACTGAATGAATCATAGTAATTGAGTTTTATGCAGCATGAGCAGGGTTGCTGTGAGCAGCAGCTGGAGGCGGAGCAGGGACCTGGCTCCCCGTTGCTGCTCCAGCTGCTGCAGCTGCTCCCAGTGAGGTTAGCTAGTTAACTGGCCCAGAACAGGTGGAACATTCACGGTGTGCACATTACTTTCTGTGAGGCCGTGCCACTGAGATCGATACACTGAAAACCTGAAAACTGTCCTGATGTTATTACTCATTAACGTATAAGGTTTTTTGGCTGGTTTGTAATTAGTTAGTATTCTTACAACAAGTTTAACCCTGTCCTCTAGGGTATTGATGTTTGTTACTGCAGGTGCTCATCAAGACTTGCAGTCAGAAAAACACTGAAAGCAGCAACAATAAGGTGAAAACACTGGATGCTACTTGCTTGAAAAGAGGAACATTTATCAAATACTTATTTACACCTGAGTCAGGCTCATGACTCTAACCCACTTCAGAGTCCCAGGCAGATCCTCAGCTCCTGCAGCGTCAGACCTCTGTCTCCGTCCCTGTCACAGTACTGAGCAAACTTCTTGGCGCACCGTCGCGGCTTCAACCTCCGTCGCAGGAACTGACGAAGCGGCCGAGCCTCGCGTTCACTCAGCACCCTGCTGCCGTCCACGTCCAGCTGACTGAAATGCCACTGCAAAACCTCATCTGGTCTGGAGGACTCCGCAGCTGCCAGAGTAACGTTCAGAGGTGAGGTGGAGGAGGAGGAAGATGATGAAGGAGTGGAAGAGGGTGGAGTGTTTGGAAATGGAGAGGGAGCATTGGAAGCTGGTGTGTTTACAGACCTGGTGAAAAAGACAGGACAAAACCAAAAGGGTGAGACACTTTGTTGACACCAGCTCATGAGGAACTAACAGGAATATATGCAGAGAGCAGTATTGATGAATTCTATGTTGGAGGTCTTCATACACTGGAAGGTTTATAACAAAATGCATTTACTTGTCAGGATACACCTGATTTCAGGTCAGCTCTTTAAGAAGGGTTATTGTTTATTGTTTACATTGTTGAACAGGGCAAAAAGTAGACATCTATCCCTGAATATCTGCACCTCAACTAAATTTAACCTGCTTTATTCACAATACTCCTGAAAAGCTAAAAGAAAAATATCTAATTTCACAAGAAAATGGCAGTGAGCAAAAGCACAGCTTAGATTTTTAGTTTTGGACACAAACAAACCTGAAAAGTGAAACCAAAGTTTTCAGTAAAGTGAAGGATATTTAATCTGAACATTGTGTGTCTGAGTGTGAGAGAGAAGGAGAGAACAGAGAGTCCCCTCACACATCCCAACCAAACAAACACACAGCTCTCCATCTAATAAAAAGCCGAAATGTCAGAAAATAAATTACAAGATGCAAATATCGGGGGTGATTGTGTAAATGTACTGAGGGACTGATGGAGGAAAACAGATGGAGGGACAGAGGTGGTGGTGACTGTGTTAACAGGCAGAGAGCAGCAGAACAGGGAAACAGATGGATTTGGCTTGCTCCTTTCAGTTTAGTTCAGTTAATCAGGTGATCTGTGATGCTCACTTAAGTGTGAAATTGGTTTCCATTTGGCAGTAAGACTTGTGTTTCAGCACTGGAACATAACAAAGCAAAAGTTAAGCACTGAAGTCGTCCAACATGTGGCAGGTTACATGTTCCCACCTGACAATAAGAAAGGAAAAGAGGACGACCACTTGATAAAGGGATGAAGCTTCAAGGCAGTGAGTTTGAAAATGTTTCATAGGGTTTATGGATTGGTGTAGAGATGAATAGAGTGCAGTTTAGTTGAATATGTAAAATATAAACCAAGACACATGTATTTATTATAGGTGTAACCATACACAGATCTACTTTGATTTATCAGTTTAATGAGCAGTCAAATCAATCCCACATGAAAACACTGATCACGCATCGATACATATCATCATTTGTAAGATACACCTTTATTTTGAAATTCTCCAGGCATGTCTGAGCAATTTCACATTTCATAGTTTCAAGGTGTAAAAATATTTGTTTGAGACTAAAGAGGATTAAGGTTCACACTAAAATCCTGCTTTAAACTGATACTTAATGTTCAGTTTTCTTTGACAGTAAATCAGAATGTGAGACCTTATAGTGAACAGAAGCCTATTTTTATTAAAGATTTTTCATTTAAATGCCTGGTTGAGCTTTAAAATAAAAATGTCAAATTATATTTTAGTCGATTTTTTTGATTTGGTATGAATAGAAGTGATTGTGATAAATTGGCAGATGATATCATTTCAAATCGATCCCTGGTCCCTGAATCAAACTGAAATTGTATCCTGACAGATTTTGTGACATCTACAAACACTGAATCGTCCACTGAGTCGATATAATATTGTATTGTGATGAAACTTGTGATTTACAGCCCTGGTATTTGTCTGACAGGTACCTTAACCAAGCTGAGCTTCTCAAGATATAATGAGTCATGCGTACTCTCTGACCTGCTTTTGTTCAGTGAATTATGTGATGATGTGAAAGATGGACAGACTTACTTATAGAGAGTCCCAGCATGCTCTGCTTCCAGCTGCAGAGCTCTGATTAGACTCTGTAAGAACAGCTCCTTACGTGCTCCAGGACACCCTGTGGGGAAGAATAAAGAGGACTGTTTAACTCTCTTTGGCCACTCCACACACCTTCACATCCCTCTGTTTTATGGGCCTTTACATTTGTATGAACTGCTTCAGATGAGTGTTTGTGTTGACAAGGCAAAACTTCTGATATATTTTACAGTTTTGGGGGCATTTTTACACACTGGCTAAAATATTTACCGGGCAGAGGTTTTTCCCTGTATTTCCTCCTGTCTGCTCTGCCTGGATCCTCCTCTACCCCAGTGCAGTCTGGGATACGATTCCTGCAGAGGGACAAAAACAGAAACCAAATGTGCACTTTAAGTATGTGTCAGCATTACAAAAGCTTGGTAGAGTACGCTGACTACTGACTGTCCAGAGCAAGAATGAAAACCAGTATTTACTTTAAAAAACACACTGTATTACATACTAACCATGAAATAACACACACTTTAAGAGAAACATTATAAACTTCATACTGTTACCATGGGGATATTGTCTTATTGGTTTTAGCTGGATGAAGCTAATAAACTGGTAAGTCTTGAGTTCATGTCTGGGTTATCTGAACCAAAGGTAAATTCTATTTTTATATGCTGCATATCAAGATGTCATAAATATATATTGCTCACTAGAACGTAAAACACATAGAAAGGTGGTCGCATCATGGTCTACTGACTCACTGCTACTCTTCAGATTGCAAAGCAGCTCTTTGTCCTAAAACTGAAGCCAGAAAGCCCTGAGGGAGGGAATAGCCTGTACACATAACACAATATCACCACATGGGTAATTACCCATCATGTTAAATGTCATCCATTGTGTATGTTGGTGGGAATGACTCTGCTGCCCCTTGTGAGCCACTGTACATACGTGGAAGTGAAAATTTTCCTACTGTCAATATGTGAATTTCTGAAATTGCACAGAAATACAAAAAGCGTTCAGCTCTTCTGTTTGTGTGATGCTACATTTAGATGAATCTGGCTGTATAAAGTAAGTATACAGTGCTTATCTGCCAAGAGGCAAAACAAATGTATTACTTAATTGGTCAACAATGATTTTCTTTCCCTGTTAAATCCAATTAAATACTTTATATAATACAAGAGCAAGAGTAGCAAGAGTACACATGAGCCGTCGGGAGGAAGACGAAAAAAAAACATCAGAAGGCTGCTGGGAGCTTCTTCACTCCAGTGAACCAGAGAAAACCATCACATGAAAACATCCAACACTTTCCTCTCAGGGGCTCGTGAGCAGCTGAGCATCAACAACACTGATAAAACCCCTGGAGAAAAGAGCAGCTCAACCACAGTTCATTCCGATTTGTTCGGCGTGTTTCCTTTAAGAAAAACCCACCTGGGGAACAGTCACAGTAACTGGTCTGAAACCAGATAATTAAGATGAAATGCTACTGTGCGTAACCACATCTGTCTCTGTATAAACCAGCCAGATCAAATGAGGAGAGGATGAAAGGGAAGGAGAGGAAGACAGGGGGCGGAAAGGAAATGGAAATAACAATGAGAGGAAGACAGAGAAAGTGTAAAGAAGGTGGAAATGGAAAGAAAAGAAAAAACAGAGTTTACCCATGAAAAGCTGATCTATGGATCTAATTGACTGATTGATTACCTTGCTGAGGTGCCAGATAGTGGTCTGCCACTATCAACCCTCACACACCAGCAGTAACCTGTGGCAGTGTGACACTGCACGGGGCTGTAGCGGCCGTCTGCACTGCATTCTGGGATAAAACGCTCTTCCTGCCAGGCTGAATGCATCTGAGAGAGTAGCGATGCTCGCTCCCGTTCACAGGTCTGAGGACTGTCTACACAAACACAGGATTACCACAGTATATTTGTTAGTTGTATGAGTGACAATACTATTTTACACACTCATCTGTACACTTCACATTAGTCAGTCTTACCAGTGGGTCGTCTGACGGAGTTCATCAGAATGGTCACCCAAATCGGAGGAGCGGTCATCTCTGTACAAGACAACAAGAGAATGGTATTTGTGTTTGACTAGATGTTGTACAGAGGAGAGTAAAGGAAAAGTGGGAATAAAAACACCAATGGTAAAACTAAGAGACCTTGATGTCAATATCCAAAAGTCCTGTACCATGACATCAGTAAACTACAGACAGCAAAACAAGCAAGACAAGTAACAACCTGGATAATATGTGAGCTTTTATGCATTAGTTTCTGTGCAGAGCTAAGTATTCATAATGGACATAATGGATCAGTGTTTCCTTTGTCAGGACACAAAACCGTCTCAGTGATGAAGAAACCACTCTCAGCTCTGTGATTCTAACTGACAAGGCAGACTCTGAAACACAAATCTTACTGTGCTTTATCATAGACCACTGTGAAGCACATCAAGCACCGATGTAAACAGCTGTTTATTTGCACATCCAGTAGTTATGTAGCAATGGCATGTTTCGTTCCAGTTATAACATGCTCATTTTATAGAAATAACAGTATTAAAGTTAAAGGGGGAGCGAGATGCAATGTGAGTTTGAAGTAGGGACGTGTTTTGGCAGGTATTTGTTCTGGCTGCTGAGTTGCCCCCTCAGAGAGTCAGTGGAACAGGAGCCAAACCGTAACCTGCTTTACCTCACTCTGTTGTAATAAATCACTGCAGGATTAGATACAACATGTATCATGTAATCAAAGACATGAAAAATCTGGAATAGGATGGAACGGGTAAAATCTGTGCATCAGCAGCTACTGACACAACGTGATTTCTCATGTATTTATGTGCACCATATAGGTTTGTTACCTGTAGGTTTTCTGGGCTCTAACGTCGGCCTGGGTTCATCAACTTCATCTGTAACATGAAAAAAAAAAAAGAAAAAGAAAAAGTGAATCAAACACGAATGAGGGAGGAAATAATCCAGACAGGGGAGTGGGAGAACTGTGTAAAGAGTCAACTGCAGGGAAAATGAGTCAGTCAGAGAGACGTGTTCTTGGCAAGTCCTGGTGTGTGAAGCTCTCTGAGAATATAGTGCAGGTGTGTCTGGCACAGAGAAAACCAGCATCATGCCAGAAAAAGGACAAACGACTGAGAGACATACAGAACCCTTTGAACGCAGGTGAATGCAAAGAACAAGTATGTATAATACATGAGCATGTGTCCTCAGTAGATAAATATGTGAAGAATCTAAATTTGGGATAAAAAACATCTTTCTCACCTTTGACTGCAGTTGAATCTGCATCGGTGGTCTGAGCCAACTTGATGATACGATCTGTTCACAACAACAGAAACAGATTTTTAGCAGATTTGATTTAAGCAACAGAACTTTTCTGATCCTCTTGGCAACACAAAGCAACAGGTTTGTTAGAAACATGATCAACAGAAGGGCGTTAAATTCAATTCCCTTCATCTATTTGCTTAGTTTATTGTACAATGTGAAGGCACCACAGTGTGAAATTGATATCTTGATTTCTAAAATCCAGCTGGTACAGACAGTGACAGATTAAAGATTGAAAAGTAAAAAAAAAAAAAAAAAAGAGTAGAGACACACTACAAATGCATATGCTTCCATACAGGACTCAAGCCTCACTGAACGGTTTGATAAGTGTGAAAATCACATGCTCTGTCCATCGCAGTTAACTGATCCCAACCCAGCTCAACACTATTTAAAGATTTTGGATTGATATATTAGACAGAGCTCTGCACTTTCAACTAACTGGAATAACTATAATAATAGATGTCAGCGATCAGTGTCCCTGTAATTTGTCGCTCTGAATAAAGTGTATCTGACCAGTGCAGTTGGGGATCAGATGGAGGACCGAGGTCCCACTGAGAGGTTTGCCGTCTGGTGTGGAACACCAGCAGTATCCGGTCTGGTTGTGGCATTGCACCGGTAGGAAGTGACCGTCCTGATGGCACTGTGGCACGAACATGGCAGCTGCAGGACTGACATGGCTGCTACCACTGTGGGTGTTGGCCTCCAGGGCCTGAGCCCGAGCCAGCTGGCATTTCGACTGGCTCTGATCTGAAATCAAAGGGAAATCAAGTCAATCCGATCCAAATGACATGAAGGCTGTGCTCTGTTGAACTCTCCCCGTGTTCTTCTTTAATGTAGCACAAGGTCATTTCAATGAAAAATGAAAATGAAAAAATGAAATGAAAAGTTAACTACTTCTATTTGACTCCTTACATGAGTTTGTGGTGTCTTCGTTTTTCGGGTTTCTGTCCTCCTTCAACATAATGCGTGTGAACAGTGTGGTCTTTATTTTTACTTGTGACGACATATTGTCAGTGATGTAATGTTGCACCACAGTAATTGTGAGTGTAATTAATCCTTGAGGACTGCGTTATTTTTCATCTGTTTGTATGAAACCCTGTGTTATCAGTGTCCTTATGTGTAAGTATATCCTCAGATGTGTCACATACAATGTGTTGTTTTATGAGTAAAAACAGTGAGTTAACATCTGAGCACCATCAAACACACAGTGACACAGTGGTGAGGGTGTGTACCTGAGCAGTGTGCTCGTGGAGCGAGCCGTAGCTGTGTGTTGATGCACTGTGCTCTCTGGAAGGCGCACAGTGACTTGTACAACCTGCCGTTACTGCCACACACGGCTCTGTGGCGCCCCCTCTGGCAGTCCAGGACACAACCACGGGGCCACATGTTCTCAGAGATCAGGAAAGGCTACAAACACAAACACACATATTCTCATTGTTTCCTGTGGTTACTTTGTGCTTCCATTTTTTATGATCACTACTAGGACAAAACTTTCATCCTGTACGTCAGTCAAACTTTCTGCCTGTTCTCTAACAGCTGATGAATGAAACTGTCCAACATGCTGCAGATGAACTGAGGGGATGGACAGTGGATGGCATTAGTCCATGCATGAGTGGCCTGAGTATCCTGCCAGGATAAATTGGCTTCATTGTGATTCCTGGAAAAAAATGGACTGAGTGAGAGAAAGAAAGAGACAGAATGGAAGAGGGTGAGAAAGCGAGTGAGAGAGGAGAGATAGTGTTAGTCACAACAGTCAACACATCTGAAACATGAAGACGTCTCAGGATGGCTGCACGGAGGAAGCCTCCGTCTTTCTTCCGCCTGATATTTTAACTGTGAAAGCTCCAGTTTAGAAAACTAACGAGTGAGTAAACTTTAATAATTGAGGTGAGGATGGCAGCATCCTCCCTGGGGGGAGACGCTATACGTCTGTGCTGTCAGGAAGTGTGAGCGGGGGAGCGCGGGGGTGGCTTTGTGCCTGACAGCCAGACTTCTACACAGAAGCTTTTTCATGCCTGTAAAACGAGTCTCTGACAGCAAAGTGTTTTAGAATAACTCTATTAAAACCTCGAACCAGCCAATAGAAACACATTTCCTTCCCAACAGGTTCATGCCGCCTGATCCTTGGCAGACAGCTTTTACACTCTGTGGGCTGACTAATTCAAAATATTTCAGTAAATTGCTTCCATAATAATTTTGCTATAAGTGAAGGGGAAAAAAACTTTTCAGCAGATTATTAGTCTCTATTAGCCTCCACACTCAACTGTGCTGGCAAACACTCTGAGATAGCAAAGTTTCCAAACAATCTCCAGAGGCTCAGAAGGGGCCGTGTTTGGATGGACAAACTTTTTGTGCTTTCTCAACCAAATCATACATTTTCTTTTTGTCTGACCAAGAGCAACAACAATGACAACAATCCACAGGCATCTCCAGAATAAAAGCCTTACATTCAAAACATCCAACCCACAGAAAAACACACATTTGGCAAAAATCAAACCATCATTTCATCTGTAACTGTGAGATGTCAAATGTATCCAAACTGTCTATTGGATTTCAACTGTTACACAGATGCAATCAAGCTCTTTAAAGCAACACTATGTAGTTTCTCAGCCTTAAAATGTTTCTAACCTCATTGAAGTGGTAGAAAAACGGTTAACAGGATGAATCGTGCTGCCGCTGCAGCCTGTGCGGGGTTGCGCTGGATTGTTGATGGAGCCGGTGCCAAGCAAAGCCGGTTTTGTGTGTTGCCAGAGCAATGGAGGGGAGGCTGGTTGGCTGCGCGGCCCAGTGCAGGGTGCTCGTGTGTGGGTGAGAGGAGCAGGGAGACTGGGCTTGAGCTCGGTCTCAGCTTGAGCTTGGCGGAGCTACAGTGTACCAGGACCATGGTGGCACTGTGTTCCTACCTGCACAGGAAAGTTACATAGTGCAGTTGCAGCCAGCGCGACCCCCCTCAGGCTGCAGCGGTGGCTGCAGCGATTCATCCTTTAACCATTTTTCTACCACTTCAATGAGTTTAGAAACATTATTTTAAGGTAAAAAAAAACGACATAGTGTTGCTTTAATGCTGACTAAGTTGTCACTCAGTCGGGGCACCGTACACATCAGGTGCTGAGCCTGAGAACTATAAATTATGCATACATCAGATATAATAACAGGAGCCTCTGACATTGTTGACAGATACCACCCACAGGTGCCTTCAGATATAGTTATTGTTCAGTGTTGGAGAAATGACAGTCATTTTGAGATGATATGGAACAACACAATGAGCCATGTGATAGTGCTAATTTTAAGATTATCTCCATCTTAATTATTGTTGAGGTGTCGTTCGTTTATCACAAATGACCTCATCAGCACAGTATTTAGAGTGGGCGCTACTGTATGTGAGTGTTTGAAACGCTGTGTGAGATGAGCCGGAGGCATTTAAATGCGTGGTAGTTAGAGGGTGAAATGGAGTGGAGAGGAGAAGAGAGGGGAATATGGTGAGCGTGATGATCCAAATTATTCCCACATACTCCTCTGGGCTCCTGACAACAACACTCCCACAGCTCAAAAATGAAACACAGCCTCACACACACACACACACACACACACGTCTCCAAAATATACATTAGATTGGTCACACTGCCACACAGACTAACTAAAAACACTACGAACAGACAGGGTAGTGCACTTACAGCACACACACACACACACACACACACACACACTCATACAAAGCTGGCAATTGACCCCACCCTCTCACTCCTCATCAGTGCCTCTTTGTCCATTGCCCCCTCCTCTCTCTCACTCCACACACACTCAGGGACACACACACACTCTCCCAGCTCTAAGACACATGGGTAAATTTGCCATGGTGTCCAACAGTGTTGACATAATTTAGTGGTGAATGAGACCACTGTAAGTCAATGTGAAGACATTAACCTGTGTACTTGAGTCCACACATCAATGTGCGTGGAACAGAGAGAAACATGTGACGCTGCTTTCTCTGCTTCTCACTTGTTTTGTATTGTCTGTCACCTCATCATCAAAGCTACGTGTTACATGTTCTTCTTCTAACATGGTTTAATACAACTTCATATCAGACTATTGGGCAGAAATGTCTATAACTTTTTCTATAAACAATACAGAAGAATGAAGGAAACACTAATTCAGTGGAACAGTGAAGAGTACAGGTTCAGTCCAATCAAAGCACAAAATCATTTTGTGCTAGAACCTTCCCTGAACCACAGGGGTGCGGCGACGCTCATCAAACAGCTGACACAGTAAAGACCTTTCTCACCACTAATGGCTGAAAACGTCTCTTGTCAGGGCATCAGTGTAAAGATGAATCTCTCTCACACGACCTTCCAGCTTAAATTAATGATATCAGATGACATGAAATCTTCAGTTCCACTGTTTTTGGGCTCAAATGTTAAACTGTAATGGATAGCAGATGAAAAAAGTATGGACTGTGGACAAGAAGGAGATGGAAGGAATGAAGAACGGAAAAGAAAGAGAGAGATGGAATAAGGAAATGAGGGGAGGGATGGAAGAAGAGATGGTGGCGATAAATAAAGAAACTAAGTTTGGAAATAAGTATGGAAAAGAAGGAGAGGAGGAAAACTGAGGGAATGGAGGATCACATGGATGGAGGGAAGCAATGGAGGACTGGAGAGAGGGAAAGAGGGAAACAGAAGAGCAGACAAAGAGTTGATCCTTCGAAATAGATAGGGATATAGAGAAAGACAAGAGAGAGCCAGAGACCGGGGAACAGAAAACAGGATTGAAGGGAAAAGTGAAGGGAGGGATAGGGAACAAGATGTATGAAAGACGGTATTGAGTGAAAAATGTGATTGGAGGAATTAAGAAAGGTGTGCAGAGGGAATGAAGAAAGGAATGGAAGTCTGGCTGAAATGAATAACAAGGAAGACTAGAGCAGCAGAGGGCAGGAGCCCAGGTGCAAAGTGCTGGGCAGACTGGATTTCCTGTCTGTCAGGTACAAGTACAGCAACTACAATATCCTCAGTGTTGAAACAATTACCAGCAGTGTTTCTGGGCCTATAAAATGTCAGAGCTGTGGTTGTGCGTGTGTGTGAGAGAGAGAGAAAGATAGAAAGAGGGGGGCAGGAAGTGAGCGGGCAGCAGAAAAAGCTGGCTCACACCCTCCAGATACTGCCGACCAGCTGCTGTGGGGAAACTCATCTCCAGAGCTTTGCAAATTATGATGCTGCTGAGAGGCCTGTTGACACGCAGCAGCAGGATTTAGCGACTGTGCTGTTGTTCTGCAGCTTTCTGAGCAGTGAAATGCTGACTTGTGAACGCAGCTTCTGCTCTTCACCTACAGAAAACGCTGAAGTGGTCAGTAACACACATACAGATGAAGGCATCATGACGACATGTTTAACATCTCAGTGGATTCAGAGTAATGTGTGTGTGTGTGTGTGTGTGTGTGCGTACAAACATCACTTTCACACACCTTTAACGATGATGACAGACAGTATGCTGTGCCTGGAGACAGACACACACACATAAAGTGTCTGTGCTGCTCTGTTAACATGAAGTTTAAAGATATGACAAATTTCAGCGCATTCATTTGAAATTATCAGTTAATTGCTAACCATGTCCAAAGACGAGCATAGCTGTCAGATGTTGTTCTGACGTTTAAAAGATGTGGTGAGTGCATGAGAACAGAACACCTTGCAGAAACCTGAGATGTCACAGTGAGCGAGCATCATGTTTTATCTATTTATTTTTTCTTTTGTAAAATGTTTGAATTGTCCCACTCTCTGTGTCACGCACTGCGAACATCACTCAGTGTTACAGCTGCATAAACATCTTGATGTTTCTGTCTCATTGTAAACAGAAGAAGCTGATGGCTGCGTGTGAGCGATAAAAACACAATTACAAATGTAAAGCCTACAAAGAGCAGAGGTAAATTTTCACCTCACCCCGTGAACAACTTCAATTTTACCTTTTTTTCCCCAGCAGGGAATCATGAAAACACATTTACTGGTATATTTCCATGTGAGATCTCCATAACATCCACATATGTTTAGGCTCGTACACTGTACATTTGATATTGATACTCATTTAGTTGATTTGTCCTTGACATTAACACACACACACACACACAAACACCTGTCTGTTTCTCCCTGAGTAGCAAATTAAATATTTGCTTGGTAGTGATGTGTGTGTGTTTGCGGTTTGGTCTTATTGGCTGGTGTTACCCTACCATCGTCCAGGGACAAGCCCTAGGCCTCGGACTGTGTTGTCAAGTCTGTTCAGTTTTAACAAACCAATTACAAGATAAAGCTAATAAGACCAGGTAATTTGGAGGCAGCCATCAATTCACAAAGATTTAACTCTCCTCTGTTTGTTATCAAACTGAAGGCAGTGGCTGTACTTATAAGCATACTCTGTATTTCCTTGATTCCACTCAATTCAATTTGTTTGGCCTAATATATAACTTACTATCTTTTATTTTGTTATTCTTCTCAAATTGGTCTATAGTTTAACTTTTAGCTTTTTAATTATTAGCAGCGGCTTCATGAATGCAAGTCAAAATGTTAGGTGTCAGGGGGACTGATGGTGGCAAAAATATATTCATCTGAATCAAATCAAATAACATCAGAGCATTAGAATCAGTGTATAAATTCATTATTTCTGACCAAGTTGTTTTGACACAGTTGACCACATGGGACATGGCTACATGGGACTTCCCTTTAAGCTAATTAACTAATAATCATTACAAAGGACAGACTTGTTGTATTGTATGCAATATTAACCTTGAAATAGGCTAAGTCCTTGAAAAACAACAACAACAACAAAACAAAAAACAAAAAACGATTTTGTGGATAGTTTGTCTCTGGTAGTCTATTTTAAAGCATTACATTCAGTTACACGTCCATAAATGTGAACTAACTGGACTTGTACTGTATGAATTTTATGAGCTCTGGTTAGCAGCCTAGAGTAAATTGTTGCAGTAACTTTTAAACTCGACCTCAAATTAAACACCTGCAGTGGAAACTCCACACACGTTTCTGACTCACTGGTTACTAGCTGAATGTAGTTAGTGTGGGTCTTACCGCTGTTCTGTCGGTCTGCACCGACCCCGAGAGCAGCAGGACGAGCAGAGCCCGGCAGGTGAAGGTGAGCTCGAGCTTCATTCCTGCCACGGCGGCCACGCGCCTTTATTCCTCTGGTTCCTGGGCTTCAAAGCGCCGCAGAGCGCGCGGAGCGACCGCAGCTGGTCTGTGGATGTTGGTGATGAGAAACAGTCGAAGCAAGGACCAGGTCCGGTCACGACTTCACGCCGTCATCTCATTCGTAAGTCCCAGAGCTGCTCATGTTGTTGTTCAGTGGTCACGAGCTGTTCCCCACCAGACCATAGAGCGCGTAAAGCAGGTCCAGCTGTGGGCTGCTGCTGTACGAGCACATTACACTCTCCCCACCAGAATGGAGGCCTACTGCTCATTTCCGGTCTACGTGCCTAAACCAATTGAACAAGTGATGTGTTTTTGACATGCTTTTATTGACACTGTTCACTTGGGTGTAGGCTACAGACAGACGGGTAATTTTCGTCTGTCTGTCTTATTGTGTCAGCACCCTCAACACACTGCATTTAGGCCACCGTTAATTAAAGTAAGAGAGGCTCATGGAAAAGTCAAAAAGTTGATCAATGGTCTGATGCAAACTGGCCCAGATGTAAAAATGAATGATGCAAGTTCAACAGACTGACATGTAAGGAAATATGCTCCACTGTAGGGATGCATATGCCACACGTAACATTATCAGACCATTATGCCCTCAAGCTCTCTAAAGTTTGGCTGAAAATGTTGGAATGTGACCATGTTCAATAATTTTTGTTCATGTGCTGACAATTATACACAGGACATTAACCAGATGTAGTATTATTTATTACTTCGAGGCATATTATTTTTCAATTTTAAAATGGGGAACTAAAATGAATGTCCTGCTGTACGTCTACACTTCTTGCTGACTGCTCAGTTTCTAATGATAATAATGATACATTTCCTTCATCCATCTTTCTGACACCGTTCTAAAGTTTCCTTCAAAAACAAAATGACATCGACTAGAAACCATAAAATCAACAGCAGCTGCTCTTTCCTCTTACATTCAAACAGGAAAGCGAACCCAAACTTTGTTTCCTCAGCCTGTACTGTCGATCATAAGCCAGTCATAGAAAACCAGGCAGGATATATGAACCTGCCCACAAGAAAGAAAGACATGAAGACAAGCAGAGGTATTTTGTAAGGAAACTTTTATGTGTGCTTTGTGAAACTCACTTATCATTAGAGACAGAAGGCGTTGCAGTTTCCAGTACAGCAGATAAGGTTTGATATTAAAGAGTACAAAAAAAAGGAAAATCACAATTCCAGAGTTCACTTCTCTCCAACCTTGCAGGGAAAAAAGAGAAAGGAAAAAAGAAACAAGCTTTTGGTCCAAGTCTTTTCTTCTCAGTTCCTTCCCTGTCTGTCCCTCCCTCTGTCTCCCCCTCCTCTCTCCCTGACAGCCAACAAACATGGGAGAAATCTGCTCTCCTAGTTAATTTAGACAGGGAACTTTCACAGAAAGGGTCTAATCACATCTTTCCCCAGAACTCAGATATCATCATATTATGATTGCATAGTTTTTTTTGTTTTTTTTTTACACAACAATTTCCTTTTTTCCCTATATTTGTTATTTGCACATAATGGAATGTTTTCATGAAGACCCCTCCCTGATCTTTACCATCCCTCCTTTCTTGCAGTAAATTTCCTTTCCCTTCTCTTCAGAGACAGACGAGGGTGTGGAGGGATTGGGGGGAGAGACGGGGCAGGAAGTGGGAGGGCGAGGTAAGGAGAGAGTAAGAGAAAGAGGGACAGGGCTGTAGCCACCAACAGGCACATTTTTTTTTGTTCGTCATTTTTTCATTACCTCCACCTTTTTTTTCCAAAATTCACATTGGGAGTGCTCCAAAGTGCCTTCACCATAGTAACCAACAACAACAAAAAAAAAAAAAAAATCCAGGAAGAACCTTCATTCAGTCAATCAAATGTATCCATGACATGACGTGTATATATTTCTGTATGTGTGTACAATTTCTGGTATATAAAAGTGGACTAACATCGACTACTAGTCTTCTCTATTGTATAAATGTATAGTTTCTTATTTAAATAAGCACCTGATGCCCACCCAGGAGAATAGTTTCACAGAAGCAAATATTTGTAGATAATTATGGTGTTGCCCGTCATTGGTATTTATAGTCGCCTTTAAGTACTCAAGCCTCAACTTCTTGGCTAATAACCTCTTCCATGAATATTTTCCATTGCTTCAAGGAAAAAAAAAACATAGACATCTGGAAGCTCAAACCTATCCACTGGTGAAACTGCTCTCTGTGTCGTTACCACTGGCTTTTCAATTTTTCTGTTTTATCATTTTAATTTTTTTTTTTTTAAACAAATGTCTCTCTGTTTTGAACTACTGGAAAGCCTCTGATCAATTATTCTCAACAACTGGAACCATGTGTGTCATTCCTTGCACTGAAAAAATAAGTATGTACAGCGCTGAGCCCCGCCCCCCCACCCCCACCTGCACCAACTACTGTCCCCACCCCACCACCCACCTGCTCCAGAAAAAAAGAAAGGAAAAAAAAAGAAATAAACAAAGACAGAAGGAGGAAAGAATTGAGGTTAAACAGGTCACCTTATCCAGCAACACGGGAATTATGGGTAAATATGTCATTTTATTCCCCCCACCCACCCCACCCCACCCCACCCCACAGCATATATCTCTCTAGGATCTAATACACAAACCTCGCCAGTAACCACATCAAACCCCACACTGCCCTGCTCCCCGCCTAACACCCTGAACCCCCTGGCAAGAAGAAAAAATTATAATAAAATAAACAAAAATTAGCATAAGTATCAGATTAGCTTGTGCCCCCCCCATCCCTCCCTCCCCCCAATGTCCTAACCCCTGTTCCTCCCCTATTTAACCCCACAAAAGGCAGAGAGGGTGAAGCTAAGGACCCGCACTACAGAGCAGCTGTCCCTCTGTCCCACAGCTGCCCCTGGATATGCCCGTTCATATAAAACGTTACTGGAAAATTTACCTTGATTACTCTCGATCTGTTTACGACTTAGTGGAGCTGCAGAACATTCAGTTGAGACCAAACCTAACTATCATTTAATCAACAAGCTCAGAGTCTTAAAACTTCTGATGATTTCTAAACCGGCACTCACAGGGGCATCTCACAACCACCACTCAAATTCCTACAAACGCTTGATTACTCTTCCTCCACGCCCTCCCCCTCCCCTCACCCCCTGGTCTGTCCAGCCCTCCTCTTCTTGCCTCTTCTACAGGTCGCTCTCTCCATACAGGGCGGTGGAGAAGGACATGTAGTCCAGGGCTCCGGGTACACCATCAGGCCCTGAGTAGGGCGCCATGCGGGCAATGCAGTACTCAGCCTGGTCTGGGGGGAGCTCCCTCCTCAGCTCCTCAGCTGTGATGTAGTTCTGATAAACAGAGTTCAAAGAGAGACGTCCATAATTTAATTCCTGGCTCAACAACAAAACTACACCTGCAGAAAATTATTTTAGCAGGACCAGGTTACTGGTATGAGTTGTACAGTTCACACTGTTAAAGCTGCAGTGTGCCTTAATTTAAGAACTTGCCCAGTCTCTTCTAGTCTAATCTGTTGGACAGTGGATAATATGGACACACAAACATGCACACACTCACCTTATCAGCAGCCAGGATCTTGAATGAGGCGATGACCTGGTCTGCGGTGTCTGTGTCGGTTGTTTCTGTTGACATGAAGTCAATGAAGGCCTGGAAGGTGACAGCGCCGCTGCCATTGGGGTCCACTATGCCCATGATGCGAGCAAACTCGCCATCGCCCTGGTAACCAAGAAACAAAGGGTTAACCGAGGAGAGACAGCACTTTGAACTCACATATGTACTGACACAGATACAATGTAACATGCAGAACTTCAAGTGTGTAAAACATCAGGACCACCGTTAAATAGACTGAGCCGGAGCAGAGGGCCATCGCAGTCCAAATATTTTACATTTCACACTTGTATACAAATAATGTGACAACTGGTTAATATCAGAGGAAAATGGAGGATCAACATTCACATAAAAGTTAGAGGGTCAAAATGAAAAGTGATCAGTCAGTCACTACGACAGAAGTGCAGCGAGTAAAGAAGCAACACAGACATAACCAAATAATAAGAGAAGCAAGGGGATCAGGGAGAGAGAGCAAGGTGTCTGCAGGTGTACAGTTATATTTAGGACAATGAAGTATCTAACACTAATACCCCCCCCCCCCCCCCCCCCTTTTTTTTTTTTTTTTTACAGACCTGTGCCAATATTGTTTAGAAAAAACTTTTTCCATCTACTTCTAACAAATTAAATGTTGTTCTAACTTCTTAAATGTTTTTCTTGACATAAAGTTCCAATAACAAAGTGATGACTTGGAGGAATCATGTGATGAAGAGAGACTAAGAGAAATCTTGGCCTGTACTCAAAATGTCCATATTCAGCCCTACTCATGAATGCTCACGTCATTTGATGGATTGAATGAAGTACCTAAACTGAATTAGGACATTAGTGGACCTGCAGACACCCTGTGGGAGCATCATGCAGCAGCAGTACCAGGCTGTTTCCTGTAGAAATGAGTAGAGCCCGGAAATCATCTGAGACCATCTGTCCTGATCGCTTCTGTGGACCGTCACAGCACAGCAAAGGCCGGGAGGGAGGAGGTGAGTTGACAAGGATGAGGATGAAATCGGAGAGATACAAGTAGCAGAGAGGAGGAGGAGGAAAAATGGCATGATGAGAGATAGAGATGGGAAAGGAAGAGGCAGAGGGAAGGGATGGTTGAGACAAGTACAGATATCAAAAAGATGTAGAGAAAGTGAGTAATGTTTGGGGAGGTGAAAAAAGATAAAAAAGCACAAACAATTAACAGAGAAAGTGTCGGAGCAAAGTAAAACCTAACAGACAGACAAGGGGTGATGTCTGCTCAGACTGTGAGAGGGAGCTCGGTGGAGCTGAAGCAGCACAAAGCAACAGAGACCCCTAGTGGACAAACAGGGAAGCAACATCTCTGCCCTCCATGCTGATGGACTTGAACCCTGCCTGACCCATGGTGCTCATCAAGGTCCTCAGAGCAGGAGCACTGACTCATCACTGACCAGGTTTATACAGCACCTCACAATAGTTGTCAAATAAAAACAGCCAATTAATAATCCAGCTATTAGCAAAATCAGCACAATAACACTTTAATGGCCAAACATGTGTTTAAGGTAACAGTGATCTTTGACCACCATATTCTCACTATTGCATCTTTGAGTGTGTGGAGTTAGTGCCAGATTTGAGGCAATTCCCTCAATGTGTAACGGAGATGTTGCAAAAGAAAAAAACTGAGCATAAGTCACTGGTTGTTTTCTTTTGTGATTTTACACAGAGTGAGACAGAATGTGTTGAGGAGGTGACTGTGACTGGCAGTGATCTCTGCTCTCCTGCTCACAGACCTGACAAAACACCGACTCTTTCCCTCCTCCCTGGTTTTGTCGTCCTACCTGCTTGTCGTTCTCCACATCGTAGCCCAGACTGATCAAACAGGCCTTGAACTCCTCGGCCATCAGGGCCCCACTGTGGTCCTGAGATCAGCCAAACACCCAATGACAGGGCGCCATGTCATTGGGATGAACCGATTGCAACACAGGTATGGTGATGGATGGAGACCATGCGATCCGCGGCATGCAACGAGAAGATGAGGACACGGAGGATGCGGAGACAGACAGATTGACAGACAGACACACATTCATGGATGTTTAGACAGATGTCAACACTCAGAACATGATTGACCTGTGAAGACCCAACACACTTAAACAATTATACATGTTTTCAACACATGCACGTGTCCGTGGGAGACAACACATGGAGTTATTTCTGAAATGCCAGTGGAGAGTTACATTAAAAATTCATGTTGTAAACACTAAAGTACACTCTGGTTGAAAAACAGAGGAGGGGAAATCGAGTTACTGGGCAGCATTCATTCTTTTGATATCAGCCCATCATGCACATAAGATTTTAGCACTAACTCTCCTGATGACACAAAAACTAATTTTGAGTTGTACATACTACTGACTTTCGTTGCTGTGTTCTTGAAATTTAAAGACTGTGATCCTGAGATATTCAAAGGTCAAAAAGAACAAGATGTGTTGTGCTCCCAGACACACTGATGTGATAATAAAACAAAAACAAAAGATTTGAGTGACCGCAGCTTGATGGATGAGTGACCACAGAATCCTGGAGTGATTATGAAGCACCATAACAGACAGTAAACATAGATGAGTGACACAAAGTGATACACACACACAGTGGTGTGGGATGGTGAATGAAGGGTGCCCTTTTCATCCATGAGATTAAATCTACATAAATTATTATTAATCATTATTATTTGACAATGACTACAAAACAGATGTTTGGTGATGCTGTGCTTTTCACACCAAGTTCAGCACCAGTTCTGTAGACAGTGAAACAGCTAACCTACAAACACTGTCCTGAACAAATTCAGACCATCAGTGCATCTGACCGGGGAACATTTCCTACAAAGAAATGCAAGAGACAGTGTGCAACCTACAAACCTCCAAAAGCTCCAAAAACGTTACCGTAATCTTTCAATCCAAGTTAACGAACACAATTTCGTGACTTTTTACAGACTTTATGATTAGATGCCCACACCCTCTCTAGTAAATTAAAGCTAAAAGTGCCTCTATGGATTAATTTACTCTGTCTTCCAAAACACACCCTCCTCCTCTAGAAATACTCATGTGTTCATCATGTGCTCGCCTGTGTAAAACAATAGGATCAATACTCACTCGTCTGCTTCCTCTCTCACCCCCGGTTAAAGTCTAAACATTCATTCAGTCATGTTATACATTAATGTAGAAAAGACTATGTCCTCACATGAGACATACATAATGTTCAAACAAGTCCAGGAGGTCAAACTATTAATATCAACTGTCAGGCAATGAAGGCGTCTTGGAACTTAACATTTCAGCCATAAACTGAAACTGAAACTGACTTTAACACTACTGCACAGTAAGTGTAAAAAGCACAAGACAAACATAATCAATAAGCTGTGGCCCCTGACCTTGTCAAAGTGGTTGAAGGAGGCGCGGTACTCATAGAGTTGCTCCTGGCTGATGCCCTTGGCGTCACGTGTCAGAATCTGGTTCTCCACCTCGTTGATGGTCCTGGCAATAGTGGTCAGGAGCTGCTCCCAACCCACACGCAGGTGCTGCAGGGAGAGGGAGAGAAACAAGAGGGAGCAAGAAAGATAGAGAAGGGAGAAAACTTGTTACAGTGTTTTAAGCAGCAAAGCAACAAAGGCAAGTTAGGGTTTTAGCAGTAACTTGAAAAAGATGAACAAAAAGAACAACAACAACAACAAAAAAAAACAAGGCTGTGATAAATAAACTGAGTCATGAAGACTAAAGGGGTGTGTGTGTGTGTGTGTGTGTGTGTGTGTGTGTGTGTGTGTGTGAGAGCGTTACCTCCATTGTGTAGGAAGTGTACTGGTTGTCAAAGATGAGGGCCTCCTGGATGAGCTGGTGGAATCCCTCCAGCTTGTTGATCTCAGGCATGTAGGACATGATGTTCTGCTGGTACTCCTTCAGGTTGGTCAACTGGTCCTCCAGAGTGCCGTTCATCTCGATGGATATCCTGCCAATTTCCTGCCAAAACAGACACACAGTATTTACCCTCCTGTTCACCTACACATGCACAGTATGAAAACTTTAGAGGACTAGCACACAGCACGACTCCTTCCAAATCCAAATGCCACTGGTCAATCACTGGTGGTGTTCACAGTGATGAGCAGCAGCAGGGGAAATCTGACCTAAAGTAGGTAATGTGTTGTTTCATCTGAATCACCCAGAAGAAACATGTTTGACTAAGGCTCATGTACCACAGTTACACTGGGAATGTCAGCTCACTGCTATTGGCGTTGTCATGGATAGTTGTGAGTGAAGCTGTGTGTGTGTGCATGTGTGTATGTGAGTGAGAGAGAGAAGCATGACAGTGTGGGATTTCTCTGAGCAGAGACAGATGTGTGTGAAGTGTGATGCAATACCCCAAAGATTCACCCCCCCCGGGACGAGTTCCTCTCCCACAGCTGTGAACTAGCTGTAGCTGTGAATTAGCTGAGGCCACTTTCTCCTCTGACCAGATACCAAACCATGTCTTTAGTTGAGTTTTAATTTACAGACAATTAAACACTATTCTATTACTGTAGTGTCACTGTAGCGATTCTGTAGTTATTCACGATCAGTCTTTGTTATTAGCATGTAGTAACACACAGTTGGTAACCTTTGTTTTCTGCAACTTTCAGTCATGCCACATGTGATTCCTTTGTTGCATGATGTACCTGAGCTCAAATTCCTTTCTTTAAGTTATGCATGAGAGACAATTTGACTGATCTCCCAGAGAAACTGCAACTAGTTTTACTGTGCTGGCTCTGAAATTAAATCAATAGATGAATATTTAACATTGTTCTACATGATCAGCCTGATTAACACCATGTTTCTCTAAATTTAGCTAATTTTTCCTTCAAGGACCTGAAGCAAAACTAGTGATGAATAATTAAATAGTGACTAAATAAAGAACATGAATAAGCAAATCAGAAACATGCACAGCGAACTCACTAATATGAAACTCTGACACATACTTGTGTCCATCCACTCTGTATAAACATGGCCATGAACTTTTCCAGCTCCAAAGCTCCTAAATCTCTATGAGCTCACTGTTTTACAATGTTGGCCTGAAAACTGTGACAAACTACACACAGCTGAGCAAAGATGAGCCGCTTCAACACAATGCTGAACACTTGGACTGTTAACATGGACTAATCCCTTACCTCCATTTTGTCCTGTATGAAGGCACCAACAGCGTTGGCCTGAGTGGCAAACTTGGCTCTCAGAGTATCGTTGGAGTTCTGCTTGTTCAGCTCCTCCTGCAGGGCGTTGTCACGCAGTGGCACCATCGCCATGGCCTACACACACACACGCACACACACATACATAAATATATATATATTAGAAACACTATAAATTGTAATAGAAAGTACCTGCAGTTGCACCTACACACCAGCTAATTGAACAAAGAGGTTTCTTCATTGCTCTGATATGGACACTTCACCAAAGGGAACATTTTGGGGGATTAAAATGAATAAACTAAAATTATTCCCTTGAGAAATATGCAGGCGAATAATAAACAGAGTGGAGCATCTTCCCAGCAGAAGATTAAAAAAAAAATGATAAAAATAAAAATCTCAAATTCTAATACATCAAGCCAATAAACTCTGGGGGGTGAAAAGCCAGAACAACAGAATCAAATGTGAAAAAAACAGCTCTTCTGGACATCAGAAGGCTCAGACAGCAGCCTACCTTTTCCCATTTGCTATCAATGCTCTCGGGTGTGATGGTGGTGTAGGGGTTAGATCCACTCAGCTTGATGCCGTTGCTCTGGGCAATTTTCTGCACCTCTGCCTGGATGGACTGGATGGCCTCCCGCTCCTTGTTGGCCTCTGACAGGGTGGACTTGAACTGCTCATGAGCTGTGATCAGACCCTGAGGGAGGAAACAATGTGTGGTTTTACCTCCACTTCACAGCATGTCTCCACCTGTTTGTTCTTGTGTTCCTTGTCTGGAGGAATAAATGTTCAATTGCTGGACCTCAGAAATATTTTTGCTTTCATTTCTTTGTATGTGTATTATGTGTTGTAGCTATCTGGAATTGTGTGTTTTAAGTTACCTGAATCTCCTCAATGTTGTGGACAATGAACATGTCCTGCAGGTCCTCCATGGCTCCCTCCATCCAGTTGTTGAAGGGCGCTGCTCTCTTGGCATACTCCAGGTAAAGCTCATCTATCGACTCCAGCTGCTTCTCTGTCCTCTGTCGGATTAATTTCACTGAATCAGCTAAGATATTTTTCAGGATCATTTTGTCTACAAACATAAAATATTTCACAGCACTTCAATGTACCAGTGTGAGGTTCATCAATTTCCTATGACCTTGTGAAAATCAATCGTGAGGTGCATTATTTCATCAGCATCTGATCAGAGACTCCAGCAGCAAACACACAGAACAAGTATGCACTGATGAAATGACGGATAGAGTCATACCTCCAGTGACTCTTTGCGGCTCTGGGTGAGGGCTCCCAGGACGTCCCACTGATCACAGATCTTCTGACAGCGTGCATTGACACTGGCAGAGTCATAATAGTCCAGCTCACTGGACAGTGGCACAGAGAAATGAGAGTTACAGGCTACACTCATCTCACTGACAGAAGGATCTTCTGTCTTCTTGTAATCTCATGGTTTCATCTTGTCCACTAATGTCACTGTATCTACAATTATCATAGTTTTTTTAAACTGTGACTTGTCAGCTGTTTATTCCTCCTGTCCTATTTACTCCCTCCTTACTTGAGCTCCTGTGCAATGGCGGCAATCTGCTCCACTCTGTCCTGATGTGCTGCCAGATCGCTCTCAAATGCCTCATGTTTCCGTAGCAACGCCTTGACCTCTGACAGGGTGGAAGTCTCGTAGTCTTTCTGGGTCAGCATGGCCTCCTTACCTGCACACACAAACTTATTTACTCAGTTCAACTTTCATTAACACAATGCTCATATTATGTCTGTCAGTCTCTTAAATGGCAAAAAGAAGTATACCAATAAAAATAGGTGGCAAATTTGTTCTTTTAATAAAAAGAGACAAAACTTTTAAGAGCGATTTTTGATTATGATTTGGAGAAGATCCAATTTGATAGTAGTAACGTCCATCCTGTGTGGATGTGTGTGAGAAAACATTTAAATACCATCAGTCCAGGATTCATGGATGGCAGCTTTCTGGTGAAACTTCTCAGCCAGGTGCTCCAGTCTCTCCAGTCGTCTGATCTCACTGAGTATCCACTCCTCGTAGCCTTTCTCTGCTCCTTCCAGAGTGTGCCACGCTCCATTGATATCCTGAGATCAGACAGCAGAAATGACTCATACTAAACCTTCACTGCAGAGTACAGTATGACACGTTTCTTTGCCTGCATAGTAAATGCACAGTAGAATAAGACCTCTGCGACTACTATCAATCATTTGGAATTGCATAGAAAGAGGGAATGCGAGTAAAACACTGTATACTTCACACTGAGTATCCTTGTGTAATGATCCAGGACCATATAACTACAAAAAAGATTTTTTTTTAAAGTGATGACATAAACATTAACACACTAATGTGATACTGGTCTCTTGGCCAAGTGATGGTCCAGTGCAGCAGTGACTCAGTGTTATCACACATACACTAGCATTGCAACAAACATGAAATTCAAATGTCTCAAGATGTTAGAGATGATGAGTTATTCTGTATGAATTGTGTGAATACGTACAGACACCATGCGTCCCTCTGATGGCATGAATGCAGGTCTGTTACTGAGCCTCAGTTTAGTCTGCAGAGTGTTGAAGCTGATCTCCAGCTGACATTTCTCTTGGACCTGGGGGCAGGAACAGAAGAGTCGGCTCAGTGTTAGTGAAAGGATTGTCACCTCTCTCACCTCTTAGAAAGAAACAAGCAGGTGGATGCAAAGGTGAACTACTCTTTAAAATCAAGTTGATGTAAACCTTTGGTGGTTTGTGGACACAGCGGTAGTCTCTGAAGTCCTCCTGTTTTGCCTGCATATCATTGACAGTTTTCTCTTGGGTTCTGTTCTCCAGCCAGGGGATGGTCCGACGTATCCACTCCAGCAGCTGCAGGCAGAAAGGAAAACAAGGAGACACCAGTCAGGACAAATCATGAGTTGGTTAACTTAGAAGATATGTTTTATTTTATAAAAGTTTTTTTCAGTTTGGAAAGCCAATTTATCACTGTATCTGTGATATAAGAGCAGGTATGGTAAATGAACAAATGAATATATCGAACCTTGAGTCTGTAATCAGGAGCTCTAATCTGTGTAAATCTGTGAAAAGCGTTGTTACTCACGTCACTGGCCAGCTTCTCGTAGTTCTCCATCATCTGCTCGTTCTCCTGGTTGACAGCCAGCACTTTGCAGATACGATTTGCAGCTGTCTCAGCCTATCAGGAGACAGAGTGATGAGTTGCGCTCACAGTGACTTGATCAAATTCACTCACTGTGCCCAAAGCTTAGAGAGAGCATTCACTGTAGCTACACAATGCTGCACTTTCAAGTCACTCAACATTAAATAGGTGTCTGTTGCTTTTTATTAGTAGCTCAACCTGGGATTTTATTAACAGAGATCTTTTGCTCTAAATTTGTGCGTACACACTCCACACACAGGCAGTGAATTGGAATAAATGTAAACACAAGTTCAGACATACATTATTAAAAAAAAAGTGCAAAAAAGACACAAAAAAACTCATTACATCTAACTGATATAAAACATGCTCCAGCTTCTGGTGGTTAGTTCAATGTGCCAGAGTAAGAGTGTGTGTTTTTAAAGCTCCATGCGTCTCCTGTCACAACTCAGGAGTCAGTCCATACATCTAGTTACAGGTTCATGTAGCGCTGCAGTCCGCATCAGTGGGTCTGCCTAGGATATTACACTACTGTACCACTGGAAATAAAAAACAGCACATGTTGATATTCTGTACAACAAACTGCTTCTTCTGCTTTATAAAAATAAATGTCTCATATTTGACTTTTAACTCTAATCTAACACATTCCACAGATAGACTGTATATACATATCATACCATACACCAAAAGAGACATTTAGAGTTGAGAAATGTTAATAGCTGAAAAGAAACAGGAGAGACATCGAAAAGTGTTTCCCAAAAGCAGATCTGGTTTCCCAAAACCACATCAGTGTAGTAGTTTCCATGGAAAACATACAGATTGTAGTACGTACATGTATGTTAGGTAATGATTGAAGATTTTTTTATTTAGAGTGCTATGAGCTGACATAATTATCAGAAGCACTTTGAAATTACACATGATCCCGAGTGGAAACTCAAGAGAGCAATCTGACTCCAAAAAACACCAACAACAGTCCCAGTATGGGACAGCATGGTCTTCATCCAGTCAGCGAGCTCTCTGACACTCATTATATACAGATATATGTAGACTGTCACAGTACTGATATCAGTTTGGAAATATAAGTCAAACAGAGCTCTTTTGGAGAAACAAAGTCAATGTCCATAGCACAGAAACAGAAGCCTTAGAAAATGTTTGTTGTTCCCATCATGATCCTGATTTGTAAATATTTCCCAACTCTTGTACCTGGCAAGAAAGCTGAGGAGTAGCTGTGCCTATGAAACTAGCAGACAGTCAGAATAACTTGACAGATGGATCCATAAGGAGAGAGAAAAATCCATTGATCCATTTTCTGACCCCAGCTGATCTTTACCACTTTCCTACAAAACTTATCTTTGTCTGTCTGGAGTAAACCTAGAAAACAGACTGATGGGAATCCTCTTGTTTGTTTTTTTTTTTTGTTTTTTTTTTTGCTTCAGCAAAGTGTTAATGTGAGTATGAAGCATGAGGAGCTCACCTTCTGTGCACCAGAGAAGGCATGATAGAAGCAGGATACATAGGTCATTATGGCCTTCTCATCCGGCCTCAGCGTACCCACGATGTCTACACATCACCCAGCAGGGCAGAGAGAGGTCGACAGAACGAGAAACAGAGAGAGAAGGAGACAGAGTGAAGCCAAAGCTACCCAAAGCTACGTGGTCCTCGCTCCCTACAGATGAGAGAGCAAAGGGAGCTGGCGACAGTTGGTTGTGGAGAGAATGCCCCCCCTCTTTGGGGGACGGGGATGTGAGGAGGACGAGTGTCCTCTCCAAGAGAGATGAGGGACACAGGAGCCACAAGGTCATGGTTGGGATACAAACACACACACTGTTGTAATCAAGCTCACTGAATCTGTGTCTGGCTGAATCCACTCAAAGCAGCTTATTCAAACTCTGAAGTAGGCCTTTCCCTTTGTTTGGTTCATTTACCAGGTGAAAATGATGCTACCACAAATCAGGCAGCACCACACGACCACGAGTCACACGAGTCCTCTCAATGAACAGCAATGCACTTTGTTGTTTGTCTCCAGTTCCAGCTCTATGTTTAACATTTAGCTATCTCAGTTTTAATAATATTATACATTACTCGAAATGCAATTGCAAGAGGGCTGATAGATTAAGTGTCTCATGCTAGTTTAAAACAGTTTAATTTGCCCAATTGTCCAAAGGAGCTAAATGAAAAACCAACACACCAGATGTTGAATAAACTTCCCAAAAATGCACAGGATGAAGTGTGATTCTGTAAGTGAATTCAGTGTGGTGCTGGCAAAAGCAGTAAGCCTGGAGATCTTAAGAGTCTGTTTCTACAAACAAACTTTTATATACATAATTCAAGGATTAGAGGGGAAAACAAGTTGTACATGAAGCTAGTCTCTACATGCACACGCACACGCACGTTGCCTAGATCTGTCTAATTGTCTCACACTTCTCTCCTGAGACTGCAGAGGAACATAAACAAGTTCTGAATGAGCCAGAAAATTAATTAGAGGAAGAGGAGCAAAACAAGAGACACATCAACTGGCTTCCTGTCACAGGCCTTCAGGGAGAGCAGACAGATGAGGGGAGGGGTGGAAAAATAAGAGAGGAGGTGGTGAAGCGGAGAAGGAGGGACTGATACAAGAGATGGGAGGGTTGAAGACAGGAGGAGTGGATGAGGGAACAGGAGAGGACAGAATAAAACTCAATTCAGAATCAGTTGTCTAAAAGTTTCAACCTGAGCTTTCACAGGCCGAGACCTGCACCATCAGTGTATTTATTCACACTGCTCTTCATCTATGGCTAAAATCTGTATCATAATTATTGACTTGCTTGAGTTACGCTCCTCTATGTAACATGTCGTAACAACTTCTCTGTTCTTTGCTATGTGTACATTTCCGAATATTTGTACCTGTCCAGACATCTAAACTAAAATCCTGCACAAGTGAAGGAAGGGACGGAAAACAACATGTCACAATCTGTAGACATAACAAACCAAGGCTGGGGGCTCACAAGGAGACAGTGCTTCTCTAAAACAACAGTACAGTCAAGCTCAGCTGCACTCCTCCGTAGCCGAGTCAGAGTCACCTCTCTAACAACACATCACAGAACCACAGAGGGAGGGATAGTTACTGCTTTTGCCAGCAAAGCTACATTCATTACATACTGTTGTTGTTTGTGCTGTAGTGTGTGTGTTTGTGTCCCAACGAGTCCCATGTCTTTGCTGAAACCCAGGTCAGCGCTGTTGAGAGAAGTGAGGCCATGCTGGACAGGAAGCAGCACTTTGTTAGTAACGGGAGGTTAAAGGTCAAGTCGAGGAGTCAGATGGTACCTTCTGTGCTCCAGAGAAGGCATGGTAGAAACTGGACACATAAGTCATTATGGCTTTCTCATCTGGACGAGCAGTGTTCACAATGTCTACAAGGCGGGGGGGAAGACCATTGTTATGAAGACACACACATATACAGGCAAGACAGAGGACATGTGATTATATACATGACATACATGTAGGAACATACGCTCATATTACACAAGCCAGCAAACTCAAGACACATGTAACAAGCTGCTGTAGTTATTAACAGCCATCCAGGACAAGGAGATAGGGAGTATAGACACACACAGAGTCAACAACACTGTGCACACAAGGGTCAGACCCATACATTAATCTATTAAAAGACTCGAGCAGTGAAGTTAGAGTTTCCCTGTGAATCAAAGCTACCGAAAATATGAAAATGAAAATAAATAGGGCTTTATGTGTGTATATTACGTGTATGTTATCATTTTAGGTTTTCATTTTTTATTTTAAATGCATTAATATATCTCTGTGTGAGTTTCCAAACACTGGGAGACATCAGAGTAACACCCCTGAGGGAAACGCATCTTGATAAGCATGTTTACAAATGTGAAGTCTGATGATCGACAAATAACTATGTAGTGCTGATAGTGGTCTACCCCACATACATACAGAGAAAGACATACACATTTACAATCCAAAGCATTAAAGGAGACAGAGGAGACGATGACATGAAGGGACGGGATGGAGGCTCCACTGATCCTGAAACAGCAGTAACAGCTTATGCACAGGTTCAGCCATGGATTTCTGCAGCCACATTTACATGCACATCAACAGTATGACTGTAACAGAGGTGAGACAATAATTCAACTCAGAGAGAAGAGTGATTGAGATCATCCTCCCAGTCAGAAGACAGCAACTGTCAGAGACACAGTCAATGAACATACATGTATCTTTACTGGAGTTTTTAGGTGTTTAACTTTGTCCACTACAACACTTAATGATGTTTTTAAAGTGAGTACCTTAACAGTTACATTATACTGTCGGGGATTTTCAGGAGGACAGGTGCATCAGAAAGCCCTGGGACCTGCACACAGCACCAGCTAAACCACAGCTGTCTCAGTGCTGTGTAAAACCTGGTGTCTGGATACTTGACAAACATCAACATCAAAACATTCAGGAGCAGTAAACCCATGAAATATCTTGAGTATCCTTATCAGACTGCTGCTTATGGACATCACAGGCAACAGTCGCTTTGTTGTGTGCATGTAAACCCAGCCAGTTACTGATGACCCTTGTCATACGGGATGATGGATTACAGTACATCCACATAATATCATTTGCAGACACAGCTGGTTGACAGCAGAGGTCAGGCTTACCTTCTGCGTCCAACATCTTGGGAATGTCCAGGTGCTTCTCAGCCACCTCAAAGGCGTTATTCAGATTGGTCACTGGGTCATCCTAAACAACCAATCACAGCACCAGAAGAAAATTAAATTTCTTACTGAGAAGTTTAAGTTTAGATTCAAGTTCCTTAGTCAATGTTTTTTAAATTAATGATAAATTAAAAACTGCTAGTACGTTTTTTCAATGACATCAGGCAGATGCTTACATTTTAATGTTACTCATGAATACAGGTGTAGTGACTGTGTGTGAGCCTGAATACCTTTCTGAGGCTGTCGTAATCGATCAGATCGGGTCTGTGTCTGTGGATCAGAGCGTTGAAGGCAAGACCATCCTTCCAGCTGTTGGACAGAACAGAAAACAGATGAGCTGTGTATATGGTGGAGCAGTGATTAACATGACACACTGATCAATTTTGAATGTGATTTGTAATGTTGTCTGTTGTACAAGCTTCTATCATCACTGCTAGTACCTCACTACACTGAATTTGAATCAAATATATGAACTATTTAGTAACTAAAACTACAACTGAACGATTCAGAAACTCTGACGTTATAAACAGAAATTTCAATAGAAAACTGGTAACACTGAGGCTGAGTTTACCCTGTCAACACTGGTCTCTGTATGTGCTGTATAATGTACCTCTTCAAATGCACATATACCATACATTAATTTCTCACATCAGAAACTGTAGGTGACAGCTCCAGTGCTGACAAAAACATGATCAGTGTCTTTTTTCTACTTTACTGAACAGTAACACATGTTCCAGTTTCTCCAACAGGGGGTGGCATTTCTACACAATTACAGTGGGTTCTTCCAGGAATACTCTATATTGCAGAAATAAAGCACTGATATTCCATCTGTAGCAGTATATAAATGTAAATAACACAACCATATTTACCAACATACAATAAGCCAAGGTGCTTCATGACAGCAGAGGTCCTGTGTGTGTTCTTGTTTTTATATTTAATAGACCACAGTATCAGTATTTTTTGAAACTATTGAATACTGAGAAGTCAAGTTATCAAGCTCTATCGTTATGAAAGTTCCAGCAGGTCACAAATGTGCAAAACAAACTTTTAAACACTGGAGTGCAGTATTGACCGTCAACAGCTTCGATCCAATGACCCTTACAAGACTGATCGATCCAATCTTTGTACATGTGTGTGTGTGTGGTTGCTGTGTGTTACCTAATGTGGAAGTTCTGCACATTGACATTCTTGTAGGGAGCGGTCTTCCTCTGGCACCACAGGAGAAGACCCTCCTTTGCAGAGGTCTCTGCAGGGAAGAAGTGGAGGAGTAGTAACATAAGAAGAAGTAGTGAGGAGAACAGGTCTACATTAGTCTGAACACACCGAAAACATGACTTTGTATACTGACTCCAGCTTTTACTGTTTGATCCCATTAACAGTACACGAGCAGACAGACAATGCACTGCCTTTCATGACTGTGCTATATATAAACTGTCAGTCACTGGAGTGAGAATAGTGAGGATGTTTTTGTTGTGTTGCTTGAACAAACATCATAAAGTGTCGGTTACTAGGGAGAGCAAAAAGTCCTTGTAGTAGTCCCCACCCACCAGAGTTAATTCAAATCAGGCAGATTTAATTAACCACCACAGACTCATTACAGCTCCAGTGCAAAATCAATGCCAAGACAAAAACACAGGAAGTGGTAAAGTGTGGAAATTTATTAAGAGTTTGGAATTTCTGACTAATTAATGCTGAAAGGATTTATCAGCTGATCGATTAGCTCATGAGGATGGGGATTTAGTGATGTTCTATTAGACCTCAATCTAAATTCACTGTTCTTGTGTTTTTAACAGCTAGTGAGGAAAAACAATTCATTTGACTGCCTCAGTGCCCTTTAGCAAGGTACTGCTCTGCTGAGCTGCAACTGCTTTTTAGAAGCATTCATGCAAATTACTCCTGAGGGAGTCGTACCTTCTACAGAGATGTCCTGGATGGCGAAGCGGAGGATGATGGTCCAGATCATTCCCAGGGTCATCTTGGCGTTTCCATCCACAATTTCTACAACAGATAAAAGTGTCGCCTCAGTCAATCACCTGACTTTTTATTTCATCTTGTGTCGCTGACCATACGTCTCGTCTGTCACTGCTGTTTTTACAATCTTACATCTGCGCTTCCATTTAATAATGCCAACACACCCACACAACTGCGCTTAATGTCCCACGGCTGATGAGGCTCCAGCATTGCTGGGGAAAGTGTGAATCTTTAACAATGGTTTCTCCTGTAGAATAAATTACATCTTGGTAGATACAAACACAGTCAGCTGGTGACTGCAAATCTAGCAAAACTGTAGAGTAATGTCTTAGTTTCCCACCACAATCCTCAGGTATCTGGTGGGTTAATGAACACACGACAATGTATAATGACGGGACAGTAAGGTATGTGCAATGATACGTTCGTACACAGGCATGTAGTTTGGGTTGGATTCCACTCATAGTTCAAACACATACTGAGACCATTAGTTGTTTCATACTTTCACCTGTCGGCTGTCAGCTGTGAATCTGTACCACATTGCTCTCATTCTAACATTCTCCATGTTTAATCTAACGTCCATCTGCTCACACTTGGCTTCATTCATTTGTACTTAATATGTGTCATGTGTCACATATTAAAGCAACATTTAGCTTTTTGGCATTTCACACAGCACTTAGGACATCAGCAACTCCACCTCCCTCCAAAGTCCAACCCAACTCTACCGCCTGCCTTGCCTCCAGCATGCGTTGGCAAGGTAACAGTAAACAGAAGAGGAAAGCGAGTGAAAGTAGCCAATGGGGTCATGAGTCTGACTCAGAGGTTACTGTACAACCCCCGGAGTTTTAAAACTTAAACAAGGCCAGTGATGAGTGATGAGTTTCATGATTAAGTGTAGATAGTAATGTTACTGGTAAATGGAAACGCACAAGGACGATACAGTAATGTTACAGAGCAGAGTTTTTAACAGGCCGAGCTGGCCCGACCAACCTGACCTAATGCGCTGGTTCTGACTGAAAATATAAGCAAATGACCGGGTCAGGTTCAGGCTTCCTTTTTATTTTTGGGCGAATTTGGGCTGCATCAGGTCGGGGCTTCAACATCTGTGGGTCGGGCCAGGTTGTGTTTTAATTTTCAGGCCTGTTGAGAACTCACATTTTGGCTCTTGCTGCATCAAGTTCTTTCTTGGTGGTGGCTTTTTCAAAAATAGTCTTCCTTTTGCTGACTGATCCTGTGTGGGAGCCACAGGAGGTGGTAGCAGCGGCCCGGATTTGTTGGTCTGTTTTAAAAAACAGTTTATTTCCAAAAGCGTACGTCCTGGAAGGGGGGGGGGGGGCACGAGCGGTTACGTAAGTATGTTCAGGAGGCTCAGCTAATCATTCCATTCGGCCCGAATGATATGATTGGTCAGAGTTTTCTCAGAACCATATGAGAATGAAATAATGATGAGTTTCTATCCCTGGTGGATTTCTCTTGCCATCACATTATTGATAGCATTTTAACTTAAGAGAAGAGAAGTGTAAAATTCCCAGAAAGGTAAGCGATGCTCTAAAACACTAATAGAACACTGCTCTATGGACAAACATGGATACCCCCTCTTTTTTATTACCCAACCAACAGGCCTCATGCAACCAGCACGTAAATTGTTGTGTAATAACTAAGAGACTAAAGGTCCTCAGGACAAATATCTGGTGATGTGTCGGTGTAACACATTCTCTGACAGGGAAAGTGTAGGACGCCGTCCTCTCTCATCTAGTCACCACTATCCCTCAGTTTCTGTCAGTTTCCAGCTGATGACCTTCAGTGGGCTGCTTTCATGTAAGGCCAGAAACAATGTGTGAGTGTGTGTGGAGGGCTGCAGCATTTCGAGCAATTTTGTGTTCAGTGGTCGTCAGCCTCAGCAATGCCATGCTGCAGGAATGTCATGTTTGTCCTGACAGAGTAGGAGAAAGGTCACTGTCCTCTGTCCTCCATCCAGAGTGTGAGTTAGAGTAATCAAACACCAGTGTCAAATAAACGTGCTGAAAAGTTAAGAAACTTTGTGTAGATATGAGGAAACGTTACTGCAGATGTGGATTTTTACTGTGAGAAATTTGAAGTTCAAACTTCCTGCACACACTTCCTGTCAATTTCAAAATGACTTGTGAACATTCAAACACTTCTCAGATTATTCGGTGCTCCACAGAAAGTAATGAGACATATGGACAGAGAGGTTAAACTCCCCTTGCTCAACAAACAAATAGCTGCTATCCTACTCTTCTGATTTTAATGAAATGCTTCTCTAGCTTCAGCTTGCTGTGTAGCTAGAAAACATATAGATAAATAGATAAAAACAAGCAGTGACAGATACTAAATATCGAAAAGACTGAAAACTTAAGTTCCTTTTTTTATTTTGTGTTCAGAAGTGAATGTGGAGGATTAAGACGGTGGTTTCCACAGCGAGGTGTCGGGACTTTCTGTGGTAGTTAGTGCTGTTTCTAGATTTTAAAAGTTCATGAGGAGAAGTTTCAATTTCACGCATTTCATTTTAGCACATCACACATGAACTGGATGTGTCTGTGTGCATGCAGGAACGAACGCTTACCCTCTGCGCCAATAGAAACCAGCTTCACTCCCTTGCTGGCAATGAAGTCCAGGGCTTTGTTCACATTGTTGATCTTATGGACCCTCATCTTGCCTCGCTCAGGCTTGGGTAACCGCTCGCCTGTGGATGGATGATCACACACACACACACACACACATACACACACAAAGTGAGTGTGTTAGCTCCTGCAGTTTCCACAGGCTCAGCAGAACAATATTCAGTCAGGATGGTTTAAGTTACAGCAGTGACATTAGCATTGCTCACAGCAGAAAAAAAAACTGAAGTGAGTGTGAAAAAGGAAGCTGCAGGCAGGTCCGAATTTCATTATGGGATGACAGTGATTCAAATGTTTATCTACTGTGCCAACAGGAAAAGCTTCCCTGCTTCAACCTCCAACAAGAGACCATTAGAGAAACACTATGACACAGCTCCAGTATTGTGTCTAGTATGTTGTTCATGCTTTTTTTGATGTAAACTAAGGTTGCAATGCAAACTGAGTGACCACGCCCTGGATTAGACAGAGATGATATGCATCTTTATCATCTGAAAACATTTTATGGTCTGACTGACAGCTCAGAAACAACTTTAAAGACCAGGTTACTGCTCTGTGACTAATGAATGTGTAAGTGTGTGTGTATGTGTGTGTCTAGACTGAGCCAAATTCTCTGTCCACCCTGGTGCTTTGAGGTTGTTCACAGAAGTTACCTGAGATGACCTCCAGCAGCAGCATGAGTTTGAGTCCATCCCTGAAGTCCTCTTCTATGTTTTCGATCTGCGTGCCGGCCTTCCGCAGGTGGGAGTTACACCATGCCGTGAATGTCTGCACGAGAACACAGAAACAGGACACAAACGGTGATTATCCAGAGCCTGAGCAAGAATGCTTTTTCAGCTTTTATGATAATAAACTACTTTGAACTGGGAATGAAAGAAAATGAAATTCAATGGACAGGAAGGGAGGTCAGGGAGTTGCTTTGATATGACAGGAAGTAGCACAAGAAAAGGGGAGGAGACAGATGTTATAGTACAATACCAATACTTTGGAAATAAGAACTACTATTGATATTGAAGTACAATTTAAACGATATTGTCATGAAATGAAAATGTGACATTGGCATTGGTTAAATAGTGAATGATGCACAGTAACAAAGCATGGTAACAACAGCCATCTTGATCTATGTGCTCATACTTTGCTGCCAGTTCAGCTCCATGCCCTTTCCCCTCCAAAAGAACCCAGTCTTACACCAGCATCTGTGATATGTGTAATTAAATATCAGAATGGTGTACCAAATCATAAACGCACACACACATCTGGGACAAGACACATACCAGCACAAATCGCACACGGCAATAGCTGGTCTTTGTGCTTCTGGTTAGCTGACATTCTTCAGAAATGTGTTTTGAATCATTTTATTTTAAAAGGGGCTCATGGCACTGAGGTAGGCATGGTGGACTGTGGAGAGGTTGGCCTGTTCGCTCTGAGCTTTGTCATGCCACTCTCCAAAAATCTCAGCTATGGCACATCATCAGTCAATGTGTCAAAAATACTTTGAAGGCATTTTCCCTTGCTTGTTACATAATTTAAGGGAAAAGGCCTTAAATGCCAAGTGACCAAAATACACGCTGAGCGTCTGGCCTGGGCACTTTCAGTGAGACTGCCACCACTTATAGTCAATGTCAGGGATCGTTGGGCAGGTTTCAATCAAATATGAAATACAGCTGAAATCTAAACATTGTTTTGAGATGGAATGTGCCTGTCTGTGAAGGAAAGAGGAAAAAGGAGGGAGGAAAGAGGAGTTCTTCTTTCACTGCGCAAACACAGCTGAGAAAAAACAAAGCTAAAAGTTCAAGTGTTGTAAGAAAGACAGTAGCACCACTACACCTCCACAACACCAATCTTGCATGAGTTGCTGCAGAGATTCAGGGGTAAATAATGTGTTTTATATCATGTCAGAACGACTATGAAACATTCAGTTCAGTTGTTATGGCTTCTTACGTGACAACTTGTTGACTTTCTCAGTTGTATGTCTTTTAAATTAGAAACATCTGACTGTTGTTGCTGGTGAGACAAAACTAATACTGTGCAGACGTCACCTCAGGGTCAGGGAAATATGAAATGGGCTTTGTTACAATGTTTGGAAATTTTGGAAATGAAGACTTAGCAAGAAACACGACCAGAGTTCAAAAAATGCTATTTGCTGCAGTGTTGTAGTCATTTGCACCAATATATCATCCAGGATGTAAACTGAGACCAAAAACCACTTTCCTCTCAGTATCTGATATGAAATGGACATAGAAATACTTCGAGGAACGTGTCATAGTCGAAACAGAAAGATGTGAAAGAGGATTAATCCAATTCACTGTTACACTTCCTCCTTTCCTCCTGCATGGTGCCTTCAAAAACATTATGACTGGGTGCTGCTTGCTGCCCTGCCCCTCTCCCCACCGTCCCACTGTGGCCACCGGCACAAAGCTCCCATTGAGCCTGGTGGATAATAGCACCCTTCAGCCCCTGTGCTCTCCCTCGGACCGCTCTCTCTCTCTCTCTCTCTCTCTCTGACCCTACCCTAGACTGCCCAATACCAACCCCCAACTCTCCCAACACACATATACACACACAATTATATATATACAGAGCCCCCTGAGACTGGACTGGGACAGGAGGAGGGGGAGATACATTTCACATAAACAAACAGACATACAGACGAGTTAGGGGGCAGGATGGGGGTGGGGGCAGGAAGACAATGCGCCCTCTACTGCCCCCCACACCCCCACATCCACACACACACACACACACACACAGTTAAGGACAATGCAGCAGGAAGTGGGACTGCAATGACAGGAAGTTCCAGCTTACTTGAGCACAGAGCAGACAATCAGTGTGAAGATGCATTCATCACTGTCACTGAGTCAAATCACTGCACTGGAGCCAGTAGCTCCATTTTATGTTGTTTGCAACACAACAACATGTGTTTTATTTAATTTCATTTATTTCAAATTCTTTCTTTTTCATACTTTCAGCATAGACTCTTCAAGACTGGCCTCTGCGGAGGAGCTGAATGCCAACGACTGAGTCGAAAGTCTAAAAAGAAATGTCTTTTAAGAGGTAAAATTAGCTCTCATTGTTCTTTTCCTGACTGGGCCCTTTCTTCTAAGGATGTTGAGTGATTTTTTTAATGTGATTTCATCTTGATGCACACAGACCAGATCACCCAGGTCAGAGTCTAAGCACAAACAAAATGTTAATATTCTATATTTCTTGCTTATGTTGTTGTTGCTGATAATGTAGATGCACAGTATGGCACATGAGGACTATGGTCTCTGTGAGTGGGGAACAATGACGGTTTCTGTATGGTGGGAAAATTGGATTTGAAAGGCAGGTTTTGCAACTTGAACTGTGTCAGAGAGTTGCTTCATTAAACGTATAAAAAGGCAGCCAGTTTCGAGCAGGACCACTGCCACTGGGAGGGCTGACGGCGACAGGCAGAGACTCGCAAAGTGCCTGAGAACTGAACATCTTGTGTAACGTAACATACTATAGATTATTCTCTTCTGTGCTCTCTGTTCACACTGAGACCTCTCATACTCAAGGACACTTCTGCCCTTATCAGAGCATGAACTAGCCCTTTGCACTGCCAAGAGAGGGCTGTCAAACAGGCTGTTCTGGGTCTGCAACAGTGGGAAGAAAAGGAAAACTTCTGCTCTGCTGAATTCGTTTCAGGAACTATAGCATTCAGGGACAGCAAGGTGTGGTGCAGTGCTGCCATGTGCTTAAAGCTGGCACAGGTCTGCATACTGCTCAGGTAGACACTGAACCAGTAAGGACACTGGAGCAGACAGACATGTTTCTCTCTGCTCCGAGCATGATGACTGACATAAGTGAGTTGATATCCGTGTGATATCTGTGAGCTGGTGGCAGGGTTGTCAACATTATGTGATATATGTGACATTAACCAACTATCATTTGACTTTTCCAGCAAGTTCATTCACAGGCATCATGGACCGACCTTTATTGCCCTTGTGCAAAAGCAGCAACAGCTTGCTGATAAAAGTTTATGAAACTCGACACCACAACAGTTATTTGAAAAAGTAAAATTCACTCTCAGTATTGTTTAGTGAGGGGTCAGGTTGAGAGTTGTTCAAAATCCAGATTTCTCTATAGTTTGTCAGTCTATGTCCTTAATGTCAGTGGGGCCCCACCTTTAATTCTGAAGGTAATCCACTTGGTGAATTAATTGAATTAGAAGTGAACTGACCCTGATCCCTAATGGCAGCAAGCAAACAGGATGAATGAGTGTGAGTGAAGCCTGTTAAACCTGTCCATGTGGCTGATCTGTGTTGGCTACACAGATCACATCAGATGAGAGGATTTCTGATGTGAGCTGAGGACAGAGATAACAGGCTAAATGCCGTGTGGTACAGAGGAGAGAAAAGCTGGATGGGAGTGTTAAGAAGGTTTAGATTTTAGGCATGAAGCCCGTGCTCTTATCCTCTAGTATCCATTACATAACTGGAGCCAGAGTGAGGAACATCCTCTCTGTTATTTCTGCTGCATGCATCAACTACAACCCTAGTCTGATTTCAGGTCTGTCACCGTTTAACCTTTAATCATGTTGATGCATTTTAAAGCTGCTTTTGGAAATTTTACACACATCAGTATTTGTAAACTAATGCCGCAAAACCCTGGAATAGGATTAACATGTAGACTGTGAGTAAACCGAGGTGTGTTTTTTGTGCATAAACACATTTATGCTCGACACCTGTCTTATTTGAATCAATAGCTATAAGTGCTTAACCTCCTGTATTACAGCATGTGTAGCAGGATGAGACACTAAGGGCGTATTTCTACATGACATTTTTCACATACCAACTGTGGTTTGAGTGGTGAGTTAACTTTGATGAGCTCATCTCCAGAATGTGTGTGAAAAAAAATTCAATGGTCTCCATTCAGAACAGCTATCAGTTCATTTCCAAGTTGCCATAATTGGTTTCCACAGAGTCCTTTCATTTTTCCTTCATCTATCACTGTCTTGATGGGGAATCGTCAATGCAGCATGAATGATGGTGATAATGAGTCTCTTCTGAAAGCGACAACACAGGGGTGTGAGCTGACGGCTCTGCAATCTTTGTTGTTTGTGTCCTGGAGGAGCAGGGAGTGTGTCTGGAAGTGGTTAAGTTGTCCAACATTCCCCCCATCCATGGCAGATATATACCAGTCACCTCACTGCTTTACTGCCGCCACAGTGTGGAAGAGAGGGAGCCTAATGGGGTCTATTGGGGTCAGCTGTTTGATCCATCTTCTAGTACCTGTGGTCAGAGTCAGGGTGACCACAACAGTCTTTCAACTCTGATCTCTTACTGAGCCTACAGGGTCAAAGGTCAAGAGTTGGGCAGATGTCATTAGTTGAAAAGAGGGGAACCCAACAGCATCTTTAAAATGCCAAAAGCAAGAAGCCAGATGGATGAAGATGCCAGGTCTGAGTAAGACCATGGACAGGAACACACACACAGACACCATACTGTGTCAAAACCTAGGCCATGGCTGCATTGTGTGAGACTATTTACATTCTGCCTAGAGCCAACTGTTTTGTTTCTCTCCTGCTCTCTCTGCTCACATACAGCATTTAATGCAGCTGCATCCACAGTAAAGCTGTTCTCATTTACATGTTCCCCGTTTCAGCTGTCACACAACAGAACAAGTTTGAAATAGTGAGTGAGCTCATCAACAGCTCATGTAAACAGTCTGCTTCAAATCTGCTGAAATACAGATCTTACAGCCATGCACCATGCACATAAGTTAAAGACAATCACTGTGCTGTGATTTCAGTTGTACTGTAAATTGATCACACAGGGAAACTTGGAAACGACAGAATATAACTGTTTTTTCTCACACACACACACACACACACACACACACACACACACACGCCTCCTTACTTAAACTTCTGTTTAAGACTTAAACTTAAAAACTTAAACTTCTGTTGCAAGTATGTATATACACCAGTCATTTCCACACCCAAAAGCACGCGCGAGAGAGATAAGGGTGTGTCTTTGCACACCTGGAAAAAATGAGCCAGGTCAAATATTATTTTACTGCTCAACTGCCTTGCATTCTCTACGTGACGTCAGCAGTGTGTTCTTGTGTGTGGGTGTGTGTGTTTTCTTGATTACACACCCTTTTCTCTGGCTAACACTGATGAGCTCACGCTTTAAGCAACTCTACACACTGACACTGTTGTTTCAATAGCCACACACACACCCCTCCCTATTAGAATGAGTACAACAGATACATATTTGTAAGCATGGAAAACAGTGAACCACACATCATCTCAGAGTCAGACCATCACCTCAGAGCTGACTGTTACACACGTCTTCTAACCAAATGTCAAAACAGTCTCACATCTTCACATCACACACCTTTTTCCAGACCTCTACATGACACATGTTTTCTCAGCACCCCTCACAATGTTGAGGCTAAGGCCATCTATATGTAGTCACAATCAGTCTAAATACAGACTGCAAAAGCTGTGTTTTCTCACAAGTCAGTTACAGCCTCTCAACCCTGCCTCTCTAATAGGCGTTCCAACAGGCATGCAGAGACATGCAGCGAGGTGAGCTCATAGGACAGAAACAAGACCGACACGACTGACATAGGTGGAAACAAGGTGTTGGTGACATTGCTGGGCTTTGCTGAAATGATAAACACATGCACCAGCTGAAGTTGGTCTTTTATTACGTTCTTTGAAAACTCTGAAGTAAGCAACAACAACCTTTCAAACCCACCAGACTGAGGATATCATATCAAGATATCAAAATATTAAAGGAAATGCCATAGGGAAAGAGCCAACGCAACAATGCTAAAGTTAGACTGTGACTCAGCAACAATAGCTGTTAACAAGCTCTTGAGCAAGCCATTTAAATCAGATAAGTTGTACTGACCAACCACAAGGTGTAAATATTGTCTGGTGTATGAATGAGCATGTAGCATGTGTAACAAAACAGTGACAAATAATGAAAAAGTAATGTAAAACAGCAGCTGATGGTGAGTTGTTGCACCAAAGAGCAGATTTATACTGCTAGTTAAAGGAGTTATATGTGGACTTCCTGGCAGGAGGTGCAACCTCAAGGGACTTGGACAAGGCCATACTAAAATTGACTGGCTGCACCAGACTCAGTTGAGCCAAAACCAAGCTGGCCTGGCCCTGTGAATAAAGCTCAGTAACAAGTCTGGTCTGGCCTGACACAAGACCTCCTATTCTTAGAGGCACGTCAATTAAAAAAGGGCTGTGGCGTACAGCACAGTAGCACTGCTCGCTATTGTCACTAGAGTTCTCAATTTCAGCCCCAGCCCGACCCGAAGGGCCGGGTTCGGGCCCTTTTATACTAATTGGTCGGGTTGGGTTGGGCTCGGGCTTTGGACAAAAAAGAGTCAGTGACACAGCACTGTGTGGGCAGACAGCGATCAACTGCACTGAGCCTGTCCAACACTTTCTCTACTTGTTAAAATGTATATTTGTATACAGCATGTCATGCCTGTGACGGGGCTGCAAGAGGAGGAGCTCTAATACAATTGGTTCCTGGAGCCAGGAAGAAGTTACTGAGGGGCACAGCTGTGCTCCGTGTCAGAACCACAGATAGCGCCACAGTGTTTCACCCAAGAGTTGCTGCAACTCTCCTCTCTATGACACTTGTATCCTGACCATTATTTTTGTTGTTTTTGCTGATTTTCGATATGGTACACAACGAGCCCCCTCGTGGTGCCGGTCAGGTCAGGTTGGATTTGGATTTCCAGGCCAACTGTCACACACTTATGCTTCAAATGCTGCAGAACACAGGTTGTTAAGTCTATGTTTCAATTTAAATCCAAACATGAAGACATATATGTAAAGTATCTACATGTCCATATAGAATGTACAACCAAGCAAGTCATTTAATTTAAGCACATATTCTGGGGCCTGCACCTTGGCTTGGCCTCTACTGATCACCACAACACTGAGACATCTGAAAAACACCCACTCCAGTCACAACTGTCCTATATTAACTCCAGTCCACAGGCAAACAAACCATAAAACACACAACATCTTCAAACACAGATCCCCCAAGCTCCATTTCAGGAATAAACATTGTGACAACATCTTCTTACAAGCAGGACTAACTGAAACATAAATCAAGAACTCTCCATTCATTTAACAGTGGTGGCACTGCTGCAGCCAAGGAGCTGCTGTAGCATGGGTCTGGATTTGCTCTGTGGGAATACAACACCATCCTGTCAGGGGTCATGGCGGGACCAAGAGGGGTTCATGGTACATGAGCGCATGCACATGTCTGACAACTGAAAGACTGAGAAGGAAGAGCCACCCTCCAGTTGAACGAGTGAACAGCTGTTTTGAGATCAACACTCTCCTGAGGCCACTCAAAAAACATTCAAACACAGACAATTGGCAGCATCTGTGAAATGATGAATGATAAAGATTAACTGGAATGCAGTACTCAAGCCAAGAGTAGTGGTCTTTCAGAGTGAAGAAAAGTGGCCAACATACTGGCGGCCACCAGGGGACTGCTAATCATGAATTAAGACAGTGAAGAGGAGGAATGGCTTGGGAAGAGGAGGAGTGATTGGGACTCGAGAAAGAGGAGAAGAAAGACGAAGCAGAGGCCTGCTGCAGAGGCTGTTCTCGTCTCATTATCCTCTCAAGTTTGGGCAGGTGATCATTAACATGTGTGCACAAACACACACACACACAGAGGGAGAGGGAGCCTCCCTCTTGCTTCATGTGCTGACAGGTAGTCAGTAAAGCAGGGCTATAATGTGGGGACAATCTTTCACCATAGCACACACACACACCTCCCAGCGGGAGCCGACAAACATGTAATTGCTGTGTAGTTCTTGGCTGGCCTAATGCCCTTCAGATATGCCATTATGTGAGTCAACAGCTTAACGCTGACTGTTTTCAACAAGCTTCATCCACTACGTCCAGCATTCAACTCTCGAGAGGAGCCTTAATATAGTAGCCCACAGAAACAAAGGAAAGGAAGGATTAAGGAGCGTGTGTGCGTGGGGGGGGGGGGGGGGGGGGGGGGGGGGGGGGTGACAGGAGCTGATCAGGAAGAGGAGGAGAAAAGAGTGATGAATGACAAATGTGACAAGTGTCAAGAAAGTAGAAAAGTCTGGCTCTTATATTTGATATTGTCCTGACAACAGTTCACACCAATGGAAAAAAAAATCTGCTTTAAATGTTGCTGCAGAGCAAGAATGAGAAATGAAAAAGTGCCTTAGAGCTAAGGGAATAAAAACATAACTCTGAAGGAATCATGAGCAGCTAATCACTTCTAAAAGTGACTCTGTGCTGCGCCGGAGGAATGAATGAGTGTGAGAAGGAAAGGAATGATCCCCGATGGCTTAAGAGTTCAGATAATAAAGATGTTAAAAAGTGGTTTGGTAGGATGAGAGATGGAAGAAGAGGGATGTTTAGAAGTGAGGGCAACATGAAATGATGAAGAACGCACGAACGCTTTTAAGACCAGTATGAAATGTTTTGCAGCTCCTTCCTCTTGAGAAAACCAAATCAATCTAACAAAAAACTTTGCAGCTCTCTGACCCTGAGAAAACTGGTGCCACAGACAGGAATGAGAAGACTCACTGAGGTAAGTGTGGGCTGTGTGTGTGGTGTGTGTGTTGGAGCACAGTGGGTAACACACACACGGAAATAAGGGAGGGAGGAGGGGGAGGGAAAAGGGAGGGAAGGGGTAAAGTGTCAAGCGATGTGGTTATTTGTTCATTTATTTATGCCTCTTCCTGTCTTTGTTGCTCAAAAGAGTCCAGCTTGGAGTCAGGTTGCACTGCCCTGACAGAGACCTGTGTGTGTGTGTGTGTGTGTGTGTGCGTGTGCCTTCCAACCTATTTTAGGATCAGCGAGGTCATCCTACAAAAGGAAGAGTAGCATTTTTTCTGCACTGTTGTTATCCATTACTTCAAAACTGCACAAGGTTTTGAATAAAAACTTGACATTAACACGTTCAAGACTTTCCCTTGTCAAGAATAATGAGCCACATTCGCTGCACTCCACATAACAACACACTGATTGAGAGCACACCAAATCAGCAGACTGGCTGTTAAGTTGTCAATTCAAGTATGAAACACATAGAAAATGGTGATGCTGATGTACATATGAGAAGGGCCTCAGAGTAATCGGGTCTGTTACATACGGTCGTAAAGGATCCTCTAACCTGTTTCGTGTTTTTATTTATCCGTCAACTTGTGGACAGACACAAATGGAGGGATATCGAACTGTTTCATGTGAAGTGGATCCAGCTTCAGTTCTAAAGTCATTCGGCACACCAACACTATCACCGCCGCCGCCGCTACCACCACCACCCCTCTCATATCACTGTGTTTGCCTGTTTCAACGTTCTGAGGCCATGTCATCGTGCTGTGTCAATAAAAACTGCTGCTGACTTCAGGGTACATTGCTCAGTATCACACGCTTCCAGAGTTGCATAACTTATAACACCGACACCACAGAAAGCCCCACGATGATTTCTTAATCAGCTGTTTACATCTTAGGCGGCTGGCTGACATGTTTGACCGCGACTGGGCTCATACAAAAAAGGCCGGCCTCTCACCAAAGGCAACTTGGAATTCTTCTGAAATGTCTTCAAACTGTTGATACTACAAATAGAGTTAGGTATGTGATACTGGGCTCTACAAATAAAATGAGATGGCAACTGGGTGGACTGAACCTATGTATGCCTCGTTATGCCAATCGACCGTATGTACTTCAGACAGTCAGAACTTTAGCCACAAGAGAACAGCCAAAAGTTTAAAAGAATATTCCTACCAAGTATGTGTGATGTTTTTGGCTTCATTTAATAAGTGACAGCAAGTGACCCTTCCTTAAAAAGGTAATCATTGTAGCTTCCTGTCAGGCAATAACATAAAGGAGTAAATGTTACAGACTGACAGATGCCCTCAACATTATGTGAGCATTCAGTGTCTGTTAAATATTGGCCAGAAGGCTGGAATACGTTTCTTTATTACTAGCTATAATAACTAAACCCAAAATCAATATTCTCAGCTCTAAAACTTCTTCCACACAGTTGGTTAAATTTATTGTTGAGAGGAGACATCTAGCAAACACTGGATGTTAACAACAGCAGAAGTAAAAAGGTTAATGAACCAAATAAACACAAAGGCACAATTGTTCAAAGTTAATGGACTATACAGAGAAGAAAAACACAGATATGTTTGTATGCAAATGTAATGGATTATCAATTTCCAGATGTGAACCACTGTTGCCAAGTTACCACAGAGAAAGTTTTTCTTGTCTCAACTCACTGGATCTCACTGTGTTGTCTTATGTGGAAGACAGTTGGCAAAACAAACTAAATATTTCTCTTCAAATTTGCTTTTTTTGCACCAAGCCTGCATAGCATGGACTGGAAGACAGGATAAGGGAAGAACGAGGAGAGAAAGATGCAAGGAAACCAAGAATAGTTGGATGAACGAGTGTCAGCCCTGCTGAACATGACAGGGATGTCAGATATGCCAGCTATGTTCTTCCTCCCACTGACTCCCTCTCTAGAACATTTTGACTCTCCCTCCTCTCATCCACTTCATCTCCTTCTTCATCTGGATCATCTCAACACCTCTTTTCAATGATCAGTGTTCGTGTTAGTGCAGGACACGAACAGCTAACTCATCTCTTAGCGCAAGAGAAGCAGTGTATCCTTCCCGAAAACTGCAGTTCAAGAGGAAGTTGTTTGGCAAGCACAGCATCCCTCAGATGTGAAATGTGGACCCTTTGAGTAGTAAACAGCTCTTTCTATTTGAAGTTCAGAGTGTCAAGTCAAGTGTGTGTGACATCTGGTAAAAGTCAGGATTATGGCAGGCTGAGGTCAGTTTGGCTCCATGTTCTGGACGTCCTTGCTTTGAATTGCTCTCTGAGCTTTTACAGCATTATCTATGACGGGAAGCTTTGAAAGCATTTCAAATTTACAAAAAGGGTATATCAAGTATATCAGGAAGGGTACCTCAACTATCCAAAAAGGTCTCAGTGAGGGCTTTTTGTCAAAAGTTCCACTGTTACATCTTCCTCCTGTCTACTTCTTTGTCACTCAGTAATTTATCAGAGGAACATGTGGTGCCACACACACTAAGGCCTTGTTCAGATTTTTATTTTTACAAATCTGATCAGAATCTGATCTCACTGACAGTCCACATTACATATTGCAAGTGATCAGGTGCGTGTGTCCATATTGCCTGTGTCTTATCCACACTGATTTCTATGGTAACAGGTTACGCCCAGAAAAAAACAAACAAAACGGAGAACAGTGAGCTGTGCTTGTTTCCATCCCAAATCATTATGTGAAGCCATAGTGCAAATAGTCTGCTAATTGCAAGGAAGGACTGCTGAGTTGTGCGCCTTTTGTGCTTCCATCATCACTAGAGTGACAGTGGAAAGGGGTGTTTGGAGCAGCGGAGCGATGCCTGGTGGAATCGCACGGTGGGGACTTTGGACGATGGGAATTTCTGGATGTGAGAGCAGACATTCCACATGATTTGTCGGTGTCGGTTGTTTAACACACCGTCGTCATTGTTGTTGTTTTTGTTTGTGTCGCACTGCGAGTGACACGTAAGAAATCCTATTTGATCAACTGAGCCGTTCACATTGAAACAGATCTGTACAAGTCCAATTAGAATTTTATTGGAAACCACCTCTACATGTGGTTTGAATCAGATCTGTAAATAGATACAATCTGGATATGCTAAAAATCCGAGCAGCAGTGTGAACAAGGCCTAAAAGACACAAAGTTTTCCTGAAGCTGAAGAGGAAGAATGAGATCAGATCAGATCAAAGGAGCGGTGAGAGGAAAGACGAAACATGAGACAACAATCAAATTCACAGAAGTGAATTCGGGAGTCAGCATTACTCTGCATTTCTTTCTCCTTCAGTTTGTGTGTCTGTTTCTCTCATATAGGGCTGAGTTCTGAACTTCTGTTCTTTTATGGCAACGACCGAAATGCTTTGATAGTACCACTACCCAGTATCAAAAGATGCCCTGTCTTTCAGTGCCATGTTTAGGTACCTAGGACTTACTCACATAATCAAGATCTGATAATGCTGCCAGTGGATGTAAAGTCACACGTGGTTGAGGCATAGAAAAATACTCATGTGGTTAAGCCCACAGACGAGGTTCACATGTATCTGCGTTGTGAACTACATTGTGTGTCATCGAAGCGGTAAAAAAAGATGCCACCAGGTTCAAAGCTGTGGCTCCATTTTAACAAAAGTGATGCCAATAGTGCGCAAAGCACGATACAACATGCATCATCGCAACACGCATCATCACAACACGACCAATTTGATGAAGCATCTGAAAGTGCAAGAAATCACAAAGAGCAGAAAAGCATGTAGCATAATCCTATTGATTTCTCAGTTGTTTTCATTAGAGACATGGCTACTATACTATGTTTTTGTCTTGCAGGATGAGAGCATCAGGTAGTTCCTGGAGCAGGAAACAGCCTTAGACCCAAGATTCAAGATGAAAGTGGCCGAGTGTGGACCAGACTAGAGGAGGAGCTGAAGAGTAGGACCTCAGTGTGTATGACTCCCATAATCTATCGAATACAGAATAAAGGCGTAATGCCCCAGGCCCAGCAGATGGAGCAGGACCTTGAAGAGACAGCTGGTGAACCATGATATCTGTTGCTTATTTTTGCTGTTAGAAAACTGTTTGAGTGGAAAGCTGAAAAATAAAACTCAAGATTCGTACCATAACGCGTGATGTAATTTTCTTTTTGTTAGAACTGATTTTATAAAATTGGTATTGAAAAAAGGATCGCTCAGGAACCTACTCTCCTATCACCCCATCACTTCTTTTTGCTTGTCAGCCAATCAGCAGCCAAATAATGCACTTCCTGTCTTTAGAGGCGCAGCACAGGAAACGGCGGGGGCGGAGGATGTCCATGTTAATTCTCCAGGAATGCAGTGAATGAATCCAACTGTACAAGATGTAAAACATAACCCTGAGCCAGCAGGGGAAACATGTGAAAATCAACAATCTGAGGGTTTACAGCCCTCTGTCCAGTGACACATCAGTGACAACGGACTCCTGAATGAAAGGGTACAGGAAGCTGGTAAAAGCCCGCCATGCTGTCATGACTCACATAACAGAGGTGACTCAGGCTGCTGCGTGAGGTCAGGGGGAGTAAAGTAAGTGGGCCAACCAGTGGAGGTGAAAGGTGACAGGGCTGTGTCTCTGCCGTTCTCGAGTTCAGCACAGAACACCAACTCACCATTTTACACCTGCATTTTGATTTCTTGAGTCATAAATTAGACTTTACATCCACACTGCTGATAACCAGCAGGTCTGGACTTAAACACAGATAGATAGATAGTTTAAAGATATTCCAGTCACTTGGCAGCTTATCACTCATAAATTTAAAATTACAAACACCAAGGGCAAATGAACAAAAACTTTATGGATAAAATGACCCTTTATTTCTATTAATGAATAATCTGCATTTTAGTAATTCATATTTCAAATAAGCAGATGAAACATTCAGTGCAAACCAACATGGATATAAAGCTCAACATCAAGCAAAACAGACCTTGATAAATATGCACATCAGACTCCTCCTCTTACTGACAGCCTTTATATCTAGAAGCCACACCTCGGGTACAAAAAAAAAGCAGCTTAATTGTGTGCTAAAAGTAACAAGGACAGGTGTTGCAATCATTGACAACATTTTACAATCGAGCGCCCACAAGCAGCAACCGAATGACTCAACCAGTCATTTCACAACGAACATGTACCTTTGGAAAGGTTCTCACAGGCTTGAGAAAAAACTGCCAAACACTGCCATGCGTGACTTCATCTTAGACAAACATGTCACCGCTTCGACTGCTTTTACTGAACCATATTTGATACTTCACGATGCAAGTACCCGCTCTAAGTTCCTGAATGGAAGTAAAACCCAGTGCCACAAAGGAAAAGTAAAAATGGTTCTAACACAGTTTAGGACAAACACTACACCACCAGCAAGGTCTGTTTCTTATCCTGGCACAGTGGCAGCACGCACTTATCCACAGATAAGGCACCTGGTCAGAACAAGTCAACTCCTGGAGGCCAGGCCAAGAGTGGAAACTGCCTTTATGGCAAAAAGTTGAACAGGAGCTTGTGTAGAGGGGGAGACACTGAGACAAGTGGACACAAAAAGGACAAGAACCAAGTTTAGAACAGTTTATGTGATAAGTGAATCTATCTACTCAGACAAAGTGTCTGTCTTCTTACTCTTGTACAGGAGTATATGAGGCGTTGCAGCTGACCTTACTACTGGCTTTATTGATGGCCATTAAAGACATCATTTACTTACTGAACCACGTTTAATGTAATCAGTTTTGGATAAGTGTGTCAAATCTTTGCAGTGATGCTACCAATATCATTACAGAGAGAGTGTTGCAAGTTGACCTCAGTGTCCAAGCCTCGACTTGGCCGCAAATCAAGTTAAATTATCACAAGTCAATAGAGAGAAGGAAAAAAACAGCCTGAAACAAACATGAAAGTCTCCTTTAACCTTGACCGTTAACTTTGCTGGCTGTGGGGTTCAAGCCGCTCCTCTGCGCTGATCTGGGCAGCAAGACCCACCAGTAGTCAGTACAGTGTTACCCTTCTTTCAGCAGTCTGACCTCCCATTACAAATCAAGAGTGTTCAAATCACTGAATGAGCTGAGGTCATTATTATTAATACACACACACACACACACACACACACCTGTCTCTGTGTGCGTGTGTGTGTCTGTTTTTACACTGCCCCAATCAGGAGTTTGGCAGGCCTGCCAGCAGTTGGCAGAGCAAAGCATCAGCTGTTTGTGTCAGCCTTTCATTAAAACCGCTGGCTGAATCTTTCCAGAGCTGCACGACAGTTCTGCAGTTCTGTTGTTGATCAGCAGAGGCAGGGGGAAATGGAACCACTTCACCAATCCTGGCTTTGTTAGAAAGCATACTGTTGTCTTCATGCCAGACTAACTCTGACAGCAGCTCTGGTGCTGGTATTTCAGAGTTTAGTGTCAAAACAAGACAAACAGTACAGAATATGACAACGAAATAGATTTAAGGTACAAAGTGACGTCCTCACAACGACGATGCATGAGATGTTCTTGTATTTGAGCTATTAAATGGAACGCGGCTGCTGTTAACTGCTGGTGACAGCAGGAGCTGCTAGTCGTCTTGCACAAGATCATTTTGTATTTAGGGTACCTAAATATAGAGCTTTTACTAGAACAGTACAAACAAAAGGAAGATAGGATATCATTGGTAAAAGTTGTTCTCTAAGTAACACAACTCTGTGTGTACTGTTTAAACAGCACATTTGTCAGGTGCCAGACTTCAGATAATAATGACATCTATATTGGTCAGACAGCTGAAATGAGTGTGTGTGTGTGTGTGTGACCGAGCCACGCCTATTGTTCGCAAATGGTGCTAAAGAGTAAACACTGTTGCAGAGATGCCCTGGCCTACAAGTCATATTCTCCGGACACAAAGGAACATGCTTGTTGTGCGCAAACTGAATCAAGAAATCAGTGATTCTGTGGCACGGTTTTAAACGGTGCAATCTTGCACAATGTTGCACCGGAGCCTTTCAAAGCTGAGGACGAACCTGCAGCATCCGACTCCGTGGCTCACAGTGAGCAGCACAGGGCATGGCTGCACACTGATTCATGACACAAAGAGAAGACTGTTGTTCTTTCAATGTACAATATAAAACATGTCTGATATCTCTAACAGCACACTGACTGCAACTCTGAACAATTAAATTACACTGCACACTGTCTCATCTCTTCTGTGGTTCTCTGGTGTACAATACACTCATTGTTGCCTGTGCAATCATGGCTAAAATATCATGGTTACTTTGATGCATATCATCATGATTGAACCTTAAACCATCCTTTGTCCAATATAACAAAAATGCACCTAATATACAACAATTGGTTTTATCATCTTGTTACATAAAGTGTGTTGTAAAACCACCACGACTCATTAGCACTGGTGTCACTGATAGAGCAGGGTTCTTTCACACCTCTGTCTTCACAGGGTAAATTTGTAACAATGACTAATAAAAAAAAACAAAAAAACATCTGAAACTAGCTGAAGCATGCTAGAGGAAGTTATTGGTCAGAAAACAGAAGTAGCTGTTATAGAACAAGTGCAAAAGGTTCTGTCTTCCTCTAGAGGAGTAAGTGCAGGGCAATTAAATCCTCTATTAGAAAAAACATGACTTAATAAATTTGAGCCAGTCAGATACTCTTTTATGTTGCAATGATCTTTTCCCCCTGAGGCTTTACGGGCACTGGCTGGAGCGTGTGAATGTGTTTGCCTTTGTGTGAACAAACGCCACTATAGATAGAATGAGTAAGCGCTAAACTCAGCGACCAAGACAGAGTTACTCAGCGCTGGGTTATTTTAAACATTGCAGGGGGGTAAAACTGTCTACACACCAGAGATACGAGTCGAAAACGTGCTTAGCTGGCAGCATCACTTCTTCTACCTCTGTCAGCTACAATCATACACACGTGACAACTGAGTTATAAAGCCAAGCTCATGGCAGGCTGAATGTCCTTGTGTCGCCTCTGCAGTGACATTTTGGCCAAACAGGAAGGAACAGGAGGAGGGGAAGAAAGATGGAGGAGAAAAGAAAGGAAAGGGAAAAGGGGAGAACTTCAAGGTTCAAAATGTAATCTATGTGTGCGTGTGTGGTATGAGAGGCAGAACATTTTAGCAGCTATAAATCCTCATTCTTTGCATTCCCACTGCGCTGCTGATCTCATACAAAACCCGTGATGACATGCACACGCGTATGCACACACCTTAGAGAGAGCGAGCTGGGCAACAATGAGACCATGAGAAGAGGCACCGAAATGTTTCCCAGAACAGCAACAGCAAGAATTAAATGACTGAATCATGTGGCGTTCAAGAGATGAACAACTTAAAGGAGGTAAAATACCTAAGAACACAAACGTGTGTGTGTGTGTCTCTGTGAAAATGTGGCCAAACGGGAGTTTCAGGCTGGCCCAGTTGCCCGGCAGCAGACAGCATTGTCACGGTAACAGGCTCTTCCTGCCCCTCCTCCTTTCTATCCGCCTTCCACGCTTTTTACCTTATAAGGCAACGCATTTTAGCTGGCTGTCACAGTGACAATGGTGATGTAAGAGGGCAGCAAGGTGCAACCCCCGCTGACACAGAGACACACACACTCAAAATGGACATGCGTGAAGAATTCAAAGGAGATGAACATGGAGAAAACACACACCTTCAGCATCACACACTTTTCAGTGTTGCACTTCGAAGTTACCTGTCTGTATCCATGTCCATTTTGTGAGTGACTGTGCATGTGTGTGTGTGTGTGTCCTACAGTGCAGGAATGTGAAACATGACACACACAAACACCGTCACCCCCCCCCCCCCCACCCCCCCCCACCCCCACCCCCCCCTCTGCTTCCCACAAAGCAGCAGGAACAAACAGGGGAGAAAACCAGAGAAAGGCACTGATAAGCAGAGAGATGGACACACATCCATCAAGACAAAGAAAGTGACACGACAGGTTTGATGAAGTGAACAGATAAGATGTGTGTTTTTAACGAGAGCTACTGCTCTTCAAGAGCACCTCCTAACTTCCTGCCACTGTGTAGAAGACTCAGGTCAAACGCTGTGTCAGTAAGTGTAGCTAAGGGAGTGTGTGCATGTCCTTAGATGGCCTCGACTCCCTTTTAGAGTCAGATATTTGGCGTTTTGTGCTGAATGGGGCTGAATTTAAGAAGAAGAAAAACACAGCTGGACAAACCTGTCGATCTTTGACTTGAACACAAATCAATCAAAATGATCTGACTGAAAACGCTACTATTTGCAGTTCATGAAATGTTGACAACTTGGTCAGATTATCAGGTTGATAAAGAACAACTGCGTCACAGGATGCACTACTGACTGAGTCATGGATTTCAGATATCTAGACATGCAAGTGAAAGACATCCAATCTGAATGACATTTTTGACTGAAGCACTGCAGACATTAGGAAATGTCAGACTTATCATCTGCTATAACAAAATCAGGAAAAAATTAATTTGATAACATTATATACGTTTACTCTATTTTGGCGGCTAAAGTCAGATCTTGGTGTGAGATAAGATCTTATATCTGGATCACACAAAGTGTTTCCAGACTGTTCTCTGACTTCCTGATGCTGCGAGTCATTAGGAGAGGCGGGAAGGAGGGAGGAGAGCTCGTAAAGGAGCTGAGAGGGTCCAGAGCCAGTACAAGGAGCGGCACATTGTTCCTCAGAGTTTCCGTTTGTTGATGACCCGTACACACACATACACACGCACACATGTACACACACTCACGTACACACACACAGTCTAGCCAAAACCACCCCCCTTGGTCTAGCTCTGTCACACATTCCAGAGCTCACCCTGCCCTTTATGGCTTCATGACTCACTGGTCCTGCGTCTGTCTAAAACACACACACACACACGCACACACACGCACACACATCCAACGGATGCCAAAGCAAACCAAAATGCAAATGGACATTAATCAACTGTTTAGAGTGTCACACCACACAGAGAGGAAGTTGTAGGTGGTGTTTTGTTTTGTTTTTTTAATTAACTGAAGAGACTGGTGTGAGTTTGTGTGTGACCAAACATTTTTAGCCACTTTACCTGAGAACTGATGGACCTAGATTCAGGCTGGAAATTCTTATTCCCACAAACTTGTCATTACAGAGCCATTCATGATCATCATGAAGCCACACGCTGGCCAACACAGCCCAAGCACACACACTTCTACATCAACACACTCCTCCCACACTAACCTAAAACCTTAAGTTGATTTAATGCAGTGATCCTTGTGCCCTAGATAGACTCGTGCAGACTCAGACAGAGCTCTTCAAACACACAACCCCCCACCGAGCCCCTCTGGGTGCAGGGCTCAGTCATGGCAGCTACCACTGTGCGGCTCGGGTCTGTGGGGGGATCACAGTTCTAGATCGATATAATCCCTTTAAAATGACTTTAATATTATGGCAACCCCCCTCTTCTGCTGTATATGGAGGCATCCAGGATCTGTAGACAGTGAATCAGTGACAGTCTGATCCTCTCAAACACTTCTGTCCATCTGTGTACAGACAAATGGACAAGTGACCAACCAGCATCAACCTAATTGAAGAAATCCAGCTGCATGGCAGGATGACAGTGGAACACCCTGTATATCACGCTGAACGGCTGTCCAGTTTGAAGTGAGAGCTTAAGTGTGGTCATGTATGTCAAAGGTTTCTGGGAGGAACATATAAGAGGAGGAAGACATAAAAATGCTCAACTTCCTCTTGCACGTTCACACCTTGGTTAATTCAAAGCTCGACAGCTGTCAACTAGTTTCTTCCACTGCACTGACATTTCTCTTCTAAAAAAGTATGTCTGCAGGTGACGTCAACGTTTGGCTTTTCAGCTCTTAAAGAGATCAAATGACTATACCACTGATAATGGTTTAACGTCTCTGTACTCAATTAGATTTGCAGTTGCAGCCACTGATCTGTTATAGATATTTTCTTGGTTTCACTCAGGAAATGCTTATAAAGAGTTGGATTATTGCAGGATACCACAGTAACCATATTAGTACAATAACCCCACTTCAGGGCCGTTAAGCTACCTAAGCATCTTATTTAAAATCCATCTCGGCACCTCCTGTACTCACACACCACTTGCACATTCTTCCTTTGTTAACAACATTGTTTATTCTTCAACCTCTCATCCATTAGAGAATTACTCTTTATAATCACATCTCTCTCTCCTCCCACTCCTCTAAAACAGATTGCACTACTCCCTGGATATGAAGTGATAGAAAGTAAGAGATGTCTTTGAAGCAAAGCAAACTCTTAGAGTACCAAAGCAGCACGGCTGGAAACCTGCACCACCGGGCCTGTACATGGATGTCACAGTCACTGCGCAGGCAAAAACTATGCATCAATCTCAGGAAGCTGATAAGACAGTGTGCTAGCACAGAGTCTGAACTCTATATACTGCTGTGGCAAAATCAGCAGGAAACACAGCAGCGTGAGAATCATGCTGCAGCACTGAGCTGTCATGTCTCCACAGCAGTGGTGTCAAAACCAAAGAGTTGAGCTCATTCACACATGCCAAAGAGTAACTGTGTTGCGCTGCAGCTACTGCAGGGTACCAGGGTCTGTGTTAACTCAACATGCACGCCGTTGTGCACTCCCTACAGAGCCGTGAGTCAGTAGAGTGCCGACAGAGGAGTCTTTGTTAACTGAGGGAACGGTAGCTAAATAATCCCTGTAGGCCTGCTTTGATTGGATGAGACAGGATAGTAGGCTCATGGCCCATGGCGGAGAGGGCAGAGGACTTCCCTGACCCACATTAAGACCTGCAGCAGAACAAACAGCTAGATGGAGATCTGATATAGCTGCTGGTTTGGCTGAAATGTCAACTCTGACTTTTAAATACACCATCGCCATCTAAAAATACTGCAAGAATGAAAAAATGATCCACAGGAGATAATTCAAGCCACCATAATAAATTACACTGCTGCACCAACTTCTCCACCTGAGCACAAAAAATACTATTATATTAATAATATTTTTTCCCAGTATTTCTTTATGCAATAACTAAACAGTCAGTGTTGACAGTGTTGTCAAGTGTATTATGTTCACAGCAGTTTTTATGTCAGTAATGTGACACCTCAGACAGACGTGGAGACAAATTATTCCATGTTCTGTACTTTAATGTAATTTACAGTAGGGCTGAGCTGCCTTGCTGCGATCGACATTCCTCTCCTTCCTGGGTTCTCATCTGGTCCATTAAGGAGTCAGTGGCACAGTGATCCGTCTGTCTTTGTGGCCTGACTCAGAGGGTATGTTTGACTGTTTGCGTGTGTAGTGACTTTATATTTGAAACAGGGAAGGGATAGAAAACCACAGAAACCTCAGTGTCTTCCTTCCTTCCTCTTTCCTTTACTACTGCGACTCCCGGGAGGATGAGCACAGTGCTGTAGTCACTCCTCAACATGAGACACTCACTCCTCTTTTTTCCCTTTGTCTCTGTGGTGAGATTTATTTTTCACCACTGACTTATTTATCAAATATCAGGATTTGTTCGGCTCAATATTCAGTATGTCTTCTCTCTTAAGGCGTCTGTAACTGAGGCAACTGAGCATTTAATATGAAATGTTATAATGTTATAAAGAGAAACCTCCTGCTTTCCATTTTTGTTTCAAGCCCCGAGGCCAGCAGCAGCAGCAGCAGCAGCAGCATGTTTGGAACGGATCGTCTGCCTTTTCAGCTGCATAAACTGGCAGTGAACCTGCAGTAAGGGTTAATCAGCCATCTGTCTCAGGCTCTCTGCATTTCTCTGCATGTGATTTCTGAATAAGTAAAAAGTCTTACACATGCAGGATGCACAGTCTGCCCAAAATAACATGTCTGTCTACAGCTTGATTTCTGTCCCCGTCCTCTGTAGAGTTATCTAAATAGATCAATTTGTAAGTAAATTATTCAAATCTTGGTTTATTTGTCAGTGATCATGTACAAGCAGCACAAACCACAGATTACATATATCATTTCAGCAGCCGCCTTTGTGTTTAAGCACTGTAAAGCAGGAAATCTAGACTGTTTTGTCTCTCTGTCAGTGCTCTGGGCATGCAGTCTCAAAGGGACCCCCCCCCCCCCCCCCCCGAACTATGGAAAAAAAAAAAAAAAATGATTGAAAATAGGAACAGGCCCCAGGCTGGTCCAGGAGATCCCTGACCAGAAACACATCCCACAACAGAGACACAAGCCCCAGAGCTGAACTGCTACATCTCACAGACACTGAAAAACAATTTGGCTTTGCAGCACCAATGGTCAAAAGCAAACCGGCCAAGTCCTAAGAATAGCAACACACACACACTCTAGTTATCCTCTTTTGTCTGAGCCTGTTGCCTTAACGATTCTGGCAAAGACAAGTGAAATGCAAGGGACCAAATAAATGCGGAGAGTCAGGGAAGGAGAGGAAGAGTGTTGCGTGGGATTATCTGGTGAGCAGAGCGTCTTTGCTATAAATGAGAGCAGCAGAGGAACCTGAAGGCCAGGCACAATCAGTAAATATTTAATGCTGCCGTTATGTGCACCGAAACCAACACAGGCTCCGCTGACACCGCTGACGTGGTTATCATTTCAGTGTTCAACCCTGGAGCAAACATTCACAACTTTAATTCTTAGATTTCGGGGTTGGGATTATCTGGCTCATTTACACATTCATATTTTGCAGATTAACATTTGGGCTCTTAAATGAGCTGTTTCAAATAACACATGGTCCTTTGGCAGGAAAGTGCTTTTGCAATCAAGAAGTGATACATTATCAGTTTCTGGCTGAACAGAAGAAAAAGTGATTTCTTAGCATTAGCATCATTGCTGTGGACTTCATCGACATGCTTTCAGATTCTCTGTATCTCCTGGAAAAACAATTCTGGTGTGGGCGTGGGTTTAAGTAACTGTATGTACACTGTTCATTGTGTCTGGTGTTTGCATGCATGTGTGTCCCTGTAGGCTTCTCCTTTTCACCTCTTTGCCCAGTGCCCTAGTTTCAAAGCTGTTAAATAATACAACAGGGGCTTGCTGAGGAAATCAGAGACAGCCTCAGAGGAAACAAACACACACACACACTTAGTTTGCATCATGGTCTGTTCGCCCCATCTTCACCTGTGTTATACCGCTTCAAAAGCTGTAGTGATAGAAGGACATTTTTGTCTCCAGACCAAACACTAACCCAGGCCTACAGATCCCAGCAGCCTCGGCAGGTGAATCCCTGTCAGGGATAAGCTCACTTCACTTGATGCTGCTGATCCGCAAACTGAACTTCCACAACACAGGAACAAAAGCAATCAATCTGAAAACAATGTGAAAACCAGCGTTAAGGTTTTCTGAACCCATGCGTTTGGCACGAACAAGGAAATGTATCCTAAAAAACACGTTCCCTTTGGAGCAGTAATAAACTCTTATTGTATAGATGACGGCATCAAACCAAAGGTCAGTGATTCACAAAGCTCGCAGTCAAACATTACAAGGCTTTTATTGGGGGTCTCGTAGCTCAGTGGGTAGAGCAGGCGCCCCATACACAGAGGCTATCGTCCTCACTGCACTCTTTGCTGCATGTCATTCCCTCTCTCTCTGTCTCCCCATTTCCTGCCTTAACTTCTGAAGGACTGAGGTTTGAAGGTTTGGATCCATCCATCCAGCCGAGCCTTTACATAGCACTGAAATCAAACCTGAGTATTTGGATATTGACCTAATTTGAGCTGATTTATTTTCAGGTGACTGGAGGAGGGGGAAAAAAGTTGCAGTGTCAGAGCGGTAGAGTGTCAGGGTATCTGTTTAATGCTGGATAAATCATTTCAGAGCCCAGAGGTTTGCTCTGCAACCACATCTGTGCAACTACCAGACTGAAGCAGATGAATGTGACATGCAGTGTTAAACCCTGAGCTGGGCAGTCCCTCCAGATGTTTGCTCTGTGTGCGTGTTTGTATCTACACATGTCCCAGATGTAGCATGAGGCCTTACCACCCCAGCTCCTCCTCTCTCAGCATACTACCACAGTCTGTTGCTGTGCGCTCTCTCTCTCTCTCTCTCTCTCTCACACACACACACACACTCACACACCTACCCCAGAGGAGGAAGAACCAGTCTAGGTGTGGCCACAGTTATCCATCCACCAATATGATTAGAAGAACACCGTCTGCTTTTTGGATCCTGAAGATGCATTAATAATGACCCAGCCAAGACAATACATTAGCTCTGAATCATTTTGATCTATGCTAATCAGGCTCTCTATTGGTTAAATCTCTTTGACAACCTCAACTCCAGTTTACAACATGTCTTCTATTTTCAGATCAGGAGGCTGAATCACTGAGGTGTCAGTACCGAGGTGTGATTTCCTTTCCTGCTGTTGAGGTCTAAACAGATCATCAAAATGAGCAGATACTTTGCAGGTCATATAAATTTATATAACTGATGCCCCATTCATTTCTTATGGGCAAGTGCAGCTTCACTTTCTTCCTGTTGTCTATTAATACATCCAGGATCATATCTTCTGTGCCTGTATGTTTTAGCTTTCTAATCTCAGATACATGTCTTTTTAATCTGGTGATCGGTACTGGGATATAATAATCTCTGTGTGAGTGGTGGCACTGGTGGTGGTGTGGGTGTGGTGGTCTTTCTCACTGTGGCAGATGTTGCTGCACCATCCGGCTGGTATTGAGGGGAGAGTCTGACTAAGAACAGCCTCAGCCTCACAGGCAACAGGTGCTGGCATGATGAGGTTACTTTGAGTACTTCATTCTCAAAGGTAAGTACATTTGCTGAGGACTGAACTCAATATTAGGAAAGCAGGGGCTTTCAGGAGTGCTCCCATTAGCAGTGCATGAGTTAGAGGGCTTACAAGACAGATTAAAATGTGAAACAACTGAGTCTTAAAACTAAAACTGTGTATATGTTATGGAGTCCATGACACAGGATCGAGCTCCTTTCGTCAATCATTCAGTCAGACTAGAAAAAGCTCCACTGGAGGCAAATGAGGCTCCAACTCTAACCATTCATCGTCAAAGGCAACCAGAATGATGTTCAACTATTCCTTCTTCAAAATACAACTTATGCAGCGCATCCACAGTCCGCTGTGTACTGACCAAAATCCAAAGTATTTCCAAATGGGTGCAGCTCCCTCCATCTGCAGGCGAGCTGAGCTGTGAATGCTCTTCCATTATCACCACATGGTAGTTGAATTATTTCAGCTTATTTCAGCTTGACCTACATTTTATTTTCAATCAATGAAAGCAATGTTGTGTGACTCCTGTCTGTCAAGCAGTACATTCATCTCACAAGGCAGGCAGCTGCAGTAGCTCTTCACAATGACTAATTTTCACAAAGAAGTCCTTGCAATGTAAGATCTATTGGACTGCGTCTACAGAGCTCTGTAGGTCTGCACAATGATGAATAACACCAATGACATAGGAATACTTGAGAAACACCTCAACAGCACGCACCCATGCATGCATCTACCTGTACATGAAACCGCTGCATTAGCCTCATTTGAGGCCAGTGTGAAACGGCCACAGAAAGAACAAGGTTTCATTTCTTCTGTTTTTCTGATAAAATTTGTATTGAATCTGAACACTCTCGCTCTCTTAGGTGCAGGATGAAAGCAGAGCTCTGAAGTGATGTTTCCAAAAATACAGAGCCCTGCAGAGTGCTGTGTTTCAGAATAGAGAGGCTGCAGCCTCAGAGATACATGAACATTGTCTGCATTGTGCAGCCATGGAGACAGGAGAGAGATGCAAGGGCAAAAAATGATATTCAAAGATAGATAAGGTAACAGTGTCACATGGCTGACAGCGCTGCACAACGCTGTCAACATTGTATACCACTGCCTTTTTTTAATGACTGATATTTCATCTCTTTCAGGTTTTCAAACAAAGGAATCTACATCACTGCCTTGAACAAATATTCACTGACACACACCCTACAGAGTCATCAGATCTGGAAACTGCAGCAGTGAATACAAAACGATATGTTTTGTTTTTCAGCCTACAAATACTGGGGCGTGAGGGGGGGTCAGTGTAGTCCTTCTATTTAAACACTACTGAGGTGTTTGTGAGGAGCGCGATCTGAGCGAAGTTGAATCACAGCTTTGTCTTTTTCAGTCCTATAAGGTCTCTTCTGGTTATTCCTCTGTTTGTTATATGATGCACAATGACTTCAGCAGAAATCTTCATGATTAGATTCACACAGACACACTCATTCATTCATGCAAACACAGGCTGGTACAGTAGGTGGGGACATGGGACGACCCTGCATTTGTTTGACTGCACTGTATTTCCCAGCAGCCTCTGGCAGACAAACCCACAGCTATGTGACTGTGCTGGAAAACTAGAGGGGGGAAAACCTCATTTTGAACCCCCCCCCCCACCCCACCACCACCAAGACCCATAATATAACAGTACCACCACCCTTTACACTCATAAACACAGGCATTCAAACACACAGACACAACACCTAAACACACAACCCTTTATTCTGCTGCTCTCCTACAGACACCACCCCCAATGTCACTTAAACACAGGGTCTGCATTAGGACACACATGTTGTCACACAGAGGCATGAGACAATCAGTGCAGTCACAGTTTCTCTGCTCAAATATACCATGATGACATAATAAGTTCAAGGTCTAAGGCTCCAGTAGGAACTGACACCTCTGATATAAGTCTGTTGGAGTGATGGTCCTGCATCAATCATCAGTTCAAACTTTAGACTACTCAGTAAGAATACAGACACCAGGAATAAACAAAAAACAGCACGCATCAAGCTTTTTTGATTTCTCCTTTTTGTAATAAGAGCTGCAAAAAGCGATTCTTCATTATAGACCATTTCTTCCATCCATTGGCTACACATTTACCCATGCACTGCTGCAGGAGGCTGGAGCCAATCCCAGCTAACAGGGTGAGGGTAGAGTACAACCTGGACAAGGCAAACAACCTGACACCATCACATTCTCACCTATGGACGCTTTAGATTCACCTATGAACCTACTGTGCATGTCTTCAGACTGTAGGAGAAGGAAGCTGCTCACAATGACAGAACAGAAATGCAACAAACATTTACATTTGAAAAACTGAGCGGAAAAAAAAAACATTTTGCATTTTTGCTTCATAAATGAATCATTTGCCTAAGTAATGAATGGTTTCAGTTATGCCTTTTGCCCAATCACTAATTATATCTGCACAAGCAGCATCTCTGCACCTTCAGAAATCAGTGTGAGAAATGATGCAAATCTGGCAGTGCTGCTACCAACTGTTTAACAGAATGGCAAGTGGAGCAAAGCTCGCATTTCCAGACATAAAGGCCGTATCCTTTAAATACCTTTGTCAAGGATACATTTAAGGACAAGTGAAGGAGGGGGGCTGGCCGTGGGAGTCAGGGGTGTCAGAGATTCAAGCTAAAACTATTACACCAATATTGGCAGATGACCAAAAGGAAATTCTTAGTCCCTGCTGTTGCCAATTTCAATTCATCAGTGGGAAATGCCATTTGCTAATCCCCATAACTATGCACAATAGCCAGGAAGAAAGCGTGAACAGCCAGAGTTAAGCAGAGAGAGCTGAGGTTATGTCAGCCATGAACTGTTCCAGGGATTCGTGGTTTCTATGACATTCAGACGCCGTCGAGGCCTCCTCTCTGCCCCAAAATGCAACGCTCTCCTCACACACAAAGAGGGTGGGAGGGAAACAGACCGTGAAGAAATCTCTTTGAAAGAGAAGCACATTAGACTTCACCACCTCCACACACAGGCCTACAGTTGACCAATGTCACTAGCAGCCCTGGGGAAGCTACGATCTGTCAATTGATCGGACCGTGATGTGTTCAGGTTTGCTGCTTGGCCTGCTGGCTAACTCTGGCCTACACTTTGAACCTGCCTGACACACTAAAAGCAAAGTAATCCATTCCACAGTGCGATCGATCGCAGGGTGGCAATGTCTGGAAACTTTTCTGCGTGCAAATATTCGGAGCAACTATTGGCACCATAACTTCCACCATCTCGTCCAGCTGGAAACCCATGCCCCCCCCAAAGTGAGCACCCTCTGCCCCCGAGGAGGATTCTCCCTCTCGTCTTCACCGCACGGACCACATCTGCAATCCTACAAACCCCCAACTCTTTTCTTCTCTTGTTGGGCAAAAAACAGGACACCCCGCCCCCCTTTAGTAAAAAGTCCCCTCCCATCATGGGCCACCAAAGGAATGTCTCCCCCTGCATGCTCTCTCACCACCAAAGGCAGAACAGAGAGAAAGACAGAGGGGAGGCAGAGAGGGGTTACATTCCTCTCTGCTCTGTCCTCTAACAGGCTGCCTGCTTGACTGACTGGTTTGTTGTTGAGGTCCACAAGCTGATTCTGGATCGCGGTCAGCTGAGGAGGAGGGCTTTCCCACAGCTGACCTGGAATCAGCTGGCAGTGAGGGGATGACTGAACGCCAGACTTCCATTATCTCACATCCCTAAATGAGTATGGACAGCTGCTGTTAGAGCTGAACGTGTAAAAACAAAAACTACTCCAAGTTCCCCTCTGAAAAAAAAAAAAAAAAAAAAAAAGTCAATTCAAAATCATTTATTGATGTGTCTCACCTTGAGGTTTATTCCCGTCAAGCAGGAGGAGCTTGTGAAAATGCTCTTTGATCATTGATTAGGGTAATACCATGCTTGATTATCAGCTCAAGTGCTGATTATTTTTACAATCACTTCCACAGTTGTTAAATTTCCCGTTTTTATTCCTGCTACTCATCTGAAAAAGTATTTTCATAACTACAGTCCTGAAAAATATCAAATGTCAGGTATCACTAAGCTGATACCTACAAACACAAAGTAGATGATCCTGGTGAAACAGAAAAGCTTGACGTAATCAGTGCATACACCTGAGTGACTGACAGTGATTCAACTGAACAACTGAGGCAGGAAAAGGAGAAGTAACAATACTTCAGATCAACATCAGGCTAAAATAGCAACTGCTTTAATCCAACAGAAGAGTAATTTCCTCTTGTGTCGAACACATCCCGGTCACGTTGGTCTTACTGCACAGTACCAGCCAATCACATGCACAGAATCAAGACAGACAGCCAGTCAAAAGTGTTTGCTTCTTTTATTCTCTACAAACAGACCATTGTGTATTGTTGTTTAGTGAGCAGGCTATTTAGTCAGTCTTCCTCAAACATGTTCCCTTCATTCTTTTAAATGTTGTTTTGGAACAGGAAGGCAGGCTGGGAGAGGAAAAAAGTAGCCAGTTTATTATGCAGCCAGATGTTGGCCAATGTAGCAATGATTGCTGGACGCACTGTTTGGCCCATTTGTCCTGACAAAATGTCACTCACAGCTCATCCTGAGCCAACACGGGCCATCTGAACTGGCTCCGCCTGCCAGCCAGCCAGTCAAACAGAAAGCATGTGAAAGTGGGCGGCAAAAGAACAAATAACATTGTGTCCATCTGCCCACCTTGCCAGCCATGGAAAAACATTGGTGCATTAGTGTGTGCATGTGTGTGTTGCAAGTCAGGGCACTGGAGGAGTTTCTCAGACCTGATTCAAACAACTTCTTGGTGATTTCTCTGTGACATCAGCGGACAAATTACCACCTAAGACGAACTGATACAACACCACATGAGACAAGAAGTGATCTCTTGTTTGTTTGCTTTTTGATAAATCTTCTTTTTATCAGCACAAACAACATGGTTCATGTCAAATTATCCCATCTAACTGCCCATCTTTCCATCATTTACAGCTGTTGTGTGAATCGTCTGTTCAGCTGTGGGTCCACATCATAGCTCATTTTTATCACCTCTGTCCAAACGGGCTGTGATGGCTGCCAGTGTAGGAAAATGAAGCACAACTGATTGAGCTGCTGTGACACAACTGATTTATGAGAGGAAATGTTCCACGGTGCTACACTGTTTTTGTTTGCAAATACCAAAAATGTTATGATTTGCATGCTTAACTTGGTTCATTCACTCAGTTGCATCAGTTACAAGTTATCAAAAGTTTTATCTTATTTGTGAAGTAACCCACCGCTACAGCGGAGGGAGAGCCAATTCATCTGCTTTCAGAAAGAGATCACCTCGACAAACAATCAATCACCAGTGATGCTGACAGTTCCCAGCCCTTTGGCTTGTGTACTTTTACTGCTTTTCGTGTTAGCTCATCCACCCGCCTCGCTGCACTTTCTCCCTGCCACATGACCTGAGAAATGCTGTATGTACTACCTTACTGTCACCAAGAAGCAGGATTTGCATGCACTGCCTACCACACTGCCAGGAGTTACAATAAAACCTCTGGTGGCGTCACCGCGTACTTTGACATGTTCAAACGTGTGGCGGATCCCTGAGCACAGAGAAAGACTTAATAACATGTTTGTCAGGGGAGGAGCGTTGCCTGTAACAAACTGCACTTAACTGGACTCAGCTGGGCTCAGTCCAGATACTCTGGGGTGTTGAGTAACGTAGCTCAGTGGTCAAAATGGACAACTGGAAACACACTGCAACGACAAACTCTGCCAAAAAAATACACTCTCATACTAGCAAGTAAAGTGAAATCCCTATTACAGTCAAATGCCTTTTTCTAAACATAGTCATTGGCCACTTTTTTACATTTTACTTCTTTTGTCCACAGAAAAGATAAAGTGAGATGAGGCAGGTCGACGCAGCAGCAGACTCTGGGGGATCCTTGTGGTAACGTGAACTATGCACCTCCAGTGTTCCTTGTTTCTATGTTAACCAAGCCCTTGTCACATGACAACTCATTGTCTCCACATCAGTTGTTCCTGTCTATCTCTCTGCTGTCAACACCAAGTAAAGACAACAATGCCAAAAAAAAAAAAAACTGAAGCGTTGCCGTCTTTTTCCCCTCTTCTATTACTCAACATGGTGAATATGCAAAAGTCAGCACAGAAGGAAAACAACCTGCTCCTGCTTTGACCTTACAGACTCACCCCTCACTCACACACACACACACACACCACAAGGACAAACCCATTCCCACACTCATTATATCCACTTCTCTCTTGATACTCCTGCGGGAGGCATTTGCTCACTTTTGCGCAATAACTGGCACAGCGAGCGTGAATACACCGCAGGAATTTGCCCTTGGTTCCCTTGTCCCACTGCAGCCAGCACAGCTCAAGCTTGGCAGTGGGACATGTCCCCAGATTGTTCCCTTCCCAACCAGCCCAACACCGCATCCACTGATGAATGCAGATTCAGGAATGCAGAGGAATGGACCTCACCCTCGGTTTACACAACAAGCCATACTCTGTTAATGATTAGTTGTTTGAATTCTTCTTTAAGAGAAACTTTGACCCTTGTGATCTCTAGACAAATATGCAGTGCGTCCACACAGTTCAGTAACTGGCATTAAGTACGAAGGGAGGACTCGACCTGCCAGGTTTGATGGTAATCAACTGCAGGAATGTCTGATGACTGCTAAAATGCTGAGTGGCCTAATAAAAATGCACAATTCAATGCACGGCATCCCGTCACACCACTAGAAAGTATGCCAGTCATCTGACTAGTTAGTGAATAAGATACATTGCGTAGCCTGGTTAGCACTGTGCACACGCACGTACACAAACACCCTCTTCATCATTCCACACTGGTAAGTAATGGTTCCTCTAATCACCCTTCATTACACAGCCTCTCCACTCCCTTATGAGAAATCAGAAGGTAAGAAACTGCTGTACGAGAGGTTTAGTGTTGTATAACAGGCCCATGTGGTCTTGAGAGTATGTGTGATGTACATTTCATTATGATTGTATGTGCATCCCCTATATCCAGTTCCTATGTAGGATATACAATGACTTGAAGCTGCCTTTAAAAAAGGTGGGGAGGTCACCTTGGTCTGATTAATATTAATAGCCAGCACTCAATGCAAGCCGACAGAAAAAGTTGCGCACAGGTAGCGAAGTATCCCTGTGAACACTGGCAGCTTAAAGAACATCTCAAGCAGGGGGGAGAAGTTGGATGGAGAGTCGATGAAGAAGGGGCAGGAAGAGTGGCGTTGCTTTCATGACAAAGGAGGAAATGACTGGGGTTACAACTATGCCCAAGAGCAGGAATATGCATTGCTGGATGCACCACATGGTGCTGAGTGGTTTACTGTTAGTTGGTGTCTCAGGACTTCAGCAGAACAGAGCTGCAGCTGGTTAAAATGTGCAGAGCAGCAAGTGGGCGTTTAGTTCAGTGCAGTGAACCGAGTGTGGCTACAAAAACGTGTATGTTTCAGGGCTGTGGGAAGAGAATGATCGTAAGCGATTGTCAGGCCAGATATTACAGTCAGTCTGCATATACATCAGGGTGTGTTCAACACTGTATTGATAATGATGGCAGTCTTGTGTGGTTTAAACATCTATGTCTCATGCACTTCTCCAGGCACTTTGGTTTTGATGTGTTACTCAACTTTCCTCTCGCACTGAGCTGTCAGACAAGCACTGCCACAGGACATGTGATTTACAAAGCAATGAGAGACAATCTGTTAAGATGCTGAACTCCCATTCACTCTCTCTTTAACTTATTGATTAACCACTGCTTTTTAATATGGCTTCAAATCCACTTCAGGTTTGAAGACACTGCCAACCACGCAAAAAACATATTTCACCAGCAGACCATGGCTTTCAACTCCTGCTTATCCAACCTGCCAAGAACTGAATCTAGCAACAAACCAATGGTTAAATGTAGAGATAATGAATCACAGCTGCTTTTGAGGTAAATTATCCATATATTGGCCTTGAACACCGAAGTATCGGTCAGACTTTCCAGTAGTGAGCAGCAGCAGAAACTCGCCTGTAGCCTCCACCAGTCTTATCGGCCTTCACCCCAGCCAGCCAGCCAGCCAGCCGAGCAGGCAGGCAAGTGGGACAGGGGCGCTTGATAACGCCCTAAACCCTTCAAAAACAGCGTGTGACGGCCTGCTGGATAATATCTGCTCAATCACTACTTAGATTTTTTTTTTTTTTTTTTTGCAACAATGTGGCGCCCCATTTCCGCTCAGGGAGGGAGAAGTGCCGGGAAAAAATGATTACCTTTGACAGAGTGAAAGCAGCAGCTAATGTTAGACACGGGCTTGGCTCCAAGACTTTCTCATTCAGTGAATTAGGGTGGAGGCAATCAGCATTTAGGGAGTGAAACGCAGCGGCTTGTCACTGAGGAGAGCCAGGGACGAGCTAAGAGGAGAGGCGAGCTGGCTGACATGAAGTGGGGCACTTGGGTGCAGCTGCGGGGTCTACCGAGCAAAACCAAGGCCCGTACTCAGTCTCTGACCTCCACTCCCCATCCATCCCTCCCCTGCCATTTTCTTTCTGCCCGCCGCCGCCGCCTCCTCCTAGCCCGGCTCGACTCGGCCCAGCTGGGCCCGACTTTGGTGGCCTTACCTTCCTCTGCTGTTTCTCCCAGGCCGGGTCCAGCAGCAGATCCCGGTCCCAGTCATTCTCCTGCTCCATGTAGGTCTGCGCCCCGCCGGCCGAGGATTGGTTATTGGCAGCGTGATAATCTACCATGTCAGCAAAAGAAACCTGAGTACGCCACAGAGAAACTGTCAGGGGAAAAAACCTACAAAAATAAAAAAGAAAAAATGGGGGAAATAACGACGGCCCAGGTCAGAGAGGTGGGATAGGGAGCGATACACGACCGAGGGAATTGTCCTTCTTTACTCGCCACTTCCAGCCGTGAGTGTGTTTTTTAATATGATGAATACCCGGTGTGTGTGCAGTCAGAAAATCCTCGCTGCTGCTGTGAGAAGAAAAGCTTTCCCTCTGAACGGTGTGGCTGCTGGGAGGAACCAACTCCGACAAGCTGTACGCACCTAGGCGGGCCGCTTCCGGTGTGACCTTTCAAAATAAATCACCTGCGTGTTTTAACTTCATTGATCAGCGACCACTCCACCAACGACCTCTCTGTTCTGTGTTTATGTTGTTGTTAATTGTTATTTTTTGTGTTTCTTATTAGAAACACAAGTCTTTTTGAGAAACACAAATAATAACTTTTTTTCTTGTCGCTCAATAGTTTTACTCATTTAAAAAAATAAATAAATAAAAATAAATATATATATACCCATTTCCATTCAACCATGCATGGAAAATGACAAAAAGATATATTTAATCAAATTTTGAAAAGACTTTAATGTCCCCTAATATCTATGCATTCATTTTTGTACTTCTATTTAACATCTTTATTATTTTTTATTTTATTCAGGCTACTATACGTTTGTGGCAAGAGCTTCGCTTGATACAAAGAATGCAGTCCAGAATTTCACTTAAAACTCCCCATGACCTTTTTTCCCCTCGTTTTCTTTCTTATATATTTTTCTTTAGATTGTCCGACCTCAGATATGTGATTTATTTTAAAGGCATCATCACCCATTTCCGGATATAAATGGCTGTAACTTTTTCATCTCCAGTAGCTTTCATAGGCCCGGACAACTCATGAATATTCATGTCAATTTGAACGTGAGCTGCTGAAACAATAAAACATTATCGATATGAAATATTGATACGGTGAAAACATGAAGTCGTTAAACGTGTCTCACACTCTTTGTTCATTAACTCTCATTTTAGTGACTTCACTGCAAGTTTCGCCAAGCTTTGCGTTGAGCTATTACAAAACTGTGAAAGTTTCTGATTTAAGATTTTCTTTGAAGAAATGTATTTAATACAAGAGTTTATGTTGCAGGTAAACTGGTCATGGTATCTGCCTTAAAGAGGAAGCTGTCACATCACTTATATGTCAAACCACAACTGACCATTTTGCAAACTATGCTGCTGCAAACTTGGGTTTAATTTTCCTCTTGCTCCGGTGAGCCACTGGTTTCCATTCATTTCTGTCTTGTGTGAAAACTCTTAACTCTATCATTGAATCTGTCCATTAGTTACAAGTTAGCACTGAGAAGCTTTTTTTTTTTTTTAATAACAGTGTTACAGTGCAATGAAACAATTAGGAGGTAGAATGAAGTAATGGTAATTTTAAGCAGCAGAGGGAAGGATGATATTCTTCAGTGACTATGCCATTGCGGTTAAAGAGTTTACAACCAGTGTCATGACCTCTCGGAGCATCACACGACCATGTTGTGGGGTCAGAGCAGCCATGACTGGACAGGGAATGGAAATGTTTCTATGATTATTATTTTGTTTGGGGCTAGTCGCTCTTTTTCACTTGTATAATATCAGATCATGGTCAGTGTTGCAGCCTCCTCTGATAAAGGAAAATCAATCTTTACTGGATGATTTGTGTGCAGCTTGTAACCATCAAGGGGTTGTGATCTAAGCCGTTTGAGAACCACTGATCCAAGGTGCTGATCTCATAAAAATTGAAAGCCTGAGCTGCAGTGTCATCCATTACCTCTGCCACACAGAGGCACAGGCTGGTTTAGAGGGTGACTGTCCTGCCTGCAGGAGCCACCTACAGAAGTAGGTCATCCTCAGGCTGTCCTGGTCAATTAGCATCACTGCAGCCCAGAGCAGCATATAGACTGAAGCAAGACCATGCTTCAGCTTTGATGCTGTCATGTGATGCCATAGAGCAACTCTGCCACTAACAGCTCTGTGATTGGTCACAACAGGCCTGAGTCATAATTATAGCCTGGTCTGGGCTCATTAGCAGGAAAAGACACTTATGAATAGCCTGTTTTCATTTTCTTTTACAGAGGCTCCGAATGTGCGGCTGATGTTTACACAGGGGGTGATGGTATGCAGGCTGCAGTACATTCTCATGGATCGTCTACAATAATTCATTTGTGTGTAATCTTACAGAGAGAGTTAGTTCACCTAAAGTACAAAAACCAGATTATCTAACTAAAAATGAGAATCCCTGTGAAAACTACCTCTTTTAGCGTACCAGCAACACTGTCTCTTGAAATAGATGCTGCCAGTAAAATATTTAAATCTCACGTGAGAAAGCGGTGAGCACCACAAAATAAAAAAAAAGAAACGCATGAATACACACCAGAGGAGAAATGTGAGAAAATAGAAGAAACGGTTCATTTCTCTTCACTGCAGTGAGGAACATTTGAATTAAAAATGTTAATGTCCATATGTGAACATGGACTTTGTGTTTCAAGACACACTTAAGACGTATAGTTTGATGTTTTGGGGAGTAACTTGAACCTTTAAGTTCATGAAATGGTTTTTTATTATTTATCTTACATCTCTGTGAAACCACCCACCGGCTGAGGCCACACATCTACCAATGTTTTAAATGTACTGTATTGGCTTTTATTTTTAAATGAAGCTGTGGGGGCAGAAAAAGAAAGAGCAGAAGAAAGACAAAAACAAAGGTGTTTATCAATATAGAAATGCAATGTCAGTTGTAAAAGAGACAGGAAAAGCGACAGTATTTCAGGGCAGGGCTCATGTACATCTACCGCATACTGCCCTAAAAATCTGTTTGAACTAACACAGCAGCAGTGCAACAGGATATTGAACACACACACACACACACACACACACACACATGCACATACTCACGCACACAAGCTCTGGTATTTGTATCTCTGACTGCTCTCTCTTTAAAGAATGCTACTGGAAGACGGATATTTACACATACCAGACTTTAGAAAAGAACAGAGGATCATTTCTCAAAATATCCCCTGTGGTGGTGGGGGTCACTCACTGACAGACCCTGCAGAAAAGATACAGAGGGAACATATAGAACTGATCCAGTGGAGGATACATTTTTAATCATGACCTGGTCAGAAGGACAGGCCACATGATGAGGAATGAATGCAAAGGTAAACAGGATATACAGGACCAACGAAACTCATACAGCACACAGTTAAACTGAACATTTGTGACATTCCTCTAAGTTATCCCTGAGGTCAGAGGTCACCAGCAGATTTGTCTTTGTTTTGGGGGGGGGGGTTGGAATCTGACCTCTTTCTTATTTCTCTAAATTAGCATGACTTATATATTTGCATATAACAGCACGAAAGGAAAAGCCCCACCCAACTGAAAATATGAAGAGGACTCTTTCTGTATTCAAATATTCTTTATTCAACCTGAGTTTTCATAAAACAAAGCCCAACATTTTGTCAGAGGTAAACAAAAGCAATGGGTTCAAAACCATTTTACACACATTTTCATGAAATCGTGTCTAGGACAATCCTGGGTAGAAATGAAGCACTGTTTGATTGTCAGCGTGTTGCTCAGAACTGTTGTTCACATCAGCTTTAAGGCATGACACTAATAAAGAAATACATGATGGAGGATGATTCGGAAAAGATGAACTGAATTAACAATAAACTGCTCTGTGTGGATATTATTGTTTGAAGCCATTATAGGACCAGTGGTATGTGCAACCATTTACACAATTCTGCTGCCACTGGCTGAAGTGTCACTAAGTCAGTGAATCATAAACTTCTCTTTTCATCACAGCAGCTCATCTTTGATGTTTGACCCCTGAGGTTTCCATGACAGAAAAGACTTCTTATTATTGTTTCACTACACAAAGGCACTGTGCAAGAGAGGAAATGAATGGAACAAGACATCTGAGTACAAAACCTGTCTTCTGTTTGCTACATGTGTCATGTGTACAAAATCAACACTACATATTAAGATCAAGCAGGAAAACAGCGGAAAACACAAATGAAGCAAATCCTGCTGAATCTGTCCGACCAGACCACGTCAGTTGTACATGGTCATTTGAAGCCACTGGAACAAATAAGAAAACATTTAGATGAAGTTCTTCTGCTTTAATGACAACCCTTCATCAATATACAGTACATTATTTTTGTGTTTGACGGCGTCAATAAAGACCAGGCCAAACTGAGATGCAGATAATAGAGCAATTCATATTTTATAAAAACTAAAAGCACATATATATATGTGCGATATACAGGATGTATGACAGCATGTCTGTGTCCATACCTGTCTGTAGTTCACAGTTACACTTCCCATGCCCACAGGGTCGTACAGATGAAATTTGTCTGCAAAACAGAACAAAGACACACAGTTTATTTTATTCTAGCTGACTTCACTGTGTCAGGAAGTCCTGCATTAGTTTCTGTGGACTGACTTGACTTTAAGAAGCCTGTGCAGCTGAAACTTTTCTGAACACTCATGGTACTGACCTATCCTGCATGGCAGCTACCACCCATCTGGCCGTGACACATGCCAAAACAAATTATGTAAATTTTTTTGAGTCACTGTTGCCAGGTCAAACCATAATGTTAACTTTGGCATCTGATTTTAACTTTGGAGAAAGGTACGTATGATAGTTTAAATGTATAAATGTCAGATGGTCAGTAACAGTCTTCATCTAGTTGTACTAAGACATTAAAAATCTACCATAATACCCAGGAGGATTGTTCCATTCTGATGCACATGTTAAAATGAGCTGACACGTATCCCACTGATGATGTTTTGTTTGTTTGCTGTTTTGCAGTGAGACGTGTACATTTGCCTGTAAAGACTTGAAGTAAAACACTCACACAGGTCACTGAGCCACTTTGTTTACGTGTGTTATATCTGTGTATCATGGGATTAGCTGCTTTCTGTATTTACTTCTCCATCTGTCTTTAACATCAGCATTTAGTTTTCATTTGAAATGCATGTCCCCACCATTTTTAAAGCAAAAGTTTAAAATATATCCACTTACTGTTTCATTTTGATACTAGAAAATGTACATGAACAAATTCTTTTTACTTTATTTTATTTGACAAACCCTGTGGCTACCAAAACGTCTCGTTTGTTAATAGTTATTTACTGATTTATTTTAATTTGTTGATGTTGATCTGTGTGATTATCTTTTGCTTGTTTTATTTCTAAAAAATAATGTTAAGAATTGACAGGTTGCACAAAAATAATCTGTTGCAAAGACCTTGCACAGACGGCTCTCCAAATATTCATGCCTTTGAGTCTTTCCAGTCTCCAGCATCAAACATGCTCTGTGCTGTTTTCTGTTCTGACTTACACAGAACATGAAAGTATCTCTTCCTCTCATGTCTCCTCCCATCTTTTTCCCACGCCTTGCTGCGTCACCTCACACATCCTCCCCTCCCCTCTGTTTCTCCTCCTCTGTCCTGCTTCACATCATCTTCTTATTGTCCCTGTGCCTGTTTGATGTGTCTGCATCACATCATATTGTAAATACAGACACCATACCAGTAGGAACTACACATGTTGGCCCTGCAGAGGTTATTACCAGCAGATTATCCATCCATCCATTGTCTATAGCGCTGATCTGTGCTACCCCTAACCCATCTGACGTGGAGTGAGTGCGGTGTACACCCTGGACAGATCACCAGTCTATCACAGGGCCACACTAAAGGATATGCCACACTAAATTATTTAGGACGTGAACAGTAAGTTCTTAAGTTAAGTGACTTAAACATGTTTTATTTCATCCAGTTCTTGTGAATTTTGAATATAGTGTCAATGTGCTAAAGTGCCCCCCCCATGCTTACTGATCATGCTCTCCAGTTTCATCAGCAGGTACAGGAAGCCAGGGTAGCTGATGGTCAGGTCAGGCTCTGTGTATCTCAGTCCAACCAGCTGCATCACCAAATCATCCACCTTGATGCCTAAAGCAGAGACAGACCAATCAGAATAGATCGCTATATTCAACATGTGCAGTGACAGTGGTCAGGACATGAGACATTCAAGTGTCAGCCTCTAAAAAGTTGCCGCTGTAAACATTTACTTGGAAAAAAAATAAGTAAAAGGACAAAAATGAACTTCTTAAAACGTGAACGCCATCAGAGAAGCAGAGGGAAAGAGAGGTGCTTTTGCTCCCCCTGTTGGTCAAACCTTTTTTGACAGTGGGTGTAGCTGAGCGCTAAAGCCATGCACATGGGCTAAGAAGAAATGATTCAAGTTCAGATTTGTTGATGTCATTGTGCGCCCTCAGCCCTACCTGCTGCCTTCAAAGCAGGAGCCACCTCTTGATACTCAAGGTGTTGGGTTTTGTTCTTGTCATATACCAGGAAGATATCCTTGGGACAGATTAAACACAAGATGAGAAACTGCACACACTCTGACATAATGCCATAAGTCACACAAACGGTCTCAAGAGTCATGCTGTGCATTTTTGGTCAGAACTGTGCTTGAAATTCAACAACAAGTTAAAGCTTTAAGCTGTAGGGTTCTTTTTTTACTGATCACACACACACACACACACACACACACACACACACACACTTCTCAGATTTTTTTGAATGGCAGTCTTGTTGCTGTGCAGTGCCCACTACACAGCATCTTAATGTTAACCATAAGAAAAAGAAAACACGGGAAAGACACCATGTGATAAACTGCTCCTTAACAAACTGGTGATGTTAGTGTTGTGGTATGTTGATAACCTTACCGTCCACCTCCTGATCTTGTCCCACAGACTCTGGAACTCTGGCCAGTTTAGCTGAGCGATGCCCTGAGTCTGAATAAAACACAAGGTCAAGGAAATTACCAAGAGAAACCCCTGACAGTTCTCCCAGCAGTTGTTGCTCTCCTTCATACAGTGCTTAGTGTTGATAAGTGTTTTTAATCTCTGACACTGCGTGTGCTTTTTTGTGCAGGATACATCCATGAGGACCACCAGGCTCTTGCAGTGCTCCAGGGCCAGGTCCTTCTCACTGCCGGCCAACACTGAAGATGACAAGGAACATAATTAGTGAACGTTTTAACACGCATAATGGTGTAAAACAACAGTTGTGAACATGTGTGTTGAATTTTGCACTTTGAGATGTTTCTAAAGTGGGTTTTAAATACTGCTGGTAGTAGATCTGAAGTCAAGTCAGGGGTGGGAGCAGCAGCTCTGCTGAACAAATAGTGCCATGAACACTTCTACTGTAGATGTCTATGATATAACATGATTACAGAGGAATCCCGGCCAAACATGATACTAAAATCACAAGAGGAACCCTCAGTAGAAATATTAAAAGACTTGTGACTCCTCGCTAAAGGAATTGAATTTCATTTAATGAAAAAAACACGACTGAGCAAGTCTGTGAGTTCACCCAAGGTACCAGCCACAGACATGACTGACCTCCTCCCTGTATGGCCTCAGTCAGGAGTCCATGGAGGTGCAGTGGTTTGCAATACCCCTTCTGGTGACACAAAACAGGAAACAGTCACAATATAGAACATAACGGTCAGTCTAACACCATATTCAAAGTACAGTTCACAGTACATCACATTTTGTCCTTTAAACCAGTAAAGGCACATAATATTTATTACTGGTATTAATCTGCTGGGAGTAGCAGGCAGGGCTTAGTTCAGAGAATATATTTTAAATGAATTATTGTCTGTCCAATCTGTGAGAGAATACAGGTATTTTCCAAGCTTTCAAGCTTTCCAGCTTGAAGTGAAGTTAAAAACTCTTTGCATTTGTTACTTAAACCAGTGGTTTTCCAAAGTGGGGGCCACCAGGAGGCGCTAGGGAGTCCTCGGGAATTGGAGGGAAGTTGAGAAAAAATGCAAATAACAAAATAAAATCATATTAATAACCAAATATAATTTACAATAATATAACGTATTGAAACATTATTTGCAATGCTCATCTTTCTAATTGGCTGCCTGTCATGATTTCATAAACTGTGAATCTTGACCTTTGCTCCTGACATCAAGCCTCAAACTCGGTGGGTTTGCAAAGGGGGTCTCCGGCCCGCCACTAATGCTCTTTGGGGGGCCTCGGCATGGAGGAGTTTGGGACCCCCTGAGTTAAACCAGCAGCTGTGTGGAGGTAAATCTCACCTTGCTGCAGTGCTTCTTGAACAATTGCATGACAGATTTATGTGAAGGAAGAGCGGCCTGGTGAGGAAATGATGGCTGCAGAAAGAAAAGAGTCAGAATTAAAAACAAGCCTTCATTATGTATTGAGCTTTGCAGGGGATCAATCTAGGATTTAGACTAAAAAATCTACCCCCTGAGTGTCGAGTATTGCTGAGGGTCGATACATAGGTACTGCTCTGTCATTAGAGAAGAATTATGGCAACATTGTGCAAGCTGGCACTTATCCTGGCATCTTCTGCGTAGGAGGTGTGAACATGTTTAAACAGATCACCAGTCTATCACAGGGGTAACACAGACAAAGGTCCTGAGACATCAATCTCCAATGATAGAATCGCAAGCTCTAAGCCCAGGTTTGAATACACACAAAATGCATCCACCCACCTACACAGGGCCTGGATAGCTCAGTCGGTAGAGCATCAGACTTTTAATCTGAGGGTCCAGGGTTCAAGTCCCTGTTCAGGCGGCAGATGTTTTAAGATGTTGAAATCAGTCTTCATACTGAAGAACAACCAGCAACATAATGGTAGTCATAGATCTGAATAGGAATCTCTGTTCTCATTCAATTTCTATGATGATGTGGACTAGTCAAATTACAATGGTGAACAGCGTTGTCATAACCGTTCTCCTTTCGAGTTCTTTGATAATAACCTGCTGGAGAACAGTTCTTAAACTGAGCTAGGCCTGTTTTAAATGGCAACAATGATGTTACTTACTTTAAATTACTATAAGGAAACACGTAGTAAAAACATCACAACCTCAGAACCAGTGACTGTACTAATATTAAAATGTGCTTTTTCAAAATCATTCTCCTAATTTTCCAATGTTTCAGTATTTCGATTTCCAAAAAAATATTGATGGATTTGTTAAAGAAAAAGTCTCATTATCTTAACCAGGCTGCTGTTGAAGTGAAGTTTACAGGTCTTGGTCAGGGCCTGGATAGCTCAGTCGGTAGAGCATCAGACTTTTAATCTGAGGGTCCAGGGTTCAAGTCCCTGTTCAGGCGGAAGAAGTTTTAAAATGTTGAAATCAGTGGTCATACTGAAGACCATGCAGTAACATAATGGTAGTCATAGATCTGAACAGGAATCTCTGTTCTACTCTCATTCAATTTCTATGACTGTGAACTAGTTAAATTACAATGGTGAACAGTGTCGTCATAACCGTTCTCCTTTCAAGTCTTTGATATAAACCTGCTGGAGAACAGTTCTTAAACTGAGCTAGGCCTGTTTTAAATGGCAACAATGATGTTACTTACTTTAAATTACTATAAGGAAACACGTAGTAAAAGCAGCACAACCTCAAAACCAGTGACTGTACTAATATTAAAATGTGACTTTTCAAAATCATTCTTGAAGAAATAGTCTCTCCTTGTCTTAACCAGGTTGCTGTTGAGGTGAAGTTTACAAGTATTAGCCAGAGCCTGGATAGCTCAGTCGGTAGAGCATCAGACTTTTAATCTGAGGGTCCAGGGTTCAAGTCCCTGTTCAGGCGGAAGTTTTAGGTTACGCTATTGGCTAGTCACTTCCCTGACAGTTATCTGTCAGTTTCACTGGGTGAAGAATAATGCAACTTGTTTCCTACCTCTGTTACAGAAGAGTCGTGTGGCGCTGGGCTGTGAGCTGGACTGAAAAAATAATTGAAACACATCACAACCATCTTACAGCAAATATCACTCTTATGATTTTCCCTTCATTGGTCTTGGCATGGTATGTGAGGCACATGTTTTACATTCTTTTACTAGCTCTGGAAGTACAAAACATACACAGTCTGAACCCCTCCATCCCCACATCAGTCCATGACTCACCTGACTGTGTTGCCCTGTTCGGCCAGCACTCGAAGGAGAAATGCTCCCTGCTGATTGTGCTCTGCAGTGGAAGCGATGATGATGTAGCGACCTGGTTTTAGCTCACCACGAAGAACAACCTCACGACGTGAGGAATAATGAGGGCTGCAGCGGACAGGGCGAGCTGCATGCAGATCCTCACGTGACAGGAATGTCTTAGTAGGATGGGCCTGCAAAAAGAGAACAGATTTGTAACACTTGCAGTGAAGCCAATCAGTTCAATTATAGTTCAGTTGTCTAACTCTTAACACTCTCTAGGCAAACTTTGCACTTTCTTCTCTACAGTTGCCATTTACTTCAAGGAACTTAAAACTTCTTCCGCCTGAACAGGGACTTGAACCCTGGACCCTCAGATTAAAAGTCTGATGCTCTACCGACTGAGCTATCCAGGCTTCAAACAATAGATAAACTGTACCTGAACTGGATCTACATAGATCAACAAAGTTTAGTTTACTTTGTTCAATGTGGAACCCAGTCATTCAACCTTAACTAATATTTTAGTTCACAGCGAGGCTCCAGGAAGGTTCGTAGAAAACAGATCTGTATAAACACTGTGATTCAGAAAGCTCTGGATTGCTTCACTGCAGATTCATTTGTGACTGTATTTGTCAACATGTGTGAATAGTTGTTTGTATGTATGCACAAGACCAAAGATAGAGGTAGAACTGTTTAAGGCTATATCTACTTCCTAATTAGTCATGTGGTTAACAGGCAGGACTACTTCCTGCCTGTTGCAAGCAGGTTAAAAGACCTTCAGCTGATCAGAGACTTGAACCCTGAGCCCTCAGATTAAAAGGGTTACTGGGACACAGTCTGTCCAAACCTCCCTCGTGCCCTGTCTTTCATGTCTCTCTTCAGTGTCCTACATTAATAAAGAGAAAATGCCCCCCAAAAAACTTAAAAGTGTGTGTGTGTTTGTACCTTGTAAATATACAGGGCCATGGCAAGGTCTATGCCTCTGCGTCTCTTGTGTTTTTGCATCAGAGCCAGAACGAAGGAGCAGGTGTCGTTGGAGCCTGATCTGTCCACCTCTGACAGTATGAAGGAGAACTGAGGGTTCTGCCAGAACGAACCTGGACACACACACACACACACACTTTTAGTACCGTGCTATTCTTTATACTTAACTTCATTAATGACAACTGATCAACACAAATGTTAGGCACTAGCTTTGTTTACATGGGTCCAAAAATCCTAATTATAATCAGATTATAAGGTCAATCAGATTCAAAATGTCTCATGTAAACACCTTAGCAGATTCGATTCACCCGGATCTGATTAAATTTCCAATCAGATTGAAAGAGGGAGTCTATGCCGATTGATAATCAGCGTGATGCCACATATAAACGGCTGAATAGAGTGGATTCGGTCGATAGAGTGGATAACTCATTCTGTGCATGTGTGCCCTAGTATGTAGGAGTCACGTATTGACGTTCGCGGGAAATAGGAAACAGGAAATAGGAAAGTCATACCCAATCATAACAAACATGGTTGTATAAACAAAAAACTTGGACAGTCAGATTGAGGAAAACACTGCATGTAAACGCAGCTACTGATACACAAACAAATTCAGAAAACATCTTCATCAATTTGAAAAAAACACAGATAAACAAATACACTGCACATTAAGTCCTACAACGCAAGGTTTCCAGGGGACCCTAAAAACAATGTCCCAAGCTAGGACACGTTGTTCAATGTCCAATTCTGACTTTAGAAGTTAAAAGCTCTGAACAACAAAAGTGAATAGCATCATCTAAATTGAATTCAATTGCCATGAAACTGTATTTGATCCTGAAATCTGAACTCTCTCTTCTATTTGTATTTCTTTCTGTTTGTATCATCATTTGCCTCACCCCCATTGTGTGAGCCTCCCGCTGTGACATTCGGCACCCAGTTCCCATGATGCATTGTGTAGCTCCATGGCTGCACACCGGGGCCTGGATCTCTGAGACTGTCAGTCAGGTAACACACCTCCATCAAATCAAATTGATGTTGGAAGTCTGACACTGACATCCTGAGGGACACAATAACAGACAGGTACGTTTTTGCTTTTATTCTGTAGGCAGAGAGAATGAGAGCGAGAACAGTGAGAAAGAGGAGTTGAACCATGGCTACTACACCTTCATGGTAGTCATGCGTTCATGAAGTCAGTAGTGAGCAGTTTTAAAGCAGCTGTCTTTGCATAGTGTTGTATGACTGTCTATCAAGATAACGGGCTGCCTGCTTCTTCCTTTCTCTCTGCCTTGACATATCATAAATAAGAATTACTACCTAAAATCTTCAGGCCTCCATCAACCTGTCAAGTTGCAGGAAATCCGGTCATAAACTGCCTTTCCTGAGTCAGAGCACTGAATCATTGCTGCTTGCAGTCTTTTGGGCTCTCAGGGCCACTGTATGTTACAAAGACATTGTGTTCACTGGGCGTGTGGACAGAAAACCTAAAAACATAATGCCTCGGCATAAGCATGTGTACAAAAGAAAAGGAGACTTTAACGTAAATGGACTTGTTTGCCCTGTTCTTCCTGTTGTGGGGTAGACTCACGTCAGAGGTGGATGTATAGATTCAGAAGCAGCAGTGCTGTGTGCCAAATGCTCATGCCCGGTGACACCGCATACTCACCAGAACTCCCCGTCCTCCCGATTGACTCTTTTGAGTCGTCTCTGCTCCTCAGTGCTCACTGTGGACCACTCTGGACTGCAGAGGGACATAACAGACATGAAGAGAGAAGCAGAGACATTTATATATATATATGACTTCACTTCCAACTCCACCACATTCTCAGGAAAACAACAGGTGTTATGTTATCCCATGGCCTCAGATGCATCCTCTACATCAATATGTCAAGACAACAACAGATAGAACTGTTATTCTAATCAAAGCTGACTAACTAACACTGACAGTCTCTCAGTACTGTTTCTGCATTTGTTGCTACCTTTCTGTTTTCAAGTTGTGTTTTCAACTCTACCTTGTGTACCTCAATTTGCATTTTAAATTTGGCCTTAAAGCCAGACAGAGAGGAGGTGCTTCACTGCCCCTCCCTCAGGCAATGGTGCACTGAAAAAAAACTGTACACCCCACAGTCACCACAGCCTTTGAACCCATGGTACTGTCACCTGGAGGTTGCTTTAAAAGTGTCACTGCAGAAGTCCCTGCAGCTTGGATTTGTTGTGCACATATACTGCACTGCTATCTTCTAACCATCTCTCCACACCCTCACACCCTGTCTCTCACATTCTGAGTTTAGTTTAAACTCAGGTCTGCACATGTGTATAACGCTGCAGCTTCATAACTGACTTTTCTTACATTTATCTGGTGAAAGTCTGCATGAAATTAAATATATTTCCACATAGATTCTGGTAAATTGCTTCATGACAACATGATACATCTGAATTGCTACATGATAATTGGTGGCCCCTTAAAACACGTTATAATTATTTTATATTAAATGAATTATTTATGACTTTCATATCACTTGTGTTGTTTTCTCCACTGCTTTCATTACCAGGAAGTCAATTTACTTATTTGTAAGCATCAGATCCCTCAGTGGCCTGGTGTCACTGACGCATCACCACCTAATGATTCCTGGCCTGGTACCAACCCTTTCATGTCACTCCAGGGCCCCTCCCACTCAGTGTTGCCCCAGGGGTTGAGGATTCGAACCAAATCCACAGTGCCATGCGCTGTCTTTACCTGTCAGAGAGGGAGACGAACTGTGACTCATCCAAACATATCCAAAACTCAGGACTGCTTTTATGATATCAACAATACTATTGTGTGCTTGTGCTGTTGTTGCTTGCCAGAAGCTCTAAATTCACTTATATCTGTTTTTTTCCCCTTTAACCATAGTTTTCGGTTTGTCATGTAATTATTATTTGGGCATTTTTACAATTGAGTGATGCAAGCCACAGGTTGTTCAGGAGCCTTTGTGGTACCTTTGTGTGGTGCATATTAGTGATCTTTAAACTGCATTTCTACTGGTTTTAATATCCCAATTTGTTTGTTATTAAGAAGCGGACACCTCTGCAGATGATTCTGCTCCTGAACATCTGGTTCATAAGTTATCAGACAAACTTAGCAGCAGCTTCCAACTGTTCCCTGACATCTCTCTTTTTTCAAGTCCTAACCACTGGTTCTGTTTGATCTCCAACTAACTATGAAGGAATTCAAATGGTGAGAAGCTGACAGTGTGTGTAAACATTATCTATGGAAAGTTACCTTCTCTATTGCGGTCAAAGAGTACGCATGTCTGAACATGATCCCATATTCATTCCTTTGCTCCAGCTCACCCTGGAAGGAAAAAAAATCCACCCACAGTCAGGACAGAAGGAGCAGACATAATCACATGTCTTGTCACTTAAATATAATCCGCAGGGCAAACACGCTGTGTTGTGTTTCCCAGCAACATTTGAACTCGCCTAACCACTCCTTGTTTACTTTTCATGCTTTTTTAACTGTACCTTGGTGCTGGCGCAGTTGATGAGAGCCCCTTTAGACAGCAGATGTCTGAGGAGGCCTGGCAAGTCTCTCAGGGTGGCAATGTTCAAAACCTCAGTCACCCCACCTGTCATATCGACCATGGCCTCATGAGGGAAGCCCATGTCCAGAGCTCTGTAGCCTCCTTTTAACCTGGATAAGACACAGAGAGGACAAAGACATTGGGCAGTTTTCGGGTGGTAAACAGACAGGTAAATAACAAAGGGGTGAAGTTTTCTTGAGCATACAAAGGAAATTAAAGCTGGGGTAGGCAAGCCTGCAGCTCCCAGTATCTTTGACCAGTTAAGTCTATTCTGGTCCAAGGGTTCCTGATTGGTTGAAGGGCCGGCCATACTCTGTCCTAACAAACTGGAAGGACAGAGTAGAGCCTCCCGACAGAGTAGGGCCAGCCCCTCAAACAACCAGGAACCCCCAGACCAAAAGAGAATTGATTGTTCAAAGATACTGGGAGCTGAATGCTCTTCAGGCTGCTGCATAAAGAGACACAGAGAAACACTGTGATCACCCCAAACACAGAGACCTTTCCTCACTGATAGCTGAATGGGAAAACACAATTTTCTTTAAAAAGAAAAAAAAGTTAATATTTTGTTTTCAAAACAAATCCTGCCTACCCCAGCTTAAAGTTCCTGCGAAAGCTGTGGTAAACAGATGTACAGCTAGTCAGGTCTAAGAAGACACAAATGATTAAATTAAAATTGTTCTTCAAGTAAAGCCTCTGTGAGATCTGAAGATGATTAATGGTTATAAATAATATAGATAAATAATTTCTTTCGGAGCTACAAAGAATTGATGTAAGCAACAGTTTAACATTTAAGAGAAGCCTTACATGTGGAGGTTTTGCTACTAAATATAGTCTTTAACAACTTTAAAGAAAAAAGACGAAGGAAAAGCTAAAGCAGAGCACGACTGAGACTCTCTTCCCCTCAGACAGTCATGTACAGTAAACTCTACCCAGACAGCATAATAACCAAATACTATTTTTGGTCTTCATGATGACGAGGGTGATAAAAAGGTTTATTCTGAGGTTGGTGCTTGAAAACCATCACTGGCTCATTAAAAAGATTTATCTCCTCATCAGAATAAATGCTCAGCAATCTGCCAATTAGACTGTAACAGATCTGTAGTGGATGCTTCGACTTGATTAAGGCCAAAAGGGTTCCAAGGACTTGACAAGAATTTCCTCTTAGTACGAAATAGCAATGAGAGAGACTTAAAACCAGTGGCTTTCTAAGAAAGAGAGACACGAGGGAACTTCAGGAGAGGCACACTGTGAGAAATAAATCAACCAGAAAAAAAAGTGTAAACCGTAAACATCTGGTAAGCCAGAATCAGCTATTGATGTAGTTGGAAATGGATGGATTTTAATACCTTTCTACAGTTCATCCCTGCACCAACCACCTATTCACAATAAAAATGAATCAGGTAGAAAGTGGCTCAAGGCACAATTCAATTATGTCTCTGTCTGACACAGCTGCAATTTTCTCACATTATTTAAACAGCAAATAAACATGCACTTTTATTTTAAGAGTACTATGTATAGCTGTGTACAGCTTATGTTCTTTGACCTGGAAACCACTTTCCCACACTTTGAACACTTCTGTTTTAGATAATGTGATTAACTTAACTATAACTAACTAAGGACTTAGATGACTCACTTTGCATAGGCCTTCTCCAGCAGGGAGCTCCAGAACTCGTGTTTGTCTGGGGAGCTGAGGTAGATCAGTTTGTTGTTCAGCGTCGGCAACAGGTCGTCTATCCTCACATCCTCCCACTGACCGTACTGCCAGAACTACAGAGGCAGAGAGGGGAGGGACGTCCATTCACACTCACATCATCATCCCAGTTGCTGAGACTGAGAATTATAACCGAGGAGACTGACATTTGCATGACTGTGTTGCACAGACGTGTTAGACAAGTTACTTACACTGAAGGTGAAGCTACCATTGTACCCATTCTGGAAGCTCTGGTCAAGAGGCATGACCTTGCTGAGTAGAGATCTGTGCATGGCAAGAGATGCAATAGCAGAGAGTAACCAGCAGTCATCTGAGGAGGGCAGATCCATGCTGTCAGCAAGGTGGGTTTGGATTTATACACAATATACAAATAATTCACCCACATCAGCCTTTATTTTGCCATTGCTCTTTGTGCATTGGACAGGTGACTTATGGCACATGAGGTTGGAAAATATAACATGGGCGATCTGGATTTAACAAGTATTTTTCTTGCTCACATGTAACAACTGTTAGATCTAGATCTGCCATGGGATGTAAATAATGGAGGAGAGGCTTACACGTCAATGTTTGTTCCTGTCAGCCCACAGGGCAAACAAACACAGTGAGTTTTTGTTCTCTGCTATGTCACGGTATCATTGTATTTGTGAAGGAGCAACCTGGGCTTCAGGTTCTTCAGGACCCACCTCAAAGGGCTACAGCCCACAAAGCTTCAGGAGCTTAGCTTTGGACAGTGCAACTGCTCACATGTACTGTATCTACTACATTTGCTATCTTACCTACTTCAGGCTTCATCTTTGGGCCTTATAATGGGTCTGTCACAGATAGGTCGGCATCTTTGGACAATTCAGTTACTTTAGATTATCTACACTAGTTGTTTACTTACTGAGTCGTCCTTGGCGGATATCCAGACGTGTAGCTCCATCAATTATGAACTGAGGTGATGAACAGATTTCCTAAGAACAGCAAGGAGATTGATCAATGAAGAGTAAATAACAGGAAGGAGAGATAAGAAATAGATAGATAGATAGATAGATAGATAGATAGATAGATAGATAGAGGTTAGGGCTGGGCAATTGATCGAAAAATAATCGAAACCGAGATTTAGAGCCTCAAACCGACGTAATCCTGTCTGTGTCAATCCTCTCCTTCTTTGCTCATGTTCTCACTACACGCTGTTCGGGATGTGTGTGGGGGGTGGGGGGTCGACGACAGTGATGACACTGTAATCGGTCATTAATCGTATTCGAGGCAAAAAGATGATTGGATGGTAATTTGGATTTTTGCCATTATCGCCCCTCCCTAATAGAGGGTGGAGAAGGAAGAGGTCAAGCACATCTGAAAGCACAAAGCTGAATGGCATGACAGATAACTATTAAATCTTAGCTATCAGAACAACATGACATAAACTTGGCACGGTGTCCGTTCTTCTGAAGGCATACTGAATGACAGTGCTGTAACACTGTAATTCCTAGAGCCATCCAGAAGCAGTAACATCAGTGCAGATGCCAGCACAGTGAATTCAGGTGTACGGTGATATGGTATTTTTGTAATGTGTGATTAATTATTCTGAAAACCTCAGAGTGTATGATCATGACTCAGCCTGTCCTGTATGCTAGGGTTAGGTTATAAACAGGGTGGAGATAAGGTTTAACACAATCCAACAGCACCATAAACTGCAGCATCTCAAATCTGTACAATAACAAAACAAAAGGACAATGTACATTTATTGCAGGGCTGTTGTATACACTGTGCTCATTTTATCTATGGAAAGCCTTCAAGCATGCATTTGTCACTATAGATAAGATGAGGACAGATAGGGTCCTTTTGATACGTGACTGCTCAGAAATGAATTGACTAAAATGAAAAGTTGCATAGACTGTGAGATTAAAGGACAACTGTAGATAAAACGTGAGGAAGATAACACTTCAAACATCACCTAAAATGTTTATTCAGTCACAGGCAGTGTGGGATTTTACTTTCTCAAGCTAACAAAACAGGCAAATTAATCAAATAACATTTCAGTCAGTGTGCATCAATGTGCTTTTTTTTTTTTACGTGTGTGGGTAACAGACCATAGCGCCAGCTCAACAGGACTGACATCAGCGGGGCAGGAATGGTGTCAAGCTACACCAAATGGCTCACTGTTTAAGCCAAGGCTACTTGCCTTGCCACTCTATTGCTCTCAGTTACCCTGCTGTGTCAGTAAGAAGAAAATACTAAAAGGTATTAGATGTCCAAGTTCTATTGAGAAATAATTTAGAAAGCCAATATCATATCTGTCATATCTCTTCTCTCACAGGAGGGAAGAAGTTACACCAGTTACAACTCAAAATCCTTGAGATAAAGCCAAAGTAATGAGTTAGTTTAAAGCACTGATGTTTCATCTAACACATACTGTTACACTATTACACAATTAAAAGCACTGTGCAAAAAACAACCTGTAGCTTGTTTCAGTAAACCAATAAGAGTGGATAGTTCAGGTATATTCTACAGTTTACCCAGTGTAAATCCAAAAAATTACCTTCATTCCACCGCTGTTAGTTGGGAGCGATTTTTTATTTCATCTAGAGATGTCCTCATGTATCTAATCAAAACATGGACTGTATAAACACAGGCCTTATCTCTTAATCTATCCTGCCCTGCCCAAAGTCAAGAGAAGCAAAGTGAAACACATTGCTCTGTCATGTACTGAACAGTGTATGTGTACACCCGTCTGGCCATGAGACAAAGCCCAACATTTCACCAGGAGCCCTCAGCCACTTACTGACAGCCTGGAAAACCCCAACACGATGACCTGATGATGACTGGGACAACTGCATCAGTGGCAACAAGCGCTGAATAAAGAAGGACTTCATGAAACTGATGAAACTAAACTGGACATTTTTTTGGACACATGGACCAGCAGTGTATTTGGCGTGAGAAAGACAACACTTATGACCACAAGAACATCATCTCCACAGCCAAGCATGCAGGCGTGTCACTGATGATGTGGGGATGTCTTACTGCCACAGGAACAGAACAGATATTGACCCTGTATCATCAAGGATTCACATGATTACCAGGCCATTTAAAGAGTACTGTAATGTCTTTTGCTGAGAAATTGAATCTTGGTGATTATTAGATTTTACAGCAAAACGACCCCAGGCACATGTCAAGGTCAACCAAAGCTTGGTTGTGAGATGGGTGGTGGGAGGTCACGGTTCCCAGATTTAGAAGTTATAAGGAGCAGAGATGCTCAACAAAGGACTGCAGCTGGAGATCGAAGAATAGTGCTCATGCACAAGAGTTATGTTTTTCACTTAAAGCCAAAGTGTACCTTATTTTCTCTAAATAACCAGAGGTGTATCAATATTTTTTAGTGTTTAATGTGCTTTTTGTTATATTCCATTAACATTGATTCACATCTCTGTAATGTGTTTTGAGGTCAGCAAATGACCTTCGTTCATTTTAATGACTTTGTAGCCTAGCTGGTACTGCCATGTGTAAGGATGATGAGCCAAGCTTTATAAGTGGATCATGTGTCTTATATTTTGCAATCTTTGAACTTGCACCAGGTCAAGTGTCAACATGCGCTATAGACTGAAGGAGAAAAGGATCAAATTCGTTGTTGCACAAACACTTCCTGCAATATCCTGCTGACACTCAAACAAATGTGTATTTATTTCTTCTTTTCTTTACCTTTGGACGTTTCCACATGACCCCGGAGTTCATTTCCAGCTTTCCCAGGGGAAAGTGATAGTCCACGAAGAGCCCGTCCCGGCCGATCGTGTTCACGTCCTCTCTCTCTGGAACCATGCCCTGGTCCACCAGGTCTGCCAGCCAGCGCCGGGACTGAGAGCCCATCAGCTCGTCGGAGCACACCGACTCCACGTCGTCCTCCTCCGCCGGCGGGAGCGAGGACTCCGACGACACACTCCACGACTTCAACATGTCAAATGTCAAATCCAATATGTCTTCTGCTGACAGTGGAGCTCTGACCTCAGCCTCGACTCGTCTGTCAGTCTCCTTTCACTTCAGCACAGAATAAATGCAGAGGCCACGCCCCCTGGGAAAGGTGCACAAAACAGATGCTCACCTGAGCAGAGTGTGTGGGAAGATGGAGCTGCGGTATTCTCTGCTGCAGGGTTTTCCAGCCCGTCGATCAGGCGCACCCACATGTTTTCACAGCAGGGACTTGTCTGCACACATGTGCAGATTTTTGCAAAAGGTGCAAAGAGTAAGGTTTGCAAGATAAGAGCAGTGACAGTGACTGATCTACCTGCACTGCAAGCAGCGAACATTTGATGTGCTGCTTTGCATTACATCAGGTATTCAAACAGAGTAGATAAGTGAAGCTCAGTGAGCAGTTTCAATAGAAAACGTTAGGAGGCTCATCACTACACCATCCAACTACAGTATGATCAACACCAACAGTATTTAACAGTATCACATCTGATTCTGTGGTTTTTCTTTATTTATATCACTGAAGACATCAAAACTATGAAGGAACTCATGTGGATTTATATAGTGAACAAAAAAAGTGTTGAACAAGGCAGAATATATTTTAGATTTTTCAAAGTTGCCACCTTTTGCTTTGATGACAGCTTTTTGCACGCTCGTGACATTCTCTCTTCAGCTTCATGAGGTCATCACCTGGAGTGGGTTTCCAACAGTCTTGAAGGAGGTCCCAGAGGTGCTGAGCACTTGTTGGCTGTTTTGCCTTCACTCTGCAGGCCAACTCATCCCAACTCAGTTGGGTTTAGATCAGGTGGCAGATAACACTTCTGTTTTAATTAACAGTTTTGTGTTTACAATATAATTCCATGTGTTCCTTCATAATTTTGATGTCTTAAGTATGTTTTTACAGTGTATAAAGTTATACAAATAAAGATAAAACACTGAATGAAAAGCTGTGTCCAAACTTTGACTAGTAGTGTAAAACTGTGGTATATTACACTATGTGTACTGGTGAGAGAAAGTGTAGGCTGTACTAAATCACATAACATTTGCTCCAACACACTCCAAACCCCACACTCAAAAGGAGAAGAGTAGATTTGGTGGTCTGTAGGTGTAGGTGGATAAAATCAAACATGAAGATGTGTGCAGTCTGAAATGACAAAAGCTCCTCCCTCAGCTGCTCCGATTGCTCCGGCATTCACCCGATCACTCACACACAGCACCTGTAATCCTACTGAGCAGGTGAAAGATTGGAAACCACCCATGACGTCATATCTGAAACCACTACACACACCTAATACTCAGAAACACAGTGCAATTGCAACTGCTGAACATGAAGACTGATTCATAAGATTTTATTGTGCCTAATAGACCACAGCCCACACCCTGATCTGGATGAAGAAGGAAGTTCAATTATTTCTGGGAAGAGCTTCCCCCTGCAGGGAGTGAACGTGTTACACCTGATGAACTGTGCATTGATGAAGTACAGTAAGGGAGCAGCATGAAGAACCAAACACAGAGACTGGCTGTAAATGATAAATTACTTTTATTGAGAAAAGCCTGGTTATGAAAACATATGCCGTGGTTGAATCTGTCATGACTGATGTTTATGTGTGTATATGTGTGTTTGCATTACTGAGATGTGGCCATGATGCTGGATACACCTGTGAAAAGAAAAGGAGGACAGGGGGAGAAAACAGAGACAGAGGATTAATGCTTGAGTTTACAGACACAGATCACACTGTACATTCAACATGACACATCAGACATGCCTCGTCTTCTGTTCGACATCAACTAACAAGATCCAATCCAGGTATTTTGATCTCTTAAACCCCACACTGACTCAGTGTCTGGTGTATTTCCTCATTTTTCATCAGTCTGTTCGGCAGCACTCACTCTCAAAGTCGATCTTCTCCACGATGTTCTTGGGCTTGACGCTCTCCTCCTGGTTGTAGATGAAGATCTGTCCATCCTCGTTCTCTGTCCAGCCGTACTTATTCATCCAAACCTTCACCTGCGTGTCTGGACAAACAGGGTGGAGAGAGCATCCATTAGGACAATCACTGGAAGACACTGCTTTCCTCTGGTTTAGTGTTACTATGAAATATAAATGACAAGTGCAACTGTAAAGCTCATCTTTTCTAAACGGGGAACCTGTTGTCTAAGGCCTGGCTCGTTTGGAGCAGCCGTTCCAAAACAGGGAGCATTTAACCCCAAAGATCTGTTCATTTGGGCAGATGTGAAAACAGCAATTGCGCTCATATGTGGAATAAAACAAGCGGGCCGAGATCGCTTAGAAGGGGCTGTCTCGGCTCGCTTCCTTTTGAGCCCTGGAGCGGTTTGTTTGCAGTGAGAACGTAATGGACTCAGCATGGTCACAACATGCCACACGCTGCTGATCAGGCAAGACCAGATGCAATGGTTCGGGCCGAAAATATATATAATGACTTGCGTCAGCTTCCTTTTTTTTTTTTTGACTGGGTTTGGGTCGTACACAAATGACTCAGATCGGGTCGGGTCCGGGCTTCAACCACGGTTCGGGCCAGGTCAGGTTTTAATTTTAAGGCCTGTGGAGACGTCTATTCCATGTTTTTTGTTTTTTCCAGGTAACCTCGTCCTCCTTCCAGGTAAGATTTGTGACCACTGAGAGTCAGCTGGTTTGCGCCTGCCATTTGTTAACAACTTTGGACAGCTTGGGACTGTTACCATGTGAACACAAACGACCCAAAAGAAAAATGCGACAATTGTACGGTTTTAGCCCATGAATCAGACCAAAGCAAACGAGCCGCAGGTCTGAATACACCCTGAGTGTCTGTTCACTGACACTGTGCCACTCTCACTGAGCAGCAGGTGCTGCTACACACACACACACCCAACACACACCACCAATCAAGACTTTTACAACATCCTCATTTAACATTACTGAAAGCTGTGTGACTCTGGTGAATGACCGGAGCTGGTACAAAGGAGGATATTAAAGATTCAGTTGAGTGACTCTGTGGCAGGTTTGTGTTCAGTAGACTCAGCTCTAAGCTCTCACCCAGTGGGTCTCCCAGCATCTCAGCCAGTAACCGGTGCTCGATGGTCTGGTAGGTGATGCCCACTACATGGCAGATGACTGAAGGAGGAGGAGGAGAAGAAAACAACAGATAAATTACAATTCATAGTATTTAAATAAAGACTCATCTGATTCATGCAACATGTTTTTTCCCGTTTGGGCTGTGGTTGTTTCCTGTTTTCTTCCACAGACTGCTGAGTGCTTGAGTTTACTGTAAGGATTAATGCCCACTGTGAGTCAGATGATGATACTCACACTTGCGTACAGAGTCCTCGAAACCAGTGATGCTGTCAATGAGCTCTCTGTTCTCCTCCAGACTCGTCTGTCCGCAAGACAGAGAAGAGGACATAATGAGGTGATGCCAAACTGTTGCACAAGTTTAGAAAAGACAATGTGCGCAAAATGGATCAGGTCAGAATAGAGCTGCTGCAATAATGAAGTGAAGGAGGCCATGGGCTGCTCGGCTGAAATTAAAGGTTCAGTTGGTAACTTATATTTAATCATATTTGCTGGAACTGTCACTATATTCTGATGGTAGTACATGAAATGGGTCATTTAGGACCAAATCCAACTCTGGCTCCACCTACAGCCTGTAACTGTATTTGCAAAAATCCAATGCTCCCAGTGCTGTTCCTCCAGTTAGGCAGAGGGAGCAGGAGTAGCAGCCAATCACAGCTCGTACACCCACTGCACACAGGTACCCCCCCCCCTTTTAAGCTTGCAGCCGAAAAATATAAAACCGCCCAGGCCACTGTGGACAACAAGAAGAAGACTGTTGTTGTTACAGTTAGCTAACCTTGCCCGTGTGTTTCATAGATACACCACATTAAGATTGTGTTGTGTTTTCATTTTGTTACAGAATTATTACATTTCCTTTACTATAGAAGAATTGATAGACATTGTTCAAACTTAGATGCTAAAATACTATCAGCTGTGTGTGTATGCGTGTGCGTGTGTGTGTGTGTGTTTTGTACCCAGAAGCTCTGGAAGTGGCATGTCTCCAGCAGGTTCCCCAGGTAGAGGATCTGTCTGATGGGGCGTTCCTCTTGCTGCGACACAGTAGTCAAGGAAACTCCCCCGACCCCCAGACACACCCTTGAAGCCAACCCACCCCACCCTCCAAACTATGTCATCTATGTCATCACTCAACTGAACTCAACACTGACCGTGCTGCCATTAAAACTCATTCTGAGTGCAGCTATCCAATGACATCACTGCAAACACATGAAATAGCACCAAAAGGATACGTGTGTCTGGTCGATCATGCACTTGCAGAGAGTGAAGTCGGTGTGTGGCAGGTTGGTGAGAGCCTTCAACAGGATCTGTGAGGTCACCTGAGTCTGGAAGTAGGCGGGGTTGAACTGGTACCTGCAGAGAGACATGTGTAATGATTACAGCTTTCTTCACATCATGGGCAGGCACACCCTGTGAAACAGCTCTTTCTGCTCTGAAGTGGAATCTAATGTTTGTATCATGACTGTAAAACGTTACTTTAACTTGTTGTTTTCATTCTCACTTTGATGAATGAGGATGAAAACTAGACACACACAGAGGAAACTAACAGCAACAGGAAACAGTGGAAAATCTTGATAATAAAGATGGTCACAAACACATCCCTTTCCTGTTCATATCACACTCAACTTCAATCAACCAAACAGGTAGTGACACACTAGTGAGGTGAACAGAATGGATTTACCCCCTCAGCTAACAGGACTGGTTCTGGTTCCACTGATGGTTGACATGCAGTTTTAGCAGATGCTCCAGATAAACAATCAGTAAGTGGATGATTAAACTAACTCCCCTGAATCAGCTACATTATTTGCCTACATTTGAATAGTGGCTGCTGTTGGGTTCCCATGCAGTGACAGTGTAACTTACAGCTTCAGCACAGCAAGGTTGGCCTCCAGGTCGTAGGCATTTTCTCTGGCTTGTGTCTCCACGTAGCGCTCCAGCGTGGCAAGGTTTTCTGGGTTGTACCTGAGAGGAGACACAAGGGGACAATGTCACTTTGTGTATGAATCAGGCTTCTGTTGCTGGGAGCTTCACTCTGCACTGCAAGGCAGTAGTATCCTGCACCTTCTTAGATGACTAATTTGATTAAATCTTCTACAGTGCAGTCATATTAAAGTAAGTTGAAATAGTTGTACAAAGGTTAATGACTGAATCTTGACCACTTTAATTATTAACAGACTAAAAATAATCCAAAAAAATGTTACGATGCTTAAGTATCATATCCAAATCACAGGAGCTGCTTTTATTTGATCAAGGTAAAATATGCCATAACAGAACATGATTGACACGTTGTGGACTATTAATCATATTTTACAGATATAAAGTATGATTCTGCCCTAATGTAGCCTGATGTAATGTGTAAGACAAAGTGTTTTGCTGCTTCATTTTCCTGTTGACCCATCATGTCTCTTTTGTGAGCTGATGTCATGTAGCCCATCCTGCTCCATTGAGCTCCAGCATTTCATTCTCCAGGGTCATTTCATTTTCATTCTGCTTTCCAAACAGAAAAGCAATCACTGGGTAATTAAAGTCGGTCTGACTGGACAGTCAACCAGGTTAACCTCTGTTGTCATCAGTGTTGAGAAGGTAACATCAGCCAACATCTGTGTTAGCACTGCGCGCTGTGAAAGCAGCTTCAACACAGTAACTAACCAAGAATGAATTATTCATCTTCAACTAATGACCACGTGACTCTTCAATCAGGGTAAATGCCATCAGGGCGCTGAGGTCAGACCTCCTCAAGATGCGACTTTAGATGTTTTTAATGGGAAATATGTTTGCGGTTAACCCGAGACAACCGAGCTAACGTTAGCTTGAATATTAGCAAACAGGCTAAGCTATCGTTAGCATCTCAGCCGGGTTATACGTCCGGTATAAGGCTCATCCCTACCGATCGATGCCCCGCAGGAGCTTCCCCACGTTCGCCCTCATCTGCTCGAAAGACGACGACATTTGGTCCTAACTTTTGTCGCTACGTTCAGGTGAAAACCGTGTTAAATCCACACGTGGGCCACAAGGATGAGCAGGCACCGGGGCGGAAGGAGAAAAAGGTCGGAACGGAAAGAACGAGGCACACGCGGACCGGAAACAGTACGGACCCAAACTAGCGAGGGACCGCTAAACAGGTTATTAGCTCACTGGTGATTTAGTTTGACGGGCATATTCATTTTTATCGTGTTTTATGGGCGACCATTCTGTGACTATTATACTTTAAACATAGTCGTTTCTGGTTTATTGACTTTTCTGAACACCACTACACTTTGAAAATATCAACCGGAAGTGGTTTACTAATGTGCTGCAGTTCCTCAGTGTGACCACAAGAGTACAGGAGGACAGTGAGCTGTGCTCCTCACTCCTCTGACAGTAACGTTGATCAGGTTGTACCAGTCCTTCAGGAGCCTCCTCAGAAAGCCAGGCTGAATCTACTGTGTGAGTCTTGTAACTTGTAAAAAAAAATATGGTATGGTAAATAAGAATAAATAGATCTTAAATAATGATGAATAATGATGGTCTGGAGTAACAGCTGCATTTATAACAGCACATGACCTTTGACTCGTCTACTTCAACATCAACAAACCATCATTATGCAGGGAAGTGTGAAGTGCCACAAACCGCAGCTGATGATGATCATCAAGTTTTCAAAATTAGCAGAACGTTTTTGTTTTGCTGACTTTCCAAAACTTGTGGTAACTCTCAGCAGCCACTGATTCCTCCAAACAACCGACAGAGGACCTGAAAATGAAACATATTGATACCGATAAAGCAACAGGCCATATAAATGTACATCAAAATCCTTTCAGTTTGAAATTCACATTTTCAGATATGTCATTATGAAAAGGCTGTTAAGGTGAATTATGGAAATTAAGACAAGATGTGATCTCAAGAAAAACCACACAGCCAGGTGAAAGATGAAGCAGTCCTAATGACTCAGGACATGAATCATGAATCTCTGAGTATTTTATTATTTTTTCCATTTCTTAAGGTCACAAGTTAAACAGCATATTAACAACTGGAAGGAAAAAATAATGTGTGTTTGCTGCAGGGGCTGTATTTATTTTATCTTCACTTCAAGATTCAGTAACATTTGGACTGGGTGTTTATACCTGTATATACCTCTTTTATTTTTAACATGTCAGGCTTTCTAATTTATCATATGCTAGCACGTTGGCTGCCATTATTTTGTGTTTTGTGTGGATTTGACATTTGCCCACAATCAAAACACTTTCTCTCTTTCACATTACCCAATGTGGTCAGGTCAGGACCAGCTGCTGGAGCCTGTGAAGGTGCAGGGTCTTGGATGAGAGCACATCAGAGGAAGTCACTGTGCTGCAAAGACTTCCCCAGCCTGTCTGTGGGGCAACTCTGGGATAACACTCTATTGCTGAATGTGCTCCTCTTCTGTGTGAAGGCAGAGTGCAGAGGGTGGCTGGTGTTGTCCAGGACTGACCTGAATCTGGACAGTGTTCTCTGCTCTGTCGCTGCCTCCACAGGTAAATGTAATGTGACAAAAGAGAAACATGACATCATAACAAAACATACATGTTCACTATGACAGAACTATCGTTCTGGAAAAAACAAATAATTTGAAGATGTCAGGTGTTGTTTTGTTGCCTAATGATATTTTATTGATCAGACAATTAATGAGTAAACCAAGACAATAACTGATAGCTACAACTCAATAATACTGACATCAGGTGACATGATCTGAACTGTAATTCTGACACTGCACACTGGATACTTCCTCCTTTAACTCTCCAGTCTCAGTTCTTCCTGGCTGGCAGCTTTACAAGATGCTGGAAATGCTGCTTTGAGACTGTGTTCCAGTTTAATGTCACTACATCACATAGTTTCTGTTGATTTGTCAGCTGCTCATTCATCTTGTCACATCCCAGGTGCTTTACTGGATTCAGACGTTTCAGTGAGGTGGGTGAGGTGAAACACAACCAGTCAGACTGCATCCTGCTTTTAGTTTCATGCTTCGGTGTTAAATATTTGATGATTGTTTGCACAGCTTTGTTAATAACCTTTCCAGTGCCCCTTGGCAGTTATTTGTGGTCAATTTGCCTGTGTCATGTGTCTGTCACATGTGGGTGTATTTGTAGCCACATTGTAGATATGAGAGTGTAAGCAGGGAACCAGAGCAGAGGGAACAGGATGGCTAAATGTCAAAGGTTATTCTTTAGTAGCAAGACAGATGTTATCCTTCATTTGGTTTGTTATTATGTTTCCCAAATATGACAGAGGGTCTTTTTTTTTTTTTTTTTTTTTTTTTACATCAGTGGGTTATTCATGGTACATAACAAGCATCTGTTTTGTTTTTGTTTTTTTTGCCTCCTGATCTGATTCCCCCAAAATGAGATGAAACTTCAAAGATCCTGATGCAGCAGCTTGGTGCAGCAGAAATAAAACAACCAAGTAAAATAAGACCAGCATCAAAAAAGAAGCAGCAGTGAATGTGATCAATGTGTCCCCATCAACAGTTTGATCAGACTGATATGAATATTAATATATAATAATTAACAATATTGATAATGTCCTGAGAGTAAAGGCTCATGACTTTAAGACTTTTACTCTTTTCACTGACGTGTTTCACACAGAAATTCAGGCTGATTCTCTGACAGATATGAACGACACTCATCAGCTCAGCAACCAGTCCTTCAACGTGTCTCCTGAAATAGGTCCTGGCATGCGTACTGCTTGACCTCGGTTGTCATGGTTACTACTCTAAACATGTGACTGTACAGAATTAAGTGATAAATATATGGTCTTGCCTTGGTTAGGTTGAAGAACACATGGTGATTTGGGTTAATATAAGTAGGCTACTTCATTAAAAAAAATATGTTATGTTTATGTGGTTGACTTTGTTTAACGCTCCATAAACTGCTGTTTTCACATGGGAATCAAACACTGCTCTCTTGTGTGATATTGATGTGTTTTGCTGACCCGTTCATCCATCACAACCTCCTCCTCCTCCTCCTGTTCAAGTGGAGTTTTTCTTTCTCATGTCACTGCACTTTTCCCTCTGTTCTTGCCATAATTACTACCACCATTAGATGTCGCCTAGCAACAAAATGCAACCATGGATCATAGTAACCTGCTGCACAGACCACCCGTGAGCTCGGACAGTCTTGTGCTTAGCATCAGGTAACTAGCACAGTGATTGTAGGTGTGTTCTGCCTTTATTCTTCAGGAGGAGAGTTGGCTGCGTGGTCTAGTAGCTTGTGGAACATTTATAACATCAGACCTGACTGGATGGTGATCCGACTAGATCTGTGACGTTATGAGACAATCAAACATTGTCACTCAGCTCTTACTGTAACTGCAGCTGGAGGTGATGGAGGTGTGAAAGTAATTTTTAGTTTGAATTTTTCTTTGTCCCTTTCTGAAACTACATTACCTCTCTTCTGTAAGGGCTTCCTACTTCACTCTCATTCTGCGGTTGAGAGTGTGTGTGTGCTCTGCTGATGCACGTTAACTGTGTCCATGCTGCCAGTACTGTGGTCATTTTGTAGGCACCTGCAACAATTAGCATTTTATTAAGCTTCAAGAGTCTTTTAGTATCAGTCTGATGAAAGTACCTGCTGCAGTCCTGTTAGATGCTACAGATAACACAGCTCAGTTCATACACATTTTACAAACAAAGCAATCACAAGGACACAATCAACAAAACAACGCACAATTACACAACACAAGGAAAATAAGAAACTAAGATTTAAAGTTACAACAGTTACAAAAATCCTGAAAAACATCAGATAATAAAGCTGAACAACCTCCAGCGGAAATCTAACAGCACATTACATGTATTGTCAATGAAGAGCCCAGCATAGAAGTTATTTATTTTATTTTTATCAAGGTAGAGGTGACAGTACAATGTCAGGGACTAAAACTGCATTTGTTATTGTGCGGTGCCCTGGTGAAAAGCAGTCTGCTGAGGTTTTATTGTGTTTAATGGCTCATTGTAATGTTCTTTCTAAGAAAGAAGATTTAGATCTTGGACAGTAGCTGTTGAGATCAGAGATAAAACTTCTCAGGTGGTTCTCTGTGAAACTGGTGAAAGACCAGATAAAGACCTGAGCTAAATGTGGACACCTGGATGAAGAGGACCAGGAGTGTGTTCTACTCATCCCCCAAGTAAAAACACCCGAAATAGCACAAATATCATTTTCAGAGCAGATAGACAGCGGATAAAGTTATTCTAACTTGTTAACAGGATGTAACGGGTGCCCCTCATTTATCTGTGGGGAAATGCTTCTTAACAGGAAGCTGACAGGGAGCTCCAAGCACGAGTGACTCTTCTTGCAAAGCTGCAACACACACACAAACACATGTCAGTAGGCGTGAAGCTGAGACTGAAACTTACACTGAAAACCCCAAACAGTACAACTGCAGTAATTAATCAGCTACACACTGTGCACACACAGCCACCCATACGTTCCACACACACACACACACCACACACACACACACACACACACACACACACACACACACAGTCTTCGTATTGCTGCTGTGAAGACATTATACTTAAAGTCCTCATTTTGAAAGATCTTTGAATTATATATAAGTACATATACAACAAAGTGTAATACACTCATGGTTGTCGTTATCTATCTCACACACGCACAGGCCCAACAAGAAACTGGATTATGAAAATGAGCTAAGATTAAAAAAAATGTCCGTGAGAGAACAGGGGAAGGTGTGAGAGATAGAGAGGGAGGGAGGATCAATAGTAGGCTGAGAAACAGAAACAGGAAGGTGTGTGCGTGTGTGTGTGAGAGAGAGTGTGTGACAGCAGCTGAACGAGTCAGACAAAGAGCGACAGAGTGTGTTTTCTCAGCAGCTCATACCTCAGGAGTTCTGTTGGCAGTGGATGTAAATGTTTCTGAGCGTGACAGTGAGTGTGTGTGACATGTCTGACGAGGACGATCAGTAACATAAGCCTCAAAATGGATTTTCAACACAGGGCAGCTCTGGATATCTCCACCAGGAACCCTCAGGACGACTTTGAGATCCTGCTGAGAGTCGGAGGAGGAACCTACGGAGAAGTTTACAAGGTGAGTGATGAACCACACTTGTGCTGCTGCTGAATGACACCGATCACTGAGAGTTGGTGTTTCATCTCAGATCAGAAAGTGATTTGAGCTTGTGACAAATCAAAACCTTGTATTTTTGTCTTGTATTTTACCATCAAATAAAAGTTGAAAGCTGTTCACTAGACTGACTTCATTAGTGTGAGGCAGATGTTTGCCACGCTGGCTGCAGGCATCTCTTTTTATCTTCAGGACAAGTCGAGCGTGTCTTACTTCTGCCTGCTGTACAAGCTGTTGACTTGTGTGGCCTCACACGCTGCAGTAAATGAGTAGATATGGGTTTCTCATGGGTCAAGTGTGCAGTGGTATGCTCCTGGGGGATTTCTTGAGTTCAGATGAAACTACAGATGTGATTTGTTTTAAGTTCAGTGGATCAGTGTAATCACAACCCCAGTGCAGGCTCCAACTGTGCTGGAGGAAGTGGGTTTTTTTTTTTTTTTACAAAAAGCGAAAGTATTCTTGTCAGTAGCTGATAAACTATTTGAGAACGTTACTCCAAATGAAACAGGAGTCAGTGTAAAATCGGATGCTGTGTTGTAGATCTTCTAGAGATGATTTGGTGTTTTCAGTTGTGTAAAAACTATTTTAAGACCTGAGGTTTTAAGCAAAACAAGTCGTTGAATGACAGTGATGTCTGGTGATTCAAATACACCGATCTTTCTTCAGATGTGATCTACCATGAGACCATGACACTGACACGTTCTCCCTGCTCCTTGTCTGTGATTTTACCTGATGTGTCTTCTTTTGTGATTTTTGTTTGTTACAGTCTCATGAAAGTAGATGTTAAGAGTCAGGCTTTGAGCTGCTGTGTCTTTGACTGAGAACTGGCTTCAGTGTGATCTGAGGTTCATATTTTATTTTCTGCACACACAGACACCATGTCCTTGTGTTTAGTTAAACATCATGATTGTTTGTCTGCATGCTGGCACTAAGGTACACAATACAGCAAAGACCTTGGCTGTATGTAGACAGACAGAAACATTTGCTTCTGGAGCTGATCTGCACTGGAGGAAAAATGCTATTTTATTATACTGTATAGAAAATAACAAGGCATTGAAATGCTTTGTCCAATATAACTGAAATATTTCATAAATGTTAACATTGTGTCATATATGCAAAACACAACATGCAGTTGTTTAATATTGATTCTGCTTTGTTGCCATAGCGCAGAATCAATCCCTCACCCCTCAATTATGGAGCGGGAATCACTTTCTTCTTCATCTCTTATTGCTCTGTGTTAAAAGCATCAGTTGACTGGCATCATAAAGGAACATATTGTCCTCCTTATCATTAGTGCTATCTAATTCTGTGGGTGCACTTGGTTTTAAGAGCTGAGGTTTTGAGGTGTCTGCCTTGGAACCCGCTGCTACTCCAAAACAGAGCAAGTACAAAAGGAGTTCTGTTCATAGTTCACAATACATGGAGAAGGAGCACTTGAAACATGTCTCTGTTCAAGTGGGAAATTCATAAACCTGCTGACATCAGTTTTCTTCACAGCAACATTTGGAGAACAATCATATTTTAAGCAGCACAGAAAACCACAGGATCTAATGTTTCAAATTTAACTCACAGTTGTGACTAGTTTCACATTGAATGTCCACAAAAGACTGGATGCCAAGCTTCTTTATATCTTGTTACTGTATTAAGAAAATGTAGAGGTAGAAGATGATACGCTGAGCATGTGGCCTCTGGTGTAGGTGAGCAGTATTCTCAGGATTGTCTGGTACTTTCCACAAAATAACTCACACCTGAAACAGTCATGTATGGAAAAGTTCAGTAAGTTGTCACAATCATAGCTCACATTAAAGTTGTAGTCAGTCATGGTGGGCTGTTGTTTCTCCTCCACTGTTTCTGAGCGTGAATGATTCTGAGTGTCAGTCACTGACCTGCAGAGAGATTTTCACAGACATGGAAATCAAACAGGCAAAGGGGAATAGCTCAATTATGGGGAATTAAAAACTTGAGATCTGGATGCAGCGCTGGAACAACCTGTCAGAGCTTCTCATGAGACGGATGACGTGAGAGGCTCATTTGACACTTTCAGGACGGGCCATCTCCTCCCCGCACTCGATGGTGTGAAGTTATGTTTGTAAAACACTTTTACGTTTCATTCATGTGCAACATGTTTGACTTCAGTGGCAACACACGAGAGCAGGCAGTTTACTGTGACATTCAAGACTATGTAGGTCAGGGAGGAGAGATGGGCGTTCAAAGCACTCGCCTCACGTCACGTCTCGTCATCATTCTTCACAGCTTTGACGTATTCTGACAGAACACGTCTGTAAGCATCGCACTTTCTCTTCTCTTTTTCTTAACTTTGATTTTATTTTTCAACACATGAATTAGCTTCATCATACTTTGGGTGGAAGCTGTTGACCGTGTGAGAGGAGCAGATTACAGTATCTTATTTACTGTGCCACTAAACAGCAGTCATTTAACACAGCCTGTGTCGGCCATATTGGCTGTCTTTATCACTTTAACAACAAAATCTGAGAAAATCTGAATGCTTGCGTGATTTGCTGTCAGCCAATTAGGGCTGTGCAAGTAATCATAGTATAATATAGCCAAGTGCAATATCCAAATTGCAAAAGATGCATTTTTTTTTTTTTTATCAAGGTAAAATGTATAACAGCATCATTGAGCATTGTTACCACCTTAAGTAACATGTTTGTTTGGTACCCAGAACCAACAAAAAGCACACCATTTCTTTTGCATATTGTGCAGCCCTATAGCCATTCATAACATAACATATCACCATACTGTGCTGGTGATGGACAATTTGTAACATGCATTTTTTGCACAGCAGCCCATTTACTTATCTTGAACTACTACAGTACAGCAGCCTCTCAGTGTGGAGCTCACATGTTCTCCCTGTATCTGTCTGGGTTCTCTCTCTAGCTTCCTACCACAGTCCACTGATGTGTGATGAGGTTAACTTGTGATTCTAAAGTCAACACACAAAAACTGAGCACTGACTCCGGTGTTCTCTCTGGTATTCACTTGTGGTTATTAAAGTATTTGGATTTGATTTATTATTTGCTTCAGTGCCTGAAATCTGCAGAAATGCACTGGTTTCCTGATTAAAAAACAACAACAAAAAACCTCAACTTTCCACCATTTTTGTGAGGATGAACTTTTAGACTTTTGTTGTGAGTCATAGGTAACTTTAAATTGAGGAAATTGTACTGTGATCAAGATCCCTTTTGTACATTATCTAACTTTTGATATTTAAATTTTAGTTTTTAATATTGTATATAGACATAGACATGTCATTTAAGTTTGATTCAAAAAATGTAAGTATGGAACTTTCATAGTATCTTTGGTCCTTAGTTTGGGTCATTTTACTTGAAGTGTGTGTTTGCTACTTAGGGGTACATCAGGCTTCACAGAGACAAGATGTTCAGTCACATGCTAGTTGTGTTCTGCTTTGAAATACAGTAAAGTGGAAATGTAGCAGATGCAAAGCAGGTTGGCTATAGAGTGAGCACACTTCCTCTAAACAGGTCAGTAGCCCCCGATAGAGATTTGCATAGTTGGTCTTCCTTCGCATGTGGATACACACACACACACACACATTAAAGGCCTACTTTTTACCACAATACACAGCCAGAAACATGTACTCAATTGTGTGTCCTTGTGTGCGTGATGACCACTATTCATACAACACAATTCATGCCGATATTGTGATGTTAATGTGGTCACCAGCACTCAGTTTATTTCTGAAAAACTGGAAGTTGCGTTATGTTTCAGTCTGAATTGTTTTAGTCGTCTATTAGTAGTAGTATATCAGTAAAACACCTGTTATGCAGTTCGGGCTACACAGTTTTCTCCCTCACCATGTGTTAAGCTGCAATGGAAAACCTTATTTGCTTTAAGAAATGTTACATGAAAGGAATAAAAATGACACACAAAGTTACAAGATCAAAAAAGCTGTATGCAATAATAGGAGAGACGTGTGAAGTGGTTCATGGTGACACTTGGTGACATTTAGCAGTGTGAAGTGTTGTCTTTTGTGGCATGCACCCAGGCAGCATTTCTCCCAGCTGAGACATCACTCTGTCTTTGTCTTCCTTTCTAGAACTCTGCCATTATGTTGGAAGTAGCATCTTGTTTTACTTGTTGGACAACTGATGTGCACCAGAACAACAGCTGCACCTTAATATATAAACGCTGTGTCCAGTATTTATCAGATTGAGTTGACCTGAGTCATCTTTGTTCATTTTATTAAAATTCTTCACATCTAGAGAAAAGAAATACTGAATTGCATTCTGTATGTCCTCTTAAATAAGCCTCATCACCAGAATTTCTCTAAATGCTAAAATCATCAAAACACAAACTGACAAACTATCCATTGTATATGTGGGCAGCATGCACCCATAAGTGTGTATAGGGTTGTGGTGATTAAATCTTAGTCACATATCTACATCCTACTCACATCGAGTGTGTGATCAACTCACTGCTGCTCATGTGTGTCATTGGCAGCTAGCATCTACTTTTGCCAGTGTGGAATTAAACACAGAACAGCTGGGGATGATGAGAAAGCCACTTATTTTGAAAGTGTTTGGTCTTAAACCAAAGTGCTGGACACATTGTCTGTGGAGATTCTCAGTCATCAAGTCATGTTGTGATATCTAAGGGATTTACAAAGGCAACTGGACTTGCTTTAGGGTCTTGAAGACATTTCATTAGGGGCTCATATAGGCTACGCTTCGCCCCTTTAGTGGTCCTGGGCCTTTTGCTGCACTTCATCCCTTCTCTCCCCAACAGCTTTCTCATCACTGTCTCACTTTCGTCATCACATTATAGACACAACACTGCAGAGAAAATAACTGTAAAAAAGTACTCATACCCCACTTACAATGTAGTTTTGAAATCATTTTCCAGACAACTTAACAGCCACCTGTGTGACTTAATTGACTTACTGACCTACAAGATGTTAAATGCCCAGAACTCTCCACTGGTCAACTGAAACCAAAGAGGCCTTCAAAATGAGGGACAAAACGTGTTCAGGCAGTCAGCTGTGAAGCTCTTAGAGACACTGTAGGTGTTGAGATTTTGACCTGATGACAATGCTAGATGAGGTATCAGAGAATCATTTAAAGTTATTACCTTGAATCTCTGTCTATCTGTTTTATAGTACAAAATTTTTTACATGCTGGTCTGTAGGATTCATCATCTGGGGGCTATGAATATTGGTATGAAATTCAGGTGAAATCCAAGTAATATCTGCTGAGACATGTCAGTCTGGGCCAAAGTGACATTTGCATCATGTTAGTACGGCTCAAAAACACAGATAAACAGAGTCGCGAAATTATTCTCATCAGGTGTTGTTTGTGTTTTGAAAGTTAAGTTAGGTGATGAATAAACTGTCTTTTCCTTTCAGTTGTTGCACAATCACAACGTATGACCCTGAACACATCATGGTAGTTGAGTGACTTAAGGTTTCATTCATCACCACTTGTATAGTTTCAGAAATGTATGGTTGTCAGTAATTCTTTTCATCAGTGAAAACGGAGGCAGCTTTGTTACCATGTCTTTGTACCTTAATTCATCCTCCACATCATCGTGGTCTGTGACTGGCATTTTTGAAAATGCAGTTTGAGTCAGTAAGTAATGACCCACAGAGGCCATGTGTGTGTGATCAGATTATTCACCACAGCATGCCTCTTACTGTATAACATTAACATTCACTATTTGTTAAATATACAGTCAATGTGCAATCTGACTGACCTCCATACACTCCTCTTCAACTCTGCGGTAAATAAAAATACAAACATTCACCATCTGGTGAACATGTTTCCATATGGCCACTTCCTGTTCTTAGCCTCATTTGATGATGGTAAAGTATTACTCCTAATTCACGTTCTGTGAGTTCAAAAAAGCTTCATCGGCAAATTTAAACTCTTTTCCTCATTGTTGAGTCAAATTTCTTTACTTCCCATCTGTACACTTAAAATAAAAAAGTCTGCTTTTATTGATGTTTTTAAAGTTTCCTGTGCAGCTCTACACCCAGTTTAAGGTATGAGTAACAATTATCCTGGGAACCGAGTTTGAGAATTGACTCAGACTTGAAGAAGCTGGCTGCAAGTCTGCATCTGACCAAGTCAGGATCTCCTTACAATAAAAGCCTTACTCTCCTTATCTGATGTGGCTTGTGCTACTAAGCTGCAGTTGGAGCTGCAGTTTAACGTGGTGCAACTCTAGTTTCAGGACAGAAGCTGTGGGCTGCACCTGGGGTGTGTGCAACCTCAGACGCAAAATGAAGAAGTGAGATAAATGAGCAGCCGACGACACACAAAATCTGCCTGCACAGCCAAGTTAACTGTGTCAAGTTTCTGCCTAAACAGTGTGGTTTTGTTTGTGTGTGTCAGTATGTGTGTGTTTTACACTGAAATGTGCTTGATTTTTGTTTGGTGTTGATTTATCTTTAACCCCCAAAAGAGGAAGAGAGATCATTTATGGTGCACAGATAATCAGGCTAACTGCTGCCTGTAACTACCATGTGGAGCCCAGTGGATGTCTGATCCTTCTCTACCTCTTGACTGTAGCCATAGCACTCAGAATCTCTTTTATCTGTGTTCATTATTTATTTATTTATTTAAAGTGGATGTGTCAGTTTGGGGTCTTATGCTTCATATTGTATCTCCTATTTGTGGCATGATGTAAAAAAGCATTAATATCCTGTGTGTATGAAACAAGCTCCACTAAAAGAAACTTCTCTTTTGAGTTTTCCCAATTCCTTAATATTGTTCCTGTAAAAACAGGAATATGACACATGAAAGTATGGGATGTTTCCGTGGTGGTGGTGGTGGTGGTGGTGGTGTCGGTGGCTGGTAACATGGTGACAGTTCAGAGGTTAAAGATCAGAATTTCAGTTGTCAGGGTTATGGTCAGGTTTATTTCAATCTGATAGGTTAAAGTTGGGTTTTATTCAGTGTTATGTGAGGTTATGTGTCATGTGGTTGGACAAATGTGTGCAGCATACAACCTAACCCACTCTATTTCTCATCTATTTGTCTTTATGATTTGGACTAGTGAGATTATTTTTATTATCCAGCAATCCTGAAATGGAAGAGGACAAAGCACATCATTCTTTAAAGGAGCTATTTGTAAGTTCTGCTATTGCTACATAGCTAATATTAGGGTAAACAGCTGTTTACTTACTGGTTAGCATCATCACCTCTTCTTTTATGTGCTAAATACTGTCTCCAGTGGTAGAAAACAATACTACTGTTAACTCCTGTTTTGCTACGTCACTCAATAGGGTAGGTATAGACAGTGCAGCATGTGCCATTGTACTGGGGCCCGGGGCATCCAGGGGCCCATGTAGGCCCCTGCAAAAAAAAAAATGTCACCGATGTGACTGATTAGGGTGTTTTCACACATGCTGACATAGGCACCAAATGTGAAAATGATACATTGTTTCATTTTTCAGCTTGTACAGTTCAAGTTCACACATGTTTAGCTGCACGTTGCAGCCATTTTGGTGCCGTTTTAGTTTGCGAGCAACTGTTGTGTTCACGCTGAGCCAACCACACTGCACTCGGGCCCAAAGTTCAACTGGGCCGAATTAAACACCGCCTGTGTGGATGAAAGACACTTCACATCGCTGATGTTAAGGCTTATATCAAGTAGGAGTGCACTCGTGAGTTGAGAGAAAACTGAAAAAAAAAAGATTTTGTAGTCATTTCAGCACCACCATGGACTTCACAGGTCTGCTGTCTGATGTGATGCTGATTGTTATGCACATTGACCTGCAGGCTATTCTTGACCTCTTTACTTTTCCAATACAATAGGCCAAGTCATTTATTTGACTGTGAAATCCAACACACTTGTTGGTAAAATCTATGTAGACCTCATGCTTTGGGTGTTCGTGTGTGCGCGCACATGCATCATAACTAGTAACCTGCACGTGGGATCTGTCATTATACTCACACTGGGGCCCGTGGTTCGGTTGCTACACTGCTAAACACTGAAGTTAGTCTGTGTCAGTCTATGTGATAGCTCCATGTGACAATACAGTATTTCGCACCGATCGTTGTGCCTCAGTTACCAGTCAGTACTTTTACTTCGTGTGACCTCTCTTGTCGACAGGGCAAATCTCAGAGATTTATAGTTTGAGGAAGTAAGCAAGGTACAGTTCTTCATTTCCCTTCATCCTCTGATTAGCAGCTAATCTGGGTGTCAATGATGTTCGGTATATTTTGTATGTGTGTGTGTGTGTGTGTGTGTGTGTGTGAGTGTGTATTTGCCGTCACAGAGGTCAGTGAAAGGAAAGACCCCTCTTACAGTGATCAGAAGAAGTAAATATACCCCTCAAGATGGAAATGTTGCTGTGGATGGGCTGCCTGCAGCTTCCACTGTGACGTCCAACTCTTGTGTATGTGTGAGTGTGTTTGTGTGTGTGTGCGTGCGTGTGTTTGTTACTTGTTTACTTGTTGGGTGTCTTTCCTCTCAGTGACCTCTCACACTCACATACTGACACACACACACACTCTTTGAAATGAGTGGAGTTTCCACTGTCATTGTTGCTGTCATTGTACCAGTCTTTGACCCACTAACTGCTTTTGTTTGTGTCTGCTGTACTTCACATGTACACACACACATGTTATGACTAGACAGGTTCCACTGCTTACTATTAACATGCTCTGAAACTCTTGCATGTTTCATTTTTAACAAGACACGTTGCGTAATAATGTCCATCAACGTAGTGTACAGGTTCATGTAATCTGCTCTTTACGATAAGCGTGACTAACGTTTCTCGGAAACATGTTTCTCACTAGGCATCAGACTTTTGTGGAGTCCTGTGCAACTATTTCAGGTCATCACAAAGAAAACACTTCACTTTTGTCTCGTGCTGTGTAAAACTCTCATGTGCAAGTGTGCTTATGTTACACATGAACACTATAATGCACGATTGAGAGATTGCAGTTTGCTTGCCAAATTGGGTGTACCATGGTAAACAAATTTGCACGTTCTAACAGCCTGAAGGTATATTTTTGATACTGAGTGAGTCATCTAAGACAGAATCACTCGGAGAACTAAACCAACATAAACACACCACTTCTTAGTTATTTTTCTCTGCCTTTAATTCATGTTTCTCCAGCACATTCTGTATGAAGACTATTACTGTCATGGTACATATAATCCAAATAGACAAGTGTCTGGTAGTAGAGACAGGACCAGAGGTAGGCCAGTGAAAACTGAACAGACAGTTTTTCTTGTAGATTTCAAGGTCTCATATAGATTCGGATTCAGAATGCTTTATTTGTTCCAGAAGGGCAATTCAGTTCTTACAGTCACCGACTAAACGAGACAAACATTTATACATATATGTTCTCAAACAACGGAGCACAGTATTCGGCAAGCAGAGAATAAAAAAAATGAAAATATGCAAATAAACTAGAATAAAAACCAACTTAAAAGAAAAATAAAAACAATCAAGTGACTAAATAAAGTGCCTAAGTGTATTGCTCAGGTTTGTTGCTCTGAACTAGAGTAAAGTGCCTGAGTATATTGCACATGGGAAACCTACTTTGGCAGAGGGGATGAACAACCTGGAGTAACGGTTTGTCTTCCTGGGTTTGGGCAGGTAATGCCGACCTGACGGCATGAAAGTGAATTGTTTGGACAGAGCATGAACACTGTTGATGATACCTTGTGCTTTCTGGAGGACTCGTCCAGTAGTTTTAAAACAAACTTTGACTATATTGTTTAGATAATTTCTGTCTTTCACCGTCAAACCGTTAAACCAGCACAAACACGAGAATATATGACAGGTAGCCAATATACAATATGGGTTTCAACACATCAAAGGACCTCAATTTCCTCAGCAACGTAGATATACGTGTCCCCTGATTATTAATCAGGTAAAGATAGATAATTCCTTGTGGACTCCATGTAGGACATATAATCAAAAATAACACAGGCCCATTCAGAAGGACAAATACTGCATATAACATAGCTAGCACTTCCTAATGACACACCATATTGTACAGAAGTGCATGGGCACTGATCTCCATAATAACATTATACACAGGTAAACAAGTACTAATCACACTTTCATACAACATCATGGTCTAAGTTCTATGTTTAACACTGTGAAAGTATCAAAGCCTCAGTCCCAGGAAATACCAAGTGCAGAAATTGTATATGGTCTATTGTGAGTTTGGCAAGATGGGTCTGGGCTGAAGTTCGATTCCTGGCCTCTGGTCCAGTTCTGGTTCAGCTTTAGTCAGTACCTTGATCTCAGCAGCCTGACATCTCTCTCCAGGAAAAAAAAGCTCGTTGGATAAAGATACTTTTTCAGTCAAAAATATTTCCCAAAAAGGCACTTCAGTGAGGTTAATGTGTTGAGCTGAAGAACAGGTACATTCTTTTGGAAAGACACATTGCTGTCGAGGTTTTAAATCATTATTATTGAGTCTTGCTGTTAATTAAAAACTCTGCCCAGAAAGTACAGGAGGAATATGTGACCACTTTTTTTGTGATTCTCTTTGTGAAAGAGCAGGGTTTGTTTTCAGTTTAGTGTCTGCTTAAAATGAATAGGCGTCTCATAAAGTTAAGACGGTTGTTTATGACCACCCTCCACTGTGACCACAACACCCTGACTTTCCACTGAGCCATTTCAATGTCAAACTCAAAGGCAGACTTTTGGTTAAGCAACAGAGCCCCGCCGGCATCAAAATATCTCCACCAGCGAAGTGTCAGCTTCCATTGCAGTTCATTTGACGGAGGTTCAAATTTTCCGACCAAATGAACGTAATGCTTTGACAGATGCTGCGGCTACTGACTGCCGTAGGGTCGTCTCTATGAAAAGTTAAAAGTAAAAGTGTCGTATAATTTGCATATTGAAACTTCCTTCTTGTATGACAACTGTAAAAGACGTGTAACCGTCAATCTTGTTTACAGAATATTTAGCAGTGTATTTTTGAGATAGGGATCCAAACCCTGTGCTACTGTGTCCATGATGTGGTTGGAGTCTTTACCCTTCTGTCACTCTGGCTCATGACTCATGACAGTGTCCATCAAATGTCCATGTGTCTAAAACTCCCCCTCTGAGGTAGTGGAGTTTCCACTGTCACTGTAAACTACCTCTTCTCCCCTCACCGATAGAGTGCACTCACTTATGACTCTATTCTATTTGAAGGTTGACAAAATGTGAATGGGAGTTTCCTCTACAAGAAGTGGGCGGGCTTTCATGTCTAAAATAAATCTTGAAAGTGTACATGTGTGAAGTCTCTTCCTCTGACTACAGAGCCTTTCTGCTGAACTTTAGCAATGATTTGTGTTGTTTTTTTTAGTTTTTCACTTTTCATTTTATCTCCATCTTTGTAGCTCAGAGCTGTGGTGCTCCCCTACTGACCACCTGCCAATCAAACACTGGGTGGGGAATGTGACATGCATTTCCTGTGATGAAGTTAGCACCATTGTCAAAGGAGCTTCTTTCCACTGCCGGGTTATTCTCATATTGATCACAAAATGTATCATCATAAATCACCAATATGATGATAATAATAAAGCAGAGATGAAGAGGAGATGTGCCCAGACAGGCTGGCTGATTTAGGAAATAGCTGACTTAAATAATGATTTATGAACTCTAATGGGATAAAGTGCCTTGACTGTGCTACTTGGCAAGGGAGGGTCATTTTGACAGTTTTGATTGTTGGTGGCAGCTTTTATGTCTGACTTGAAATGTCTCTCTTAGCTCTACACTGTACAAACCTTATAAAATGATGATAGTGACACTGCTAAGTAACATCAGCACGTTAGAGTATTGTACAGAACAAACTATGAAGTTGGTCCCATTTAGAAAAGAATCATGGGGAAGTCATCTTTATGGTTTCTTCTTATAAATAATGTGAAGTAAAGAGAAGTGTCACCACACTCTGGTATCACACTTTAAAGGTCAGCAAGTGCGTGTATATTTGCTTGCATGATTACATGCTATAAATGTGTGCGTGTGCGTGTGCGTGTGCGTGTGCGTGTGCGTGTGCGTGTGCGTGTGTGTGTCTGTGTGTGTGTGGTGTGTCTGAGTGTGAGTGTTAGCTTCCGTATGTGTATTTTTATGTCCTTAATGTCACAGTGGTGAGGAGGGTTAGTTGCACTCCACTGATCCGGACAGTAGCAAACATGCAAATGAAGCCCGGCTGGCACACAACTCAGATACACCACACTTACACTGTGCTGCCATTAGATGATGACTGACAGCTACAGTGTAATAATATTAACATGGTTTTTGTGTTGTTGTGTTTTCAGGCACGTAACAAGCAGAATGGAGAGCTGGCAGCCATCAAGGTCATCAAGATGGAGCCAGGTGAAAGTTTCTTCTCTCTTTTGATTTTGTCAGGAAACAGCAAAACTCATGGATCATCCTCACATTTCTTTTAGCCACATTTTTAACCCGCTGTCAGTGTTCTACATTTTTTGATGTGTTTTTGTGGCATTTCTAGCATTTCATAATGTTGTATGCCAAAATATTAAAACGGGGCACTGAAATACATACCTCCTGCAGTCTGTGAAAAGTGCATAGTTCATCTGGTGAAGGACCAAAACGTATTTTAATGGAACACAATTACCAGCTCCCATACTCATTCAGATTCCATTAAAGGAGGTTTTAACAAAATATTACCCTGCAGTAAATGCAAAGCAGAGTGAAGTATTCACACAGTAAGACTAAAAGAGAGTCCATATTTCCCTCAGTGGTATAGCAACAAAATTACAAAACTAAAGTGATGAGACCAAGCAGATATATTCTGTTTGTGGTATCAGACATATTCATATAGGCCTTAGCCATGCAAGCATAACTCAGTTCTTTAACCTGGAGGTTCTAAACCTTTCTGATACTCTGATGTGCAAACATCACTAACTAATAGAGCTTAGTATGTGTTTTCTGTGCAAGTTGTTTACAGGATGTTTATTTGTATCTATATGAAAGCGACATGTAACACATCAGCTTAATGAGAAGTGCTGGAATATGTAATTATGCAGAAAACCAGCACTAGTCTGGATCCATGGTCATGGTAACTGGTACATGCATACCCACTGACTACAGGTGTTCATATGTAATGGGATGATGATGGTAAACATGCATCTTCTGTTTCTGTCTGGTTCCACAGAGGATGATTTTTCCATCATCCAGCAGGAGATCATCATTGTGAAGAGCTGCAAACATCCTAACATAGTGGCATATTATGGCAGCTACATACGGTAAGCTGCTGTTCCTCTGCTTACTCTCTCATTTAGTGTAGATACGGAAGATAACTTTTCCTCTTCGATCTGCAGGGCCAATAAGCTGTGGATCTGTATGGAGTTCTGTGGAGGAGGCTCCCTCCAGGATCTCTACCATGGTGAGGGAGCGTGTCTGTATGTGTGTGTGTGTGCGTGTGTGTGTGTGTGTCATATTTGTCCTGATGAACTTGTAGATTTTGACTAGACTGCAACAGCAGGATTAACTCTGTTGTTGCAAATGTCCCCAGTTGACTGACTTGCTGCAGGGAAGGGGAGGAGCATTTCCAATACACTGAGGCAAGGCTCAGTGTACACTATGTTCATTACATGTGTCATTATCACTAAAGAAGGCAGAGGAATAAACACAAATAAGACACACCAAGCAGAGAGAGCAGCAGAGAAAAACTGTGACAGTTATGAAATCAGGATTTGACTGTAGGTGGTCCAGACACTTTCTACATCATAATCTGATATAAAAAGATGTATCTGTGTCGTTCTGATTATTGATTTACAAGCACCAGTGCTGACAGAACCTCTAATCTCGTCCTTCAGCCTGGCAAAAACAACAAAGCAAACAACTCAGCAAAAACTGGTAAAACCAAAACAAGATCTGAGAAGATAGGAAATGCCTCACAGCCTGCAAACATCCTGAAAAGCTAAGAGCAATATTATACTTGCTGATAAATTGTTGATGATGCCTTGAAGAGGAGGCATGACCTCAGTGACCTCCAAAATTTCACCATAATATGAAGTGGTCTTAACAATCAATGCACATGTGATTATCTACAACATATTGAGATTTGGGCTCCAGAAATCCCCCTCCTACTGCTGCCCAGCTGGTTATCACCTGCTCACTCAAGGGCGGACATACTATCAAAGAGTGACTGATGTGAGGAGACATTTGAGCGAGACTCACTCTAAACCTGTAGGAAAGAAGATATAATGGTGATCCTGTGAGGGTAGTTTGTTTTTTTTCCCTCCTCTCTCACTGTCTCCTGCAGACACAGGAGATCAGCGCCATATAAGGCCATGCAGGCTGATAAAACATTTCAGTCACCAGCTTAGAGACTCAGGGCACTAAGACACACACTTTTACATGTAATTAATCAATTTCCTGTGCAAATGACACTTATCCACCACAGTACAGGTGCTATCATGTTTGTACCACTGCTGAAAAAGTGTGATTTTGGGTGAATATTTGTTTCTCTTTGTCCTTTTAATGTGTATTTTTGTTTAAACCTTTGCATCAAATTATTATGACTGTCACACAAATGAAAAAGAAAAAACTCACTTGTGCCAGCAAGTTTTTTTAAGCACCTGCACCAGTTGTAAACTTTTGATAACTGATAAGCAGAATTATGCAAGTACAGTTTATTACTATTGTAATGAACGTTGATCTAACACACTTGATTTGCCATTTATGGTTACTATATTGTACAGGCTTTAAATAATGCTTCTCCATTAAATTTTTATTGGTATATAACAAGTAAATTGTGTTCCACAGTGACTGGTCCTCTGTCTGAGCTTCAGATAGCCTACATCTGCAGGGAGATGCTACAGGTAATTGCATGACAATTATTCATTTAGGTTTTGAGACACACATTTGTCACCTTTATGATGTTCACCATCTGTGTGTGTGTGTTTGTGTGTGACTAGGGCCTGGATTACCTGCACGCACAGAAGAAAATCCACAGAGACATCAAGGTGAGCATGTCACACAGTGATTGTTTACTTGTACAAGAACCTCCAGAAGATGAAACATTCAGATTGTTGTCGGAAGAACTGGGTCACTGCAACATCAGAAAGTGAGATGTATGAGCGATCAGGGCAGTCACTGAAATAATGCTTATAACAGCTCGTAGACAATAGTTTGTTCTGTTGTGTGTTAAGATATGAACATTTCATGAGCAAAATTTGATTGATTTCATGCTGTCAGACTTTCAACCTTGTATCTTAATGCTGGAAAAGTAGTTTACAAAATGGGGCAGTAAATGTTCACATTGAAACCTCAGCTAATAACTTTTTTCAGCGTTACAAGTACTGTTCTGTAAAATCTCAACAATAAATAAAGTTCATCAAGTGAACCAGAGCAGACTCGGTCCTGTGTGGGTTCACTTAAAGATCATTGTGTGGGTCTTATATAATATAATCCGTCTGTGGTTGTATGTGTTTATGTTTATCTTGCTCTCTCTTGGTTCCAGGGTGCCAACATCCTCCTCAATGATCAGGGCGAGGTCAAGCTGGGTAGGTGGATGTTTGCACTGTTGTGCACTGTGCAGGTGTGGTTAACTTGCTGCAAGAGTCACGGCTCAATTAACATATCTCTGCTGTGTTGTTGAAATGCTGTTCATTTGTACAATGTTGAAGGACTGAGTGTGCCTCTGTGTGTTTCCCTCTGGTTGAGAATTTAGCTTGTAGTGCTTCAAGTCCAACATTACAAAACATTATTTCATTTCAAGGCAACTTCTGATGTTTACATTTCCCCAGAAGTCACCATGTTAATCCAAACAGGAATAGATACTGAAGAAGATTTTTTTCTTACAAAATACAAATATTTTCAAAATTGACAGATGTTGAATGATGTGTGTGTTTTTTTCCCTGTTGTGTAGCTGACTTTGGGATCTCAGCTCAGATCACAGCCACTCTCGCTCGACGAATGTCCTTCATTGGGACGCCATATTGGTAAGGTCAAAACAAAGCACCCACTCTCAGGTGGCTGCTAATATATAACACCACATTATACTCTTCTGCTTATGTTAACTTGTGATATTAAACATTGCTGCTGTTCTCCTCCTGCCCTCAGGATGGCACCAGAGGTGGCAGCAGTGGAGATAAAAGGAGGCTACAATGAACTATGTGATATCTGGTCTGTGGGTATCACAGCTATAGAGCTGGCAGAACTACAGCCGCCGTTGTTCGATGTCCACCCGCTACGGTAAACGCACACTGAAAGACAAAAGCACATCAACACACACACAACACACACAATCAGGATCATTATCCACTCTGAATACTGACCAATCACAAATGAGCTTAGGACATTAAGGACATTATAGAAGTAACTATATAGTTAACTATACCATGCAGCTGTTGCTTAGTGACAGCTAAAAGGAGTAGATGTTCTGGTATATGATTATTAGGGTCATTCAAACCAACCAGTTATCTACCATGGCTGTGTATTTTTATATTGAGCCAGTTGATTCTGCCTCATGAATAACTGCTGAATAAATCACATGTGCTCTGGATTTAGATTTTTACCTCATCAGGGAAGATTTCCGTATAATTCAGTGAGCTAAAAGGAGTCACTTACTTTCTCTGGACAGGGAAGCATTTAGTTTTAATACAAAAGGCCAGTAAAACCTGGGCTCTGTTGGGGTGCACTTACACTCTCCACTCAAAGTCCTATTAAAAAGGCCAGCCTAAATGCAGAAGACATAATATATTCTCTGGTTTCCTTTGTTCAGGTTTTGAAATAACATTTCTGAGAGGTTCACTGCCATCCTGATACAATTGTAGTGAATAGAAATTAATTTTCAATTTCAACTGTAGCAACTCTGTAAAGACGATGCTGAGTTACTCTTGATAATGGGTTCTTTAGAAAGTAGTTCAACAAAAAACATCAATGAGATGAACCTTCATCCCAGTAAAAAATTTGTTCAGTTCAATGCTGGCAGATAGAAAGAAGAGAGCAGAGAAGATGGAGCGTAACTGCGTGCACCAGTGAAAAGCTCAGCACAATGGAAATTTCTTCTATGAAAGGCCCAGTAAGAATTTGTGTTGGGCCTTGATCACTGTCACAGTCATACACATGAACGCACCACAGGTCTCAAACTGACTCTCAAAAACAAAAACTACACTCAGGAAAACTCATGTCTCCTCGTGCATGTGGCCACATGTATACAGAGGCCTGTATCTAAACACACCTGAAGTGATTGGTCTCGTTATATTTCATAGACGACAAACAATCATGTTTCCACCACCCACACGTCCGGTGAGCGGATGTTCACACACGCTGTCGCCCAGTCTCACACTCTTTCTGTTGAATGAAGGCGCTGTAGTTATGGTCCAGCCCACAAACTGTCAGCTATAGGACTGTCCAAATACCTTTGTAACATTAATGCACATCATTTAAAAATTGCTGATTGTGGTTGACTGTGCTCTTTCCTGTAGCGTCCTGTTTCTCATGTCCAAGAGTGGCTACCAGCCACCAAAACTGAAGGACAAGTCTAAATGGTAAATAAAACTATGCCCTATGTGAATATACAGTATGCAACTTCCTGGTCTTGTTTATCTGTTTTCTTAGTGTATGTTTACATGAGCACAAAAGCACCTGCTGTTGGTTTATCAATGTGACTAGATTTATTCTTTATTTCTGTGCACAGCATGTATTAATGAAGATCTGTATAGATTATACAATTGTGTTTATAAAATGCTGATAATACATGTCCTGTCTGCAGGTCGTCCACTTTCTATAACTTTGTCAAGGCAATGTTGGTGAGAAACCCAAAGAAGAGACCCGGCGCCTCCAAGATGCTCTCAGTCAGTACTTTTCACCACTTCCTCATCATGTTTTTCTCTGCGCCTAGTTGACTGATCAGCTGAGCTCAGAGAGACTGACCGAATAGTAGTAATAGTAGTAAATATCTTTTCATTGTGAGCTTGACAATGTCATAATATTACAGCTTAAACCTTGAAGCAGCTTTAAACAATATTGTTTAGCTGTCTGGCAAAGTGAAATTGACCTTAAAAGTAAATGTTGCTCTGTAACGGCTCGATCTTTAAGTGAGCAATGAGCTGTTTGTGAACAACTTCCTCAAAATAACCATAGATCATTTATTGCAGGTTTAAAACAACATTTGATCACAGTGCAGTTGTCTTGCTGTGAACCAGTCTCAGTCTCTGTCATGTTTGAGTGATTCCTCAGGCCTTGTCTTTAACTGGACAGGACAGAGCTCCTAACAGTCTTCTTCCTCTAGTTGCCTGCTGTTTCTGTTCATCTGTGCTTACTGCCTCTTTCTCTGTCCTGTGTGTCCTCTGTGCAGCACACATTTTTGACCCAGCAGGGCCTGAACCAGGATCTGACCCTAGATCTGCTGGAGAAGTTCCACCACCCTGAGAAACTGAAAACCTGCCTGGTGACAGAGGACGATGACATGGAGGTCTGAACCAATTATTTCTATTTTCACCAGGCTTTTTTGGGTGGGACTGAGTTGGCTTCCCATTGGAAATTAGTTGAAGGATAACCTCTTCTAACTGATGGTGGTGTTAACCACAGGTTTTTCTTCTTGATTTAAGGTGGCAATTCCTGGGTCTTTAAGGAGGATCCAGTCTATCAACAAACACAACAGAGCTGAGAGGACGAACTCTGACATAAGCTGTAAGAAAACACACACTCTGTCAGACACTCTGTCACCACATTACCTTGTTTTAATATAATTCTGTCAGATTTTTTATCCCAATATTTGCTTACACAAATATCTGTATTTACTAATGCAAATATGTACATATTCACCTTTGAAAATATTAGTTCACAAAAATGACAAAATATATATTTTATATAGAGTCTGGGTACATGCAATACATTACAATACAATATAGTACCAAACAAAAACAAGCTCATTATAGCAACATACACTCATCCTGTGATCTTGGCACATTTGTTTCTGTCCTGTTCACTATTTTTAGATGAAAATATATTCTCTATTTAGCTTTTTTTTTTTTAAATAAGTTTCTCAGGGGGATGGTCACTGAAATGGAAAGATATTAGACATTATGTGAGAAGTGTAAGCGTGGTAATTTGTTTTTCCTGTGGTTCTGTCAGTGGAACAGATCTACACTCAGAGGCCTGTGAGGAAAGACTCACCGAATGTAACGGTAAGACGATGACACATCAAATGATCTTGATGATGAGTTATAGCTCATTATGTACATATTACAAATATATTACACACTTACAAACAACTCACTATGGATTCAAAATAAAAATCTATATACGTGTATACTTTGTATGTTGACCATGCATTAAAATGAACATACATACAAGTGTGATGCACATAATTACATAAATACATAATTGTACATGCAGTACAGCGATAAAAACCTAAATGTATTATTGCACACATACATGTAAACATGAGCTATACTGTGAAATAGTAAAGAGTAGATCAATGTAAAAGTGCATGAATTACACAGATGTATAGATACATAGACAGGTAATGATGTGTCCAATCCATATTTATCCATCCAGTATTTCAAAGTAAATGTTTCCTGTTTTCACACTGGTGGTGCGACAGTTTGTAAAAGGTCAAGGTTGCTGTTTGTGGGAAGGGCAGACAATAACAGACAAAGGTTCAGTCTTACGTGTTATGTCCTGTAAATGTCAACTAGAAGTGCAGGACACTTCACAACTGCACTTTATGTGCAGGAATCCCCGTTTGTTCTCTTCAGCATTTTAAGCACACAATCGAAATGTATTATTGAATTTATCATAAGCTGAAAACTATTACTCTGACACAACCTGAAGGTAATTGTGTTTTTCATGTTGTGGGTGCTGCTCTCTCTGAACCTGAACCCTTTTCTTGCAACCCATTGTCTCCTGTAACACCTTTTTGAAGCAGCTTAAAACATATCTGTTCAGACAGGCTTTGATTAGTCTGCCTGAATAGATTCACCATTGTATTATGTTGTCTTTTTATCTATTGCTTTTTATTGTTTTATTTCTTCAACTTTAGCTTTATTACTTTTTATGACTAAAGCACTTGTGATTTCTGTGGCTGCATATGTCTCTAAATGTGTTCTTGCTGACTTTGAATATATAAATGATGTTGTGTGTTTGTTTTTACAGTTAAGGCCTTCAATAGGATCAACAGGAAGTAACAAGAGTCCAGTGAGGTAACTACATCACAGATCAATCACAGAGTGGAGTCACATTCCCCACCAATATCTGGGTCAAATATTGAATCTCTCTGTTCCCTTTCTCTCTCAGGGATGAGGACACAAACTCGGATGATGACTATGATGATGTGGATGTGTAAGAAAGCCTCACACAGCGTCTCCAAATCAACATTTTATCACAACTTTTGAATGATTAATTCCAAAATAATTCTACTAGACTGCACTGACACCTTCTCTCTGTCTTTTGTCCACCTCAGACCCACGATACAGGCCACTAGGTAAGATGAATGAACACAAACTCACTTTTGCCTCACTTTTCATCATTTACACACCAGACTGATGCAACACTCTCTCTGCCAGCAGTGACCTAGCTGATGAAACCCCTCCTCCACTTCCTCCAAAGGTGATTATTGACTCGACAGGGGAAAATGTATCTGTGTTACAGAGCAATATCTTTGAAGCCAAAGTCTTATTAAAAGTACATTTGTATCTCCATTATTATGAAGTCATTTATGGTTACAACAGTTTTGACATATTTCTATATCAATATACTTGTTTCACAGATTCAGGTTCAATGTTAACTAACTGAATCTCCTCCAAGTGTGTTACATGTAATAGTGTGGGAAGAACACTGGGCAGTTTAGACTATTAAAAATGTAACAACATTCAAGATTTAGTTTGTTTACCAAAAACATTACTGTATGTGTCCATGTCTGCAGCCCAAAGCTCGGACCAGCTCAGAGGAAAGCATGGCAGGGGAGGATGAGCGGGCGAGGAAACCCTGCTCTCTGTACGCCCCTTCCCTCATCAGGACCTCCAGTGGGTCACAAGTCCGACCTACACCCACGCCACGATCCTCACGGACCTCACGGGCTTCACGGCACTCAGGTGAGCTGCCTCACCATCGAACATGTAAATAATACATCAGTCAATTTGAACGTTTTTTTTTTTTTTTTTGCCAGTCTTTACCACCTTCTCAAAATAACAGCAAGTCATGTTTGATTCTTCATCAACAGAAAATTAGTTTCCTGACATTAGGACTTTTAGTTTAGGACTTTAATTAAGTTCAAACACCAAGTCTATATATGATCAAGGATAGAAGTTGTATGTTTGTGCTATATTCCATAGAGTCCATAGTCTTCACACAACTTCAGTGTTAGTTGATGTTGAGATGATCCAAAGGTCCAACAACAGCACTGCAGTGTATTTCAACCAGGAGTATTTCAACAGTTAGTTTGTGGAGTTTCCTCCTCAGCCATCACCCTCACATGCACATCCAGACTATGGAGAAAAATCACCAACAATTTGCCCAGGAAATTGTTTTTTTTTTTTTAGCTTTTGTACTAACTTTTCAACTAATGATCAACTTTTTCATGTAAATGCATTGTTAGTTTTCTGTGTATGTAATAATAATGTATATGTGTGTGTGGTCCAGACCCTTTGTCCTTACCCACTCAGTGTAGTGACACACCCCCAGACCTCCTTCCTCCTGAGCTCCCTCCGAAAGGCATACGCAGACGACAACCCCTGTCAAAGGTAAAAGTAGAAATCAAAAGTAGAAATCTCTCTGAGAAGACACTGACTGCATTTCTCCTTCTTATCCTCCTTTCTCCTTCTTATCACCACTGTGCCTGAGGATGTCTGTCTGCAGATATGCCCACAAGACACATGAGCTTCTTTGAGAAAGCAGAGATAGAGTTCAGGGGTCAGTGAATGTGTAACAGGAGCCAAATGTTCAGTTTCTGGTTGAGCTGTACAGGTGATAATGTTCAGATATAGATTTTAGAGGAGAATTAGCTGCATGTATTTTTGTTCTCCACATCTTCTCTGCTCGTTCTCATCGTGTTCTGATGCTCATCACTGACTTTTCCTTTGTGTTGTCAGGACCCTGCTGAGTGTGCCAGCCCTGTCATGAAGAAACCTCCTGTGAGTCAGAACTTCTCCTCCCCTCTTATCTGCTCCACCGCTCGGTGTCTGAGTGAGATGAGGGGTGATGTTTGATGTTTTCAGACTGTCTTGTGAACATTTTCTTACCCATGGGAAACAGCTATTTGAATTCAGCAGGCTCCATATTTATCACTATATTATGAGTTTGGATCTTGAATTTTTGAGCCACAGCAAATAAAACTGTTGTGTAATCACAGGTCTTGGTGAATATAAAACAAAACTGATTAAATTTTCATCTTATTGACCTTTACCATCCAGAGATACATCAGATAAATGCATTTATTCTGAAATAAGAATTCATAGTGTGGCTTGAAGTTGTATCACTGATCCAAACGACTGTAGAGAGCCCATGGTGAATAATCTGACATGCCCCTCCCTCCTTCCAGGTCTACTTTAAAAAGGTCTTCCATGGCTGTCCTCTTAAGATAAACTGCTCCACCACCTGGGAAAACCCAACCAATAAAGGTTGTATCACTGAAGATTTCTCTGCTCTCTTAATCTTAACAAACTTCTGTTGGTGTCTGACTGACCAGCCTGTGTCTCCTCTTTCACCTCAGACCAACATCTGATCCTGGGGGCAGAGGAGGGGATCTACACTCTTAACCTCAACAGCTCAGAGGCCACGATGGAGCTGGTAGGATCTTTATCTTTGCTACACATCATTCTTTGGTTTATAAACGAAGAGAGAGAGAGGAGACTGAAGAGAGCACCAATATTATATACTCTGACAAAACGCTAGTTGTGGTTTATCATTCTGGTCAATTTCTCACTCTTAAGGGTGTTGTGCAAAATATTGAAGATTTAAGTATGGATGTAGTAGTATCACACTTTCTCACAAAAGACAAAAACAACTTGAAAAGCCATGAATGTGCTTTTGGAAAAGACGCTGCAGGTACAATGAAGCAATGAATGAATAGATGTCTTTTCTGTCTCTTGCAGTTGTATCCTGGGAAGTGTACCTGGGTCTACACCATTAATAACGTCCTCATGTCTGTATCAGGTAAATTAACAAACCATCCATTAGGGCTTTGACCCTCATTTAGCTGCTTCTGTTCTTGTCTCTTCCATGGGAGCGTTCTGAAAAACCATCTCGCTGCAATATAAAGAACATGTTGAGGAGCTGCTCAGGAAGCAGAGGATGTTTTCATTCATGCTGACAGTGTCTGCTGTAACTCTTCATGTATTTGCTAACAATGAGCACCTTTAAAAACCCAAATTAAAAGGACTTCAACAAAGATGAAACAGGTCACATTTGTCTGCTATGATATTCAAGATGTCAGCAAACCTACATATTAATCCTGCCAAAACAGTAGTAGTTCAGTGGTCTGTGTTATCATGTTTTCTGCACATTAAATATGACGACAGGTGGTATGGAGCAGGAGTTATGAGTGTGAGTGTTTGTCTGTCTCTTTGTGTTCGTCCTGATCCTCTGAGAATCAACAAGATGAATCAAATGAAGACTTGATGACTTTCAAACAGCCTGTGATTCTCTGTTGGCAGGTAAATCGCTGCAGCTTCACTCCCATTCGCTGAAGGAGTTGTATGAACAAGCTCGGAAAGACCAGAGAATGGTTGCCTTGCCGACTCACAGACTGTTACCTAGGTAACACTGGACCCTCACTATGTTTCATTTTGTGTGTGTCTCTCTCTCTTTTGTCTGAAAAGTTTGTCTAAAAAAAAAAAAAACTTACCAACATCTGTTCATGCTAATCAAAGGTGGAATTTTCTGTTTCATCTGCAGGAAATATGCAGTGACATGTAAAATACCTGATACAAAAGGCTGCAAGACCTGCTCAGTTGGTGAGACCAAATACTGCATTATGGCAAAATAAAGTCATGTTTTTTGTGTATGGGCAAAAGCTGTTTTAGTGAATCTGCACAAAACAGTGAAATAGTATCTGTGTGTGTACTCAGATGTAGTTTAGTAAGCTGTTGTGGTGAAAAACTTTCTACATGTCATTTCTTCTCTGAATCCATTTAAACCAAAGTAGCTGCACACCAGTTTGACAATTTCAACTAGACTGGAAAAAGATTGCTGCAGATTGCCATAGTGTTGACAGTTTGACAGTGTTCACAGAGAAGAGCGGCTAAAGCCTGTGTTGTGTCTCATCTCCTATAGCAGGCAGCATGCAGCGAGGCTGTGTGTTCCTGTGCTGTGCTCTGGAGTCCAGTGTGGTGCTGCTGCAGTGGTACGAACCCATGCACAAGTTCATGCTCATTAAGGTATGAATATAAAAAAAGCATATAGTGCTCCATGGTTTAAGTCCTCAGGAAAGACAGTACGAAGCAGTTTACTTAGGTTGATCAGTGTACAAGTGTATACATGTCAGAGATTTGATTTGACATCAGTGATGTTGCTTCTTTTAAAGGTAAAAAGTGGGGAAAAAAGAGGTTTATGTTTAAAAAATATATAATTTTCTCTTCCTGTAAAGTTCACTATTGTTTTTCCTGTATCATGAAGTGTGTATATGAAAATATTTGAGTAAAAAGGCAGATGAATGTCATGCTGTGATGAAGTAGTATGGCCTGATGCTGCAGGCTCATCTTTCCGTCTTTTAGATTTTATGCTTTTTATTGGACTGTTAACTCTGACAGCAGCTAGTAACATGACTGCTGCCAGGGAAATAGAGTACTTCATTGTCACTGTTAAATTTATGAGTTAGCTTTAGTCATTTGATCATAAAATGCTTCTGGTTTTAAGGGGCAGACACACTGATGCCCTCAGTTATACATCATGCTGTGGCTGAATGGTTGCTTTGTTTGCCGACTTCTTCAGATGAGAAACCACAGCTAAACACTCTCAGACAGTTAATGCAGATTGGACTCTGGACTTACACATTTCCTCTTTCGTGCATGCAGCATTTCGACTTCCCCCTGCCCAGCCCTCTGCGTGTGTTTGAGATGGTTGTGGCACCCCAGCAAGAGTACCCACTGGTGTGTATCGGTGTGTCTCGGGGCTCCGGCCCCAGCCTGCCAGTCAATGTAGAATACATGAACCTCAACTCCAACACGTCCTGGTTCACCAGCACCGGCCTGGGTAGGCTGATAACTGCATTATTATCAACATCATAAAGACTTTAGTATACCAGGAGCCACAAAAACAACCTCATGATATGAATTGTCATCCAACTTTACACTTGTTTTTGCTGTTGATAATGTTGTAATGTTGTGTTTGTGTTTCCTCGCAGAGAAACCTTGTCCAGATGTTGTGCAAGTAAACCAGCTGGACAGTAACTCACTGCTCGTCCTCTTAGAAAGTAAGTAATATAAGTTTCTTTTAATGGCTGCCATTAATATCTGATAGACTTAGACTAACACGCACAACAACATAGGTATCCGTGCATCATCACGCACTCACTTTTAATTAGTTAACTACAGCCTCGAACATACTACAGAGCTACTGTAAGAGCACGCTGAACAGTATCAGCTTCACAAACAGACCCTTACAGAATGTAACATGTTACATTGTGTAACCTAAGTATCCTGGGAGCGTGTCGACACTCCCAGGATACTAGAGGTAACTAGTAACTCTGTGAATGCAGAGTCATTTTTTTATTGTGTCTATTATGTTATTGCAAGGTTTGAGTTCTGAGGTTGTGAGGTTGAAACTACCAAGAGTTCAGATAAAGTCTACCCACATATGGATCAAGCTACAATCGTGGACAGAAATGGTGGCATTAAGAAATGAAGGATGTTCAGTGACTGCAAAGTTGTAAAGTTCAGTGTGTGTTTGTTTGTTAAAAAGAAGACAGGACTTACAGCTCTGTTCATATCTGCGGATGGTTTGTGTGTAGACTATTCTATGTTTTCTCTACCTCTGTGCTTTCACACTGATGTGGCTGCTCATATACCAAGTCTCTCTCCTCCACAGAGTCTGTATATATAGTTGACCTGAAAGGGGAGCTGAAGAGCAACAGGCCTCTGCCATACGAAGCCATGTTCTCTCATGATGTGGAGTCTATAGGTGAGAAGATCCACCGAGGAACCGGTGATGGTTTATTCTATAGATGATAAGATCTTAGCACTGACTCTGTCTGTCTGTCTGTCCGTCCAGTGTATTTTGAGGACACACTGTTGGCAGTGTGGCGTCATGGCTGGCAGAGGAGAGGACAAGGTTTCACTGAGGTGCTGGAGGAAATCACTGACCACAGGAAGATCTACAGACTGGTCCAGTCAGACAGGTACAGTATGTTTTCACTCTCTGCTGCGTGTTTAATGTCAGGTGGCTTAAATTTCTGCAAATGGTGCTGTTTTGTTTGTCTGCTCAGATACAACAGCCACACAAGCTCCGCCTCTGTAGCTTCTGTTTATACATTGTTAAGATTTTCTTCATGTTTAGGCTTAAATTCCAGTTAATCCGTGCTTGACAACCTGTGACCCTCTCACTGCAGGATGGTCATTTTGGAGACACATCAGACCGAGGACCAGTCGGGCCTGTCCAACTTGTACGTCCTGGAAATTGCTGAGAATTACGTCATGCTGCCCTGAGTCTCCGGTCTGCGAGGGCATCATGGGAAAGTCCCAACTGTATGAATGCTTCTACCCAGGATGTGCAGCATTCAGCAAGAGGAGAATGGACAATTGGTCGGCAGCATTTGTTTATCATCATGTGTCACCGTAAACTTTGATGGACATGGGTGTGTCTCTGCCACAGTGTCATTATCTACTGGGAGAGGAATGTCAAGAGGATGTGATGGCAGGGAGTTGGAGATTCATACTGACCTGAGATGGCTGATGTGTTGTAGCCTTTATCCCTCGGTGTGGGGGGAGTATGCTCTTATTTATGCTCATTTCTACTTGATTTGTGAGACGTGGTACAATCTCTTGAATCCATACAGCTGAGAAAACCCTACATCAGTAGTGAAAAGAAAAGCGTGTTTACTTTTTCTCGCCACAGTATTGTTGATCACAGAAGCAGCTGCGACATGTGGCTTTTCAGCAACGCCACATACAAGCTTATAGGACTGGAGCAGCACTGCTGTTGCTTGTTTTTTTCACCTGAGTTTTGTATGACAGTATTGGATCAGAGATACACTTCCTACTGCAGTTACACTGTAATAAAGTTAATTAACACAACAAGGGGTGGACTGTATTGACCTTGGATCTTCTTACTGAGCCAGATCCTTTCTTCACTGCTTTATGGAGAAGAACAGAGGGAGATCAGTGAGCACAGGTTGTACTTGATCTGACAGGAAAAAAGTCAACTGCTGCATGTAAAACAGGCTCCTGAAGACAAATGCAGGGTGTGAGGGTGTTGAGAAACAACACATTTGAATTTAGATAAAGTCAGTAATATTTGCATCTAATTTCAAGGACCTGCGTCGGTTTTAGAGTGCGCATTACAAATCCTTAATTTTCATTCATTTATTCGGGAGACCGCTCTTCTTTTTAATATTAAACAGCTCAACGTGAGCGTGACACTGTCAGATCTCTACTATTCAAATGGAGCCATCTCTGGTGGCAGTGGTCTTAGTCTATAAAAAGATGCTGAGTTACAGACTGTTGTTTTTTTAACAGCCAAACTTTACGCCCCGACAGCAACAGAGCTGCTCTTTCTTTTTTTTTTTTTTTAATGAGGGCGGGGCTCTGGAGCACCACACATGATTTTTCACCGTGTGTCCGTGGTGGTCCTGTTCGGTGTCCCTGGGAGGTTAAATGAGGGGTAAACCAGACAAGCCGTCCAGGGCCGGATGCCCTCTCTTTACCCCCGACACATTTGCGGGAGTGCGCAGTGCCGGGCCGGGCCAGCAGCAGCAGCAGCAGCAGCAGCAGCAGTCGACGCATCATCACACGTACTTTACGCACACTGGATGAACAGAGGCAGAGAGCCTGTGGAGGATGATGCTCACACCGGCTCAGAAGGGCTTTCTCTCCGGGTTTATTTACCAGGCAGCAGCGGTATGGTCGCCGGTTCTGGTGTAAGATGCACTGGAGCAGACGGGGAGTGCTGGTCGGCCTAGCTGAGCTCGGCTGCTGCTGCTCGCCCTCGCCTCTCCCATTTCTATTCTAGTACTTTTTTATTGCAGCGTTATTATTTCCAGGTCAAAATCTCAGTTTCCTGTGCGGCTTGTTTGTACTAAAAATGGCCGGAGATGGCGGCGCTCTGAAGGATATCAATGAGATTAAATCCCAGTTCCGGACCAGAGAGGGCTTCTACAAGCTGCTCACCCTCTCGGACTCGCAGCAGCGGGGCGGGCTGCCGCGGGGTCCGTCCGCCGGAGCCACGCTGGGCCCCGGGCCTGGACCCGGTCCGATACCCGGCGGAGGGGTCGGGCTGCTGCAGGGGCCCGGGGCTGCCGCCGCAGCTGCTGCTGCCGCCGCCTCCTCTTCTTCGAATGCCGCAGCCAACTCCTCTCCGGCGGGCTTTCTCCCGCCGGTCCGCGTCTCTATGGTCAAGCTGCAGCCCGAAGACCCGAGCGAGGAGTCGGAGCGGGTGTGCTTCAACATCGGCAGGGAGCTGTATTTTTACACATACACCAACATCAAGAAGGTGAGTCTGCTCTTCCCCTCCTCTCTTGGCCACGGTGACAGATTGGTTGGTCAGACTTAGCCTAGCGTGCTAGCCTGCACTGCTAATTTGATGCTGTTAGCTCGTGTTTCGTCATCTTGTTAAACGGAGCCTCTCCGGCTGCTGCTGCTGCACAGAGCCGGGCAACAGGCACATATTAGATTTCTGTTTGTCATGCAATGCAAAATGGAGAGGCGGATACTTTGGCTGAGCAGACGGTGAATGGTGCATCACCCAGACGGATGCACTGTGTCAGTGGACGCTACAGGAGGGCACCAGTGTTACTACAGAGCAGGAAGCAGCCTCTGAGCCTCTCACTGCACTACCTGCATCCCTGCTGGAAACCATGGGAACTCAAGGATGTTTATTCCTCCTGCTGCATCCAATGCTACACCTCAGATCATACAATGTGAATTTGCAGAGGTTGTAACTGTTCTCAGATTGAAGGGGAGCACTGCAAGGTGAATTAGTCAGCAGCAGGAAAAACACTGTTAATTTTCTCACTGCAACCCTGGATATCTCCCTCTGCATCGCACACTCTACTGTCTTTATGTTCATGTGTGGAGTAGATGATGTATAATCATTAGTCATAGTTAACAAGTCTGGCTTGTGAAATGATGTGAAAATTATAAACTGTTATTATTACCAGGGCTTCAAATCTAATGAATTACCATAATTACCGCTCATAGATCAGCATGACAGACATGACATTTTGACCTGACATGATGGAAGAGTAGTGGATGCCCTGCGTTCGTCCTCCAGTGTCTCCTCACACAGCAGGGTTTAGCAGTGCTAACGTTCAACAGCCCACAGATGAAACTGCTCGCAGCTAGCTGCACTTATTGCTTTTTAAAGTGCGGTGCTAATAACCCATTTTGGAGGAACTGGAGGACAACTGTGAAAAGCTTCTCCCTCCTCCAACGTGGCACGGCTCAATGAGGGAAAATGTTCTGAAAATGTCAAGGCCTCTTTTTTCACTGCACACCGTCAGTCAAACCTTTACATTCATCATTTACCTTTTTCTACGTCATAATTATTCTACAAGTACCATGACTGCAGGTAATTTGCCAGGACTTTCTGTCTTCATTACTTATGCGGCTGTGTGTAGATGGATGAATGGCTGATGCAGTGCTCACAGACTTGCACGGTTGCCCACATGAAAACATACATACAACAGTCAATATACTGTACATTCAGCATTTAAGTCAGGACATGTATCCAGGCAGCATGACATGCAGTAAATTTCCCTCCTCATCCTCACAGTCCCAGTCTTCCTTATGTAAGGGAACCTCAGAAGTGTGGACTCACTGTTTCCTGCTGCCTTTACTGTGAATTAAAGGTATAACTACATTCACATAGAAGTGATAGAGATGTATCAGTATGTCCTCTTCACATGCTGACTCCTGAAGTCCCTAAGTGGACTGATAGTCAGATACCTGGCATCAAGTGATACAGCAAAAGTGCTCGATGTGGTCTTTTTTTTTTAGCGCATGCACTTCAACTGGGAGAAGCAAACTCTGGTAGCTCTGGGGTTTTACTCAACCTTTGCTATATTTAGTTGGGTTTTTGTTGTATTTTGCCCACTACTGATACGTCTGTGGGGAGAGGAGTTTGTTCAGGAGAGGAGCGTCCTTCATTGAGCAAGTCTGGAAGATGCCACCCTGTTTCAGCTGAGATGAAGAGGTGTTTTTGTAGTTGTCGTGCTGCTGGTGCAAAGGTGTAGGTTTGGAAGTGGAGATGTACTGTAGGTCCTTTCTGTCGTCAGTCATCAAGGGAAACTCTCTACCCAACAAAAGCGATGAGCTGGAGATATTGGCAAAGACTCAGAAAGTAGACATTTTTCATATCATAATACTTGTGTACATCCCACCAATGGCTACTGCTCAAGCTCCATGCAAAGTTCTCCATGAAGTCGTTGCTTGGATTTGGACCAAACATCCTGAGGCACTGTTAATAATATCATGAGACTTCAGTCATGTTTCCCTGATGGACTCAATGGGGGATGTGGTGGAGAGATGCACACTGAAGATGGTGGAGGCCATTCTGAGCACCTCAGACCATCACACACACGCTTCATAACACTTGGATCAAGAAACAGCAGTGGTGGACAGCTCCTCTCTCTTCGTTGCATCTTATCTTATCTTATCGTATCTTATCGTATCTTATCTTATCTTATCTTATCTTATCTTATCTTATCTTATCTTATCTTATAGGTGCTGATGCCAATCTGTAGTTCCTCTAATGCAGATAGACAATAAATTGCAGAGTTTATTGGCAGAAAACAAATCAATTGTTCAGTCAAAAAAGCCAGTGTAAGGTGTGTGTGGCTCATTTGTCCAGTGTGATGTTTCAAACTTTCCTTTCTCATATATGACAGTAGAGTCAATGAAACAGGGGGATGGACTGGGGGGTCACACTGAATGACACATTTGAAGATGTGACACTTTGTCTCAGAGAAGCTGTGACAGGCAATATTCTCAGTTTTCTGCCATTTTACCGACCAACAATTAACCAATTAATTGAAAGGCAGAGAAGATTGACGAGATCAGCAGATAACTCCGGGTTAATTGCATTCTGGCTCTTTAATAATCATTCTTGCTACGTGCTGGCATTCAAGTTATTTCAAGTTATTGTATGATAATGTGTAGTAAATCATTTCTTGGTGTTCCCACATTTCCCTGTCAGCAGTTCTTTATTGATTTGCAGGTCACAGACGCCCACTGCTGTCTTTTTTTGGCTGGATTTGGTTGAAAATGCTTTTTTAGACGTCTGCATCACGTACCACAGCATCGCAGCGACTGTGTCTCGGCATGAAGCAGGTCTTCATCTTGTTTCACTTCAGCAGTGCAGCCTGCCTTTAACCTTAAAGTATCCACATCTGTAACCGGACGATGGTTTGATGTTTTCGCCACTTAATGATGTTTTATCAATGATAAGTATATTCTTCCCTGTTTCCTCAGTGTCATCTTTTGTTGTGAGTCCACTTCACTATGGCCAGCGTATGTTTAAAGCTGTAAAACAGTGTGATCCAGAACAGTGTGCTGCTGGTGGGCAACAATAACCTCAGCATCTCTCAGCGTCACTCCTCCCTGTTTGATTATTGAACGTCGGCACACAGAGTAGCTTTTGAAAGACACATGTGTGCCTCCAGTCCGACACCCAAGTGTGATGTTTAGTGCTGATCTTCTGGACAGATGACAAATGTTTTTCTATAGACCTGGCTTTGTGCTTTCAAATGGATCCCCTGGGATGAATAACTCTGCTATAAGGAGCTCTGAGCATGCCTGGACCTCAGATCATGGTCCTCCGCTCTTCTCGGCTGATGACGTCTAAGTTGTGCATCATGGTTGTATTTATCAGCTCTTGTCTGTCTGCAGGCCGTAGACCTCAGCAAACCCATAGACAAGAGAATCTACAAGGGGACTCAGCCGACGTGTCACGACTTCAACCAGTACTCTGCCACAGCCGAGAGTGTAGCTCTCATCGTGGGTTTCTCCGCCGGACAAGTTCAGTATCTGGACCCCATCAAGAAGGAAACCAGTAAACTCTTCAATGAGGAGGTATGATTTTTGTCTGTGTGTGTTTTCCTCTGTGCTGAGGAAGGTGGCCTGTGCTGCAGCTCCTCGTGTTGCAGCGATGAAAGCCTGCCACAGAAATCACACAACTAATTTGTGATTCTTTATATCAGTTCTTTCTCCCGCTGTGATGTAGCCCAGAATTTCAGAGTGTGTCTCCTGTGTTTGTCCCTCTAACACGCTTTGTCATTTTCACTCTCTTTTACTGCGTCTCCTGAAATGGCTCTTTCTGTTTAATGGGATTTTCTTTAATGGGATTCCCAATTAAATTTAGGAGTCTGGGGGTGTATGTGTGCAGGCAGGCGTTGTGTTGTGTCTGCTGAGTCGCTTCACCTTCCTGGGATTTGCTTCTCTAAATCTTTTCCTTCTTCATCCTTCTCTCCCCTGCTTCTCTCTCTCTCTCTCTGTTGGTTTCAGTCTGTCTCTCCTTCCAGCTCATGCATGTTACTTGACCCATATGGACTTTCTCCCTTCTCATGCTTCCTCTGTGTCTTGCTGTCAGTAGTTTATAGTTAGTTTTTTCAGATCATGATTATGTTTACGATGAGCTGATTTATAATGAATCCATAGTCCTACCTAAAAAGTGAATAGATTTTTTGAATAACTTTGTTTCTTGTCACCATGAAACTCTTCTTCCATCTTCTGTCTCCTCCTCTCGTTCCTATCTTCCCCAAATCTCTTTCCTTATCTCTGTCTCATCCCCGCTCCTCTCTCTTCTTCCACTTCCCTACTTTCCCCCTCTTTCCTGTTTTTCCAGAGGTTGATAGACAAATCCAAGGTGACGTGTCTGAAATGGCTTCCCAAGTCAGAGAACCTGTTCCTGGCCTCACATGCCAGTGGCCACCTCTACCTCTACAATGTGGACCACCCGTGCGGCACCACAGCCCCACAGTACTCTCTGCTGCGGCAGGGTGAAGGCTTTGCCGTCTACGCTTGCAAAACCAAGACGCCGCGCAACCCGCTGCTGCGATGGGCCGTGGGCGAGGGAGGCCTCAACGAGTTTGCCTTTTCCCCAGACGGCGTACACGTGGCGTGCGTGGGGCAGGATGGCTGCCTGCGTGTCTTCCACTTTGACTCCATGGAGCTGCAGGGTGTGATGAAGAGCTACTTTGGCGGACTGCTGTGCGTATCGTGGAGCCCTGATGGGAAATACCTTGCCACAGGTGGAGAAGATGACCTGGTTACTGTCTGGTCATTTGCAGAAAGCAGAGTGGTGGCGAGGGGGCACGGCCACAAGTCCTGGGTCAATGTGGTGGCATTTGACCCCTTCACGACCTCCCTGGAAGACGACGAGCCGATGGAGCTGAGCGGCAGCGAGGAGGACCTGCACCAGGGGGCACCGAACAACTCCATGCACTTTGGCCGGGTTCGAACAAGCAGCACGTTGTCCCGTCTTTCTCGACACAGCTCTAAAGGAGGCTCGGCGTCGGTCACGTACCGCTTCGGCTCGGTGGGGCAGGACACTCAGTTCTGTCTGTGGGACCTGACGGATGACGTGTTGTACCCACGCCTGCCGCTGTCGCGCGCCTTTACTAACACTTTTGGGCCCTCACTGACCAACTCAGGCAGCGGGGGGGTCAACAGCACCTCAGGAGTGGGAGGAAGTGGAGGGGTTGAGGGGCACCATCACCCACCCAACACCAACACCGGCACCTCCAACCCACCAACACTCCCCTTACCGCTTCCTCGCTCCCTGTCACGCTCCAACTCTCTGCCCCACCCTGCCGTGGCAAACACCTCCAAGGGCCAGGGTGCCTCAGAGGGTGGCGGGGGAGGCGGAGGTGGGGGAGGGAGCAGCGGCGGAGGAAACAGCACCCCGTTCAGCATCGGCCGCTTTGCCACGCTGTCGCTCCAGGAGCGCAAATCGGACAAGTCCGGAGGCAGCGGCGGGGTGGAGAAGGAGCACAAACGCTACCACAGCCTGGGCAACATCAGCAAAAGCAACGACAAGATCAACGTGGCGCCAAGGAGCAACCGGCTGGACGCTGCTAAGGTCCTGGGCACCACGCTGTGCCCACGCATGCATGAGGTGCCGCTGCTGGAGCCGCTGGTGTGCAAGAAGATTGCACATGAGAGGCTGACCGTCCTGGTGTTCATGGACGACTGCATCATCACGGCCTGTCAGGAGGGTCTAATCTGCACCTGGGCACGGCCGGGGAAGGCGGTACGTCTTCACTTAACTCTTTGATTAGAAAATCGATTGATTGTGTTAATTAAAGAGGAACAATGCAAGTCCGGTCGCTTTTCCGCTGTTTTGCTAACCCTCCTCCTGGCCATGTGCATTTGTTTTTAACGAAGCCGGTGAGAAAGCAATCCATGGAGCGGTGGATAACGTTATATATCATATACGATGTTACGATGTGTATATTTGTGTAGTCTCATCTGTCATAAACAAGACAGTATGGGTTATGAAGCGCGTTTGTGTTGCTTTGCCACCGAGACGAGAGCTGGGACACTGGGAAGGCGGCTCCATGGAAGGCAGAGAGCCTCCATTTTCCCTGTAACTTTCCCTGTATCACAATTACTCTGAAGCTGTTTAATTAAGGTCAAAATCTCGCATAGTTCCTCTTTAAACCTCAGTAAATTGTAAAAAGGTGACGATCTTGGCCTCCCAATATTTTAGAAATATTTCAATATATAAAGCAAATTCTGCCATTTTACAATCTAGAGCCTTTGAGTGTTTTTCTCCTTCGTCTGATGAATGGCTTCAGCAGTTGCTCATCAAAACTGCTGTTGGACACATTTAACACGGTGATAAAGAAGAAGTGATCATGATGAATAAAACTGTCCAGATGTGTCGGATGTGCAGCTGATGAGGCCTGACTGAAAGATCTCTTTTTATTTTTCCTCAATAGCTGAATGCTCCTTTCAATTCTTGTATTTAGTTTCTTAAAGTGAGTGAAGAATTTCACCCATGTAATTGGGTCATCCCACTTCTCTCCAGTGTGGTTTAACTTATTTCAGGACATTCATTATGAAGTTGTAATTAGCCTACTTATTATTAGTTTAAGATTACTGCTTTGTCAGTAAAAGTAAATGCTGCGAACACGCGTTTCCCTGTGGGTCAGCATCCGTTTGTTTTGAGTGGATTTTTCAGACTGCGCCTCTTAAAAAAGCTAAAGAGATGAGTCAACAGTTGGAGAGGATTTCACCTCTCCTCTCGTCTCCTCTCTGCAGCAACAATGGCCTTTTATCTCCCTGCACTTTAAAGCGAAGTATAGATTTTCTGGCTCTGATTGTCCCTGGTCTCTAACTATGTTTTCTCTCTCTGTCTCTCATTCAGAATTTGACAGCACAGAACGGGAACTCTCCGAGCGGCACAGTAGTATAGCTGGAGGAGAAGCTTTGCACTCATCCCTTCCTTCATCTCCTCCCTTGTTCTCCATCATCTTCTCTGTATCAGCCAACCTCTCCATTGATTCTCAAAGATGTCTGACCGTACCCGACCGACTACTGCAGTATTATCCCTTCACTATACGTGCCCTGACCCTAAACCTGTTCCATACTGATTTTACTCTCATGGTGGCCATGGTTGCCAGGGAAACACACCAACATTACTTCCAGCGGCTCAGCTTGATGATTACAACGTTAGCTGGACATTTTGGGAACTAACAAATTAAACTTGAATATAGCAATGCTAGCTAGCTTAGCCATTAGCACCGCATAAACAAGGCTCCGGTACCTGCCCACACTGGAGCATGTACCCAACCTGGCCAGAAGTATGTGGACGCCTCTGTGATCTGGAGCTTTTCATGGCTCTGGTAAAAAATAAAACCCCTGAAGCGTCCATGCACATCAACATTTTATACAGCTGTGGTTTCGAGTTGGCACTGTGAGTTTCCTGGAAATGGTTTCCCCAGTGTGGTGTAAAAACACACAAGCTCACAACTGTGACTTTGAACCGACAGCATCAGCCAACATCAGTGTTGGGCTTCACCAGTGCTCTTAAATCCATGCAGCCAGTTTCCACAGTCCCAGCCTGTCCAGAGGAGTGGGGGCTGTTACTGCAGCAGATATTCAGTGGTGTCCTGTTGACTGCTGCTAATGTTCAGCTGTCCACATACTTTTGGCCATATAACGTACTGTCTGCTCCTTCAGCAGCAGCAGTAACAAATACTTGTTCTTGTTAACAGAATCCAATCCACAGATTGCTCTGTCCTTCTTCAGCTCTGCCTTACCCATATATAAAATATTGGTCCCATCAGCCAAAAACCACAAACAAATATTTTGACCATGACGCAGCTTCAGATTTATAAGGCAGCTTTTATTCCTTGAGATTTGTATCATGACTAAATGTTGGTGGTTGTCAGCAGGAGGTTAGAGCTACACTCCACTCAGCCTTCAGGAAGAGTTTCCCCCCCCTCGTGCCACCGTGGGAATAAAGTTGATGTAATGAAGTTTATTCCCAGTGCTCCATCCCTCTGCCTTCACTTCACCCTCAGTGTTTTTCTGCAGAAAGACTGCATCAAACAAATCACAGTCCCCTCTCTGTGTGTTACCCTGAAGCAACGAGGAGCGAACGGCAGGCCAGGCCCAGTCTGCATTAGCTCCTTAGCTCTGCCTTCATCGGATCCCTCCCCCCTCCCCTTCATGCAAAAGACACTGCAAAAGCCACGGCCATTGTATTTAAGTTATTTATTTTATCACAAGACTGTGTAGTAATTTATACTGTTAATACTGAAAATACTCTATAAATAGAAAAAGGACAAACGTTGTATGGAAATAATGACTTGAGAGCAAGAAAGTGAAGAAAAAGCAAGAAAGATGAGGAATATTAATATATGAAGATCCTTCTATTGTACATAGCAACAGTTAAAAATTGAATGTCTGCTGTTTTAGGGAACTTGAAGATGTCAATGTGTTTTTTTTTATTTTGTGTGATAGATTTCTCCAATTTGTCCCTGAAAGTGAGCTGGGTTCAGTCCTTCAGCGGAGACGGACGTATTTTGGGTCCAGTGTGACTTTAGAAAGACTGAGCCGGGTCGAGCACAGAGGGCGATCTTCACAGTGGCTGCTCGCTGTACATTTCGGCTGCCTGTCTGACTTACTAGGTCCAAATAATACTGATTCTGCTCAGCATTGTGCGTTGACAAGGAAGCATCTTCAAAAATAACATGCTCATGAACAAACACACTCTGTTGCACATTCCAAACGTGACACACACTCACGCACACATGCATACACACAAACACACGTACATACACAAACACACCCCTTATGGTGTAGCATCATATATACTGTGTCTTGGACTCCATTCCTGTTGCACCTGAATTGCCTCTTGCAAGAATTTGCACATACAATAAATCCACAGTCCATCCGGAGCTGCCATGGCTGACAGTGGGGGGTGTTGTTGTCTTGTTTGATCTGATTCCTGTGCAGAAACAGCTCCCGTAACCCCACCATTCACTGGTGCAGGGGATTTGGTAGGTGGACATCTTGGAACGAAAGCAGCTCTTTGTAAAGATTGGATTTATTCCATTTGTTTGACTGAACTCAGAACTTGCCTCTGTGGGGTTGGGTATTGTTTGGAATGATTCTGATTTCAATTCTGCTCATTCTCTCTGGTGTTGAGTAACTCTTTCCTCAATCCCTGGAACAAATTCTTGACAAAATATGTTGTATTTTAAAACAAGATTTGATATCTGATATATATATATATATATATGTAAAGTATTTGCATATTTACCTGAAATGCACAGATTAGCTGTTTTTGAGCCATTCTACATAAAACAAGGGGCATGAATGTTTTCTTATGTTAGACAGAGCCGCCCTCGTGATAACCTGGATAAATATACATTTAGCTTTAAACATCTCTTCCCACTGTGACACTGTGCTCATGTCACCTGTGTCTGTTAGGGAGAGGTTGTTATTTTTGCTCCAACCAGTCAGCTGTGACTGACGTGTCTTGTTGGTTTGAGTCGATAGAGAAGCTGCAGTATAAGCTGCTTGGAGCATGCGTTGGTTTTTACATCTGTCCAGGTTAGAGAGGTATTACCAGTTCCAACAGTAATGGATGCCGTCTGTCTGTCCCTCTGTCTCTCTGTCTGTCCATCCACCACTTTGGTCTAGACTGAAAACCAACAACTATGCCAAGAATTACACAGATATTTGCGTGCTGTGATGAAACTGTACATCATCTTAGGTCCAGATATTTAGGATTGGATGTGATGATGTGTTGATATATTGTTATAAATGTAACTGGTTTGAATTCAGAGTCAGTTCTCGATACCCAACTCAGCCTCATCGATAATCAACACAACTTAACCAACCAACAACTTAATGCCAAACTGTTTCCCACTTCTGAACCACAGAGCAGAGAGAAAGGGCTGCTGGGATGTTTCTGAGCAGGGTCTATGTCTCTACTTTGTTTTGTTTTGTGTTGTTTACTTTTGTATTCCTTTTGCATGCCTCTGATTTTGGGCCATAACAAACTACCGACTCCTGTCTCACATTTGGTGTCTCAAAGCCAACTGAAGCAGTATTTTTTTTTTTTTTTAAATCAGCGTTATGTTTTTTATTTTCTTGCGTGTGTGTGTGTTATAAAGTTACCTGTCTGACAATACATCCTATAAATAGCAGAGCAGCAACCTCCAGAGCTGCAGGAGCCAGGGTGATGCCCTTGGAGCATCAGACAAACCTCCAATTTCCCTGCAGTGTGTGTGAAACGATGTGAGGGCATTGTTGCGGCCCATATATTCATCTCTGTTGTCATGGCAACAGCATGTCTACCAAGTGTGTCTTGAATGAGCTCATGGGTTTAGGGGTCAGTTTAGGGCTGTAAGGCTGAATGAATGCTTCATCATGTCTGGGATCAGAGGGAAAACCCAGTCCTCCTCGTTCCAGATGTTAAAGGAACAGTTCACCACAAACTGACAATGATCCGTCTCGACATTGAAGTAAATGTGTCAGGTCAGGTTGTGCAGCTTTATCCAGGTGTTTTACATCTGCATGTTTGGGTGCAGCTGAATGATGTTTACCATGTTAATCAAAGGCTCTGTTCACACTGTGACACTGAAATACCCCACATCTTCTCTCTGCCCCTCTCTCTCATAACGGTGTCTCATTTTCTTCTAATTTTGAGTTTTTCTTCAGGACTCGGTCCAAACAGATGCTAATGTGAGTATGTAGACAGAATGTTTGAATAAGGGGGCTCTCAGTGCACTAAACAACGGCACACCAGTCTTACAGCAGAGCTGTGAGCTCTGGTTTACTGTTATTTACCCATGAAGCATTTGGCTTCTGCTACACAATCTGTTTGAAGGAACTTGAATCTGAATGGGAGACATAAAGACTGTGTGTGAACCTCCATAACATTAGAGAAGACTTGAGTTTACAGTTGTTAAAATCATTTTTTATTGTATCTCTGTATTCCTTGTTTCTGTGCTAACTTTGTGAGGCCGGCAGAAATCAGAGGCGTTGGACTGATGATCGTCCTGCTCCTGAACTGAAGAGCTAAAGCAGAGGTGTCTGCAGATGTGAAGAGCTCACTCAGTGTAGACTGCTGAACCTTTGCTTGTGTGTTTCAAAGATGATCAAAGATCAATCTAACTTGACAAGTTTTTATTATTTGAGTATGACCTCACATGCAAACCCTCCACTCATGTTGCTATTTGATGTGTTTGAACAAATGCTAGATGCAGAAAGGGCAGCAGGCAGAGGAGAGGACATGAACACATAGTAGATCCCGGAAGATGATGATGATGATGAGAACAATGTTGAATACTTCATTTAGGAGCTGAGATACATTAGCTCACACTGAGAGGTAACATCCAAGAACAAACAGTGAACTCTTAATGTTCATAGTTGAGAGTGAGGGAGGGGTGGGCTGCTGATTTGGCTGCAGGAGCTGTAGGAAGTGGAGAGTGTGAGAACCGGAGCAGCTGTAGCTCCACCAGCTGCAACCTGGCTAAATTCAATAATTCACCTCTCACCTCTACAGATTGTTGTGTCCAGGCTGTCGATAAGCAGAGCTACAAAAATAACCTGTGCTGAGTCAAGTGAGGCGAGAAGCTGAGCCAACGCACCGCTCAAAAATAACAGTTCAGTGGAGGCTCTAAACTTTGCCCGTGTTTTCATTTTTCTGATCACTCTGAACATGTTGCTCATGTTTCATGTTGACATTTCAGTCTGAAGGAGGAGCGGCCTCTTCTTTTCATTTTCACATCGCTGTTCTTAGTTCTTGCTGTGTGTATGTGTGTGTGCATGTGTAAAATATGCATTCTCCGTTATCACCATACAGTTACCACATGCATGGACCAACACAAACACACAGCATCACACATGCTCTCACACACTTTATGCCTGTTCTGGTGGAAGTTATAATGGCAGAATGACGTCACTGTATCCGGTTTGTATATGGAGATCTGTTATTAAAACGTTAAAGCTGAAACCGTCCTGTTTCCTGTGTGTGTGTGTGTGTGTGTGTGTGCTGGACCAATACAGATCCATATCATCCATATACTATATGAAGCTTCCTCTAAGACCATAGAGAAACGCCTGAAGTTTTCTGACAGACTGTGTTCAGAGAAACCAGTAAACCAGAGAGTCTCAGTGAGAGTTTGGTGTAGATATAAAATCTCTTTCAGTAACTTCTTCAATTCAACCATTAGAATAGTTACTAAATCCAATCTTATTAAATTTGCACAAAGTATTCGGTATAATTGAGCTCACTTCACTTACATGCTGTGGTAACTTACAGAAGGACGATCAGAGAGCCGTGTATCTGTGGATTTAAATTATTTAGCAATTTAAAACCAATTGGAAAACACTTCACATTAGAGCAGAGCATTTTCCAAACCATTACTGAAACCAGACTCTGTTTTCAGCTGCTTCTCATTCATGTCCACATAAAATTAAATGAGCGGCTCCACTGAGTGACATCAGGTTTACATCAGTTTAATCAAAGTTAGCTTCATAACATACCAGACCTATCTGTAAAGCTATGAATCAATAAAATAAGAGGAAACAGAAAAATTTGAGGCTCATATCTTCAAGGATTTGTGTTTTGTTTTGTGTCATAATGGCACAGCTTCATTTTTATTCAGAAGGAATGAGACACTGCTGTTTTGATTGTCCAGTGGTTAGTCATCACCATAGAGTGTGTATAAAAAAGCCTTCACTAACAGTGTGTTCCTGTGATTAACAGGGGAGGGCGCTGCAGGCCAACGCAGTCACTGTCACTACTCTGCACCTGCAGAGGAAGAAAACGACCCTATCAGCCGAGAAAACACGAAGGTTGGCGACGTGACTCTGGGCGTGGCGTTGCGTCACGCTGCGTCAAGTTAGAAACCGTCAGTGTGTCACCGGAAACAACAACACAAAAGCTCTTTCAAGAAGCTGCGGCTCAGATGACCTACTTTCACTGCAAGACTGAATTGATTAGTGATACAAGTAACAATTGATGTGTTCTTTATCCTATCAAATACCAAAAATAACAAATGTCCATCTTAGGTTACCACACTTAGATTTATGGCTTCAACATGCTGTTAAGTTTAGGTTATCCACAACTTCTTTCATGATGATGTGAAAAGGTAAAAAGACCTAAGAAAGTCATCACATGTGGACACAACTGGTATTTTAACTGGATTCATGACAATTAATCAGCTATCACTGGATTTAGATAAATTACTGTTCATGGTTTAGCTAATCCACTTTCCACACTAAAGTTAAACTGTGTATTTTTTATATTTATGGACAGCGGTTAGGGTTAGGGACAAATCTCAACATTATCAACCTTGTCTGTGAACGGAGTTTGGCATAAATATCGGTATAACTATGTAAATCTTACGCAACAATCCCAGACAACATGCAGGACCTGTACAATATGAGGTATAAAGTATTTATCATCATATGTTTAATCTGTAACATCAGTAACTATAGTTATTGTATTGTGGCAGTAATGATCTCCTCATATCTTGTGACTAACAGCTGGACGTTTGCGGTGAGGCTTTTATTTTTTGGGGACATGACCGGAAGCAGCGGTTACTTACAACATTACCTTGACGGCGCTGGAGGTTTGTCCGTCCACGTCTTGTCATGCCACAATAAACAATAATAAAAAATCTAATCGCAGCCGATCGTCCAGTGTGAACATGGAGAAGAGAGAGGAGACAGTCGCGGTACGACGGTAAGACCCCCCCGCCACACACACACACACACACACACACACACACACGCACACACAGTGTGGAGGATGTGAGTCGGAGCGCTGGTTTTTCTCTCTTAGTATTGTGCTCGATGCAACTTTCTTACACAAGTCGCAGAGGAACAGACGGTGGCTGTGGTGTCTGAAGCCACGCTGCTGCTGGTCTCGGAGCTCGTCTGTGCTGACCGTGTGTGTTTCTGTGTTTTAATATGTGTTTATACATATACACACAAATAACTGCGATGTTGCATTGGAGACATTTCCTCCCGCATTGTCTCCTGCTGTTGGATCTCTGCGCCAAATGCAGATTGAGAGTGTGAAATGTGACGGTGTCTCAGAAGCAGGGGGTTGTGCTCAGTAGTGAAGCGGACTGTTAGGCCTGTTTACTCTACCAGACCGTGTCCCTGCATTGTGTAGACCTGAGATGCTCTCAGTGTCTTGTCTTGTGTAGTAGTAGTGGTAGTAGTAGTAGTAGTAGTGGTGGTAGTAGTGGTGGTAGTAGTTGCACAGCAGCCTTTGTTCCTGCAGCCACGGACTGACCATCCGTCCAAACACAACTGATGGTTCACTGTGATGTGTTTTATAAGCCTTTGTATTGTATCATGTGAAACAGCCACAGACACATATAGGATATATGGAGTGAGTTCATTTGTCTGCTGGCCTCATGTCAGTGTGTTTTAATGCCTCTTCCAATATGTCACAGCGTATAATTAAAAAGGATACTGAAGTGAAATGCAACCAGGAGGAGTCAAATAATGGTTCCTCTTATTATCCTGAAGACTTAAAGTTGCTGAAGTAAATGATAAAAATGCAGGAGTGGTGTTTACATAAGAGGTGAAGAGCACAGCAGTTTAATACCTTACATTATAGCAGCACATTGCACTGCAGCTTGTAGAGACGTGTTAGTGTTTGGCTTCCTGTCTTGTGTGAACCTGCCTGTTAATAGGATTTAATAGGGCGTTTAACAACCTGGCACCACTTTGATGGGGATTATAGACCATTGACATCCAGTCAGTGTACGTTGGCCTTAGAGGACCAAGTGTGAACACATTAAAGTTTGCACAAAAATGAGCCATCCCAGTGTCCTAACCTGCAGAGGACTATCACAGATGAAAATCCATGTCAGTCCCAGCTCATACATCTCTTCTATATTTAGCTGTAAGTCACATTTTAACTGTAATCACCAGCGTCCAATGCAAACACTGGGGCTGGAAATAGCTGTGGGAGCAGACTGGTCAGCTCCTGTGTGGACAGAGGGGGCAACATGCTCATTGACAACCCTAAATGACCTGCCACTCTGCTGCTGGTTATAAAACCTGCTCCTCTTTTTTTTTTTTTTTTTTGGGGGGGGGTAGGCAACAGCTCAGAGCAATGTGGTCATACTGGTGTTTTTGGGTTATGTGACATGTCAGCAGGAAAAAATAAAACATACACATTTCTTCAGATTTACTTCGACTTTACAGACAGTTCAGGGTCATGATTCTCATTCATCTTTACCCTTAGGTCAGAAACGTGAGGTCAGTTAATTGGGAGTTGATATGAAATTCACATCAAACTCATCACCAACAATTTGATAAAGACATTGTTTAAAAGTCAAAAGTTTGTTGAAGGCATAATGATTTAAATGCAGGCCTGTTTAAGAGGCAGTGAGCAAAGAGGACCATGAGGCCAAGCAGGCAGTCAGAGCCAGGTTTTGGTACATGATCGTTTTCCTCACCCCTGTGGACTGACTGACTGATCTCTGCTGATCTGAGAGCCAAGATGGAGGAGTGGGTGTACTCCTGTGCCAGTGCTTGGCCAGATGACACTCATGTCTAAAGTTACTTTTACAGCAGATGTTTGAAGCACTTTTCAGAGCAGCAAATAAAATACAAACCATGTGATTGATGAATGATGTGTGTGAGTATGTGGAAGTTAAACAGATGTTTTCCTGCTTTACTCGTTTCACACTTGCTGTCAGATGTTGAACACTGAGTGTGGATTTTATGTGATATGATGGCCATTTTGGTTTTTGCACAATAATGCACATGAGTTCACACTAAATTCCTATGAGAACCTGACATGAAATATTTTGTTTTGTCATATCTCATTTGTTTCCCAAGCAGTTTCCTGTGTGCTACTTCTGGTCATGTGTCTTTATTATAAGTCTAAATTCATCAACTGTTAATGCTCCTGCAAAACATCTTGCAAGTAGTGATCACTAGGACTAGACTGCAGTTAGGATTACTGAGGTGAGGTGTTTAGTCAGAGGAATAGTTCAAACCTGAAGATACTGAGCAAACTAACAAGTTTGTATTCATAGTTTTCAACTTTTCCATAGGACGTAGGGTTTCTCTTCTCTCAGGCCCAGATTTGTGCATATGCAGCGGTTAGGAATGAGGCCCCACAACAGTAACCAGTAATTATGAACACAGCTCTTCTTCAACTTCAATCCAGAAAAGATTGTAATGATGGAGAAAACACATCTTTCCTGTGTTGTAACTTGATTTTCCTCTGTTTAGTTTAGTTTAAAGGTGACTAAAGGTGAACCGTTGACAGATGGAGAATTCAGTCCAAAGCATGTCGGTGTCACTGTCGCCCAAAAACCAGTAAACGGCTGTTGTAATCTGAGCATGTGAGATTCTGCTTGTTTGTGTGTGCGTGTATGTGTGCATGCGTGCGTGCATGTGTGTGCGTCTCTGAAAGCAACGGTGGATTGCACACTATCACCCCAGGGTGAGGCCCCTCCTCACCCTGACACACTTTTGGTGAACGTAATGTTCTGGTCAAAACAAGGATGAGTTTAATTTGTGGTAAAACACACGTGTCACCAGGGGTGTGAGATGTCTGGTGTGTGCTTATGTGCATATAATTGGCAGGATGTGTGTGTGGTGGTGGGGGGAATCAGAGTCTTTGTGTTAGACTTCCCCTTCACATCTGACTGAGTCTCCCCCTCAGGCAGAGGCAGGTTAAGGACACTGTGTTCTGTATGTGAGGTCAGCATGCTGTTGAACAGTGTGGTTTATACACACCCCTACTGTACAGATACAGTGTGTGTGTGTGTGTGTGTTTGTGAGAGTGTGTTAGGAGGAGCTGGAGGCGTGTCTGTGACTGGCTGTCCCTATTTGGCCTGTGTTTGTGTGTGTGTGTGTGTGTGTTTTTCCCTCTCACACACTTTTGTGGGATGTAAAGTAACCGCAGCTTGTTCTCTCTCTGTCTCTCTCCCTCTCCCTTTCTTTCTCTCTCTCTCTCTCTCTCTCACACACACTTACACGCATGCACGCACACACACACACATATTTTTGTGTTTGGTACAGAACACAGTCAGGCCTTTATGTGCTTCCCACACTCACACACACACACTGAGACACACACTGAAACACACACTCGTATTGAGCAATGAGAAATGGTGGCCAGCATGCAGCTCTGCTCTCTTACCAAGGACACTACGTTCTGTGAGGCTCCTCCCAGCTGGCAGACTAGTCACTACTGTGTGAGGCTCACTCTGAGCTTGTATCACTGTGACACATTATTATTAGCAGCAGTGGAGGCCATATTATTACAGTGTATAACAGTGGTCGTAGTACTATTGACAGGAGCAATAGATGATTGTGGGGGTATGTTGTACAGATTGTAGAACAATCTGAGACAAACTTCCATTCATACAGAGATGCTCCATCAGGGCTGCAATGTACAGCTGCTTTCATTATCCAATAGTATTTTCTTAGTTATTATTAGATTAATTGTTTGATTTCAGATGTTGGTTATTGTGAGGAACACCTTTAAAAATCAAAGATCTTCAAGATAGTCTTCAAAGTGCTGATTTGGCATTTTTACTTAGAAGTTGAATAATTAATTGGTCATTTGAATAGTTTCACATTATTTTTTTTGTTGATTAATTGACTGATTAAAGAATAGAAGAAGGGAATTGATAGAATTGATTATTATCTTGATTTATTTTCAATATATTTCAATATACAGACTGAGCTGCTTTGCTGTCGCCATCTTTTAAATGTCTGACTCCGCCCCCTTGCCCAAATATGGGCAAAGAGGAAGAATACTGGCTGAAACATTCACTCCTGTTAGCGTCGCTAGCACAACTTATTCATTTACAGGCTAATTTGCTCGCTAACAAGCTAAGCTTACAAGCCAGGTATGGAGAGCACAGACACAGATACCTGCTAACATCACACAAAGACACCAAAACACAGTGAGAGGTCACGTTCAGTGACTGGAGTTAGCTGAGGTGAGGCTGTGCAGGCAGACTAGCCTACTGGCACGACACCCACATGTAATTCAAAGAGGCCACATCCCCTACAATGTATACCACTAAGCATTTATCAAACTGATAATGGGTCAGTTATAAGAAAAATTCTCCTCCTCTACCGTCGTCAAGGACGAGGACATCAGGTGTAGATGAAAATAGTTTTCTGTTCCAGACTTAAGGTTGGGGTTAGCTACATTTGTTTTATTTCTTGTTGGACATTTTAACATGAGAGTCTGGGGACTGACTCAACAGGCCAACAACAAGTCCAGCTTGTCAGCAGCAGTGGTTTGAAGTTGTTTGTTTTTCATGAAGTGACGCCACACACTGAGACTTAAGAAAGCTGGCTATTGCGAGAGCTTGATGGTTGATGGCTTTCTGGATGAGGGGATTTTGTGTTTGTGTTTATGTGGGCGTCTGCAAGTCAGCATGCGTCTTGGCATGCAAGTATGTGTGTATGATGGAGGTTATATCTCTGTCTGTAGTCTGCCTGCGTGTGTGTGTTCAGATCCACTTCCTCTCAGGTGTAATGTGACAATCCTCAAATATAAAAATACTTTGACTTGAGATATTGTGTCACAAGATGTTGACATGTCAGGTATCAAAATGCACATGACCTTTAGAAACCATTTGAAGTGTGTGAATGCTCCTGCACTATTTATTTACACAGAAGATGTTGAGATGTTGTGCTGACAGGTCTGCCTGCGAGGGTGTGTAAACTGTGCGTGACCCAGAGTAATTCACACGATTGATGTGAAGATAAAAGAAACTGTGTTAATATTAGCAGCACCCAGAAGCAATGCAGTGCTCAGCACACAACAGAAAACAAAGGTCTGGTTGAATTAAAAAACTCTGCTGTTAAACATGAAATAAAGACAGCTCTTCACAGGTGAGACGAAAAAGTAAAGAATCATCATTTGTGATGTGATAGAAATTCTACACAACATATGACAATGATGAACCCAAATCACCAAAGAGTACAACTTACATCGGTACAACTTCCACAGAGACATGAGTACGTACCATTTTTTGATGTCAGTAACCATTGTTGATAAGAAAGTCGGTTTCTTAAAAAGTGTGTTTTCCTTGTTACAAATGAAAAAGAGTTTATTTCAGTTCACACTGACCAAAGCAAAAACATTTCGGTATCATGAGCCACTCTTGACCTGCGGAAGTAAAAACAAAACAAAAACAAAAAAAACAACAGCAACACATTTTTCTGTGGCCTCTTATCTACATGCAGGTTTTAACAGGCTCAGATCCACTTCCTGGGGCCTGATGTAACGATCTATGAGGGCAGACCGTCTGCATGGAGCTGCACCTAACGTATAGAGGAGAATTACTGTAATAACGTGTACAGCAGTATCAGAGGTTTGCTTAAAATATAAGAATTGGCAACTTGGCAATTTTATAATCTGTAATTTTTTCTAGAAAAACAAATCTTCTCTGGTTTCTCAGATGAGAGGATCTGATGTTTTTCTTCATTATACGAAACAATAAACAGAATATTGTCGGGTTTGGGAACAAAAATGAGTTGAGAAAATGATCGACAGATAAGTCATAATGAAAATAATCATTACTTGCAGCCATAATCAGAACTGTTCATCTACATCAATCACAAGAGATGGAGAAAATCCACAAAACACATCATGGTTCTGCCCACACTGTTTGATTGACTGGTGGCCGCTGGTAAATGTGGTACAAAAATAGCACCAGTAGTGATCTGCAACAGAGATGAAGCTAAAGTGGAAGAAAATGTTAAGAGAATTTGGACCAGTATTGAGATGTGCTTTTGGAAATTAATAAATTTGTGATCTGAAAACAAGACTCTCTGTGGGCCGTATGATGGAGAAAGCAAACCCCTCTGCTGTGGAAGCTGCGTGTATGACTGAGGTCTGAGCTCTGTTTGTACAGCAACTGTAATGTTCTCTATGTCTTTGCACAAATGCTCCAGGACTTGGCAGCTGAACTGTCTCTGAAAAAAGTGTTGTTCATCCCAGCCACGAATATCTTGGCTGCAGTAAGTTGGCTGTTGTGATACTCATGTACACACACAATGTGTGTGTGTGTGTGTGTGAATTACACTGCTAACCTTTGTATAACAGTCATAATGTGGTTAAAGATGTTGCAGTTGATTTGTTCCCTTTGTGTTTATTGCCTCGGTGGAAAAAAAAAAAAAAACCCAAAAAACAACTTGTACCAAGTCCAGTCAGAGGACTTTTACTGTTTGTGCAGTACAGTGTGTTTGACAAACCTCATTATTCCCAGCTGAGATATTCTCACAGAGATTAGCAGCCTTACAGGTGAGTTATCTCTTAATGCAAGCTGTCATCCTGGATGAGGGCGTACACTGAGGGGTGTGTTGGAGTCCGTCATAGTCTGCGGGAACATTGTGTTCCACTCTCTGAGAACTAGAGTAAAGAGTCCACACACGTGAATGGTATATTTACCACACTGATCTACTTTTCACAGCCTACAGTTTCAACAGGTGATGGATAATGGTTCAGTGTGTCCCAGTGTGTTGACTTCCTTCCTCAAAGTATGATCTGTAACAGTCCATGCCTGTGAACCAGTCAGTTATAGTATAATGTCAAACCAGTTCACAATGTGCAGGAGACATGAAAAGACCTCACTTGGTTATTATTTTTTTTATTGATTAACAAATACAAATTAAGATGAACTCTATAAAAAATACTCTAAAAACTAGATACAGATATTCAGTTGTAATTGTAAATGCGTCATTGTATTGTGAATACAGTACATTAGCCATAGTTATTGTAAGTTAAAGAGTTTTGGAAGGAGACGTGTGGATCGGAGAGAGTAACAAGATCTTTACACTATTTTCCAACTGTAAACACGTACATAGTGTAATCATGTCTTCAGTGGGGAGTTATTGCAGTTTATACATTCTGATAGCACACAGTGTTGCACACAGTGTAAAACCAGTTTGTTCTCTGGAGCACAACCAATGTAATGTTTCTAAATGACCTTTAGGCTTGTCTGACTGGCACATGTGCGCTGCCAACATAAACACTGATATCTGAATCATTGACATTAGCCAGGACGCCAGCATCTGTGGAAGCAGATCTTCATTCTCTTACGTTTGGCCACGTGTTAAGAAGTAGGTGCAAACACTACTGTAATCGTGTTTGCTGTCTTTATCAACGCCGGAACAACTTTTCACCATTAAGTGTGATCAGGACACTCATATTATATCTTCAAAGAATCACGCAGCCAATCAGATTGAAGGACCCTCCTGGGCTTTTGTATAAAAACTCAGAGGGAGGTCAGACATCAGCACCTGCCCATACCTACATATCATCTGGTAGTCCAGCATAGGAGCTGCGTGTCTGTGTGTGAGATAGATGAAGAGAGAGGGAAGAAAAGGCAGTGGGGGAGGGAGAGCGGCTCTGGACAGTTTCCCAGTTGCTGAAATGACTAACATTCTGTTCTCTGTGGTTTTGGACATTTTTCCCTGTTCTTGTTATCAGCCCCACTCCCTCTTTGACAAAGAAAACAAACCAGGAATGTTAATAAAGCTGAACTGGTTACGATCATCCGTATAAAGACCTGGAAGTTTCTGTGTCTCCCTACTTTTCCAAAAGAGCAGAGATGATTTTCCAGAGGGGAAGTGGCACCAGAGCTCTGCTGTGGTTTCACTGGGCAGTAGAGCAGATCTCAGGGGGCAGAGAAACATGTTCCCAGGGCAAAAGTAATTTATCTGACCCCAGTTAAAAACAATCCAGATCTCAGATGAGACTTTATAAGGGCAGTTTATTTGTGTTTGAGTCGTTATGATCTGTATCTGTGATGGGTTGGTTATGTACAGTACTTGAGGCTAGGCTGCAGGTGCATTTCAACCAGCTGTTCCTGAACATCTCCTCAGGTATTTCTTGAATTCAGACGACTGTTGCAGTTTATAAAACCAACAGAGTTGATGTGATAATCTCTGAAAGGAGCTGAACGACATGTAGAAGTCACTGTAGAATGATGCAGTTGTGTCGTATGACAGTGTTTAAGGTCTTTTGATTAGAGTGTCTTCATTTTATCGCCTCAAATAACTGACTTGCAGTTTTGTGGGAAGTCAAACTGAACAGTGACAGAGCTGTGGAGTGTTGTTTTTGAGGAAATGTTGTTGGATAGCTCAGAGAAGACATGAAGTGACGAGTGTGACGACCTTGTATTTGTCTCTTGACCCTGGGCTCATCCCACTGAAACTCTTGTTTTTCCTTCCCATACTCCACACTCCCTCTCCACTCCAAACATTTTTTCTTTTCTTCTACCCTCCTCTCATTCTGATCCCTTCCCTCCCTTCTCCTCTTCCTGCCATATAATTATCTGATCCTCTGATCCATGTGGTCTATGATGCCCCCTCCTGTTTCTTTGTTTTTGTTTCCTCTTTTTAATGTCTTCCTGTTCTTCTGACCCTCTTTTCAACTTTGTTAATCTTGTCTTATCCCTCTATCTTCCTCCTCCTCCTCCTTCAGAAGCAGTTCGGAGCAGAGGAAGTTGCGCTCTCGTGATGCAGCCAGGTGTAGGCGGAGCCAGGAGACGGAGGTGTTTTATGAGCTCGCCCACACTCTGCCGCTGCCACGCCGAGTTTCCACCCATCTAGACAAAGCTGCCATCATGAGGGTCACCCTCAGCGTCCTGCGCATGCAGCGCCTTCTGGGATCTGGTAAGCACACGGTCACCAGACAGAACATTTACTCACTTACTGATAATTGGGGTGTAGTTTTGTCACGACATAAACTTCAGGTTCAGGCTTCAGCATTTGTGTTTTTCATTAAACAGACAAGTGCCATCTTTAGTGCGTATGACAAGTGCAGCTGCAGGAAAAGGTTTTCCTCCAGCGTTAATCTTGTGAATAGTGAAAATGCAACCAAGTTAAAGTGAAGCTTAAATAAAACATAATAAAAGTTTCAAATCCAACCAGCCCTTTGCTTCATGCCATCCTCCCCCTCCCTCTCTACTGTTCTTTAATAATAAAGGCAAAAAAAGCTCCAAAACATAACTTTTAGAAAGTCATTAAAATGCAATTGGAACATGTGTTGTGGATGAGTGGACAGGACTGAATGATGAATGGATTCATTTCCTAATTGAAATCCAATGACAGTGGTGACATCACAGTCAGGGTCAGCTTTAAGAAAGACATACAGATGAAAATGATGAAATAAGGAAATGTGAGCTTTCCTTTGATATCTTTACATTACGTTTGAGTGTAGCATAGTGTCACCTACAACCTTTAAATTCCCTCCATCATGAGTCTCTCACCGTTGTGGTGTTGGGTCGGAGTAAGAGGTGAAGTGATCAGAAGTCAGTCGTTACAGACTGCAACGACTGGAGAAGCAGCTCTCTGACGCTGCATGCTCACTGATGGGGTGGGTTGTGTGTGCGTCTTATTCTGATGGCTTGAGTCGGCACAGTGCTGTTTCGTTCCCTGAGGTGTGAGTACAGAACAGGGGACGCATCCATAATAAAGGGACACAGCTGAATTTCTGTGTCTCCACTCAGGGCATCAGATGTCAGGAAAAAGGATCAGGATGTGGGAGTGCAGTTTTACCGGCAGACATTTATTCTGAAAACTGATTCAGTGGAGAATAAGAAAACGGTTTATTTGACTCAACTGTCAGTGCAATTCACAAATACTTAATTTCAAAGTCAGCAAAGAGTTACAGTCAGGAACTGAAATATTTTTGTCAATGAAAATCCAGCAATGATTCACAGGTGACTAATGACACTGAAAATAGGTACCTGCCCTGTCTGTGGTAATAATCACCTGGTTTTTTTATAACAGGTGTGAAACAAAAAGAGGAGTCTGAAGAGGAAGAAGAAAATGAGAAGGAGAAGGAGGAAGAGGAAGAGGAGGAGGACGAGGAGGAGGAGGAGGATCCAATGGATGCTTTCTATCCTCAGGCATTGGCTGGATTCATCATGGTGATGACCGAGGAAGGAGACATGATCTACCTGACGGAGAACGTCAACAGACACATCGGCATCACACAGGTACAGCCTGAACACAACCTGCAGCGTCGACCTGGCGACATTAAGAGCAAACAGAATAATACGTAGTTAAAACATTACACACGTCGTGAGATCAAGATGGTCACGTTTAGTCTGTAAAGTTTCTCGCCTTATCTCAAAGCTGCACCAACATTTCCCTTTACACCAGTATCAGTCAGTGACCTCATGATGGTGAGAAGAAAGAGGGGGGTGTGAGGAATCATCACCTCAACTACAAAAAGACATCAAGATAACTGCAAATGTGATTACTTTGTAATTGTGAATTGAATGTATGTTGTTTCTCAGTCATGGGGGGTCTGGCATGGTTCCTTCCCTGAAAGCCGTGGGGACAGTACATGAGCTACTCTGGGCCACTCCAGCAGGATGGAGTTCATCCAGTTTCTCTATTCTTAGCTCCGTTTGACGTCATGTTCATCATAGTGACATAACACAACTGTTATGATAACTAAAAACATAAATGCAGAGTGGCATGCACTGTCCTGCTATGTGCCGTGGAGCTGGAACAACTCTGACCGTGATTAGAGAAAGGAGAGTTGAGAGCAGATGTAAATGTTAATTGACTTGAACTTTTAAAAACAGATGCAGCTGGTTTATCAGCCTCAAACGGAGTCATCTGTTTTTGTCCAGGACTGACAGTTGTTGTTGTTGTTGTCTTATTCACAGCTGGAGCTGCTGGGTCAGAGTGTTTATGACTTTGTTCATCCGTGTGATCAGGAGGAGCTCAGGGACCTGTTGGCTCCTCGTCCAGGTCAGACACTGTTTATTATTACAACTCATGTGTTAAACTGAAACAGAGACACTGCTCAAGATTCCCTCAGAAAACCACACACAGCACTTGCGTCATAAAGCTCAGATTAGATAGATAATCTATAGATATGCAAATGGATAGTGATCATTCTATTAGTGTGTTGAATCATCACTGCTGGTTTGGACAAGACAACTGTGCATCATGAGCTGTGCCATGTTGTTTTCAGGTCTGAGTAAGAAGTCACAGACAGAGCAGCGGAGTGAGAGGAACTTCTTCCTGAGAATGAAGAGCACACTGACCAGCAGGGGGCGGACAGTCAACATCAAGTCTGCTACCTGGAAGGTTAGCTATCACCAACACACACACACACACACACACACACACACACACACAATCTTATCTCAGTGCTCAAGTCAAGTGCAGAAAGCGGCTACTTGCAACACTGATTTACATTGATTCACACACACACACTCTGTCTACAGTATATACACACTCACTGGCACACATATGTCCTTGCAGCAGAACTGTAGACTGAATTGTTGAAGTCAGGTGTGAGAAAGTGACGACCGCACTCTTTGCCCAATATAAAGTCTTAAGTCCTAAACAATGAGCACAGCTTAGATATGATATCACTGTGTACGTGTGTATTCAAAGGAGAGTCATGACAGGAAGAGTTTGAAGCTTCATGTTATTTTAATGGTCTGCATTCAGAAACCTGAAATACTTGAACCACTGTTTGTCAGTGAAGCTGAGCTGACTTAACAGTTGTTTGATGAGGTATTTTCTGCCTTTAATCACAGTAGTAGACTGTCATGTTCACACACCTCTCCTGTACAGTAGTTGGTCTTACACCAACATGTAATACTGCTATATTTTATCAGCTTGACTTGACAGGACCAGAAGGATCAGAAACTGTCAGTGTAAAACTGGTGCTGTAGTTCTTCCTGAAACATGAGGCAGGACTCTGGAGAACCTCTCCACCTTAAATCACTTTCTCTCTCTTTGTCTCTCTCTCCTTTTCCAGGTTCTCCATTGTACTGGCCACATGCATCCTTTTGGTAGCAGCTCCACGGCGCCCTCTGCAGCCAGAGTGATGACTCTGTTGTGTGAGCCCATCCCCCACCCGTCCAGTGTGGAGTTCCCTCTGGACACCTGCACCTTTCTCACACGCCACAGCATGGACCTGCGCTTCACACACTGCGAGGGCAGGTATGACCCCGCTCCCTGTGGAGGAAAAACACAGTAACATATCACACAGAGGAAAAGTCTTTAATCTGATATTGAATGTTATTCCTTTGATTAATATTATCATTTGATCATTAAGTTCTTCCTCAAGTTTATCTTGTAAAGCACATTTGAAATAATGCTATATATTTGTAAAGCTAATTATTGATAGTGTCATAAATAAGAGAAAGGAATAGAAATAGCTGAACATCTCATCATTCTACTGTTTTTTTCTTGCGTTTTTCTGTTTCCAGGGTTACAGAGTTGGTGGGATACAACCCAGATGATCTGATTGGTCGCTCAGCCTATGAGTTCCATCACGCACTTGACTCAGATCACGTCAACAAAAGCCTGCATACATGTGAGTGTGTGTTTGGGTCTCCTCCAGACTTTAGTTATTTTAACTGAAGTGTTAAAATAAACTCATATTTCATATCTGTATGTCTGAGGTGAATCAGTGTGTTGCTGCTAATTCTTTGGGACTGTGGATTTCTTGGAAGCCTGATAAACAATCTGGACAGACATTGTGCTGTGCATGAGCTGATCTCTGCAGCCGATCCTTCTTGATTATAAATGACGTCCTCCCCACCACATCTTTTCTCTTCATGTCCCTGTCTGCTCTTGTAGTGCTGTCCAAAGGTCAGGTCAGCACAAGCCACTACCGTTTCCTGGCAAACAGTGGTGGCTTCGTCTGGGCAGAGACTCAGGCCACCGTCCTCTACAGTAACAAGACGTCACAGCCCGAGGCCGTTGTCTGCCTCAACTTCATACTCAGGTACTTAAAAAAGCAGTGAGGTGGTGTCACATGACTGTAGCTGCTACTGCTGCCAGGACAGAGGTGTTATTTTTAGGAGTAACAGGAGAAGTGGGAAATGATGTTGAGTAAACATAATGGTTACATAACGGATGATGAAGTGGGTTATAAAAGATATAGAGGACAAACAACAAATCCTTTAAGGATAGAAAAATCATCAAAGTTCCAACTGTTTTCTGTTTTCCCCTCTCCTCCCTCTGCTCCTCTGCAGTGCTGTGGAGCAGCCAGACATTATTTTCTCTGTGGAGCAAACCCGCTGTGGTCAGCTGCATAAAGCTGAACCCCAGTCACCAGCGCTTCCACCAGATGACAGTGAGACATCTGCCGTCGGCGACTCTGACCATGAGCAGCTTGTCAGTGAGACTGAGGATGTAGGTCACAGACCCAGAAACACTGCAGACCTCTTCTTCACACTGAAGGATCCAGAGGAGCTCCTTCAGTTGGCTCCTGAGGCTGGAGACTGTGTGGTGCCGCTGCCAGGAGGTGAGACACAGGAAAGACATTTCTGTTCACCTGAGCATCAGTGCTCATACCTCATAACCTACAGCACAATGAGCTGCTGGACTACATGTGTCATGAAGTGAATCAGTGGCATGTCATCTGCACGAGATGCAACCAGAGTTTCATTTTGTTCTGCTTTGAAGACAAAATAAGACTCTGATAAGACACTGCTATATTCACTTAATTTACCATGGTAACATCCAAACTTTCACTAAAGAGCTTTAAAAACAAAGTAGAGCTGAGGCTGATGGGGTGTTTGCCTGATATTATAATAAGTTCATCTCATTTACATGGTGCTCATTTTTGATATGCTCTGTCTCTGTCAGGTTTTGTCGAGCTGTCCTTCATCAATCCAGCCAGTCCAAACTTACTGCCGGACCACCCTCAGGACCTGTGCACCCCACAGCTGCGACAGCTCCTCACGCCCATCTTCAGCCCCATGACACCACCTTCATCCTCATCACCAACCTCCTCACCTGATCCTGAGCCGGTAAATACAAGCTTTAAATCACTTTAAAACTCTGAAAGTGTTAGTTTCTCTGTCTGATTTAAGATCTTTGTGTGTCTGTTGACCTCCCTCAGAGCCTTTGTGAGGAAGAGCTGATGGAGATGGACACAAGCAATGTGGAGAGGTTCTTTGCCATTAGGCTGGAGAAGGATCAGAAGACAGAGGAACCACTGGAGGTGAGAGCACAAAACATAGACCGTCCGTTGTCTACTGTTATGTCTGATTGCACATCTGTACAGATCCTCATTTTAAACTTTATATTTCAGTTGAAAAAATCTAATACAAGTCATGATGGCCCTTACCATAACCCTTAGGGTGGACTGCAATTGCCTCAAACTTCAATCATTAATTGAATCTCATCCCCCAATGTAAACAAAAATCATAATTTCACATCATGTAGAGCTGATCAAATTACCAAGCACACACGCATGCTACACACGCGCACGCACACAAACAGACACAAATACAAATGTGAATGTAAATGACACCACTGATATTAAAATCCATCTAGCTGACGTGACCCAGGCATAACAAATGCCCAACATGTTGACAACTGACACTTGCAGTTGCAGATACATGCAATGTGGCCTCCTGTCCTGGCCAACAGCAGGGACGGCCAATCAATGTACGTTGGCAAGAAAACTGCAGAGCCAATCGGAGAGCAATATTTAGATCAGAGGCTGGACTTCTAGCAGAGACCGACTGTTAACCCTTTGTGTGCCATAATCTTTGACTAAACACTACATTGATATAGGACTACACAGTAGTGGCTGGATATGGACGTGTCCCTACCGTTCCTACCTAATTCACACGCACATACATGTAACTTTTTGTTATTTAAAACCATTTGAAACCATGAAGCTTTGGTCTCTGTTAGTTGTTTCAAGTGTTTATGTGCAGCTTTAGAAGTCTGGACAGTTTTTTGCAAAGACACAAGTTTGGACATCTTTGGTTGTGCAACAGTCAGATGGTGCTTGTTTCTCCCTCTGACTTTAATTTCCTGTCTTTTCTCAGGACATGGAGGGATTCGATCTGGACATGTTGGCTCCTTACATCTCCATGGATGATGACTTCCAGCTAACCTTCCTCAGCAGTCTGCCAGAGGAAGTTGACAAACCCTCGTCCTCCCCGTGTGAACCTTCAGCTGTGAGCAGGAAGCGGTAAGACAGGCTCGCCCAGTGGTTTTCAGTGTGAAAGTGTTTCACATGTACAGGAGCTACACATTCATCCTGCCAGCAAACAACATCACAGGATGGTTAAATGACTGGATAACTGCTCTGCATTTTGTCCTGAGGGTGGCGCCAGTGGACAAGATGTTTGTTAAATCTTTCATGTAAGAAAACAACAAATGCTGGTCATGGTTCATGATGTCTTCCTGTCTTGCTGTCCTTCAGGACTCATAACCCAGATGAAGAGACATCTCAGCTGATGGTTCAGGACAAGAGAAAGAAACAAGATCCTTCCTCAATAGAAGAAGAACTTCTCCTCAGCCACAGATTACTGGTGATTATCCAGCACAGATTTTGAGAAGTTCAAAAATGCAATGAACTTGATTGGAGGAGAATCTGCTGAGTGATCATGTGACAGGGCAGAGGAAAACGGTGATCACACACAGTTGATCTACTTCAGTACAGTGTGCTTGTTTTCTAAATTCAGTTAACAGTGAAATCCAAAAATGTGATGAGTTGAATATTAACGGATCACGGGCTGATCATTACACAGGGGTCCCACAGCACTGTGAATGTTTTCAGAGGCTAAAACACAAGGATGCAGTAAACAAATCAGTGAACTGACCAACGTGCAGCTGGACTGAAGCCCTGTGGCTCTGCATGAAATGTCACATCCATCAGGAGTTTAGAGCTTCCAGTCAAAGATCTCAGCGCAGTCCATGAAGATGTTTTCAGTGTTAGGAGGTTCAGGCTCCTGTCATCACCTCTGATATGTTTTAACCTTCATGTTCAGGAAAGTCTGGAGGAGACCAAACAGTCAGATCTGATCTTAGACCCCGGCCCGGTGGGGCGGAGTCAGCTACTCACCGACAGAGACCCTATTTTAGGAGGCATACAGGGACTCTGTGATACTGCAGGTAACACACGCACTCTCACACACACACCTGTACTTTTACATTCATGAGGACTGGGGTTAGGGGGTTGTCATAAGATATTGATTGCCTACTAACACCTTACTTTAACCGACATGATTAAGTGCCCAGTACCAACCACAAAATGCTGTCATCACACCTCAGTTTGAGCTTCGGTCTCTCTTTTTCTCTCCCCCAGCTCTGATGAGGGACGTATTTGTACCTCGTCCTCCTGACCTGTCGCCGCCTCTCTCGCCCATGACTTGATGGAACTCCTGTCAATCAAGAGTTGGCTCGACTTCGGCCAGATAGTCGACGCCGGACCTCTCTGTGAACACAGTATCCTGAGTGCACACATACAAACGCGACACATCACAAACATGTAAGCACATGAATATAGACGCACATACGCTGCATAACCATGCTGTAAGGTCACTCGGACCTTGTTGCTTGTAGCCAAACCAGGACATTTCTGTTGTGTTCTCTCATCAGTCCCTCACTGTGAAACCAGAGCCAATGACGTGTTGTAGATCAGGCAGGAAACAGTCAGACTGGCAATCCTGAAATCCACTCTCTCTTAAGTTGAAGCAGCTCAGTCACACGTTTTTCCTCCTGTTTTTACACTTGATTACTGATTTAATGTGAGGAATCATCATTGTGGTCAGTGTGTTTAATGAAAACAGCAGGTGGTGCTAAAAATTTTCATACAAAGTTTGTGAAAGATCAAAACACCTACAACAGTGAGATGAATCTGAACAAGTAATTTCTCTGTGCAGCTACATTTAGCGCAGCTTTCAGATGTATCACATTTAATCCATCTGCTTCAGTGCTTCTAGCATCATGTCACGCCTGTGCAGGAACTCCCATAATGCTTTGCTTTGACTTTGAACCAACAACTGTCAAGTATGAACAGCTTTCTGCCATTTTTCTGTTCTTCTGCATTAAACAAACTCACTGCCGTGTTTTGCTAAAAACGATTACACCTACAAACAGACTTGCGAATATCAGTGGCATTGATTGTTTCAGTGGCATATTTTTACATCTTTTTATACACTTGCTAAGCCTTTTTTTTAAATGATACATTAACTAGAAAGTTCCCATCTGGGAATGTTATCACTGTGTTATGTAGAAATCCTGAGTCAACAATCATCTGCAAATCATGGTCTATGTTTGTTGTCCTGAGGTTCCAGATGGGTGGACTTTCCCTCATCTAACACTCCCTATAAGCTAATGAGAGGCCATCAGCCACAGAGAGTTTCACACGCACAACTGTGTTTCCTCTGTGGTTAAACAAACCAAGTTGATTTGTCCTTCTGTCATATTTTTGAATATCTAATCAGATTAACTTGCAGTATGAGACAAACAGTAGAATCGGCTTACTCTGTAGAAATGTAACGAAACACTAGTTCTAATATGTTTGTCATGTTTAAGTTTGAGTTTTTTCTGACTTGTAACAAGCTGTGCCTCAACACATATGATTGACCTGTATGTCTAAGTCACAGTGTTTGTAATACTGTGATGTTTTTATGCTGTCTGAGACAAGGAGCATTGTTTATATCTGACCTCAGACGCCTGTTATTTCCTACATAAACCCTCAAATAAATTCAATATTAACTTGCAGATGTAAGTGTATTTGAAAACTGTTTCATAGCTCTTCCAAAGCTCTCTGTGCCTTTCATCCAGAAGACAAGTCAGCGAAGGGGGTTTCTCCATCCTGTCTTGTCATTCACACATATGATGTGCTCTAATGTCCCCAGTGATTTAAAATGAGGGAGAAAATGAAATAATGTTCATGTTTCCTTTTTATTGTGACAGTTTATTCTGTATGCATTCTTGAGCTAAATAAAGCTGTTGAAGCAGAAGCAGAAGCAACAGTGTGGTCTGTGAGTGGAGACAAACATGGTTCAGGAAGGGGCGGCTCCCATGCATAATGTACATGAGTATAATTGTGTCTTCCCACAAGACTGTCTGTCTATGACACAGCAGCTCTGGTCACCACTGCAGAAGACTTCCCTTTCTCTGTGTCAGTGTGCATGCACTCAGTCTTTCTGGCCTCAAAGTGTTCAGAAAAAACACAAGAACTGGAAACACAGGTCCAACTGACCTACACAGGGGGCATGGGGTAGCAACAGTAAATCTGGGGGGGGACCCAGAAGTAACAAAAATGAAGGCTGCCACTGATCACTCTTCAATTTTTCTATTGTACAAATACACACTGTTTACAGTACGTCTTCGTCTTGCTTTTATTGGCCACATAAAATCTTTCACCCTGTAAGGAAGATGCCAATGACCTTTTCATTTTCCACTGTCAGTGTCAACATTAACATTATAATCAATCAAAAATCAACTCTATGTAGTAAACAAGAAGTCTTAGCAGAATAAGCAGCACAATATTCTCACAGTGGACAGCAATATCTTGTACACTTACCTAGTAGTTAGAGCTGAACTCTGTACAATAAACATCTCAGTGTTTTGTGTAACAGCCAGTCAATATGTGCAGAATTACCAGACCAAGCACTTCATATAAATGTATGGGAGAAAGGGGTCAGAGGTAGATAAACTGTAGAAATATTACAGAGCTTGTTTGTACCTGTCATTAAAATGATGATCAGGTCACAAGTGGACAGACAGACACATCAGTGTTTACACCTGTATCTAACATGCGTGAGCACAGTTACACACATGCACATGGCATTTGTTTACAACCTTGAACCCCTAGAAACTGTGTGAACACATCCATGTACACTATCACCATTCATTTTTCTGCTTCATGTTCATCATCACCCTGCTGACATAAATGCATCTCAGATCATGGAATGACACAACGTTTTACTAAATGTTTTGGTGACGGTTTACACATCAATTCAGGACTAATCACTTGTGATCTGTTCACTCAAGAGGCATTTTGAGGTGGAGTCTGCAGGAGTTTCCTAAAAAAAATAAATATAGACTTAGACAAAAGAAATCCTTCTTAATCATCACCTATGGGCTATTACACATATGTGGTGGTGACTCTGTCTGTTTGAATGACTGGAATGACCTGCAGCAAGGGGCCACAGCTTGAATTCAAACCCATGACCACTGTAATTAGGACTGAGCCTACATGGTACGTGCAGTACAGGGTGAGCCACTGGAGCAATGGAGAATTTATAGACTATAAAAATGAATAAAGCCTATGTGCTCTGAATCAGTTGTGTTCAGTGGAGGGCACAGAGTCAGAGGCTCTACTTCATGGGAAAAACAGAAGGAGATGGACAGTCCAAATCACTTCATTATGTCACAAGCTTGGTTTAGGATGTTTGCATCAGCTGTGACTCAGTGCCTGTAAAGTGTCCCTGGTTGCACAATCTCTCTCTTGTGTTCCACATTGAAGAGCTCGAAATAAATCTGCGAACCTGACGTGAGGAGGGGAATCCTCCAGCACCTCCCTTCTTGCAGCAACGCCATGTTGTAAGTGTGAGATTTTTTTTTTTTTACAAGGATGAAATTTTGTTCTTTCTGGTAACAGTGTCACAGTTGTTGTGTTTCTCCTTTGGTTTCAACTTGTGTAATTCACTGTCAGCTCACTTTCTGTACTCAGTGTTAAAGACCTGCCTGCTCCCGCTGTCCTCAAACTCGGGGTCATGGAGGTAAATGGCTCCTGATTGCATAATGCTGGTTGATGTATGACTGTTCAGACTTCATCACTTTCTCCATTGCAACACCCAGAAGAGGAAAAGAGTACCTAGGATTGAACAAATCAAAATAGTACAAAGGATTGAACAATCAAAAGTTCAGAAGCTCTATCAGGAAAAACACACTAAAAGTATCAGATACCATATTGTCAGTGTTGTTAACTGAACCAAAAATGGAAATGGACAATGAACACATGTATCAAATGTACTAAGAACTGTTTTGTTTCTCCATCACTGGTGTGTCCTCATGCACACACACACATCACATGATTGTAATTACAGCTAAATGCTTACAGTAAATAGCACTGACTCTTCTCATTTCCTAACAGCACACTTATCCAACCAACTTCCCCTTTTGGTCAGACTGGATGAACTCCTCCAACACACCCAGGTTTCACAGTCAAGCAGGAAGTCTGACTTATTACTCAGTGCTATCTGCTCTGGGAATGATCTCAGTACAGTGATTCATGATGTTTTTTTTCTGCTGAAGAATTACACCCCAGTTTCCTCCCATTCCTTCGGTTCAGAAAATAACCATAAATGGAGCAAATCAGTAAACTACTGTGGGTCAAAACATTTCATGTCACCAAAACTCATGTGAATGTCACACAAAACAGGAATTTATCAGCTAATAAGTAAGAGATTAACTCACAGTTTAAAGGCCTAAAGGTTAATGCAAACAACTCATACCTCTGTTGATGACTTACAAACCCTCTGTGCAAAGACTGGTGGCACAAACTGTCCCTATATTAGGACAATATTGTACAGCAGGAAGCAGTACTATATTGTCAGAATGGTGAGAAAAGCTCAGGTAACAAAGGAAGTTGGAGTTCATCCGATATATTAACCAAAAACAGAAGGGGCTTCACATGATGAAAACCAGCACAGTCCACAGCCTTCAGCCACACAGGGCTGATTTAGGATGAACTGGGCAGTACAGTGGAGTAGCAGATTAGTAATTAACTTCTGCAACAGTGTTGGAACAAACTGTCAAAACAATTTTTGATTTCCACAATAGATAAAATATAACAAGTTTGTCCAGTTGCAGGAGAAGTCAAGAAGTTTCTCTGTTCGATCTGAGTGTGTAGCACCGTATCTTCTGTTCTCTCATAGAGTCACAACATAAACAAGATAAAAATTTAATCTCCTGGTCTCTAAAAACAATAAATCTAAGTAGTGGATGCCTTGCAAATATGCTGCAGTAAAGAAGCACAGCATTGTATCTTATATTTACACTAGGTCACATTAAAATCAGCAGGGGTCTATTTTTAAATTTTTAGACTTAATCATGTCTGTCGTTGGTAAGAGTTTCTGTATAGACACTAGACAGTCATTGACATTATTGCATTTGTTGATGTGTGTGTGTGCATGTGTGTGTGTGTGTGGGAAGATGTTGATCAGATCAGAAGCAACTTTGCTTCTAAGGAAAGAAGCAGGATGTGAAAAACAGCAGAACCACATATGCAGAGAGACACTGTATCTGACTTTTAACATGTTAAATCCAGGTTTCAATGACTTGGATGTGATTCTGTGTAGGTGTGTTACAGCTTATTTACAGCTGAAGAAATGTGTAAGAATAACACCTGTGTAAAAACTGTGAGCTTTGTCGAGCTTCATTAAATCAGATGAAAGGTGCAAAATGAAAACCAATGAAAACGAAGTGTCAGAAGTGATGGAAGTGAAAATGACTTACTTAGGAGAATATTATCATCACAAATGACACCAAGGACCAGGATGTGAAACAAAGAGGCATATCGACATTTATTCACAATATAATTCTGTGCAATAATACCATATACAAATAATTACTCTGTAAATATTATAATCCATATAATAGTTCAGATTTTTTTTGCCACAAAGTAAAACATAAAATACATTCAAGGTCTGTGAAGGCGTCTGCAGAGCGTCAGGGAGGGAACCAACTACAATGAAGTGAGAACAGAGATAATCAGAGTTTCTCTAATTAACAACTTTCAGTTCCATTTGGAGGATTTGGTCCCAGGGTCTGTGCTGCGTGATGGTTTGTTTGTGTTTTTGTTTGTTTGTTAGACTTCACACCAACACAGGAGGAAACTCACTGACTGTTCGGATCCAAGTAGACATCTTTGGATCAGCTGTACACAAAATTAACTTTTTTTGTTAAAAAAAAAACAAAAACATAACATCATCACATGCTGTTTTTCCACCTCTCACCTGAGTGTTTGCACCACGCAGGCGTCACATCAACAATATGTGCATGACAGTCCTATTAGGCTCAGAGAGAGCGGGACGCTGCACACAAGTCTCAAATAGAAATGGAATAGAGTCAGTTGCCGTGGAAACACACAGGTTTCTGTAACAGCATGCCACTGACTTCACAAAGGAAGCCTCCATCAGCCCCGTCACTGAGGGGAAGGTTAGACGATGTCTCCAGAACAACACTGAAAACACACACACACACACACACACTGCTATCCTGTGCAGTTTCACTGCATTTTCTCGTTTAAATTGAAAAGTTGCACTGTCATTGAAAACAAGGCAGTTCTGTTCCTGAAGAAAAAACACTCTGGATACCATTTTTTTTACCTGACAACAAAGCTGTGTCTGCACACACACTCACTCCTCATACATTCATACAAAACATTATACAATCAACATTTCATTAATGTACTTTAGTCCTCTTCTGTCAGGTCTTTGTGACCTGACAACTGGCCAATCAGAGCTTATGAGCTTCATCTATAATAGCATGTGATAGGACATAGTGTCCTGATGCTGGTGAGCTGGAGCCAACCAGGAAAAGTGCAGGCAGCACAGGAGACTGCTGTCAGTCCACGTTTTTGTTTTCTTCAGCCGCCTGCAGAATAAACGCTGCAGCAGATGGCTGCTATTCAAAACAGAGCTTTCGTTGCTAAACAACTGCACTCCATGTGCAAAAAATTAGTCATATACGAACACCACAGTCTGTCAATCAAGTGTCCTTGTCATCTGACAGAGGAACGTGTAGCTGCCGCACCTCCCCATCACTCGTTCTGCTTCTGGGGTGTGATGATTGGACCTCCTCATAAGGAGGCGGTGGGTTGTCAGGGCTTTGGGTGGGCAGGAGAGGGTGGTGACTGCTGTCTGATTGGTTGTTGAGTGATGGCTGGTGACAGCTGGGGGCCTCCTGAGCCAGTAATAGTTGGGTGGGTCCAGGTGTTGAACAGGCAGGGAGGCGCTGCCCCCAGCTTCCATACACAGCCTCCTCGTAGGAGGGGAGAGAGACAGGAAGTCCGTCCACCATCAGGTCCAGTTGGTCTGAGGAGCGACGGCTGCTGGAGGAGAGAGAGAGAGAGAGAGAGAGAGAGAGAGAGAGACTTAATGTGGGAATAAACAGGTGTGATGTGCAGGTGAAGTGTCTTTGAACAAGACACTGAAAACCTTCCTGCTCTTACCTGTGTGATTGACAGGGGTAGAGGCGGGACTTGACAACCAGGCAGGCAGTGGTTGTGAGCAGGAAGATGGACACGCCCACTGCTGTTGTGGCCATGCTGGGCATCGAATCGTTGGCTCTCTCGTCAGGGTTCATGTTAGGACCTTCTGAGGAGGAGAAAGACAAATGTAGAAGAAAAAACTCAAGCTCAGACACAACACATAACAAACTGTCTGCTGCTGAGCTTTCCACTACTGTCAGCAGCCATCACACTGAAACAACAGCATGACACATCCTGCCTTCTTATGTGGGTGTAGGGTATTTTAAGATTTTCGCAGAAACAAACTATTTGGGCTCCAGAAACTTTTTTTGTGACTATTTTTGTTTACATCTATACATTAGATCATTCATTTCTTAATAATAATCAAGGAAGAAAAAAATCACAGCCACAGCCCAAAGAGAGAAAAAGAAGAAAGAGCTGCTGTGGTTGCATTGGATTGTGCTAAATTGGCATCATTATAAATGTCAAGTCATAATCTGTCATACAATCTTTATAGCCTAACACAATGGTCAATGGGCCCCAGGGACGACTGACACAAGTTTTGCATTTCCTCACAGTAGCTTTGCAGCCTTTTGAACTGGGTGTCTGTGGCAACAAGCCTGAACGCAATGATGTATTAATGTGTTGTTGGCACCAGAGATTACAGGTGCCACCAACTCAACAAGAAATGAAACTCCACTGATTACCACTTTGATGTTACAACAGCAAATATGGTAGACATAAAGGAGATAATGAGTGGAAGCTGTCTCTGTCTGATATCTGTTACCAGTGCTGCACCACTGTGGGGAAATCCACCTTATCTGCAGTGATGTCTGAGTGTAGGAGATTATCCAATACAAGGTCTCCAACAGACTTTTTTTGATCAAGTCTTGTGGTTTTTCTGTGCCCATGACAATATGACAGTAGCTTTCCATGAGGCTCTGACAGTGTCAACACAGAGGAAATGTTTAATGGTTTATATGGTTTCTTTGCCTGCTTCCTCTTTCTGCACTCTGACTTCCTGTCACAGCAATACTGACTGATGACAACAGAGGAAGTCGGAACTGATCGGAGGAAAGTGAAGCTACAGACTCTGTGCGTGCCTCTGTTAAGTAGGTCAAATGATATGAAAGCCTATCATAGGGGGATCAGGCCTCAATCATGATTATTATTATTGTTATGTGTGATGGTAAAATGCTATATGATCAAAGCTTTAGAGACTTTTCTTCCTGATCATCATTAGAGAAGTATGAGAGAGGTGAACTCATTTGTGAAGCTGAGTTGTCATAGTTACAAAAAATATATGCAAACAAAAATTTAAGCAAAATATATCGAACACTTGAGAGCGAGGTATAATATCTTTTTAAACTGCCTTTGCCTAATGAGAAATCTGGTTATGCTGACTAAGCTTTCATGTCTTGAACTGATACTGACACATATTTTAAGCAAAGGTAGCCGCACAGGGAATCAGACCCCAAAAGGTAACCACAACAGCAACAGGCTCTCTACCTCCTGAACACTCACAATGAGAAGGAACTGTCTTAAAAATGACTAATCACTTCGCAAAGGGTTTGGGTGAACAGTGATGAGTCACGACTATATTATATACTGAGTTACTCTCCGAGGAGTGCTGTGATGCCCGGTGCTGCTGGGAAATGTCAAGAGATGTCTACAGTCCTCTAAAAATATCTGCTTACTAACAAAGACAGGAATCTTAAAGTCACATGGTTTGAGTCTTCTTTTAGCCAAACTCCTGAGAGAGAGAGAGAAAGAGAAAGACAGAAAGAGGGGTGGTGGTGGTGGTGGTGGTGGTGTTGGTGGTGGTGGGTGGGAAGCGTATGTGCTCATGTTGATTACAATTTAAAACTGTAGTGCAATTTCCTGAGGCCAAATGTATAGTGGCCCTGGGAGCTCAATGCACTGCAACTTGAGAAAACACATGCAACCAAATGAACCACCAGATCAAAAAACATCTTCATCAGCTTGACAACACACACTCTGCTAAAAATCACAACCCAACAGATGTGTTTCCAGGGGAACTGCTAAAACGTGGTGAACCCCGCTGGGACTTCACTATACGGGACTGCAGTGATCACTGTCACAGGTACACCACCTCTTCCCATCCACCACGCCCCCTCACCCTCACGTGTGTTTGTGTGCGCTTTCTTAATCTGGTATCACGTCCAAACTCTCACCTTTGATGGGGATGCAGGCAGGTATCGGAGGAACCCACTTCCCATGGCGACACTTGGAGACACGGTTCTTGTTGGTGTGGTATCCGGGCTCACAGAAGAAATGGATGGAGCTCTTGTGAGGGAATCCTCGACACGGAGACGGGTCGCAGCGGAAACCTCCGTGTTCGGACACCAGAGGGTGAGTGCAGTTGCTCAGTCTGCCTGCAGAGACACAAAGACACAGTGATGAGAGCAGGTTTTAAAACAGTGACAAGTCTGAGCCGCCTTTGTGAGCCGTAAGTCAAAATCATTGGTAACCTCCCCACAGCACCATTCATATTGTGGTTTATTGTTTTTTTACACTCTTCAGAATTGAAACATTCCCCACAAAGCTCTCCTCTCTCCTCCCCTCCTCCACCTCTGCAGCACTGCTCCACATGCATGCGTTTTCTTTAGGCCTTAAAGAAGAGGATAAACATTCTGGAGGTGATTTTCTAACTCCTTCAAGCTGCCAGAATCTTAGAAACCAGATTCAGTTTGCTTTGTAGAAACTATGATTTCTCCTCATTTATGCTGAAAAGACTTCAAGTGGGTCAGGAAAAGCATGACAGGCCCATGACAGGCTGCCAACCCCTGCAGCTACTGTCTAGGTGTTTGTGTTAATCCAATCATTGACTTACAACTGGTGTGGTAATGATTCATAGATTTTAAGTGTGACATCAGGACATGTACATGATGTTTTAGCACAATATATGCACATATGCACTCCTTTTTAATGTAGTTACTGAGTGTCTATCAGCTGTAGATGGTGGTTATTCACCAAGATGTAACTGATCCAGTGAGACTATAGTAGCAAAGCCCCAGGACAACCTGAGGGTCCAAGTGTCTGTTTGTTGTTGATGGTGTTTCATTGCTCTGTAAGTGTTGTGGTGACAGGGTGGTGGATGATGAGTGAAGGTGATACCAGTTGAAAAAGGCGGTGTTACTGTAAACAAATGCTGAGGGGAGGGTTAAAGACCAGTGGGGTTCAGGATTTGGTTAATTCTGTGTATTCATGTAAATGTTGCATGCTGGGTACTGAGAGTACAGCACCTAGCTGTTCATTCAGTGAGAAGAACGCTGCCCACAGACCTCTTGTGCTTACCCAATGGACAGCTTTGCCAAAGCAGCCAACACTATTACTCACTTCCTCTATTTCTTCACCTTCCACCCTAAAAGTCTGCATGTGCAGAGTTACAATTTGTACCGCCTCTGCAAGCTCCTTAACCCTAAACACCGTCATGCAAAGAGTAGAGTAGGTCAAATGTGAAGCTGGGAGTGGAAAATCACTAGAGCTTTTGCAAATGAAGCTGCAGGTCAAGTACTGGTCTTCATGGGATTTTAGAGCAGGAGCGTCATTCCACATATATTAAGTCTAAGTTTCACACAATCACAATAAGAGGAATTATGGTTTAAACTGCTATTCATGCAGTTAGAAACAGGAAGAAGACTGATTCACACCCACTTTTCTGAAGGCCAGAGTTTGAGTTTCAGTAAAACTAATAAACAAGAGAGAAGAAGAAAAGGAAGAAGCAGGCAGTTTAGTTTTGAATCCACGAATCAGCGTGAAGATGTCAAGCTGAACAGAAATGGGCTACAACCTACAACCTGCTGCGTAAAAGGTCATCTGGTGCTTGAAAAGCAGTGATGACGAAGTGTTATAAAAAACAAAGTTCATAATTCTGGATGAAATGTTATCTCACTGTCACGCACGTTCTTCTTAGAAACACTTGTTCTTTTCAACAATTCCCTAAATAGGCTTTTTCACTTTCATGTTTTTTTGTTTTTTTTTTAACATGAAGAACATTCAGAGGTAAATGAGCTGAACAGGAAACTTAGCTCAGATTCCATTTGCATATTTGCTGCAAATATTCAAAATAAGTCTGTGATTGTCTGCGTACGATCAAATAACAACCATAAATAAGCAGTAACAGATGAGGATTTGTTTGTTTCTCCCATCATGAATTTATTCATTTAATCAAATGACTTGGGCAGGACTGCTTGTTGCATGATGTATCATGGTATTGTATATCATTGGTAACAGTGAGAATCTTCAGTAGTTTTCACTTGAATCCCATGTAAATGGTCATTTTCATACCTAATTTCATCGGCTGTAATGAATGTAGGTCAACTAGAGACTTGATGGATGAGGGGTTAGGGTAAGAGTTCATACCTGCAGTGAGGAGCGGTGCAGAGGCCAGGAGCAGGAGTCCACAGACCAGACTGATGGGTCCACATGGCCATGGATGCAGGACTGAGGCAGACATCAAGTCAGACTTCCTGATGAAAAGCCAGAAAGAGAGAGTTAGAGGAAGAGAAAAACAAAACACATACATCTATCGGCCATCATCATACAGATGTGGCAATAGCACACACGCCCACAAACATAATGAGGATGAAGTGTGTTCACAGTATCTTTGAACAGGAAGCAGAAGTTGGACCTCTCTCTCTGTCAAGGACCTGTGAAGTAAAAGTCCTAAATGACATCACCGCTGCACAGATGTGAAAAGGGCTTTTTCCCTTCTGAATGTATGTTGAACTGTGAAGCAGCCTGCAGTGTTTGCTTCAACTTGGAGACGACTGACACGGCAAGTCTGTTGCTGTGGTGCTGATTCACACCTCTCAGCTGTTGAGAGCAACCACATATCCAGATCTTAAAAATGAAAACGCTGTGTTGAAACTGGCTTCATCATCAACAGGACATGTTTAAAAGAAGAGCTAATTAACGGAGGTACGGCAGTTTGGCTGATCATCATGGCAGCAGTTTGACAATTTCTGTCGACCTTTTTTTTTCATCCTTTTACAAAATATTACTGTTTCACCTTTCTTCAGACAACACATGCTGGAGTAGGAGAACAACTGACCAGTATTTTCTTAATCCATACATCTGATGATAAGTTTCTAATTAATGCCATTTCTTCAGACCAGGAAAGAGTTAAAAGATCCCAGGTCCAGAAGAAGTTCTGGTATTTAAAAAATACTTTTAATCAACCATTAATCAATGATTAAAACTCTTGTCAGTGCATTTTCAGTTGATCAAAAATCAGTTAATCATCTGTTGCAGCTCTGTAGCACCAGCACCAGCACCAGCACGACCATAAACGAACCAGTCAAACAAACCTGAAGCCTTGTCAGCACAGAGCCAGAGTCAGCCACTGTCAGCTACAAGCTTACAAACAAATCAAAGATGCTACCTGCACTAAGCGTCCTGAGATATCTGGGAGCAGACACCTCATCTGACCCTGACGGAGGCGGGGCATCAGAATTTCACAAAGAGGAAGTAAGAGTTCATGTGCTTCCAGCTGCAGTTTTCCATTCTCTTTTTCTCCATTCATGTTTAAAACCAAAAATGTTAAGCACAATGTTAATCAGCGTACTAATCATCAGAGCGTAAAACCTGTTCAGCTACATACTCGACATGACCATGAACCTGTCCTGTTTTCAACCTCTCAGTTGAGAAGGTGTGAAATGCCACAACGACCCAGACTCTTGCTCCAGCTGACTTGCACGGCGTTCTTCCCAGGCACGCACACTTCCTGTGATAAACCAGCACCTCACTGAGAATGCCAGCCCTAAATGCCACAGTGTTTTCAGTGCGTGGAAACGATAGTGTGTTTATGCTCAGTGAGCTTTGTTGTGTGTTTTGTGCTTTCATGTAAGGAGAGACGCCAGTCATCTCAGGAACAGTGAGGGAGTGCCCCCTGCCTCAATATGCCCCTCACACTCAGATGGGCACACACACACGCACACATACACACACACACACACACACACACACACACACACACGAAACACACACATATTCACAGCTCTGTCTTCTGTGACCACTGTCTGCGTGGGATGTCTGATTCTTAGTCATCGCGGCCCTCTGTGATATTATAACTTCTGCTGTATTGTTTGTCAAGCTGGAAATAAGGAGGCAAGAATCTTTTTTTTTGACAACATAAAATAAAAATGCTTCTGTCTCTGTTCTCATTGTAACTTCAGCTCCTTTCAAGTAAGAGCACCTCATTGTGAAGCTGTTTCTTTTTTGACTGCTGTGACCACCACAAGTCTGGGAAATGACTGACCGCCTTCACTCGACTCCGTGAATAAAAGATGTGTAAAAATATGTGACTCATCAGCACCTAACCACAATCAGAGCCACTACAAACATTATCCTGGTAAGCTTTAAGACTGAAGCTGTGTGAAACCTGACAGACAAATTTGGACTGACTCTGCATTTACGGGAAGCCCACCCAGTTCATGTGCACACACTCCCCTGGCGGTGACTCAGAGTAAAGGTGTCAAACAAACACCACTTATGCCACGTCACGTGACGTAAAGTAATGTCTGCAGCTGTAAACACTTGCTCCCTGCCAGCTCTTTCTTGGAAATATTTTCTGGCACATAGGAAGTGATGTATTCTGTGTTTCCAGCCACAACAGGTTTTTGTTTAATGCAAACAGAGGAAGAGTTGTGTAGCTAACATGAGCCCTGATGAAAAGGAAGAATATGGTTTTGACCTGGAGAAACAAAGAAAACATGGTGCAGGAAGCATCCCCATCTCCTGAGGCCTGAGAAACACCTGAGCACCGGAGACAAGCTGAGAGCTGAGAGCTGAGAGCATGCGGTCGACTACCGGGAGTCTGTTTGACACTGTGACACTTAGCTGGTAGTGAGTAGTGTTGCATGTCTTCACCTACAGAGCCACATCTGTCAGTCTGGTTGATCAGTAGCTGTGGAGGTGACTCCCGCTCTGCCAGTGTGAACTTTGCTCTTTCTGCTCTGCTGCTTCAGTATCTCTTAACATGTGAAACTTGTACATGGTTCAGTTCGCTGTTTTCGTTTCTGATTTATTAAGAACTGACTCAAGTTTTTAACCACAACTGAGGAAAACATGAAAAATATAAACATGAACATGAACATTTTGTATGTCATTATGGTGCAGGACAGTAATTTTGATCTAATGTTACCTCAGCTCAGCTCAGTAAGACACTGAACAGTACTTTTCTTGACAAACTTTACTAATTTTACCAGCTGTGTGTGTGTGTGTGTGTGTGTGTCTATCCTAAGGTAGTGTAACAATAATTACCATAGAGATGGTTTTCAGTGGTGTGACAGGTATTTGTGGACTGGTTTTGTTGCTGCAATAGCATCACAACTGTGCAGAAAGCTGAGTGGCACATGTTCACACACACAGCGAAGAGGAACTGAATCAAATTCATTAAAAACTTTAAATGTGGTCTGTAACCACACCTTCAGAGGTTCTTCCTCACTGAATGCAACTGGATAAAATTCAAACGCTGGTACTGATGCTCTGAACAGTCAGGATACATAGTGTACAATGAGCGTGCATGGCATGCAAGGAAACTGCTGATGTTGTATTAGTGAGCAGGTCACGTGGGAGTGGTTATGTGTGTGTGTGTGTGTGTGTGTGTGCGTGGGGGGGTGACAGACCCAAACTCATTTCACCCAGCCTCTGTTACTATGTTGTTCAACACAATTGTGTGCTGACACCACTGTTGTTATAATTGAATCCATAAAACACCTCATGTTCAAGGTGCTTGTTAAACCACAGGAACTCTACGTGAGAGACCACAACATATTTATTTTTATTTGTGTTAGTAATTCACACTGTCAAGTCAATTGTGTGATCATATTATAAATGTAAAACCCAACCCATGCCTGCTGCTGCTGCTGCTGTTAAAACCTCAGCACCCTGTGTGTCTTTATACTTCATTTATCAACATCCATGACCGATTCAATCCATAATGCTGCTTTCAGTGTTTTCCTGTCTCCAGTGCATCTACTGATCTGGGTGATGAGGTGCTGCAAACAATTGCCCTATACAAAGATTATTAAAGCTGGAAGTGAAATGCACCTTAATTCAACCAGCTGAACAAACAGACTCAATGACTATTAAGACTTTGATCCACTCTTTAGTCTATGAAATGAATAAAGAATCTGTTGAGAAGTCAGAGCCCAAACCTCTGATAACTGTAATGCCCAGCTAACAGCCACAAACCACAGATCACTGGTTTAATGGTGCAAAGAAAGAGAAAAGCTGCAACACATAGACCAATCAATCAACCCTAAGCCTCTAAAGACCCAGAACCTGGTGCTGCACAGGTCCCACACTCACAGACCCTGCAAGCTCCTTCAGAAACATGAAACCCCCAAGGCTTCATAAGTAAAAGCTGGACACTTCAAGTAGCCTACACTCTCAGTGAGTGGACCCCTGCAGACACAGGGACCTACTACAACCTCTGTCCTTCCTTAAAACCTGCAGAGTCTCTGTCGGTCAGAGACCAGCTGGACCGGCTGTAGTCCACTGATGGGAGCAGAGGGTGACATGTAGTCACAGTTTATCATATACAGAGTGGGAGTGGGAGCTTCGGTGCTCCTCTTCTGATCATCATCGCTGCACAAACAAGAGCTCCGTTTATGTGTTATTTACGAGCTCCAAAGTACAACACCGCGCGCTGGATCTGCTGGAAACAAGCTTCATAAACACAAAAACACAGAGCGGCTCTTTGTCACAGCGCAGAGAGCCGCCGACAGCGCGCCTCAGTCGGCGGCTCTCTGCGCTGTCACCGGCAGGTTTACGGCTCAGACACCGGCTCTCTGGACGGAGCGAGTGTCGGAGGTTTAACCGGCAGGAGCGACTTACCTGAGAGCTGAGATCCAGGCGGCGACGGAGAGATCCGGCACTGAGGCTGGGTGGCTGGGTGGCTGGTGGTACTAGCTGTGGTGGCAGCAGCGGAGAGTCACCAGGGCGGCCGCCGGCCGGGGATGGATCGGATGGATGGAGCGGGGCTCGGTGGTCAGCTGACGGTCTCCGCTCCTGCTCAGCAACAAGTGAGACCTGCACGGCTGCTGCTCCCCTGACTCATCGATCAGCTGTGTTTGACATCAGGCTTCCTATTGGCCGCTGTGGGCTGCCAAGCACCGCCCACCTGTGCCGCCCCGTCATCTCCTGGAAACGCTCACTTTATCTCTCTCTCTCTCATACCACATACACCCACATCCACCCACCCACACACACACTTACTTCCGCTGAGGATACTCGTTGACATAGGCCTAATATAGGCTACATCCTAAAAGCTAATTTTATTTCAAAGAAGCAGAAAAAAAGTAAATGTTCTCAGTTTTCTGAACCCTCAACAGGTAAAAGCTGCCAGGACCGATCATACACACACACACACACACACACACACACACACACACACACACACACAACATACCATTAAGTAAAAACAGGTCTACATTTGAATAACCACAAATCTGAATAGCAGGGAGGCGAGTGGGAAACAGCTGGAGGCAGAAGTCACAGACTCCAAATGCTCTTGATGGTTTGAGCTGCTGTGCAGGTTTATTTACTGCCGGCTCCGTGAGGCTGCATGGACCGCTGGCATCAGTGAACTAACATGCCCCCAGTGTATTAACATTTGGTTATATGGCATTATTTGATTGTCTTTGTCTTCATAGATGCTCTGTCACCACAAACACACCTGGGCCAGCGTGACGATAACTCAGCCACTGTGTTGACATACTTCACCCAGAAACTGAAATTATGTTGAAAAAAACTCGAGGGTCACCAAAGTCTTACTGGAAACCATGAACGCCTGCACAAAACCAACCAGCCAACCACTGACCTACTTCCATTATCTGCAGCGACTGTGGATAATGACGTTCAGCGTCTGTGCTCTCTTCTGAAAGTCACCCAGCCCACCATGCGTGAAGGCACACCGTCCCTCAGCTCTTGGTTGAACCCTGCTCTCACGGTCTGCCTCGCTTCAGCCAGTAAAGAGCTGAAGAAGGAGCAGAGCGCCCCACCTACTCTTAACTTCACACAACAAGCTCACACGGACCACAAACAAAGCTGTCACTGTTTGGCAGGGCCCATCCTACATGTTGACTGTTTACAGCTTAAAAAAAAAAAAAAAAAAAAAAAAGCTGAGGCGAGGAGCTGCAGCCTGCAGAGCCGCCGCTGCCACCGCACAGCTCACTTCATCTGACGGGACGACTTGACGGAAGTGCTAAAAATACAAGCGCTCTTGTATCTGAGAAGTCTCCTCAGGGTTTCGCCTGCCGGCTGGTGCACAGCGCAACCAGCTCACCAGGCAGCGTGTGGCAGCTCCATCAGTCCTGTAATTAGTCACTGAGGTTACTGTGAAGGATGGCATTCAGTTTAGGCCTCCTCACATCTGATTCTCACACAGCGCAGCCTTGTTTATTACAGCAGAAATGTCAGGGCATCATCTCTCCGTCCTTTATTGACTGCATCTGCCTGAGTGGCTTCAGCTGTGAAGCAGCAGCTCACGGTGTGTTTTGTGTTTCTGGGCCTGGCTTGTAGTTTGAGTGTGTTTTTGTTTACTCTGAGCACCACTGGCTCCATCCAAACCCCTGAGTGACACATTTATAATCATGCCACACAGATCAACCATGGCTCTAGTTAATAAGTCATGCACATTTTTCACATTGCCAAAAGCCTATGTTCTTATGAACTGTGATGACAAATCAACAAAAAGCAGAGCAAGCAGGGAGTGAATGTGCTTCTCAAACAAGTTTCAAGTTCCTATGGAAAGTTCACTGCAGCCACAGCGTTAGTGAAATATCCTGCTAATATTACATTTACAGCAGAAGTAGCCTCAGGTGCTAAAACACATTCATTTCATACACAAAGAAAAAAACATCTGTCATGTGAAAATTGATTTGTACTATTGGTCTGGTGATGAAAACACGAGGCATAGTCATATTCATGATCCCTCAGAGAGCAACAGCTTCTTTACAGATAACCAGTGAGAGTCTGTGTAACACAATCTAACATTTAGCACCAACAGCATAACAAAGTAAATGAGAATGGATCTATGTTGACAAGCTGCCAGCAGCATATTAGGAGATCCAACAGTGAACATGCTTTGTTCGTAGTAACATGCATGTTAGCATGAAGGTATGAGGGTTGAGCCAGTGTTAGGCAGTAAATATGACAAAAAACACACACCACAGATGACTTTTACAAAAATTATATTTGCAAAAAAGTAAAATTTGTGTAGTGTAATCTATGTTTTTACAATACCAGTGAAATTTACAAGAACAAAACGGTGCAGGTCCACTTCTGTCTAACGTAGGACAAAATGTCAACACTGCAACAGGTCAACAAAAACCAGCTTTAAAACATGTCGAGTCAACGAGAATCTTAACAGTCCAACAGAGGAAGCCCAATCGTTTTGACCCCCCCCCCCCCCCCCCCCCGTGTTGTATATCTTGTAGAGTTGGCTGTTGGTCAGTAGTGGTCAGGGTTTCTCATGACACCAGAAATGAACTTCAGTAACCACACTTACACTGTGGAAGCCAGAGATGAAGTCCTGCAGGGGAGGGGGGGGGGTTTCCAAGAACCAAGACTACTCCCTTAAAAAGGAGAAATATCTGTCAATATGCAAAAACACAGAACGCTGAACAGCAGTGCCACAGCTGCTCACCGGCTGCTAGTAATGAAATCTACAGAAAACCTTTGTAACTTGTCTCTGTGGAGCAGGAAGACACTGACAAAAGCGACAGCAGTGCCGCTTGTTGAAAAATCCCTCTGGACTGCACCTTCTCTCCATCAGGGAGAACAAAAAACAAGGCATGAGGAGCACCGGCTTTGATGCGCTCAGGTACTACATAAAAAAAATCTTCATCTGAAGTGGTCTGTGTGAGGAATGTCACTGAGATTTGTTACTTTTAACACATCGGCCAAAAGATAGAGACAAACAAAGGACATTAAAATCACTTGTAGACCTTTCAGATATGTGAGATGAGAAGAGCAAAAGGTCATGGAAGTCTTCTTTCACCATCACTAACAGTCTTAGTGTCACCTCAGGATCATAATTTGTCAAGTAATGAACATTACTGTTAAGGCATGAACTCGTGAATATGCATACATGTCCACACACGTGTACCCTCAGAGAGCAGTGTACATCTGGTCCATTAAAATGTTGTTAGAGTCTATCAAATGAGCAACATCAGTCCACCAGTAGAGCGAACACATTAGGGTTTTTCACATTGATAATCAAAAGACAACCGACCAAATGTGGGATGAGGCATGACAGCAACAACGGTGACATCAGTCTGTGATACCATAGGAAGTGTGTTTGTTTACACTTGGATGAAAGGCATTAAAGACAAGGGTTTAAAAACCAAATGAACAAAAGAAAGGACAACAGGAGTGTATGTACAGTGAGCATTAAGACCACAGTTAGGAAAATAAAACATCTGAGATCTCTTTTTCAGAATAAAGGTCTTTAAAATTCCATGCACCTTATTTTCAGTGAAATGAAAATGAACCGCGGTCAGTACAGTCCAAACGCAAGTGTGACACACATAAAAATAACACCTGTAGGCTGGATTTTCAGGAAATGCTAAAACGTATTCCAATTGACCTTATCTACTTTTTGTTTTGTAATAAAATAATACAAAAATCCTCCTCTTCTTTCAATCTTTTATCGTTTAATTCTTAAAATCTCAGATGACTTTTTTTTTGCCTAACAGTGGCCTTAATAATCAGTCAAATATACAAATAAAAAAATAATATATGCTGTTTTTTTTTCACCATTTCAGCCACCTAGGGCCGCTCAGAAATTACAGCAGGACACCAGAGATGCACATTACCAGCATTTCATAGAAAGACATCCTGATTTTGAGGAAATACACTCAAACCAGAAAACAAGAAAGAAAAAAAGTGTCTTTTCTTAAATATCACAGGCTGAACTGAATCACCTCAACTACATCTGATTGTCAGTCTTTTGTCTCATTGAGCTCAGCTCAGCCGTCCCGTGTCTGATTGGAAGGAAACGGCGACGGACACGTAACATCACGCAACACATTTCCACTTCTGTCCACAAAAAGATGAAGAACCTAAGGAAGAATGTTAATGCACTGTCTGGTAAGTGGTCACAGCAGACAAAACAGTGACTACTAATATCTTTGAAGTGTTTCTGAACCAGGTAAGTGTCCAAAAATAAAAAAAAAAATACAAAACGGGACAATGTTTACCATTAACCTACATTTAGTGGCTCAAAGTTGTTGTGAAGCTGCTCCAGTGTGGGTACAGGAAATCTCTGACGCACATTTTGGGACATGGAAACTTCATTTTCTGTTCTCACGATTCATTTTTTCAGATGAATCTAATGAGTGAAGAGACAACAGAGTTCAGTGATGTGAAAATATGACTAGAGCTCAAAGGAAACAGTGTCTGGAAGGAAGTATTTGGGTTACAGAGCAAGTGTCATCACAGTAACCACAGCCACGCGCCTCTGTAGAGCTGCTGCAATCTTACTGACTTCAACAGGATAATCAAGTTCTCTGGTCACAGTCTTTAGTGAGCTCTGATTTTTCATAATCACCATGTAAAAAAAAAAAAAAAGGACTGGCACCGAATAAAACCTTCCTGCTTAGAAGTCTTCATCCTTGTCAGTGCTGCCTCTGTTTGCAGACGGCCACGCAGTCAATGTTTTGCACAAGTGATTGTTCGCTGCATCAACAGCAGAGCTGAAGCAAAGGGCGCCTACAACTGCAACTGCATCGCTGTGCAGAGACTGTGCTACACAATCCAATGCATGTCCGTTTGTTTGAGCTGTAGTTTTTTCCTATGAGAGAAACTGCCCCTAGAAGTTTGTGAAAATGTTTCTGTGTTCATTTTCAGTTAGTGTCTGATGATCAGATCTCTCTCTCTGTCTGGTCCAATGAGAGGAGGCTTTTATGTACAGCACACTGGAAGACATACAAGGAATGGAAACAGCAGTCTTAGCCTAGAGAGGGGAATGTATGTGCAGGCTGTGTTGATGTGCATCTCATTACCTTGAGAGGGATGAACTGTGACAGAGGCACAATCTTATCTTAAATTAGATCTTCTGCTCATGGCTCTGAGGTAAAGTATGAAACTACAGATGTCTGCTGATAAAGATGCCTCTGTGGGCAGCGGTGGTTACAAAATAACCAGAGCCAAACCAAACTATTAAGTAATTCTCTGTAGCTTCATTCAGTGTATGAATGTGAATGGTAGGTTATTAACAGCGGCTGATCTGAATGTCTCCACGTAAAAAAAGATTCCTGCTCTCCAGCCGAGTCATTACAGTCTCATCTATTAATTCCACAATGACGGCTCAGCTCCCACCTGTCAATCAACAGTCAACAACATATTGTCACTGAAGTTGTTGGGAAGGTTTTTGCTTGTCACTATCAGTCCTAAATTAAACAGGACTGATTTGATGAGTCGAGTGATATTGAGGTTTGTCTCTGCGACATTTGAAACGGTTTGACCCAGGCCAGATGATTTTTTTGAGCTCATGCCTGTGTGTGTTTACCTTCTCTGCGGCTGTTGTTCACTAGAAATCAGAGTGACTTTCCTCCTTTGTACTTGTTGTTTTTCCTGTAATCTGCCTAATGTGTGCCGACCTAAACGCAAACAGCAGTCTTCACACGCAAGAGTTTAATATTTAAGGTACTCGTCAAATGACAAAGACCCACAGTTTGCTCTTTTCAAGCACTAAAACTATGTGGTGGATTCAGGAGCAGTTCCACAGAGCCACTAACTAGACAATCAAACATTAATCGATTCAGTGTAGTAGAGCACTCCTTCACGTAAGCAGCTGACCATTTACTAAAAACAGCAGCTGCTGCATGTCTGTGGTAGGAGAGTGATCACATGGAGACGACGTGCACCACAGAATGGAAACAACTTGCCAATTGCCCTAAAAGCAGCTCCTGTTCATTTCCTACCACAGAGGATTCTTTAGTTTGTGAAATGAAAAAATAAAGTAAGAATGAGGGCGTGGTGCAGCCTGCTCTCCTGAAAACCTCACAGTAAAACCCAGATGTTTAAAACAAGATTTTTTTAAAAAAGCTAATGCTAAAACAGGGAAACTATTTGTATCTGTTTTGTCTGGGTTTTAGACCCATTCAGTTTTTTAAAATGCTGTATTCTCACCCTTAATGGACAAAGTCCTTTGTGGTCTGGTCTAATAAAAAACAAAAACAAAATAAATCTAGTGTCTAATATCTGCGTGCTGAAATCAACTGGGAGTGCAGCTTCTATCTCTTGTCGACAGTGCTTCAAAAATCATCACATCTCACTCTAAAATAACCAGACAACAAATCATAACAATAATAAAACACAAACCACAAAACTGAGATAGTAAAACACCAAAACTGATATATCTCTCTATGTTCATTGTACTTACACAGGAAAATAAGGAGAAAATAAGAGAAAAATAATCTGTTAAAGAACCACAACTCCAGTGTTTACATTTGATTTAGTGTATGTTTTGTTTACAAGAGAAAGCTAGTATTTTATGGCTAAAAAATAAAGTCAGCTTGGCTCATTTTCCAGCCAAAAGAGTTCCTCCCTCAGTAGTAAGTTCTGGGTGTGATGAGGACAGTGTCTGAGCCTGGGATCCCTCAGTGAGAGACGTCCTTGTACTGAAGAAATGTCAGCTTCCAGACTGACCAATAGTGAGATCAAAATATCGCTTAGGCTGTCTCTACAACTAGCCAACAGGCTCTTGGCTCCTTAAAAGCATCTAACTGGTGTGCAAAACCCAACCTTCACACTTAAAATCCAGGTAAGGTCCAAATGGAAAAGTAAAAACAGCCACAGTCCTTAATCTTCTCAGCTCAGACCTTTCAATTAGAACCAAGTGTTAAAATGAAAGCGGCTTAAATTATTCAACAGGCAAGTTGTGGCTTCTCTTCTCTCAGTGCTCCACCTTCACAATGCCAAGAGAGAGACAACATGTTTACACACATACATGCACACACGCACATACACAAGGTCACACATACACACAGCGCCTTATTGCCTTTTAGTCAGGGAGCACGCTCCCCACAGTTCAGTGATTCACATAAGAAAAGTAGAATACTCCTGCACACCTGGTTCACACTTCACAGCTCACAGCGCTTTTCTGAGAGGTTTCACAGAACTCTCACTCGCGACCTCTGACCTCTGTGAGCCACTCCTCTGTGTGCAGGAGTATTCTGTTCCATCTGAACCTGCACAAGCTGCCCCCACAGCCTGGAGGCCCTCGTGTCCCGTCTCATCTCATCCTGTTCTGCCTCATCAGGGGGACGATGCATGACGGCGGCCCTGCCTTCGCCAGGAAGGGGTGTTTGAGAAGCTCGCTGGCTGTAGCCCTCTGAGCCGGGTCTCGCACCAACATCCTGTCCAGGAAGCCCTTGAGCACAGGAGAGACCTGGGAGAGGGTGGGAAGAGAGAGGGAGAAGGCATCCACACACATCAGAGTTAATCCCTTCTTGCACCACCATTAACCAATGGGACAGTTTGTCAAAACTTGGAGGCTATTTTTTTTTTTTTTTTTTTTTGCAACTTAACCTGCTAGAAAGGGAGACTAACTCCACCCATGCCATATGACAGCTGGGATTGGCTCTAGGGCCCCTGCAACCCTACATGGATAAGATGTGTAGACAATGGATGGATGAATGTAAACTTAGAGCCACCGGCAAAATGATTATCAGAGATTTCTGTTTGTCAAAACTGGCATTTTTTAATCTTCCACTGACTCTATACATTTGTATGTAAGCCCACACAATCCACCAAAACAGCCTTCACTGTCAGTCACTCAATGGTAAGAGGGTAAAAGTAGGCAAGTGACCAGGGGTGCAAATTACAGAGCCGTGTTATTATCCCTCTGTTACCCTATCTGTGCTTTTATGTCTGCTTGACAGCTGCTTATTTAGCTGACTTAATCCTTTAATCTGAAAAAGGGAAGCTTATTGCTTCATGCACCAACATAACAGGTACAGAAATAAAATGTCACAGACTTTTCATTGCTTTCACACAAAATGCAATCAGTGACCACGGTCACCACAAATCACAAACTCTTTTCTCAGGTACTAGTCTAAACTTTTACAGCACATTTTCCAAATGCTAACACACTTTATTCAAAACAGTTAAAAACCCAATCAAAACAGAATGATGAAAAAAAACACACTGTGCATATCTGCTGCAGTCTCTCACTGGTTTGCTAACGTTGATGAGAACATGAGGCCAAATGCAGAAGAGAGGAAGTGAATTTTTTTGTGTGTGTGTGTGCATCTTCTTTGGAATTTTATAATTCACCAAACTTACGTAAAAGATGCAATATATTTGATGTAATGCTCTCTGTGGTCACTATTTTGTAGCTCATTGTGCTAAGAGTGATAGTGCTTGTTTCCAGAGTGAGACTTGTTGCCAGTGTTGTGGATAAGCCTATTTTTGAGACATGTGTGAAGTGTTTTGTTGGTGTGAAAGAGTTTGGGGGATGAGATGAACAGTTTAGCTGAGATGCAGACTGTGGTAAGAGTTTTGAAATAGTAGCTTCAGTACTGACTGTTACCACTTAGCAAAAAAACCCACAACAGCAAGTGAAATTGGAATATCCAGATTTGTGTTTGGAAGTTGACGGACAGAAATGTTTTCAGCTTAAATGGAATCTGATTATTGAAGTGAGGTGAGTTAGGCTGCAGATAAATGCTAGGAATAACTGGATTTCTACCTTGTGCAGGTTCTTCAGTTTGGGGGGCAGGTTGTCTCTAATCATCTTCATAGCTTTGAGCGGCGGCTCATTGAAGTATGGAGGCTCCCCATCCACCATCTCAATGACCATGATGCCCAGAGACCAGATATCGACCTGGATGCAGCATGAAGGGACAGTCAACAGGCAGAAGAGATGTACTCATTTGAACGTTCAAATAATGGTGAGATCCTGAAGAAAAACTGGGAGTGTTACCTCTGGTCCATAAGGCAACCTGGATATGAGCTCTGGTGCCATCCAGTACGGTGTTCCAACCAGTGACTTCCTTCTCTGCACTTCCTTAGACACCTGGGCACAGAAACCAAAGTCTGACAGCTTCACCTGGAGACAGACGAGAGTTGGAGACAAGAGAGCGACAAATCAGAAGAAACAAAATGGTAAAGAAGTGTCAAGATATCTGTTCACACAGTCATTTTTCGATCATATATAGATGAAGAGGAGGGTGACATAAACAAATCTTTGAGATGTGTTTCAGCTGTGTAACATCAACATTCAATTTTGAAGACTCAGCCACAACTTCATATGCCCCGCTAGTAATCTGATGCACACAGATACTGATTGCAACATGATAACATGGTGGCCAGTGATAAGCTGCGTTTCATCAACGACACTAACATTTCTGAATTCAGCAATTCCAGGCTTTCTGTGAATAAGTGTTAAAGAGTCAATCCGATGAACAATGTGGGAACTTATCTTTTACAGATGTTACACTCACTTTCACACACCACACCCAGTGCAAAGGTGCAATCAGAGAGATGAAAAAAAACAAAACAAAAACCCACCCTACTGATGGGAAACTGTTCATACTTGGTTGAGTTGGCTTCCCTTATCAGGCCACACCACAAGCGAGCAAGCAAATCCACAAGCAAATCTCAAACCCAGCTCAGCACCAAAACACAATGTCAACCAGCTGAAGTTCACAATGTGAAGGTGTGAACACTCAGAGTTCCTGCTGATATCAAACTGCTCCCACTTCAAAGATCAGACACTTTTGTGTTTACAGATACATACACATTCAACTGCAAAATTACACATAAACACCCTTTGCAACAAACACAGTACGCAGACAATAGTTTTACTTCATGTTTTTCTTCACCCAGAGCCATTACGATCATGACACCTCCCAAACGAGTTAGACCAAATTAGTTGCATTGATGCAGCTCTGCTGAGATCGCTTTATAAGAGCATGGAGACGCACAGTATCCTCTGAGAAATGCATTAGCAGCATTCACACATACAAGCGACATGAAGCAGTGCCATTTTCGTTTTTTCTGCTCAACCGAGCACAACAATGTAGACCAAGCAGTTCAAGTGTTGCTGTGCAGGGCCTGGCCTGCCTGACCATGCATACTGCCAGAGGACAAGACAACAGGTAAAACCCCAGCTCTCAGACAAACCACAAACCCATCTGGTGCCGTCAAGGACACTGTGGTTAACATTTAAGCTCTTCTTAACATCAAAGTTGTGACTTGCACATATAATGCATGTTGCTCTCTGCAAACTCAGCAAAAAAATGCCTGCATATTAACTCTTTGATGCAAAAGTTATTATTTTAACAAAAATGTGAATTCATTAAGATTATTAATAATGTAAATTATGTTTGATGATTAATGTGAATTGAAAAAATCAAAAATAAGCTCAGCCCTTCAATGACTGAACAAGTGCAAACAGCTGCTATCAACAGCCCACCTACAAATATAGTAACAACAGATGTAAAGATGTAGGTTGGATATACATCACATCTTAATGATGCAGTTATGATCTCAATATGCTCTTGCTGATAGACTGATGCTGAATCAGCAGCAACACGTCATACACTGGGTACACTCATTTTCTCCCTTTGAATCCAAACAGGTTAGAAATCTATATGGTCCTCATGATGGAGCTACGCCAGACCACTGATAACACAGTAAAGGTGTCAGTGAGATCTCAGCTCAGGAAACCTTGTGCCATCTATGCACTCTATGCAGGGATCCTTTCTTATCACATGTGGACCACTGAAACGCAACATTAAAACTCAAGTGGGACACAGATCATGTATGTGTTGTGGACTGTGATGCACCAGAAACTGAGTTCTCCTTTCCCCTTGTGTTGCTGAGCAACCACTGAGGTTTCATTTTCTGTAGAAAGCAGAAACTAGTTCAGCAAACAGGCAGGAAGTGATTTACCATCTGGCTCAGTTCTACAATGGTAGTTAACGAAGTAGCATCAAGTTCCTTTTTACAGCCAACATATTTTCTTTTATTCTTGTAAAAGTGGGTCATTGGCCGTAGAGTTGTTCTGAGTTTGTGCATCATGGGGAACAAACTCTGAATATGAGCAGGTGAGGAGCTGCTCTCTGCCATGTCACACATACCACAGCAGAAAAAACAGTGATGCAGCTGGTAAAATTACCAAGCTCAGCCTCTGCACTGATGATTACTACTCTAGTGTATAATAATAATCAGTGACAATACTGGGCCCTGGTACTGTGAATGACTTTCCAAAACTGGAACATGATTAATGTTAATTATTAGTGTTAGTTTAGTTTTCTTCTATAAAAAATGTTGATTGTGTTTTTGCTTATGCAGTTAAAGTGCTGCCACAGCCACAGTGTTGTGGTTTGGTATATAAAAGTAGATTTGTACTGCTAATTCATTGTTCACTTTAAAATCATCTTTGTTGTGAGTGGTTGGCTCACATATTTTTCCTGCACTTCTTTTGGCATTTTAAAGGAAAATTGTTTCAAACCACCATAATAAGTCTTTTTTATGTCTTTTACAAGCAACTTTCTGCCTATAAAGAGCTAAGTTGCAGCTCTTAGATGGCACTGTGGTACATACCCGGCCATCATGAGTGAGGAGGATGGAGTCACTCTTTATGTCTCTGTGGATCACACCCTGTGTGTGAAGGACAGACAATGCCTTCAGGACAGACAAACACACTGTAGCAATCTGCTCCTCATTCATCCTAGAGAGAGAAGGGAACATCAGAGAGAAATGTCAGTATAGACTTTGCACAGCCTCTGTTTTTCTAGTACTAAAACATTCTCCCACTCATCTGAAACCATGCTGACGATAGGAAGCACCCAAATAGACCAGAAAAAAAAACTTCTACCATATTCATGTTTTGCAGTTTCATGTAGAGATACAGTCAGATATGGCTGAAAACCTCTGGAGGACTGTGTTGTAAATCAGTAAATTTGATGGCTTGATGGTGTGAAAAAATCAAAATACAATGACACGGGGCATGTTGGTATTTCCCTCTGTGGGGAATATATTAGATAACACTGCCCCCTTATGGAAGGAAAGACTTTTTGGTGGGTGAGGGATTTAATGAGGAAAATTTATAGTAGTAGTACTGTACTGAATTGAAGTGATCACAGGAAACTAAATGACTTAAATCATATGAAAATGAATTAATTACAGGTTACAAGGTCATGTACAGAGTCACAGTGGTTACAGCTCTTTACAGTTTCTGGCTGTTATGTAAATGAATCTAACTTGCTTGACTTGACACTCAAAATAATTCTCTCTTAACCTGGTGTGTGTCACGATGTCAGTGAGAGCTCCTCCCTCCAAGAACTCCATGACGACCCAGAGCTCGTCTCCCACCAGGTAACTGTTGTACATCTCAACCACGTTCTCATGGTGGTAGTCCCGCATGATCACCACCTGAAGTTACCATGGAGACAGATGGACATACACAGAGTGTAATTACATTAGTCATTAGACTCAAAAGAATGGCAGGTTGACCTTGCAGGTGGACAGATTATTGTGTATCTATAAGGTTGCAGCAGCATTGATCTGCAACCATTAATGTCGAGCAATCACACTGATGCCCTGCAGGTTACTCATACGTCAATTCAAATGTCTATCACTGCTAACACATTAACTAATGTGATTATGAAGTGGTGCTGTGTACAAAAAAGTGTCAGTGACAGCGGTCATGACTTGTTCTATGAGATGTGACTGATCTTATTCAATGATTTTATGTCTTAAGGCTGCATGAGCTGATGTGACATGAGCTTTCATATTCTGCTTTGCAGCTCTCCATTTTTATTTGAAATCTATGTTTGAAAAATTTGGTTGTGCCTGGGAAGCAAGAATTATATGTTTTTTGTTTATTTCATTTTTTTTTTTAGACTAGTTACAATTTCATATTCATTTTACACAGGAGATGAGACAGTCTTCCCTTCTGGTTTAAGGGCAGGCACACGTAGGGAAAATACAGATGTCACAACGAGTTAGACAGAACACTCAGAGGTCACAGTGTTCATATACAACACAAACTAATGCAACCACCATAAAGTCTACTTATATCATGCCTATAATATTGATTTTAAGAGACGTTAACTACATATAGTGATAGTTAGTGATGATGTACAACACTACAATAGAGAGAGGGAGAGAGGGAGACCATGCATTACCATGCATTCTGGTAATAAACATAAATTTACACTTAAATGCCAAGACAATCTAACCCTATGAATTTAAGAATTAAGCAGTACTGAAAGACATTAGACTGTCTGTGATCTGACAAACAGCATTAACTTCTTATTATGAACTCTTACCTCATTGAAGAGAAGTTCTCTGCGCTGTTGTTTCCTCAGGTCCATCTTCTTCACAGCAACCAGTTTCCCTGTGGTCTTCACTGTCGCTATACACACAATCCCCGTGGACCCCTCCCCTATCTTAATGTAGTGATCCAGGTAGGTCCGTGGATCGCCAGGATCCACCACCATCTGTAGCGCTGCTCTGAACTGCTCATGGGAAACCCTCTGAGGCTCCCTCTGTGGTGAGCGGCCCTGGGATGGAGCACTTGACGCTGGTGGCCCAGAGGGAACCGGGGGCCGTGGAGCTGGAACATTTGGGTGAGGAGTGTGTGGGTGCTGGGTGGCCTCAGGGGTAAGGCTGGGGTGGGAAGAGTGATGAGGGTGTGGGTGGCTTACAGGGGGCTTGGAGCCGGAGGAACCTCGTGTAGAGCCACCAGAGGGACCATTTTGAGGAGAAGATTCGTGGTGTCGAACCGGCTTGAAGAAGGAGACAGGAGAATGTTACAGCAAACAAGTGTAAGAAAGAAGAAGAAGCTGTTTTTTGAGGGTTGGAGCTGCAATTAGTTCATTTTTAATAATTTGACCCATTTAAAGGCAAAACTGATCATTTCCGCCATGCACTGCAGATGCTGCACGTTATCTCAGCCTCACTCTGTTAAAGTTCACACAGCTGCTGTGTTGTTTTGTATTGGCAGTCAGTCACATGCCAACATATTTACCAGGGTGGGAGGTTCTCTAAACCACACAGCAAATGATAAAATAGAGATATCAGTTTTTGCCTCATATAAAGTAACTTTTTTTTTGCTTAGTTGACTGAAATGACCAGATATTCAAAGATATAAAAGAAGTAATTACTACAGTATACATGTATGGGGAAAATCTTAGATCTTAAGACTACCTGTTTATCAAAAACACAAACAGCTATAATGGAAACACAGTCTAGTTTTCTTTTTAAAATGTAATTCTTGTGAAAAGTAGTTCTGGATGTATTGTCACAACCTGAATCTGAACTGGATAAGTCTTGACATTATCACACAGGAATCACTAACAGCTTCGAGGGGAGATAATCAGGACAGAAGTGGCTAAATGTGAAGAACAAAGAGAGAGGTGATAAGGCCTATCATCCATCAGCCAGAGGCTCAATTTGTACCAGTCTGCTTTTCTCTCAGTCAATAACCCTCCTCACGGCTGCTTTGCAAACACACACATTGCATATATTCATGCTGCTGTTCCTACCTGTCCTGTGGGGCTGCGTCCACCCTCGCTGTCTGTCCTTGGGTATGTGTTAAAGGGCCGTGTGGTCTGTTGGGCAGTCTTCATCACCCCCTCTGTTAATGGAAGGTTTGGGGTGTGGATGTTGGGCCCAGACAGAGGTCTCTTGTCCCTGGGAGACTGGGGGCTACCATCCCTCGTCACGTAGCTCGACTTTGGCCTGTGATCACCAGGTTGATCCCTGCGAACCACCTTTTCCTGACAAGAGGCAGGGTTGGGTGAGAGATGGCACAATTATTGTTATAACCCTAACCCTATTATTAAGTACGAAGAGAAAAATTGGTAGAACAGTGAATAATTATGCTAAGACTATGTAATATGGAGAGAACAGCAGCTCAAGTTGGAATTGATGCAGTCATGTCAAATGAAAGAAAATCCAATTAGACTGTTTTTTAACCTCCTTCGGTCAATTTTTTCCCCTGAAACTACAGAATTGACCCTTTCTATCAAGCCCTGCTCTGCTGAGTGATTCGATCAATACACCAACCTTACGAAAATTACAAAAGATTTGGAGTAGTGTACCCATTTGTCTGGTCCACTTCTGCTTTGTGTGTCTTCACTGATTAATGCTTGTTTGCATGCTTTGCGAGTGACATCACTGAATGCTACATGCTTATCAGAGGTGATTGCTCTAAGACTGCAAGGGAAACTCTTCTTCCTCTAAAAATGTTCCAAAAAAAAAAAAAAAAGTCAAATATGAACTGATGCGTTTACATGTCCCTGACTAAAGATGCGTTAGAACACGTTTAACTCAGATGAGTTTGTTCAGAATCAGCTTCTAACTCAATTTTCTTCTCTCTAAATGGACAAACTTTATGATGTAGGCCGAAAATGACCTTCCCCTCTTTGAAAAACCATTGGAGCCAATAGGCAATAGCCAATAGGCAGCCAAGACAGGCTTGGCCTGCCTTGGCTGCCTAAAATAAATGGGGGTAGTACAATTTTATTGTGAGCACAGAGTGAGAAGAACTTGGTCTGAGTTCATAGTAGTGACAGAAAACAGACAGACGGATGTGACCAGTCAGACATTTAGTACTACAGAGACTTTTAAGATGATTTTCCAAGGAGCACACAAAAAATGCACATAACCCTGATCCAGAGAATTAACAAATAAAGACAGGAACATCACCTCTAGACACAAATGTGAGCAATTCTCTTTGTTGAAGTTTTCTTTCTTCATTATGGTTTGTAGCTTTAGAATAAGGAAAAAAATTAAAGGTATATTTCTAATCTGCGATCAATCTCTATAATACTGTACAGAGGTCCTTATTGTGCAACATATATAACTAGCTGAGGTTCGCTGATTTTCAGCAGTATAGCATTTGGTAAACACAAAGCTAGGAAAAAAAAACAGTCTTGTTGTGGGCCTAAGAGGGTTAACCATTGACCCACATTCATCTTTGGCGCATACCTGGTCCCGGTCACGTGGCTCTCTGTCTCTGTGAGGTGGAGGGGGGGGGCCAGAGCCAGGTCTGTCCCTGTGGGCCCTGCTGGGCTCTTGGCCACGGGGCTGCTGCTGGGGCCGGCCCTGGACCCCATCATCCCTCTGATGAGGACGGATTGCACGCTGACCCTGGCGGGGGTCACCTCCGCTCTGATGATCTGGTCTTGGTCGGTCTCTAAGAACCAAAGTGAAATGTTCGTGGTTTTCTAGCTCATGGATTTGCATTGATAAAGAAGACTATGATTCACAACAAACACACTGCACAATTATTACTATTACAATTATTACTGCCTTTAATCCACATGAAGCAGCAGTTCAAACTGTACCTGTCTAGTCTGTCTGGGTGTGAGTAGTGTCTGTGGTGAGGGTCTCCATTCTCCTGGCCTCCTCCTCCTGAAGAGCTGGAGTCCCTGCGAGGCTGGATGGGAGGGCTGCCTCGCCGCAGGGAGTTGGAACGTGTCACAGACATGGTGTCAAACTCATCCAACAGCCAGGTCAGAGAGCCGTCCACTGCCATCTTGTTGCCACGTACAATTGTCTGAGGATTTTTTTGGGTGAAAAATTGTTAATAGTGGGCAGCAGTATAGGAGATCCTAATATAAAATCACTTTGTTACTATTTTAGGATTTTCTATGCATTTGTAAATGATTTGCAAACTGTGAATGGGCTTACATGATATTCAGTTCTTAAAATCAATTAGTCTTTTGTTTTTGTACTTAAATGTTAATATTCATGGTTTTGTAGAAATTTTGTGATTCTCTCCAAAGAAGGTGCAGTTTAGACATAATTTGCAAGTGACATGGTAAGACGGACTCAACTTGTTGGTTTTACTCAGATTTGGCTTTTGAAGACCAACACACAGCAGTGACCATGATGTTGTAAACCTGAAGCTGTGATTTTGAAAAAAAAGGAGCCCAAGTGACCACAACAATGAACTGAAATCATAATCTCACCTTGCGCGGCTCTACAGTAGTGATGACTGTGACATCGATGAAGGGTTTGGGCCTTTTGGCTGTGTCTTCGATGAGTGACTGCCATTGTCGCGGCAACCCGACAAACTTCTGCTCCTGCTCATCAAAGTCTGTGTGCACACGATGCTCAAAGTTGGATGGAGCTGAGATCTGGATACGAGACTTCTTCTTTTTGGTGAACATGATCGTGGTTGAAGGTGCTGCAGCCTAGCATCAGACCTGCAGGGAGAGAGGAGGAAGGAAAAGAGGGTCAGAGGAATGACTCAAGAAATACGCTAAACCAATTGGCTTATTTTCCGCCCAGCGAGCATTAAGCAGCCGAGTGACATTATACAAGCTGTGACCTTTTGCTGGAGGTAATCAATAGGCTCGACAACAGGCGCATTGCTTCAGGCTTGTCTCCCATTATTAATACCATGAAAACTAGTCCTGCTGCAGCATTTCCTAATGGCCATAATAACACAGCTGCTCTGGTGCAGAATTACAGTCCACGCAAGGACACCTTCTAAACACCAGACAAAACATCAGAGTAACATCTTCAATGAGACGTTTCATCATCGTCACTGTGACCATTATAGGTCAGGTGTCACTCTGTCGCCCATAATACTATTACATCAAGCAAATAATCCGTATGTGCACAACAGATAAACTGCAGTCCAGTCTGCTGTTGACACTTCACTTTCTGACCCAAAGAATAAGTGGACACACTTTTCTGTACTTTGCTTTATTTAAAAATAACTCTGTTGTGAACTTATCAAGGGGTCAAAATACGAGGATGCCTCTGGGAACTTTTCCGAGGCCTGTTCTCTACACGACCTGCCTCATGACACTTTCCTTTGAGGACAGTGTGATATTTGATGGGTTCAAGAGAACTTGGTTTTCAAGGTGTTTGTACTGTGTGTCCCAACTGAAGAACACAGTTATTAATATTTTTGTTGTTTGTTGCTTTTGTTCCTACATATAGTAAATGTCAACCAAACACCTTTCTGGGACACTCGAATACAACAGGGGCCATCATTAATGTCTTAAGTAACAGCTGCACTTTTCCCACTACAAGTCAAAAAGTTTGATGTGAAAAAAGTTGACAAAAAGCAGAAATATAAGTTTTAAAAGTCCTGTATTTCATACAGGACGTTTGGTCTCTCCTCTCAACCTTGATTCTTTGTCAGTGGGTAACAAAAGAGACACTCCCAGTAGTCAAACAAAGCCGTCTTATGATTAGCATGTTATGAGCAGACCCTGCTGCTGTTTTCTCTTGTTTTCCTTCAAAATACAGCGTTCGACTCAGTCCAGCTGCTCTTGAAAATAAAGAGAGTAAAAGTGTAATACAAACACAAGGAAATGCTATGGATGCAGGGACTGTGTGTACCAGAGATGGACAAGAGGACAGCGTGTGGGTGAGCTGAGTGAGAGGGCGATTTTGGTGGGTCATAAGTTAGAGGCCATGAGTCATACCACCAAGCTCACAGTCTAAAAGAGCCTTTCACAGCAGGAGTGTTTCAAGTCTAGCAGGTCCCGCCCAGGAACACATGGAGAAAATAAGTTTCACTGCCAAAAACACAACCTCAACATCTCCAACACAACTTGAACACACTCTGGCACACACACATTTCACATAGAAACCCATTTCTGTTCTTCTTTTATGAAGTCAAGCAGTAGCAGAGAAGAAGCACAAATCAGAGCAGTTACAGTGTCACTGTGTTTTAATGAGGACACAGAAACTAACTGTCTGTCAGTTTGTCTTTCAGAGTAGACATCTGGGTTATTTGGTGCAACCATATTTCAGTCAGTATTTAAAACATCACCATAATGTAACCTAATTTTCACCACTTTTCACATGTTGTTATGTGCATTACATCAATAATGCTTGTTCATCCAAATGTATTCATAATCTTGACTACAGTCCCATAGTGTAGTTAGGCCCAGCTTTAAGATATCTTCAGCTATTTCTCTGTAAAAAAAAAAAAAAAAAAAAAAAAAAAACAGGGTTCAACTCCATCCAGCCTCCAGTCCATGGCTTTGTTGCCATTAGCAAAACGTTTTTGTAAAAGCGAGGTCACAACACTAGTGACAGATGCCTCACTCCAGCAATAATGAGTCTGGTGACAACAGGGAAGAAGCACATAAATCACTTGAGGTCTATCATTAGTGTTCAACCAACAAAGCAATGCAGCCAATCGATGCATCTGAGCTTTGGGACACAGATAGCAACTACAGCCTTTAGGAAGGATGAAAATAATCATGACTGAAGGAGTTGGCCACAGAGATTACCATCTTACATCAACCAATCCACATGCAGCTCATAATTACTGTTGGCAGAATGGGAACAGTTGTGGTTTTATTTGAATGGGTTATGTCACAATATCTTATTGAATGCATAAAGTGCTTCAACAGTCGATAAATCAGCTCGAAAAATTGTCATGTGGGGACTGAGAATGACAGAGCATCTCACGCTCACAGACAGTGGTCTGGCTGTGAATCATGGAGTACTGTGGCTTTCAAATCCTGAGCTTTTTGCTTAATCTAGTTAAGTTAAAGGAATGTGAGAGGAAAAACAAGATTTTACTGTCACTGTCAAGAACCAAGAGACAATGTGGCTTAAATATGCTAAGGCCAAGTGACAGTCGACAAACAGATTACAGAACTGTGCCCACAAAAGGTTTATTTGATTAGAGAGAGAACCTCATTCACAGGGCGGCAACTGTGTGGGGGCAAATGGAGGGCTTTACACCGGGCAAAGTGAGTGTGGATGCAGTTAGGTGTAGCTCACTCAACGGATGATAAATTTAGTTGAGAGGGAAAAACAGTGATGTGAGGAAAATGAAAGCAGTGGCTTGGTGATACCACTCAGCCAAAGATACTATTAGAAGGTGAGGCAGTGAAAAAGGGCGGACGGGAATAGATGACTGTGGCAGAGATGATTACAACTGTTTCTGGTTTTATATAAAATAGTATTAAAGTTTTCACAGCTCACAAACCAAATTTATCTGTTAAAGGTTTCAAATATGGATCAAAATACAACAAGTGCAATAGGAAGAAGCAGAGCAGCAACAACAACAATTGTCTTCATGATTTACTTTCCCAATTTGTTTGTAATGATCTTCAGAGACTCAAACAGGTGTTGGGGCAACAGGTGAACTCCAGACACACAGGCAAGGAGAGTGACTTACAGCTGCAGCAGGTGTACAGTCCCCCCCCCCCAACCTAAACAGCCCTGGTGTTCAGCTGCTGATTCTCTCCTCCATGTCGCCATCATCATTAAACAGTAAATACAGAGTGAGAGAGTATGAGCGGCAGGCGTCTGCTCATCGTGACCGCGAGATTATTATTTGTTTTATTTGATGCTTCTATGAAATGCTGACTCAGCGAAACAAAATGGAAACATATCCAGAATTAACAGTAGCTCAGAGAGCAAACACACAAACCATGTATTCACTCAGCGACGCTGAGACCTATAATCACTCTTAGGTTGATTATAGGTTCCTGTATGTCCAGTTTCTGAGTTTTAAGACCTGTTAAGACCTTTAACATGCCAGGTCAGACAGACATTCCCAGAGATATAACCTACAAATAAAACTGAGTTGTAACGGCACAACCAGCTTCAGTTCAAGTTAAATAGTCCACTGAGGACAATGTCCTCTTTTCCAACAGTAAACAATTTTGACTTTTATACACAGAGCATTTAAAGATTTCAGTACTTAAAAATAGACACCAGGATCATTTATAAATAAAAAGATGATTGTACTACCTTTGCTTGCTACGGCTCACTGTTTACACACACACACACACACACATTATCCATATCTCCAGCCTTATTGGAGTGACCAACGGACAGTTTATGAAAGCACACACAGGGGAAAGTATTAATCATGCTCATGTTGGTTGACTCGATTAAGTCATGAAAGACCATTAGTGTCTGTCATGCTACGGTTTCAGTAAATTGCCCGCCTCACTTTGGAGACAACTGTATTTTGCAATGGTTGTAATTACTGAATATCACCGGTACATGAGTGGCTGTGAAGGTCCAGACAGAGTGTTTAAAGATAAGTGTGCCAGCCGATCTGCATGAAATAAATTCTGTAAATAGGATGTGGCCAGACAGTGAAAGCATAAGAAAGCTGTCAACCTGTGGCTAAAAAAGCAGATGAGATTCACTGCTGCACCCTTCCACCCACTTAAACAGTGTCAATGCTCTCTCACACAAAGAGAAAACCAGATTCTGAAAAAGGGCCCCTCATCAGCGTGAAGCAACAAGACCCCTCCTTGAACACAACAACCACTGTAGTTCAATCTTCCCTGTGTGTTTTCCCCTCCCTCTCGTCATTTTCACATCATCAATTTATCTATCTACCTCCCTCTGCCCCCACCGTTCCCCTCGAGCTTTCTCTCTGCTCTTCCTCCCCCTCCTCCCATTTTCCTCTTTTTTTCTCCTAAACTCAACCTCTCTTTCACACACACTTTCTCTCTCTCCCTCTGTCTCTCTCCTTGCATTGCTCCACTGCAGCTCACATATGCCTGGATGAACAGCGAGAAAGCCTGTCTGGCCAGTGGGCCAGAGCCAGGCTGATGAGCTCTGGATGAAGCTGCTGTCCTCTGGCCTGATTCAAGTGTTGTACATGGGTGGTCCGCACTCAGAAAGACACCATCGCTCACACTATTCAGCTGCAATGACACAGTTGGGTATGAGAAGGATGTGAATGGTGACTAGACCCATATTTATGGGGTAAAATATTTTTTGATTACAGATCCCAATGCTAAACTCTTCAATCATATTGGCTAAAGTTGTGGAAAACTGAAAGCCACTACTCTGAAAACATTTCAACAGCATCAGCCACGGCAGTGAGAGAATGCCACACTCACTTTCACCCCCCCACTAATGATTTTGTATGTGGCTTCACTGAGACATTTTTTGCATAGCTATCTTCCTTTTGTGGATTGAGCGGGCTGATGTAACTTAAAACGTCATGATTCATTTAAGAGATAACTTGGAGGGTTTTACCATACTATACCAACTAGCAACAAGGCAAATAAACCAGGTAATTACTTAATAGCCTGTGGTTCAGCAATAGATAAGATCATATGAGAGAATATTAAATGTCCAGCAAGTGTAGCACGTGCTGACCAAATCACCCCACTCATTTGCAAAACACCTGTATTGATGCCTCAAACCATGACATGGACTGAAAATGGACTCTTAACCTCAAAACACCGAACTGGCCTCTTTACTGGGTCCTTTGTTGAAAGCAAATCTAGACCCTGGGAACACGTTTGCTTCATGGATAGAAACCCTCTTGTTTACATAAAGAAGGGAATCAGTGTTAAATCCCCAAATTTTACAACCGCATTCATAGTTGAGGCAATAAATAACCTCTAAATTATGGCTGATAAACTGCCAAAACCACTGAACTGGTAGAGCAGACAAAGCTGCCTGCCAAGGCAAAAAATATTACGAGTGTTTGTCAGACGGCAATTTCTCATGCCATGTTAAATGTAGAGTACTTAAATGGTCTCTTGAGGCGGAGTTCACCAAAGCTAAAAAAACAAACAGCTCACAGATTGTAAGAGTGATACTGCACCAAAAAGTAGACAGTGGTATCCAGGTTAACATTGTTGCCATGATGTGTTTACAAGAGCTGGATGGTGCTGAGTCAGGGCAATAATTAATAACCTGTTCTCTTGCACTTGGAAACACACACAGAGGTCCACACTTGTGTACCAGTGGTTCCCAGACTTGAAGAGCTATGTAAACATACTGTTCACTTTGTGACCTTGGAGCTACTGACTGCTCTAACCAGCATCAGCCCGGTCATAATAACGCTGTGTGTGTGGCACTCTCAGCTTCTGTATTACACAGAGTGGGCCTGCTCACATCTGTCTACTATTACACTCAATGAGGCGATTAAGATGCAAAACTAGCTGTTACACCTACTTAAGCTCCCGTGACATGAACCTTCATCGACCCACTGATAATCAGCTGATGTTGATGTTATAAGATCTCACATGTTAGAATATATTTCAATCATGTCTCACACAGCTCGTCAACACAGGGGTCCGTGTTACAGCAGCATTTGCACGTGGACTTTCAATGGATATCACTCTTTCGTGTTAAAGAACAGTGTAGGACGGCATATATAAGACTTGTCTCATGACTGAAGAAGGGGAAAACTATATGTGTGGTGTTTACATCCTGAAGGAGTGATTATGATCCGTGATCTTATGACCTTTGACTGTAGGATTTTCTAAAAATGTCATGTGATGATGACTATATAGAAAACCTACTTAAATTAACATTTAACACCATGTTACTGGCTCCCTTCATCCCTTATCATGAGGTTAGGGAGTAAAATGTAGGTTTTGCCAGATAGTTTGCACATTGTCTTTGTTGCAAATGAAGGAAGGGAAGGAATGAAGGCTTTTTGAGATTGTTCTGAATCTATGTATTTACCGTATTGATGAGGGATCTAGTTCCAGCTACGACAATCCAGCCCTGCATTTACTGCATCAAAGAAATCATCAAAGTGCCTAAACCAGTGCCGCCCAAGTTTAAGGAAACCAACTTTAAAACAATTAAGCAGACAGAGTATCAGGCACTATAGCAACATCATCATTTCTCTTTGCTTATCTCGGATGAGGAAGTCCTTTTGATAAATAATAAAAACAATCAGACTGTTAACTAAAAACATGCATGAGACAGACTTCCTGGACATGAGAGCACAACTCAGTGTGAACACAAAAGACACGGCACGACAGCAAGTCACTATACCAAAAGCTGTTCTCTCATTTATCTCCATGTGTCACCCACACTTGTGCAAAGAGAGACAGATGACCCGGAAAGCCGAGGCCAACAGCTGTCTTGACTGTCACAAATATGAACAGCCATGGAGAGGTTTGAATGGCCACAGTGAGGGAGAGGAGGGAGGAGGGAAAGAGACACTCATGTGAGCTCGCAGCCCTCCAACAGGGCTGTCTGTGTCGCTCTCTCACCGCTTGGTTGCTTGCTACCCCCTTCACACAAGGCAAACAATAACGTTATTATGTTTTCTGACTCACAGTTAATCCGTGCTGTGAGATTTTAACAACAGTGTTTTGTTTTGCGGCCCAGATTAACTTTAGCACGAGTGGAGTGGAGTCGAGCCGGTACCATGCAGTGGTAAAACGGCTCTTCGGCTCGGTCCCAGCGGCGCTGCGACGACCGCCACAAAGTTTTCATTTACACCATCAACTCTTTACTTGTGTACAAACGACGAGACAGATGCATGGATAAAACTTACTTGACTCACTTTAGTCCACGTACTCTTGTAACCGGCGGCAGCACACTATCCACCTGATCTCATGTCGGAAACGCAGCTCCGGACGAGGAAAAAAACCGACTCCCTGATCAACAAAGTTGTTTCCGCGAACAAATGGAAGTTGGTCAAACCATCGAAAGCGTCGTTACGTCCTCATTAAAAAAAAACGCGACGGCCTCGGTCACACACCGCGGCAGCACCAAGCAAACTACACAACAACACAAAGTGTTGTAGCAGCCCTCGGCTGTAAATACAAAGTCTGTCGCATTCCTATGGTTTCAGCAAAACGCGGCCCAGTATCATGACGTCACCGGGCGAGGGGGGGGCATGTGCCTATAAGCGCCATCACGTCAGGTGTTATGAACATCTATATGAAGTCTATTCTCCATCATTAGTGTATATTGTCAAATGTTACCTGTCAGGTGATGTTATATTGCAATTCTCTTCCCAGGGATAATATTATCTGTTTTCATTATCAATGAATCTGATTATTTCCCTTTGCACATTATAATTGTCTATAAAATGATGAAAAATGCGTTTGAAAAATACTGGAAAATGCACCCGTCAATGGTATGAATTTTATTTTCAGATGTCTGACCAATGACAGAGAACCAGAAAATATTCAACACACAATCAATCAGGGTCGGTGCAGTGTTAATCAAATCAGGACCTACATGCCACCATACTGACAATTCATTTTAAAAAAATGCTAAAAATGAAATGATTTATTGTTCGACATATTGAGACTATTGTCAGTCTATGAAATATAAAGCACAGAAAAGGGACAGATAATGAAACGTTCTCATTTGTTACTTGAAAGAGTCATTTACATTAGAGGCAACATTATTGACAACGCATTGTTTGCTTTTGTCATGTGACATGACAGTATGGCTCACCTTGGCAAACAGCCTTTAACGGTAAGTCTGATCGAGGCATACTGTTGTGAAATATCATGTCTCCTTGCCAATATAAACAGCTTCAGCACTGGAACTGAATCACCTCATCATGAACACAACAGGTAACTCTCACCAAGGCACCTTTCAGTGTCGATGTTTCAATTTCATAATTAAATGCAGCTTTCTGGAAAATTAACTAACAAATAAGTGTCGTCACAGGCATCACAAAAGTCATTTCAGTCTGATGTAAGGGGACTGATGACTGAACTGCAGCTTTAAAATCTTATTGTGCTCCATATCTCCACTTCCATCATAAAACCTAGCATCAAGACATGAAAGCACGTGTGCTCTGTTTATAATGTGAGCTGCTCATCAGTGCCAGCCAAAGCAAGTGCTGTCAAACACATCCATTTGTTCAATCATTTATTATCTGCTCCCTGAAGGCCTGCAAGGTGTTAGCTTCACAAGGCAAAAGTTTGATGACATTCCTTTGAGAGTAAAAATACAGCAGGAACAGGTCCACTCAACCTATCAGGGCCAGAAACTAAGAAACCTCCCAATCCTGAGCTTGAGTTCAAACAAAGCACTCACTGTTGCAGCCAATAAGGGCTCACTTCCAGAGGCAGGTTGTGGAATGTGGAAAGGTCAATGATAAAGACAGCAGAGAGGGCAGTGTTTAGAGTACACACAAGCTAGCTTACACATACACACACACACACAGGGAACACCAGCTAGTTAAACTGTGTGTATGACCTTTGGACCTTTGCTTGCCTTACACACACCTTACACAATATTTTGGTCAAGATCAGTGGAGGAAGTTGATGAGCTAAGTTCAAGGCTGAATAACTGGACACTGCAAGACTGCCATGTTATTTTCATCTGGCGTTGTTAGATAAAAGCACAGGAATAGAAGAGCAAGAAAAGTCAATTGCACTCAAAGACGATGGTAATTAGTAGTCAGCAGGATGAGATTAGTGGATCCTCTGGTGTTCAAAGAGTGAAGTGTTTCGGCAAAGTGCTGCAGGTAATTATTTGATTTTAGCCAAAGCCTCGACCTGCCGAACAAATGATCAAGCTTTTTTCCCCAGTTATGCTGCTCCTGCCCAATCCCCACACTGAAGCCTCGGCGTCATGCTGAATATCATATCCATGCATTCAGATATTTTCAAGCACACTACAGCCACCGGCTGTAGGAGCAACATGATGACGGCATGTTGCTAAAAACAGAGACAGTGAGGTGATGTTGTTGTGAAGAAGTCACAGCACATCAATGTCCCCTGTCATTAGAGAGGCCAGTCATCACACCATCATGAGGTCTGAGATCCACTGTCTGAAACAAATACAGCAGACGAGTGTTACTCAAACTCAAAGAGACAGTAAGAGGGCAGACATTGTGATCAAATGGTTAAATACGAACAAGGAAAGTAACTGATAGATGCTCTTCTCCCTCCTCAAAAGCCGTGGTGTCCATGAGCAACTAAAGCACTGAACATGTTCAGGCCGAAAACTTTCTCTAAAAACTAACACAATATTCTCAATGTTGTATTGATCTAAAGAGATAATTGATAGTGGTTTCTTGTTAAGTCGAAAACTTGTTAGGATACAAACCTGCATTTACTGTACAGACAGAGCACTGCAAATAAAGTCCTATTGCTGTGGCACCCAGAATCTTTGAGCTTCAAGATGCTGGAAAAAACAAAATCAAACAAAAAGCACAGCTGTTTTTCCTCCTGTTTAAACTCCCCCTTCAACATGGTGATATTCTGTGCCATGGCAGCACCAGTCCAACTCAGGTGAAATGCAGTCACCATCCAGAACTCTCTTTGTATTGTGTGTTTGTGAAAGCTCCATGTCACCAGGGAGGTGCAGGCCTGAGCTTGATTTTTCAGCTGAAATTAAAACAACTGTACATGGAAACAGAAGAACAAACTCCTCACTCTGTTCCTGTGCTCTGCAAAAGAAACACACATGGAAGGATAACACAGCCTTTAGTCTGAGCAAACACTGTATTATCACACAAGACTCCATTAGTGACTAAAGCAGTTACAAGCAGGGGAAACAATTCAGCACATGCAGCCTTGATAACAGATAACAGGACAGTTACTTTCATTATAGGTTCATCTGATGACTGCTTTTTTATTGCTACATGACTTTTTCTATAATCCAAATATATTTCATCTACGTGTGATAAACCATAATCAGGGAAAATAGTAGACTTTCTGTCAACTGATTCATGGACTAAAAAAGGAAAGAAAAAAAAGGAGGGGGGGGGGGTAAACATAAGATTTTGCTTACATGCAGCCCTGATAACAGACCGCATAAGCGATTCTTCTGATTGTGTTGACAATATTTTTCAACTCTCTATAAACTTCACACAATGTTGACACCAAACCCAAACTGGGTAGTTGAACCAAGTCTCAAAAATAGACCGGTTATTGTTATGATATTCAATATTTTTTTTATTCATACGGTGTTCTTGCCTCTGTTCCTGAGCACCTAGACGGTTGTGTTGATGTTGGCTGCTGCAGTCATTCCTGAGAGGATTTTTTTTTCCTCCAAGGCAATAAGTCTGGCCTTCTCTCCCCGTTACAGAGAAGCATCATAATGTAGCATCCGATATGACCCTCAGCACATTTTTCCCCCTTTTGCTCTGTCCCTTGTCCTTTGTCCTTATGAGCTTGTCTGTTCAGTTTCCACTCAGCTAAGTTTGATGCTCTAGGCACTTTTTAAATGTTTTATCCCAGAGGCTTTAACTCTCCATGCAATGTTGTGGATCAGCTGGGTCCATGACCACCTGTAACCTATTTCTATTAATGCCCTTTGCAGACAACAATATCTTAATATGTATGGTTTACATATTGTGCAAAGCTCTCTCTCTCTCTCTCTCTCTCTCTCTCCAAAATGTATTATTCATCACTCCCGTGATATGAGGTTGAGTTATGGTTGGTTTACTGTCTTTGCTCCACTGCTGTTTTCTGCTCTCTGGTTGTCTGACTATTAGCCTTTAGACCAGGCATGGGGAACCTACTCCACAAAGGGCTGCTGTGGCTGCAGGTTTTTGTTCCACCCAACCAAGAGCACACAGTTTGACCAATCAGCTGCCTGAAGACTGAGATCAGTTGATTGAATGAGTCAGGTCTGGTGTGCTGCTGCGTGGTTGGAAAGAAAACCTGCAGCCACACCGGCCCTTTGTGGAATAGGTTCCCCATGCCTGCTTTAGCCAAACCAGGCTCAGCGTTGGTTCAGCACCTGGCCCCCTTCCTTCACCCTGTGGACTCACAACAAATACCCAAACCTACTGTACCAGCACGAAAAGAACATAGTATCCACTTTCATCTTTCCTCTCTCCTTACTCTGACCCATATCTTTGGACTCTCTGTCTCTCTCTCTCTCTCTCACACACCCACACACACACACACACACACCCACACACACACACACACACACACACACACACACACACACCTCGCATTTTTAAGCGAATGCCTTTTTTTTCAGTGAAATCTGATACCAGGAGAAAGATGAGATTTCTCGTGTTTCCATGCTTGCTCATCCACGCCAGCATAAACTCAACCAACAAGGAAACAAAGACAACACAACAAAACTGAAGATGCTGTACAAGACAGAAAACCAAAGTTAAAACTTATTTTCTTTTCTTGTGGTAAGACATGACATTTAAAAAAGAAGTGAGTATTACTATGACTTAACCCCAGCCATATTTGCTAAGTTAATCTTTATCATTATTTTAGTAGAGGTCAACACATTACTAGAGCATCAACTGTGCATGCTCACTACTCACTGAAAAACAAACATGGACAGTGAGCTTGAAGAGAGGCATTGTTAAGGGTCTGCCAATAGGAAAAGAATATTTCTATAGAGGCCTAGTTAAGGCAAAACATCACAACGCCCTGAGCAACATGTCATAATACAAAAAACAGCAGCATGCAGCCCAACATTCATTTACCAATTCATTTTGAAGGCATGGCCAGCATCCCCAGCAGTCTGTTTTTGACAGTGGGCAGCCAAATATTTAATGCTGGTATGACTGTGACAGATGTGGATTGGACTTATCAAACATCTGGTTTGAATACATTTATTACAGGAGGGCAATGTTAGCCCACCATCCTGCTTGATTCATTTAGTTTTACCTCTTTTAAATCCTCTGTCTGCACAACACAGCAGACAATCTGAATTTTTCAACAACTACCACTGAGATTTGCAGCAAGATGACGATGCTACATGTCAGCAGTGTGAAGCTGGATTAAGAGATTGACATTAAACAGTCTAAAACTAAGTGGCACTACCAATAGCATCCAAAAGTCTGCTTGTTGCCCAACAGCTCTCCCTCACTTTGTTGCTAATTTGCCAGGACAGGTAATGACGCGTAATATTACCTAACAACAATACAACTTTTTTTAATCTGATGCAGGAAGCATACTGATCTGCCCGTGCAACTTTTGCTACTTACGGTGTGGTGATTTCTGGTCACTGCCCTACCTGATACTTATGCTTCCTCACCAAGTTACACTATCTGAGTATCTTGCCCAGCATGATTTGTAGGGGTGTATTTGATAAGCGTGCTCATTGCACTGGATATGGTGTGTATGTGAGGGAGAAGAATGACCCCTGCATACAGCTCTGGCATCCCAGGAATGTGTGGTGTGCCCAGTACTAATCGCACAACCTTGCTGACTGAGTAACTGCACACAAAATCTGTCTTCCACATACGAAACCTTCAACACATAAATAGAAGCATGGGAGAGACAAGTAAGATCAGAGGATGAGAAATGAAGAGTTTCGATAAAAAAAAATGGGGTCAAGGAGTGGAGAGAGAAACTTAATAAACTTAGACAATGTCCTCTGTCCTCCATCCGTCTTCCCTGACAGAACAATGATTAAACCTGTTTCTGATTCATAGATGAAAATGAAAGTTCATCATGTTGGTATTTAAACTTACTGGTACATATTATGCTGCAGTACCAGACAGAGAATGACAATGAGGTCAAGCTAGTCGGGGTGTTTCACGATAGCTTAAGAAAAGCCAACATTACCAGAAGCAGGTTGTTTGCTGAATTTGCCATTAAGCCGCCCGGCGAGCTTAGAGGGTCTTAGCAAAGCAACACCCCTGATGTAAAATTAGCTCGTTAGGTGATGAGACCTGCGGCTTTTAATTGTTCAACAACTTTCACAAGTGAATTGCCACCAACTTATATTTCGACCATACTTTGAAAAACTTGGCACCTCACTGTAAGGTTTTCTCCACACAACACACACAGACACACACGCAAACAGACCAGACAGAAACGGTCCTTGGTCTCCTCAACACCAGTCTGGCCAGACCTCATAGCAGCTAACGTTAGCCACCGTTAGCAGCTAAACGGGGAGCAGGGACGCGCCACAAGCCACTGCACAAAACGCCTTAACAGCAATAATTTAAGCCAACGGGGTTACTCACCGCGAAACTAGCAGGAAAACCTTTGCTGCTGCCGCCGCGACGTGGAAATAAACTTTCCCCTGTAGAAAAGAGCAGAAGCGGTACAACTTTGGGCAAACTGTGTGACATTAGCCGAAGTCTCACTTCCCTGACGCCATGTTGAAGTGGGGAAAATACTACATCCGGGAAACTGCAGCCAAGCACCATGGCAACCGTGCCTGCCTCTGTAACCCTCGGGGACAAACAGTAAAGATAATGGACTTTATTAAATACACAAGCACATGAATAAGCCTAGTCAAAATTTAAAATAATCATGACAGGCTAATCTGATAGCCTGCCTTTTAGTCTAATGCTTGTTTCAGTGTGTTAGATTTTCCATGCCATTGTGGATTGTGGTTTTATGGAGCTACATTCAAGTTACTGTGCTGACAGGTGACAGTTAGCATTGTGAGAACATCACGTTATTATCAACGATTAAAATAATAATAATAATAATAATAATAATAATAATAACATTTTCTGGGTCTGACCCTTCAACCAGATCTGGCCCAAGGTTTAATGGGTCCATGCCCCATCCTCCTATAAAGTTTAGTGCAAACATACGGAAACATAGACTCCTTGGTGGAGGTAAAACCCATAAAAGAAAGACAAGAATCTGTATGAATAAAAAGTAGTCTGAACTGTCTGAACTCATGAGTGCCTGAATAAAGATATGTCATTATCAAATCTTCCTATAATCTTTCAGTCTCCAGGTCACTCATCATTTCATGGCAAGTGGAAAAGGCCTGAAGTGAATTTGAGAACAACAGGAAACCTGTGTACTACTGCCACACGTTGTAAGCTTTGTGTTGTGAGGCATGCACACATGCATCGTCCAGTTTCAGTCAGATTAAGCACAAAATACTGGGGAAGGTAAAACAAACATTTGTCAGTGACATAAGAAACAGAGAGAGGAGCTGCACATTAGTTTAGCACAGTGAGAAATGAGCAGCATGTTTTGAAAGCTGTCACTCAAAGCCAGTAGAGACATAATTAGCCTACCAAGAATTATTGACCAAGTCCCTGAATTTATTGACATTTTTTCACTCCTTTACAGTTGTACATGTCTAATATATAATATTGTATAACGCTATAGGAGTTTAACGATGCTACAACAATTCTGCAGCCTCCAAAATGACTGAAGTTGAATCACCACCTCTTTAAACCGTTTCAACACAAACAGAATATTATGTAATTTATTTCATGTGTTATGTAACATTATGCCACAATGGAGGATTTTTGCCAGTGACTGGGTGTGTAAACACAGAGTTATGGTATATTTGGCAAGAAAAGTTTGTCAGTGCATCTTATTTTTCAACATAAAACACACTTAGACAAGAGAAAAGGAAACAAGACAGCATAAAAAGAGATATTTATAACCAGGACTAGGAGGCTTTTGGTTTTAATCTTACTATGCATGGAGGTAATTATCTGGTAGACAGTGCACCAGGGCAGATGCGGCTCCTTTTGCCTGCATTCCTGGCCATGACTCACTCCGTCAGATACTGTGTCATAACAACATTACTTGGATTGTATAATCACAGACTTGCAGTTGTTTTATTATTACCTAAAATGCAAGTCATGACAGCAACCATAAGAATAGGTACTTAACTTATTATGAAAGACTACATGTCTCTCAGTTAAATTAAATTACTTGTTCATTTATTTTTTGCACCTTGTGTGTCAGTTCCTCACCCCTGTTTCTGACAGAGTAGTTTCACTGTAGATTTTCCTCTGCACATCACTGCCCTCTAGTGATCAAATGCACTTACTGCTCAGCAAAGACAAGGCTTCCAGATGGACACAGACTGGATTGGTCAGGCACACTCAACAGAAACATTTACGTTTCCATTCACACACCAGTTCATGACAGTTGGGTTGTGAATTAATTGGCTGAGATATCAGTCAGTAGTTCTTGTTATCCTCCCGTTTTACACTTTAAAGACACATGTCTAAAAGTTATTATTGTCAAAGTGAAACTCTGCAATCAAAGCCTAACAGTCCTTTCTAAAAATGTCATTCTTGCACCAAAAAGATACTAACACCGACTGAATCACTTTCAAATCAACAGCAACACACTGATGTGCTTTACATGAAACACTGCAGTCTTTATTTTTATTGACATTTTTTCCAAATCATTCTCTGTGAAGCTCAAAAGTAGAATTTCTACAGTAATCAGCCAACAGTTTTTTTTTTTTTTTTTTTTTTACAGTAACAGTTATCCTACAACACAAAACAATTACAGTAGATTTGTTTCACTGTAAACAAATGAAAAGGAAAACAAAAATGATTACTGGGAGATGTAAAAAAAAAAAAAAAAAAAAGCATATAAGCAATTGGCAAAATCAGTTTCTGTGGAGTAATGTCAGGGCCTGAGGTGCCTCATGTTTGCAGAGTTGGCAGAATGGCTGAGCTCTGTTTGTGGTGCTAAAGGTCAGACTGACTGGTGCTGGGTTTTCTGTGCGAGTGTTTTCAGGTGTGTACAAAGTATTTCCAATGAACAGATCTGCTTTTACATTTTAAATAAAAGTGTTTTCCCAGTGACAACAAGGTATTTCATCTTTGAGTGTAATGTGCTGTGAGAACTGTGTTGAAGAATTGCAAACAAAATGCAAAACAGAAAACATGTTTAAGGTATGGTTACAAGAAGTTTTGGTTTTGAAGCTTCTGTCCCAGCATCCCTTTTTTTTTTTTTTTTTGGATATGAGGAACTGACAGAATTTATGTTCTCACAAGACCTGCTTGTTTTCAGAGGACAAACACACGTTACACATTAAGTGATAAAATGAATAGAACAAATGTACAAACCAAAAAACAGTGAATGAATCATTTCAATAATAAAACAACTCCATGGTGTGTGTGTGTGTGTGTGTGTATGTGTGTGTGTGTGTGAGAGAGAGAGAGAGAGAGAGAGAGAGATCCTGCAGTGGAAGCAGATCTGGTAAATCTCCAGTATCAGCGTCTTTTTCTTGTCAACCTCTAAATTCAGATCAATGAACGGTGGATGAGCTGAATCTGCTGATTCCTCTGTACATCCTCCAAGTTTATTTCCCGTCTTTATTATCCAGGGAGATATTTTGCTGAGTTTGCTTGCTCTTGTCCAGCTTTCCTTCACTGTTGTGTTTACTTTGCTGCACCCAGTATGTTTCCACTCATATTTCACTCATTCAAGCACTTTGACATTGTGAATCATGTTTGTGATTTAACATTGGTTTTTCTTGTTTCACTGTGCTCTGCCTGTTCATATCGTTTTATTGTTTTTCCTTAAGTACAATTATGAATTTAATATACTTATTGTCTTTGCACAGTGAATAATATATAACATACTTTGCATATAGAATTGTATAAGAAGCTCAAAAAATCTATCTATCTATCTATCTATCTATCTATCTATCTATCTATCTATCTACCTACCTACCTACCTACCTATATACCTATTTACTGTATCTATCTATCGCCCCTTATAGGTGGCACATATGATAACATGACTCTTGGGGTCATGCTGTGTCATATATATTACATGCCTGCGTGGGGAACTCTCCGGTGTTCATGTGCGTGTCTGAAGTTGCAGCTCTCACTCTGGCTGAGGCCTCCTGTGCTGAAAGTGTGAAACCCTGTGGATAATTAATCTGCTCAAACAGGAAAGTCTTTTCCTGGTTGACTTTGCTCTGCAGCTCAGCAGTTTGATGAGCAGCCTCACTGGTTTCCATACAGCTCTGAACTAATGAAATGGATGGTTCAGAGCTGGGTTTCACCATCAATCCTGCCAGTGATCACTGGCCAGTTAATTTCTTCAACAGGAGGTCAGGTGTGTCGGGCAAAGGGAGTGATGAAGAGGGAGAGAAGCCATGGTGAGTTATTGTCAGGCCTACTTCGTCACTGGATCTGAAGTGGAACTGCACCGATCACAGTCATTCCATATAAAAAATCTCCAGATATCATCCAGATTCTTGTAACAACCTGAAGTGGAAATCTCCACTTTCTTGAGGTTTTGGTGCAGCGCCACATCTCAGCTCACAGAACAAGATTTGATTGCAGAAAACCCTGATTACTGCTAAAATCAGACACTTATCACTCATTTGCACAGTAAGATAATGGCCTTTCTAATCTCTTGTGATGCAAACCAAATAAAAGCAGCATTGCAGTGTTGTTTGGTTTTTTTGTTTATTATTGCCAGGGCAGACAGAACATTAGCACTCTGCTATGAAAAACAAAACAGTGGATATGCTTTTGGAATAACTCAAGCCACTGGCTGGAAATATAGGAGGTAACAGTATTTTTTACAACACCACTGTAAAACCCCATTAGCTCAGTCAGCATCAAAGCCTATATGAGACAGCATAGTAACAAGAAAGTTATGAGTGGTCCACACACACAAAATGACAATGTAAGTAAGAATAAGGATGACATATGTAGGTTTGTTTTTCAGTGTTAAATACTTTGTCATATTAACAGGGATTACATGTTACATGACATAAAATGACCAGGATGCTGAATGTTTGATGTTTGTGTGTCAATTTTAAAGAAAGATAGAACAAAAATCATTATCAGCTCTGTGTGTGAATCTCCTGACAGAGGATGTATTAGATGAGCCAAACTCATGCACACTGTTGTGTTTCTTCTTTCATCAGGGTGTTATATATCACAGCTGGAAATGATCTAATAAATCACTTCACCTCCTTCTGTAGAGGTGAAAAACTGCCCATACAAGATGATGTCACCTCAGCTGAAGACACTGTTTTTTTTTTTTTTTTTGGATCAGTCACTGGCATGAGACAAGGTGTTTATTTAATCAGGTCCTCTTTGACGCAGTTGGACAAGTGATGGACAAACAGGACACCAAGGTCTGCTGGGTCACATGAGGTGCGTTAGCAGGTCATGGCTGCTGCATGCTGTGAAGAAGAATGACCTCAACTCCAGCTGCTAATTTCATTATTGATTGAAGGAGACACACACACACACACACGCACACACACACGATGTCTGAGATGACTCAAAAGCATCACTGTATTTGCCACCTTTGTTTTCTATATGTAATTCTAAGGAAATGCTGCGCAGTTCATCATCATTATAATAGTGAACTGTATCAGATAAGATAAGATGCAGGCTGGGATCAATAAAGTACCATGTTCTTGTATTCTTGTCCTTTTTGAAACACAAACTGACATTTGTTAACTGTGAGTGCAACCTAAAGGTCACTTCTGGTACATTAATGGTCCTCCCATGTACATAAGGGACGCCAGAGGATGTGTGTGTTGCTCAGATGTTACAAAGTTTACAAATTTAAGTGATGTTTAAAAACATCCTGCAGCCTCACAAATAAAGAGACTAATACGTTAGATGTAGTTGTGCTACTTACAGGAAATTAAAACCTATCTCAGTGTGTTTGGAGCTGACACTGTCGTCTAAACTTATCCTTTAACCTCTTTTTACCTGTGGAGCTGTTCTATCCAGTTTAATACACTTTATGACCTACAACACTTTTATTGCACCCACTTAAATGATGATGCAAAGCCTTACAACGATCTCAAATTGTACTGATTTATCAAGTAGCAACAACGTGGACCAAACCACACAGTCACCTGCATGTAGCTCAGCATGTGCAGCTGACCAAACAGCAAGTAGCACTGTGTCAGATGCAGGATTTATGGACAACAAATTTGCAATCTGCCGCCCTCTGAGCAGCCGCAGCACAGCGGCTCAGGTAGGGACACAAACAATACACACACACACACACACATACACACCTTACAACAGGAATCACTCTTCAAAACTTACAATCAAGGTGAATCCTCACCAAATCTAACATGAAAAGCCTCACAGAGCTTATAATGACTGCAGAGCCACTGACTCAACTGTACATGTTCATGTTATTGTCCCAGCTGCAGCACAGTATGCACCGCATGTATATTTACATTTACTGACAAATCCCAAAATCTTTATTCTAAAAACAGCAGAATTGTGCGTCTCAGAAAGTTAACACCATTACCATCAGTAGATGATAATACTGAAATACTGACTGTACTATTGGTGTTTACACCAATGTCACCATCCACACTTCGCAGGAAAACGTTAAGGATCTCATTCCAACATGCTGTGTATTTAAAAGTCAAAATGATTTAACTGTTTATTAAACAAGCTACATGACTTATCCTGGTCCTTGCTGTGAAATACCTTGGAGGTTGTCCCAGTCAGAGAAGACTTCACAGACACTTGACACTGTCATTATAAGTGGATAAACACAAGGGCTGATCCATGAGGCCGCACGTATGTGATGCTGTGAACTACTGTAAATCACAGAATCCAGTGATTTGTACAGAGAGAGGTTTGTTTAGATGCAGCAGCATTTCAGATGCAAAACTCAAAGCAGCACTCGGCTGACGTCCGCCTGCAGCCTTTAGAGAAACCTCCCTCAGGGCAGGATGACGCCTCACGACCCGCGCCGCTGTCTGTTTCTCCTCATCTGCTGACACAATGATGACACCCACGCTGGAATAAATGCATAGTTTATTATATCATAACAATAGTTTCTCAAGGCTACATTGTAAATAAAACAGTCTAGTAGATCGAGGGACAGAAGAACAAGTTATGAACAGGAAGTGAGGTGAACAAACCGTGTCATCAAGAAGAGGTACAAACGTGACATTGCATTGAATATGTTACGCTCATTCTGTGAGGCGGTGCAAGACAAAGGTCGCTCTAAAAAGGTAAAACTTCTGTAACTACTGAGAGTATACTGAGTGATCGCCTTGCATTTCATACAGCTACGAGCTACCGGAGATCACAATTTGGGCTACTTCTGCTACAGTACTGTATCGCTTTAAATTCCTCTAGATACCTGAATAAAAACAGCATCCAGCTGTGAAAGAAAGAACGAGAGAGAGTGACGGGGGGGGAGAGGAGTGAGGAGTGAGGAGTCAGCCGTTCCTCTGTAGGCAGATTTTAAAAACAAATCTCCATTAGTGCAGAACAGTGGATCACAGAGTCAAGTCCTTCAGGGGGGTTTTGTGGGAGGTGCATTCAGGTCATGTAGGGTTTCTCTGGGTTTGAAGCATTCTTGAGGTGTTCAAAGGAGGTCTGGAGGGGCAGGTTCTCGATAGTGCCTCTGGGGTTTCATTGATGTATTCAGAGGTTCATGAGTTCTTCAGTGTGGTTCCTTAAAACATGTTCTTAAGTAGCTACTTGAGAAGGTTCTGGTATACGTTCCATAGGCTGCAGGGATTATAAGCATCCTTGAGGGCGTCTTCAGTGTCTAAAGTGGTTCTTGTGTGGATTCCAGGAAACACTGACTGAGTTTCAAAGGTTCTTGATGAGGGGGAGAAGTTACGTATTTTAAAATCATTGGGAAGCGTGGGTGGATTACTGAGCAGGCCTACTGGGCACAGAGTCTCTAAAAACACAAACGTCCCTGTCATGTGTTTGGTTAATGTTGAAACACCAGGCTGGGGCTGCATCCAGAAATATTTTGGATGGCGAGCAGTCAGTTGAATTCATTTTTTTTCTCATTGTTAAGTCTAAAAAATGTCAGAAAGTGATGTATGTGCATCGCAGCCCGAGGTTACATCTTCAAATGACTTATTTTCTCTGACACTAACTCATATTCAATCAAGAGTCATGTTAAAGAGAGAAAAGCATCAAATGCTGCTTTCATTCTTAACCCATTGAAAACAATGAGCCCACTACCAGCAAAAGCTTTCTGAGGCTACAGTAACACTTGATACAGTAACATCAGAAAAGGTTTCCAGCGTACAGCAGTGTCAGTGTGGGACACACAGCTTCTCGTCGTCTCCTACACACTCAAGTTCAGCAGCACTTGGAAACTTTTGATCCTGCTTCACCTGCAAACACATCAGTGATGCTCTTTAACATGTCTGTGCCTAGAGGCTCAATGCCTCATAATCCACTCATGAGTTATGGGATGTTTGTACTGTATGACTTTGAAAGAGCCACCATTTTCTCCCCAGCATACAGGCAAACATCTCACACACTAAACCAAGAACCAAAGAAACATCAGATCTCTGAGCTGGACAGAGACACGCGTCCTGTGACTTTGACATGAGAGACAGTAAAAGACTGAGAACATATGAAACCCCCTCAGGTCTGTAGGCTTGAGTACAACAACCACCCCCTCCCCACCAGCATCCTGCATGCGGAACACTGATGCATCCCGGCAGCACTTGTCTCCTCTGTCCTCCTTCAGGTCCTCAGTTAGCATCCATCCCAAACTCTGGATGCAGTCATGTCTCTCCGCGCACCGCCCCCCTCCCATCCATTCCCGCTGCAGCCTAATGTTAGGTGTGTGCCGTCACCTACACAATGTGTGTAGATGTGTGCGTGCGTGCGAGCGTGCGTGCGTGCTGTATAGTCATCCGAACCTCGGCGCGCAGTCGGTGCGGTTCGGTGCCTCGGTGCTGGTGCTGTTGTACTGCGGGTCCGGTGTCCAGAAAAACACATAGTAAATGACCAGGATGAACGCGGCCACAGACACGCAGAGGAAATAGGCAATCGCCATCGCCACTTTCACCCAAATCTTAGTTGACATGTTGGCGTGCTTGGCCCGCAGCTCGCCGGGATAGCTCGGCCTCCGCTTCATGTCCCCGTTCAGCTTCTCTGCGGTCACGGTGACTTGCCTGCCGGCCGCTTTCATCTTGGTTTGAGCGCTGAAACCTTATCCAACGATTTTTCCTCCGCTGACTGTTGTGTGTTCATTTGAGTCCCGGACAGTAGAGCCAGCAGCCCCCCCCCCCACCACCACTCTCCTCTCCTCCGGTCCGGGTACAGGATGCAGTGTCAACCGCAGAGCAGGTGCTCGTGTCCCCCCCGCCGCCCCCGGTGCTGTGTGTGTGCGGGACGCTGGAGCTCCCTGACCCCTCCAAGTCCTCTGCGCGCACCGGGCAAACTGAACTCACAGAGGCTTTCAGTGGCATCAGCTGGATGGGACCGCTGTCAAGCCCACGTGGGTGAAAGGAGCTGCATCCGGTTACTGGTTTCAAAATAAGACACACAGTCCCTGCTAATGAAATGGGCATCAGTGGAAGTTAAATGTGGCCAATAAATCAACATTACAAAGAAATGAACTCTGCATCAAGTCAAACAGTCTGGAAAGAGGTCGCCTTCACATGGAAAACCGAGACGTGGATGAGAAAATATATAATATTTATGATCTAACTTGGCTCTGTTCACCTTGAATTGATTTTCCACAGTATGTGGGCAGATCTGACAGGTGGTGTGTTTATGCACCTCATGAGGGTGATCGTGGGTTTCTGCCACTTCCCACTTTATAGTAACACGTATGGCAAATGTGCAAGACTTGTTTGACCCACACCATGAACATCAGGGTATCGACACATTAGCCATAAACCCAACTGCAGTGCCTTTAAATCAGGTTTAATTTGTCTTACAATTGCTCTGCATTGCCTCAAACCTTTTTAGCCACATGTTATTAAATGCTACTGAAAGGAGAGTGAGGACAGACGGACTTGAATTTTGATGGCGGAAAACACGTCCCCTCTTATTCTGAAAGAAAATTCACCAGGCTTCCGGTATCGCTCCGCGTGTCTGTGTGGGACTTGACGCAGCTTCGGACGAGGAGGGGCTGAAAGTACGCAACACCCAACGATTGGGTCATAGTTTGTTAGAAGCGTCCCGCAGTAGAAGATGGGAGAGATGCAGTGATAGACCACAAATGATCAGCGCCTCTCACTTCCCCCTGCAAATGTTGCACAGCTGCTGATCGCCACAGCCCACTAAAGACACGGAGGCTCTCCCCACGCAGACGAGATCACAAGCCGCGGCCATAACATGCAGAGTGCGCACTGAGTGGGGATTTCTAGCCCCTCATTGTGTACAGCACACAGGGGATGAAAAGAAGTATACGGGCCATTCTTCTTCCTGTCCTGCAGCAGCCAAGGTCACAATGATGCTGGAGACAAGATTCAACACAACACAGCTCTGTGTGTGTGTGTGTGTGTGTGTGTGTGTGTGTGTGTGCGAGGCAGAGTGGTTTCATCCTGCCACAGTGCCTTGTAAGCATGACATAAATTCATAGGGTCTGTGTGGTGGATGGAGATGACAGGCTGCAGGGTCACACACACACACACACACTTCAGTGGGTGTCATCATTTGCAGTTTAACAGAATATTATGATCCTGAGCGTTTTAATCCAACATGCGTGCATTTCTACAGAAATAAAAACATCTGACATCAGAGGGAAAAAAAACATTTATTGGCTAAATGAGAAAAAAAGTGAAAGCAACAGAGTGCTTTACATTTCATGTGGGTCTGTGCTGTGGAAAGCTGCACAAACATCTGGACCCTGTCTCTCTGATGTGCGAGCTGATGGGGGACATTTATTTCATCAATGGCTTCGACAACATTGAAAACATACAGTTTCAGATTCATGCTCGTCCTAATCATGTTTTGGAAAACAGCTGCACACCACTCCCAGAAGGCAAACCTTGTTAGTTGTCAAAGTGATTTCATGTATCAAACAGGAAGACGTCGTAGAAATGGATGTACACCGAAACACCTACTGCTTTAAATACAATCTGTCATTGAAGCTCAGAAAAATAAGCATCCATACGCAAAAAAAAAAAACAAAAAACAACAACAACAACAGAAAACATTATTTTTTCATAGCTCACAAGCTACATTTTTGCACAAACACCCAGCGGTGGAATGTTCATTTAAAAACTGTACATATTGCAGTTCCTCTCACTTCAAATGCATCACTTTGATTCCTTTGATACAGAACACAACACATTAAAGCATCCCCCTGGATCCCTGTGTCTTCAAACGCCACAGGTGAGCCGCTGCAGCTAACATGATTCAAAAGGCCGAGCCGCCTGCTGAAAACAAAGCACAAACTCCAAAACAAACCAAACTCAAGCCCTTGGTCTGCTGAGGTATGAGTGAAGGGTTTCATCTCAAAATAAACTGTCTATTAAAACCAAAAGCACTGCAGCCTACAGGCCTTTACTCATGTTAGTGCACTTTACACAATTTAACCCCAGTATTTTCAAATAGACTGTTATTATGGCTGTTTAAAAATATCTTCAAATGTAAACCAATAACTCACAAATATCTTTCTGAGTATGATCTTTTTTTCTTTAATAAACCATTTTGGAATAAAACCCTTGATTTAAAAAAAAACAAACAAAAAAAAACAAAAATCGATCTGTCTAAGAGGCAGTGTGTCATCTAAGGAGAGAGGGGGAACCGTACCCAACGGATATGACAGATTTCTCTATATAAGTGGCCTCCAATGAATCACAAACTGCCAGTCTCAAAATGAGCGTCAGTGAAACTCTAAAATCTTTTTCCGATTGATTATGACACAGAATGAGATCATTAACAAGAGCAAAAGTACATGATTGGTGTTTCGAGATGAGGAGTAGGTGTGAAGACGTTACATGATATTTGGATAAAGCGTCCTTAAGCAAGTCACCTGATCCTACCAGTTCGCCCGGGTGAGTGCATCAGCCAAACATTAAACTAAATAAAATCAAAGTTTTCCTTGAACAGCCTGTTATTCACACACACAATCACAGACACGCGCGCAGGCCTGTACAGCTGGCTCTGATGTAAAACATAAATTACATTCAAAGCATCATGAACTACCTGCAGTGACGCTCATGTAAACAGTCAGACTGAAGGATCAGTTTTTATGAAAGCTGTTCGATGTGTTAAAATATCTTCAGAATTATTTTCTCTGATGATTGAAAAAAACGTCTGATAGAAAATGTCTGCGTTTACATGGTAACAAACGGAGCAATTAAAAAAAAAAAAAAAAAACACAAAATAAAAGCACAGAGCTGAGCAGGCTGGAGGGCGGAGTCCCAGCGCTACATGGTAAAGACTGATGGAGCTGAGATCTGTGAGCTGGAGAAGTCACAGAGGTTTTGAGGTTGAAAGACAAAGCTCAGAGCATCTGCACCTCCTGCCACGAGTTACAAACACACTGTGATGTTTAAATACAATGACGTCTGAATAGAAACTGACAGTGACAGAACGTTTAGTGGCTGTAGGTCAACCTGTGTGGGCGTGCAGGAGTGTTAACAGTCTTAAATGCATCTCCCCATGCAGCTCACACTAACAGTCTTGTCCATCTCTAATCCAACGCTGGAGCTTGAATTCTAGTAATTCAACCAGCGGGCGAAACTGGCAACGCAGTAAATGGTAATGGGTAATCTACTGAATATTGTAAAATAAGCAGCGTGAAGCGTTCAGAGGTAACTGGGAGAAGTCTGAGAAAGTCACCGGGGTCTGGAAATAAAATAATGTGAGGCTGTGGGGGTTGGACAGAGGTGAGTCCAGGACAACTCCTCATCTCTGTTACTAACATATCGCACCCAAATCTAACCAATGCTGTCAGCACTCCAGCTGCATTGTGGGTAATTCTAAATGTAAGGATTTGAAAAAGATCTGATTTCTCAGACTGCTCTTTAATGCTTTCCTTAAAAACTCAAAGCATCGTTGAGTGCGGGGGGGGTTAGACACAGTGGAGGTCTCGCTATACCTCGGACTAACAGGTATCACATGTTTACAGCAGGACAGAGGCCGCGTTTCTCACACACTGAGGTTCACAAGCCAACAGGCTGACGCTGAGGAGAGACCAGGAGAACTGAATCTGACCAGTCATTAAAGAATGAATCATCTTCCAGCTGAAACGGACACAGACATTAACCCGTTTTGTTTCCTGAGGCAGTCGGACACTGTGTGAGTATAAAAGAAAAAAAGAAAGAAGTCGCACTGTCCCTACGATGACGTGCTCTTCCAAAATGATGAGACTGAAACTGAGTGACTGTTACCACCAATCTGACACATCTCACAGCTCATCTCCAGGTCTCAGGCTCCATGGGGTCAATTCACAACCTAAAAATCTCAAGAGGGAAATCGGAGCGTGTTGCTCGAGCGTGATGCTCCTCTTACATCTGAACTCCTACACACACGATCTTCACAGCACAGAAAAACTCGAGACTCAAACTGTGAGAACAAAACATGAAGCTTTTCAGCGCTGAAAGCCAGTGACTGTGAATGATGGTCATTTTACAGCTGATGCGTGAGATGACACACTCACACCCAGAGGTGATCAGACCCACTGATCCAAAAGACTTAAAAACAGCTCAGAGACACAGCGTCCATGGCGGCGGTGCACAGTCCCTCCTCCTCCTCCTCCTCCTCCTCCTCATGACAGTTTAAATCATTATTTATCTGATGTAGATGTGTGATGGGCACTCCAGTGATGAGTAGTGTGATGCTCTTCAGACGTCTCCTTTTCCTTTCATCCCTCCATCCTCCTCACAAGAGAGTCTGTTTGTTCCCACCAGCTTCAGCCTGTTGATACAAACACAAAGGGAGGAAGCGGTGGTGTGGGGGAAGGGGGGTCACATGTGATGGAACAGGAACTTGTGTATGTGTGTGTGTGTGTGTTTTTCACTGAGCTTTATGCTTTTATCCAAAGCAGATCACAGTACCCTAAGTATGTCTGATTTTAGAGGAAGCAGCCCCCGGGGAGAATCTCTTCTGTGCCTCCAAAAGCATTGCTGCCATCACTCTGCTCATCGTGCCACTCTCTGATAATCACATGCTGCTATGAAAACTGTTCACATACCAGCTGTGTATTTAAACGTCCTGATCTATATGTTACAAACCAGCATTCTCATGATCCTACATCCTCTATACTACTACATGTTCCCATCCAAAGAACTAATCAGGAGTATTTCAGCTCAGTAACACATGGACACATTTCAGTGGCTGCAGTGTTGTGACAGAGGTCATCATGTTTCTTGGTGAGATGACTGTAAATTTAGTAAAGTGACATGAGGAGTGTGTGTCCAGTGGTTCGAGAAAAAAGAAAGTAAAGAGCATTTGATGTAAAATCAATAATGTATCATTACCAACTGAAAGCAGACAATGGGTCCCAAATTAAAATATTTGTTGTTTCCAGTTTCTAAAAAGAGAGGATTTGTTGCTTTTCTCAGTTACACCACTGCAAAACCACTGTTTGACACTGTGGAGAATGAGAAAGATGTAAACAAAGTCTATCCCTACGTATCACTCCACCTACCCACACCTTACAACTTCCTGCTGTTTTATGAAGGTTACTTCCTGGCAGGGACCAGTAACTACAGACGCTTCAGTCTGTCTGGAGCCAGTCTAGCTGCTTCCACCTCCAGTCTGTTGGTTAGCTGGTTGTCTACGGTAGCTCCATACAGACATCAGAGTGGTATACAACGTTTTTTTCATCTAATGCTAACACCAAAAAGCTAACACATGTATTTCCCCAAATCAAAGCTATAAATATCAAAGATTCATGAATAAAACACTTACTACTAGACTGATCACTAACAAGGATAATAATATGTTACAACCCCACATTTGATACCTGTATATGGGCAACTAGTCAAAGTAAAAGGGAAATCTGCTGGGTGTCTGCATGGAGTTTGTGGCAGACCTTTGATACACCCTGCACCAACATTTATCTCTATGCTCATGTCCCCACATGCTCATGTACACCACCAAGATCACTGGATCAGAGGGTGTTTGCTGCTACTTGAGTGATTCACGTCGTTCGTCTCCATCCACTGTGGAGCCTCAGAACCATCACAGGATTTAATTCAATCAGACCTCAAACAGCATCTGTTCTATCTGCACTGTCATCTGTCCAGCGGGCTGCAGCTCATTTCCTCTGAAAAGCCTTTTAAAAACTTAATTGTGCCTCTAATTTCCCTGGTTTCCTGATCTCCACCCTGACACCAACACACACACAGTAACACTGTCACACACTTACAGCAACAGAGCTGCGTGTTTGTGTCCATGCACGTGCACACAAACGCACAATGGCCACATGAGCTCATCTGACTTCTGCTGTTTATCACAAATGAGTCATCAGGACAACTGCAAATGCAATCAGCGTCTTTTAACACTAAAGAACAAAAGGAGCCAACAGTAATCCTTCCTTACAGTGACGGTGCTTGTGTTCATCTGGCCTCTCCATCTTATACCGACGACAAATTTCTGAATTTAAAGGTAAATTCAAGCAACAGGTTGAGTGAGAGCAAAATCAGACTAACATACTTGTACAGGAAACAACAGCATCAACTGGAACCAGAGTCTTGGGGTAAAAGCCACTTAGACCTGCAACTACTGGTCATTTTTATTGTCAACAAAACCGCTGATTACTTCCGGCCCATTGCCATTTCCCAATGTGTCATCTTCAAAACAACACAAACTGCCTCTAGAAATTAGAGTCAAATTATAAATATGGCTGAGATGTGTCAGCTTAAGTTTGATTCTCAGTTTTACTGATGAGAGTCAGATATGAAGGATTTCTAAAGGTCCCACATTTTACTGATTTCCGGGGTTTTATTTGGACGGTTGGTCCAGAAGAAGATATATTTGTGGTTTTGAGGACCAGTAGTTTTACATCTCCTCTCTCAGGCTTCTCTCTGGAGCTCTACTAACAACAGATTAATCAGCCAATCAAAAGAGTGTTTGAGGTAACGCACCCAGAGAAACCAAATCCTGCAAGTGTTAGATGGTGGGTACAGGTGGGTTAGGGCCTGGGGCATGGCTCAGAGTGGTGGCTGTTTTGTTGTGACATCACAAAGTTGTATACAATATGAGACCTTTAAGTAGTTCTGTGGCTTTGTGGATGCTGACTGACTTGGTTTTCATACAGTGGAAAACCTGGGAACAAGTTGATCTAAAAATATTTGCTCTTTAAAACTTAGCTATTAGCTAAGTAATAACACCACAAGCTTCTGGTGTATGTGAGGGGATGCAGCTAATGACGGGACTTCCTCTGGTGTGTGGTTTATCCACTTAGTTCACTTTTAAACCACCATGTGCAGAGAGATGATGAGCTGATGTACCTCAGTGATGAGAGCAGAGCACAGATTCTGTTCCCACTGATTGCTCCCCTGCTGAACACACTAATGATTCATGTTACCATGAGGTGTTTTGGTTCTAGTAGTCACCGAGTGGTGATATCATGTGGCCTTATTATAATAAGTGTTTGTTTTTGGTTGAAACTACCGCTGCCAACCTCAGTGACATTTTTATGGGTTGGCAATAAATGAAGAACAACTTGTCAAAAGACACAATCCATCCTGTAATTCATCAAGAGAGATGAAACAGTCATGTTCAAATATGCAGAGAAAAAATGACACATTTGAGGCTGGCATAACATGATCCGTGAAGCCATGCAAGGTCATGCATGAGACAGCCAATCAGACGCTGAACAGGAGGTAGGCAGAGGGCTGCATTCAGGGCAAACAGGAACTATCCGATCACACTGCCACATACAGACACACCACAGCCTAATGTCAATTTTGTCAATCAATTTTCTCTAGTGTTTTCAGATTTGATCATGTCTGAGATTTGAATTTCTGGTTCAAAACAAAAAGGTACAGAGGTAGTAATATATCTACTTTATGTAAAGATTCTTGTAAAACAAGACTTACGAGTCTCCAGCCACACTAACACCTCAGTGAGTTTGTATTTATGTTAATGTGAAGCATAGTGGTGCTTCACATTATCATACAGTGATGCTAAGATGCAGATTTACCACATGTGCCACGCTGATATTTGCCAATTAAAACACTATCAACACTAAGAGCAGTTCTGCAGGTCATGAACCAAACTATCACCTTCTTATGTTAAAGGTAGAGACTGGAGGTTTTTGCCCAAACACAAACGCTAGACTTATAAAAATGAAATCCGGGTTAATCATCACATATGGGCTTCTAGTCCCATGTGGTGGTGACTGTGTCTGCAGTCTTTTCGTTTCGGACGTTTCTGGGCGGAGAGTCTGTGTTTTCTCTCCAGCCAATGACAGAGCAGGCTCCGTGCAGCAGGAGTAGAAGGGCTGCTGGCCCCGCTAGTTGTCCCGGATGCAAGCGAGTGGTAGCGGCGGATGCTATCGGCCACGGCTAACACCCGCTAGCTCGATGCTAATTTCCGCTAGCGGCAGCGGCTAGCATCCGCCATTAGCACGCGCTTCCCAGCTCACCACGAGGCTTCCTTTACCGGTAACAGCCACGTATCGGACCGCGGCTCCAGCGCTTCACTCGACAGTATTTACTTTTCTCTCCAGTCCTGACAGCTGCTGCTGCTGCAGCTGCAGCTGCTGCAGGAGGCTGCAGAGTTGAGCCCGAGAGGAGGGACCCAGTTTGAATGTTTTGCTTACAAGCGGCAACGAACAAACCTCCAGTCTCTACCTTTGATGAACGTCCTAAGAGGAGCTAGATTGTCATATAGATCCATCAAATATCAGATTAAATCACAAAACCTTGCCGAGCTATTTCAGTCAGGACCAACACTGTGAACCGACCGACAGCTTTCTCCAAAAACATCAAGAGAGTAGAGAGAGGAGCCTCTTGTGTTTAATCAAATGCTCATTTTGGCTCTGCTCTTACACTTGATGTCATCCATGTTGGCTGAGGTATCACGCTCTCAATCTGTCAGCTGTCTTAAGTCCAGATTTTTCAAGCCATACAAATGGTGAAATGTGCCAACTAGCATATTCATGTGAAACAAACCAGTGAGGGGATGATAACCACCTCCTCCAGTCAAAGACCAGTTAGGACAGTTACTATCATACATACAGACAAGGATGCAGAGAAGAAGCTCTGACCTGTGTTAAAAACTGACTGTATCTATTTCACTTTGTTTGGTTGGGCAGTGAAACAGGAAAACATTTGGTTCCCAAGATGCCATGAATGTAGAAAAGAGTACACACACAGCACAGGGTCACAGACGACTTTGACCCCTCTTTTCTCTCTCTCTTCAGCAGCAACAAACTCATCATGTAATTAACAGCAGGATAGTGAAGGAGAGAGAATGAGAGGTCGTACATAATGCAGGCAGCATCTCATGCAGAGCTGGAAGCATTTCCATCACAGCCACAAGAGGACGGGAGCAAAGAGGAAAAGGTTTTACATGAGGAACATGAAAACACAAACAGGGGCGGTGTACACCACACGTTACACAGTTAGTACTTTCAGTCCATCACAGGAAGAGGAGAGGAGGAGGAGGAGGAAGACAGTCAGGTGGAGTTTCACACAGGAGATGGTGTCCTGATTGGTTGGGAGGAGACAGTGACCACGTGACAGACGACACACAAGTCCAAAAACCAGGCAAAAACGTTGTGCTTGTGAGTGAGCGTATTAATATATCATTGGGTTTGTCATGCCACCAAACAGCTCCCACTGTGATTTATTTATATGTGGAACGAACACAAAAAGCAGAGCAAGTGAGAGAGCCGAAAGATGAGGGTAGCAAACCAACACACTCACCACAAAAAAGAAAAAAGGAAAAACTGAAGCACGACAAGACGTTAGAAGGCTGCAGGGGATTTCTTACAGTACGACACCGTCTCAAAGTCACTGATAAGGACCGCACCTGAGGACGTCTGCTCTGAGGACGTCTGCTCTGAGGAATCCTCCGTTTCTGCTGTCGGAGCAGCGTTGGTCTCAGCGGGCGCCGCGTCGCCATCTTTCCCACCTGCTGGTTCAGAGATGCTCTGGTCGGCCTCCAGGACAGCAGGAGGGGAATCAGTGTCCAGTGTTTCTTCTGCCAGAGAGAAAAATATCAGTGATCTATTCAACTGATCTCTTGAATATTTTCACTGTCAAGAACACCTCAGTATCCAACATCAAATGAATGTTCATGTTTAAAAGGGAGTTGGGATGAGCTCATGGATTCTGTTTAAGTTCCAGCCAGAGCCGTAATATGGCTCCAGGGATGGAAATGTTGGTCTGTTAGTCCATCACTTTGGTCCAAACTTTGTTTGTTTTTTAAGTATTTTTGGGGCTTTTTATGCCTTTGTTAGGTGGAAGGAGACAGGAAATGGGGGGAGAGAGAGCAAGCAAAGGGCCGCTGGGTGGACTTGAAGCTGAGGCCACTGCAGCGAGGACTATAGCCTCTGTTGATGGGGCACCTGCGCTACTCAGTGAGCTATACACTGCCCGTTGGTCCAAACGTTATGATCTCAACAGCTGCTGGATGGACTGCCACAACAGTATATGTGCAGAGTAATGGTCCTCAGAGGATAAATCCAACTGAGTTTCAGGCTGTGGCTCAGGAGGGAGGGTTTTACACTAAACAAAAGGTCAGTGGATTGATCCCCAGCTCCTCCAGTACAAGTGTGTAGAGTGTAAAAATTGTGAATGTGTGAAGGATGTTAAGATGAGACAAAGGTTACATAAACACAGTTCATTTCATTTCAAGATCCTCTGAGTTTTCCTCTAGGAGCTTTACAGTTTCAGTTTTCACTGTTTATGAAGTTTCTATCACCTTGTGTTGGTGTTGGAGCAGCAGGTGTTTCCTCATCCATTGTCGCAGCAGCCTCAGTGACCTCAGGGGGGGCTGGGCCTGAACTATCAGATGGGGAGGTGTTTGATGGCAGCGTAGCTGGGGGGTCTGTGGGGACAGGCTCTGGCTCTGACACTGCTGGACTCTGCTGGGGTTCAGCCTCTTCTGGAGGAGAGGAAAAAGACATGAGACAAGACAGAAAACTAAAGACACACAGGAAGACAACTGCATTTTAACAGCATTTTCCTTCTCACACCAACTTTCAAATCACACACAGTACACACAGTGGCTGCACCCGACAGCAGCTAACATCATGAAGAGTGTGAGATTACTATCCTACCTGTTTCCTTCTCTTTCTGTGGCTCAGGAGCATCAGTGGAGCTGCCAGCTTGACTCACGGTCTCCTCCTCCTGCTCCTGGACCTTCTTCTGGGGGGGACTGTTCTCAGTGCTGGGGGGCTTCAGGGGACTCTCGCCTCCCATGCTGCTCCGGGGCGACAGCATCTCCATCTCCTCCCCCCAGTCTGACACAGGCTGGTGGCCGTCCAGTGGGGAGAAGGGGCTGATGGGCTTACCTCCCTCTGGGGACTCCTGAGCCGTCGCTGGGGGCGGGATGTGGACCTTGGGCCGGGGAGTGCGCTGCTCTTTGGGACTTCCTGCTGATGTGGATCGAGAACGAGGCGCGGGAGATGTCGGGGAGTTGTCTTTGCTCTTGGCTGCTTTCTCTTTCCCAGTGTCTTTCTTCTCATCCCCCCTGGAGTCGTGTTCTGAGCCGCTCCTTTCCTCCACTGCTTCCTCCTCTTCCTCTCCATCACTTGCATCCTCCCATTCGTCTTCATCATCCTCTTCTCCTTGATTCTTCTCTTCCACCTGAGGGGAGATGGAAGGAGAGGATTAACGGCAAAGTTACTGAAGAGTTTACGATCTTAAAACTTGGATTGTAATTTCTGTGACCTCTTGGGTGAAGCAGAAACATGTGTTTGTTTCCCAGATAGCCACTAATGTTAGCTGTCCACTAAAATCAGTGTTTACAGTGACGTCACAGGGCCAAAGATCAGAACAGTGACCTCCACTCCTCCACTGACTTGAATTGTCTGTGATTAAATGTTGATTGTAACAGTTTGGTTGGTTATAAATCCACATGAAGCTCCTCTACCTTCTGTGCTGTGGGAGGTTTGGGTTTTTCTTCCTTCTTTTTTGTCTTCTCCTCTGTCTTTGTCTTGTCCTCCTTTTCCTTGTCCTCCTCTTCTTTCTCTCCTTCCCAGCGGTTGTCATGCATGCTGTCAAAGACATCCAGAGGTGTAACATGACATTATTTTCTCATACAACAAATCCCTTTGATTGTCAAAGTGCTGTTTAAACTGACTACTTTGACTCCTGTCACAGGTGATGTTTTGTCAGAATTTCATTTTAGAGATTGAAGAATAATTAAATTATTGAAAAGAATGCTGAATCAATAACTGATTCTTAATCTTGGAAATAATAATTTGTTTGCTATTATCTTTGTTTTCCTATAGACTCAGCTGCCCATCTTTACAAGTGACACCTTCAGCATCATGTGAATCTTGTTATCATGTCACAGAGGACAGAATGTGATGCAGTCTGATCTACCTGTAGCTTTGTTTCTGTCCTCGGCCCTTCCCTCGGCCTCGGTCCCCTCGGGACCCCTGGGTCCTACCCTGGGACAAGAAGTCGCCAAATGTCGGAGCTTTAGGCGGCCGCTTAGTGTCATCTGGAAGAGACATCAGAGTTGAGTGTTAAGTTGTTTGATAGCACCTGATGTGAAGGAGGGGAGCAGAAGAGAGGATAGGGACTGAAGGATGAGAAATGAGACGATGGATGTTTGTTTATCTTTGTCACAGCTGCCGCTCAAATGACCCAAGACATTTACCCTGCAGCAAGTGAAGCGTAAAAGTCGTTTTTAAAAGGCATGAATCAAAACTCATGATCCAGATGGGGTACACACACTGGGCACAGAGTATGAAAAAAATATCATCAAAGCAATTTTAAGAAGGCACTCTACTGAAATCAGTCCTGAGCTTTCCTCATGACTCATAAAGAGCTTCTCTCTAAGTAAAACTGGAATATGCATATATGCCAATATGTACAATAAAATACAAAAAAGTACAAGTACAATAAAATACAAAAAAAAATAGCTATCATATTAATCAGCTATCATATTAGCTATCATTAGCTATCATATTAATCATGATCTCTATTCATCTCTATTCATCCAGAACTGCACAACTATAAGAAATACATTTAAGTAAGTGTTTAGTCAAAACATGATCAATGTATTCATTCCTTGGTCTCCTGCTGCTACAGTTTGAGAGTCAATACCTTATGTAACAACAGAGTCAAGACTTGTGACAGCAGCAGTCCTGCAGCTGCAGAGTCCATCTGAACTCTGAGACGAGGTCACATGTCTGTCTGCTAGTCAGTGGCTGACTGATGGCTACATGTGAGAGGCAGTCTCATTCAGCCTGATGCCTTGTGATTTCTCTACTGAGAAGTGTTTCCATTATTCCAACCACCTCATTAATATCAATGAATATAAGCTAAAAAAAAAAAAAACAACAGCAACAAAAAAACAGGATCATATCTGTATGATGCAACACAATTTAACAGCGCCACACACTACATCCTCTAAAAGAGTGAGAAAAATGCTGGAAGAAGAGATGTCAGTGGGAAGGATGTAACAGAACAGAAGCTGGCTTCCATCACAGTTTAGTGCAAACTGGAGGATTTTACTTTTTAGAAAAATCGACAAAACACATTCATGGATGGTCCATGTTTCTACTGAGAGGACAAAGAAGCTCCATTCAGCTTTGTCTTCCACTTAGATTGTTCCACTTAAAAATGTGCCAATGGCGGTGCCATGACTTGAACACACAAAAGAAAAGCTAATCAATATGGAGATTGTTTTGGCAGATATTGTGATTGAAATATGGGTCATGATTTCAGTTTTTAATTTTCACTTATTTTTTCTTAAAACAAAGATGTGATTTTTGTTCCCTCTTGACAGACATTAAAATATGATTGTAGGCTGGTCTACAACACGTGTGTGGTTGTCACACCACAATGATTACTATGCTAAAAATCAGAGTGATGTTGTGACCCATTTTTCCTTTATCATTAAAAAAACTCGATCAATGATCAATAAATTAGAAGAAAGTAGCATGGAACCAATGGAAGAATGGAAGAAACACAAAGGTCAAACAAAACCTGAGTGAGAAAACAGTCAAAGTTATGGTAAGATGTCTTAGAGGGGGCAGAAACAGCAGACGGAGGAATGAAGAGAGAGAAGGTCAGAGACTGAAAGCTCCTTCCTTCCAACCATGAGGATGTAGAGGGGGAGGGGGTTGAGAGCTCTCGAAGGGGAGGGGACACCGTGATAAAAAAAAAAAAAAACAAAGGTCAGAAAGAGAAAGCTAAAGCACAAAAGAGATGAAGGGATCAGAGAGGAGGAAAGAAAAAAACTGAGAGGATGAAGATGAGGAGATTGAACAGAGCAGCCCGGGGCTGCGGAGAGGACACTCAAGTCATTCCACAAATTAGAAATGGTAAAGAAAAAAGAAACGCATACACACGTGGACACACACAAATACAGCCAAAGCGGGTGCAGGCTTTAATGTGGGGCAGGTGTAGTGCCATAACCTCTAATATACACTCCAGCTCTAGTCTCACAGAGAGATGGAAGAAAAACCAGGACTGAACAGTGCTTAGAATTCATTCTCAGCTTTTGTTTGAACCTTCTCACGTGATCAGGTTTTCCGGTGGAAATAGCAAACATCAGACTGTTGAGAGGAGGCCAGACAAACACCGAGAACTAATAAAACCCTGTTCACCCTCCTGACACAGGTGTGTGTGCAGTCAGCAGCTTCTCAAGTGTTGCCAGCCTCAAGGAAACATTCACAAATCCTTACAGATGTTCACCCATTTGCAAAGCTATACCCAGAGACAGAGGGTGAGTGTTGAGGTCCACCTGCTCTGCTAGCTGACTGATTTTAGTCCTGCAGATGGAAAAGTATCTACACAGGTCTTTGGGGCCTTATGAGCAGAGAAGGGTCCAGATCCAGGATATTAGCAGGTTTTGAAAAGCTACATTTAAGACTTTGTGAGACCTTTAAAGATGATGATTCCATAAAAGCACAGCAGATTTCAGGTCAACTAAATGAGAAATCAACTGTGGGCGGGTCTTGTTGTGACATCACAAAGTTACAGAAGTCCTGACGGCTGGTGTTTATGCTCATTTTGTCATTTGGTGAATACAGGCTTTGTGTATTTATCTGCGGGCTGAGGCTTTGATACTTTTACACCATCTTTACCATCTTTTCATTCATTCAGGTTGAGTTTAGAGTTCAGAGCTGCATTATATACTTGACAGTGGACTAAGTTGATGATTATGGTGACTACATGGGCTGCTTTGTCAGGAGTGACTCAGGTTTGTGAGTTAGGGTGAGTTGGGTATCGGGTTCAGCTGTTGTGCTTCACACAGACACACAAATGGAACAAAAAACACACACAAGGTATTCTCAGTCCCATGCTGCGGTCTAACCTGAGGCCCTGCCCCGGGGCTCTGCACGAGAGTTACGCCCCCGTGCTGCGGAGAGACACACACACATACATTACAGTGCATCCACCACACACAAACACACACATATACCTTACATAGACCTTGTCCACAAAAGAGAGAAAAGACATAATAACCATGGAAGCATCATTTGTGACAAAGTAAGAACCGTCACTGGAAAGGCTGTTGCATGTGGGACCACCTCTACAAATCATAATTACTGTTCCAATTATCTAACCTTTCACACAGAGCCATCTTCACTGTTGTGCCATGTTGAATAAAACTACGGTTTCAACAACGCTGTACATATTTAAAAAAGGAAACAAAAGGCACAGCATGATCCAGAGGTCTAAACTGTGATGCAGTTATTGTATGACTGTTTAGCTCTTTATGTTTAAGCACACGATGATGTTTTCCCCCCATCTGGTGTTTTATGAAAATAGTCACTGCTTACATTTGCATCTCGAGCACCAACCATCCAGTAGAAAAGATGAGCTGCATTAAAGATGCAGAGCCACTGGAACAGAGCGTGGCTTGTTTTGCTGTGGGACTGGGATTACAGGTCCCACAGTAAATTATTTGGATGACTGACCGAAATTCCAACAAGCATGAGCACAATCACATCATAAAGCTTGTCAAGAGTGTAATTGTCAATTACCGCCTGCGCTTGTGAGCAGCAGACAACCAGGAACATGGCTAGACATATGGTCAGAGTTGCTCCAACAGCACCAAAAAAAAAAAAAAAAAAAATCACATGTGGTTTTTTTTACACCATGTTGTTACAGTTACAGTTGACCTTTGACCTTTTGAATATAAAAACCTGCTATCCTGTTAGATATTTGTATTACACTGGGTAAATGATTAGGGTATGAATTTTGGACTTGTGGCCAGAAATGTTTTAAGAGGATATAGTGACCTTTAACCTTGGAGCACCAGAACCTCATCTGGTCATCCTTGATTCGAAGTGAAATTCCCTAATCCTGAAATATCACAGTCACAAGAAAGTGCCGTCCAGAAATATTCAAAAATTCACCAATTCACCTTCTCTGGTGGATTTTTGGCAGCAGGTCAGATTAAGTCATGTGCAGCTGTGATGTTTTATATCTAAGGCACCAACTGGTTAATTTAGAAAAATACTCAATATAACAATTAAAACTGAAAAATGGTTCAATTTAAACCTCATTAATTCATTAATTCAAGTCAGTCAGCACCCATAAACAAAAACAGAGCCCTTGAAGCTCCTCTCAGATCAACACGCCTGCATCTTAAGAGGTTGATTTGGACTCCAGGGAAATACAGCAACTATTTACATAACAAGCTTTATCAACTGCTATTTACATAACGGCCTTAATTAGCTGAAGGAGGGAGATGGTGTTGTGTCCTCTGATGTGAATTTGGTGTGTGATGTGTGGTTGTGATGACATGTTGAAGTGACATCAGGTCAGACTAGATTGAGGGTCTGGAGGGTCTAATGCTGCCCTAGTCCTGGCAGCTGTTGTGTAACCACGGCAACAACATGTTGGTGTTGTGTGAGTGTGAGTGCGTGCGTGTGTGTCAAGACTTGCCTCTCCTGCTGCCCTGCTCGGACGTGATGCCCTCTGCAGTCACATATGGGTCCTCCTTGAACCTGTGAAAACAGCCACAGGGTTAGATACACACACAATATCAGTGTGTCTGTCTCTCCTCACGTCACACTGTCCTCATCTTTATCCCAACTGACAAGCTCTCAAACGCTCCTCTCAGCCCCTCTTCCTCCTCCTGGACGACAACTTGTTCTACATTTTCTTCTGCTACTTTTCATGTGACGAACCAACAAGAATCTCTGCCCCTGTAAATGTTCACACATTTAATGGGGAACTAAGTCTGGTCGCTTTTCCACTGTTTTGCTAACTCCACCACGTCCCGGCCATGTGCATTTGTTTTCAACAAAACTTGTTACAAGATACAAGTCATGTACGTAACCATTACAATTCCACCAAAGCTGTTTAGTTAAGGTAAAAATGTAGCATAGCTGGGTCGTTCTACGAAAATGGTGTCTTTCCTGTTCCTGCATTATTCACCAGGAAAAGTGCTCAGAAGTGTTAAACAATGACACAAAATATACGTGTTTTGTTGTAATTGAAGTGTCTTATTGTTATTAAACCAAACAAAAGACAGTTATAATGAACATTTTTTTATATATCTTGAAGAGCATGGTTAGGGCCATGAATTTGGCTTGTCCCTCGGATAAGGAGTCGTGTTTTAGTGACTTAGAGGTTTAGTAGTAACACCAGTGGCCAGTGGGTAACACCAGTAACATCCCAGCCTAAATCGGAATAAAATAAGTCATTAAATGTGAAATTATTTGAGGTGAAATACTAATAAATTGAGAACATGTTTGAACCATCTCTTTTTGTGCCACTTCCTTCACATTGGGTCACTGGTGTTACTGTACGGCATATTGGTGCTCTGGCAGCAGAGTTGCCCGATTTATTTTTGAATATGTTTTTTGTATCTAGCCAACTGTTGCAACGTTCATTAGTGAACATTTTAAGGATATGATATTTCAAATTTGAAGCCTCAATGCCAATTAATTATAAAGTTATGTAAAAAAGTGAATGACAGAATTTGAAATCATGAAATGTAATGTAATAAAAATTTTAAATACATGAAGCTGTAATTTATAATGATTTCTAATGGTAAGTGGTTACCTGTTATGTGACCATGTTTTAGTTGTTAAAAAAAAAAAAAAAAAAAAAAAAAGGACTACAAATGAAACATGATTTTGCTGTTCAAAAAGCTACCATTTTCATAGAATGACCCAGCTACGGTAAAAATCCTGCATAGTTCCTCTTTAAATCTTTGAAATATGAAATGATATCCTGCTTAAATCCTCTGCTGGACAGATTTGCTTCTGACATACATGAGGTTTTATTTCACTTTTAACAGAATAAATCTAGTGCTCAGAAGAAGAGAGGGAGTCGTAGAAGGTGCAACAGTCTTTAAAATATGCGGAAATACAGGCACTTAATGGCATGAAGAAAAGGTCAGATCGGCCTCTGCTGAGAGACCTTTGGAGCTTGGTGCTCTTCTTCAGGCAGCGTCACAGAAATCAGTCAAAAGAAGACAATCCCCTCCCCCCTTCTCACATGTTCTCAGTCTTCTGTGCGTCCCACTCTCGTCTCCACTGGCCTGTGGCGTTGCGATGGCGTGCCAGTCTCTCCTCATCAATCTGCTCTCGCTCCTTCTTCCAGCGCAGGTACTCCGCTCTCTCCCGACCGGTCATGGACATGGTCATGTCTACAGAGCCCTTTGGACCTGGCCTTCGGCTCTACAGAGAGGGTGGGGACCGAAATTAATAATATCACACAGGAAAAGCCAAAAATGCAACAAAAAAAAAAAGACTCAGATCCATCACTCACAGTCCACTCCCTCTCCAGTTCAGCTCCTGTCTTTACGTTGTCAAAGTCGAGGCCCCCCCAGTTTCGGACATGTCTCCTGCTGCCCTCCTTGCGGTCTGTGTCTGGTACTGGACCTGAGCGTCTCGGATCATCCAGGAAGTTACGGATCGGTTTGTCACCATCCTGCTAGTGAGAGAAATTCTAAATGTAAAGATCTGTCACATTTGATCGGTTCAGTCAGAGTAAAGACTGTCAACTCACTACACTGTAAATTTGAACTTGTGATGAACGATAGACTGCATAGAGAGACAGGGGGACCATAATAGGACACCCACCACCACTAATAAGAGGGAGAATATACGTGATTTTGTTCCAACTTGATGAGTAAAGTGGCACAACTGATGAAGAGTAGGAACATGAGAGTGTGAGGAAGGAAACAGGAGCAACAGTCGTGTCTGGTTTAGAGGATCTATGAAGCGCCACACCTCAAACCATCTGATAAGCTAAAACTCTGCGGAATAATCTTTTCTCTTACCCGCTGTCCTCTTTCATACTCCGCTATTCTCTCCATTTCTTCATTCATCTTCTCAATGTTCTGTCGTCTCTTCTCCTCCCATTCCTGCCCAGGAAACAACACAAGGCCGTGTCATTAGCCACTGATCAAAAGAAGTTATTTTGACAACAACAGGATGTTGAATGTTTCACAACAGAAACTATGACAGTAGAATAAAAAAAAAAAACAGTGTTCACATTACAAACTGATCGACTACTACTGTATCCATCACCTGATCTGACCCTGTGTCAGCAATACAGTGGAGCAGCTTCCTACCTTAGACTTCCTGTCCATGCCACCTGGTGTCCCCCCTCCTCCTCCTCCTCCTCCTCCTACTCCTCCTCCTCCTCCTCCTCCTCCTTCTCCTCCTCTTCCCCGTCCTCTCCTTCCTCCTCTGCGTCCCTGCCCTCCTGATTCCACCCCAGGTTCTCCATCTCTGGGTGTCCTTGGCTCACGGTCTCTCCTCTCTTGGCGACCTCCTCCTCCTCCTCCTCCTCCTCCTCTCTGTCCTCCCCGACCTATTCGCCCCGACCCCGTCCTCCTGGTGGGGCTGTGGGCATCGACCTGCCCTCTGAGCACGTCACTTTCCTCTGAAGACTTGCGGCCACGAGGCGTACCAGGGTTCCAGTCATTCACCACTCTCTTCTCCTGAAGGAAACAAACATAGTACATAAAGTATTTTACAGTCCTTATACTGCATTACGTGTGACCAGAGGACGACATCTTTAATTGTTCTTAGTGTTTCTTGTAAAATACTGCATAACCTCTATTCATCCATTCTAATAATAAACCATAGGACAAATACTGTGTTGAAACAGTGTGTAAATATTTTTTTGGTTCAACTGCTCACTGCTCTGCGTTGATCTGCTCTGGTTGACACATGGAGGAAATCATTTCCTGTCCTCAACCTACTTTAATCTAAATACACTCCGTGTCCTCAGTGTGAAGAACTGGTACAAAGGAATAATCAGGGCTATGGATTATGCAAAATTACAACAGGGCGACCTCAGAGAGAGGCGCTGGGAGGTGATGAACAAGAGAGGGAGGAGAGCGAGACAGGGCGCTCTTTAAGCACTTTAAGCTCGGGAGTCTATTGTCGATCCTTAGAAAAGGTTTAACAGAGGGATGCAGCAAAGTGAACCTGCTGACCCTGAATCAATATCCGCTCAAACGGGCTCACACATGAAGCAGACACCATGTTGACCCTTCAGGTCCTTATTTGTCATGTAATCTTTGCAGGTTGACCACTCTCTGAGTCAGAGTGTGCCTCAGCTGGACCACACTGTGCTGTAACACCACTGTCCCTCTCTGACCTGATTAGCACCTACTTCAGGAGGTCAGACATCATGCTGTCCTGGATCACATCTGCTCTGCTAGTTATTTTAAGTGTCTGTAATCAATATTTATAGACCAATATTTTTGGGGGGCTTTTAGGCCTTTAATTGATAGGACAGCTATAGAGACACAGGAAATGGGGAGACGTTGGAATTGACTGGGGCCACTGCGATGAGGACTATAGCTCTGTGTATGACCAATATTCTTTATTGACTTGCTTTTTACTGATTGACTGAGCACATGGAAACTATGTGACTATGTAAAAGGGGTTTCTCACAGAGATGAAGCATCCACTGAACCTGCAACCTACAGCTGAAGATGTGTGTCACACCGCTCCTCTCCTCCATGTCTGCCAGCTCAGGTCCCCCACAGAAGACACTATGACTATGTCCTTCACCATAGCTGCTACCAGCTCCTCACTTCAGAATAATGATATCTACTCCTTACCAATGCGTTGTATCATAATGCTTAAGTTTCATGTTTGTCTGAGTTCAATCAAGTTTGGTTTGGGTGGTTTTGGTTTGCTCCTTTAGAAAGAGCAGTAGCTCCGTTTACCCACTTGTAACTTGACTTTTCTGTGGTTAGCCTCAGCCATACTTTACACCCCCTTACTGCTTGGAGGAAAATCACAAATCAAGTTTGTGGCTCCCACACTAGCCTACAAACATAGTGGATCATTTAGCAACTGAAAAACAGGTTTTAACTTCAGGAGTCAACTTCAAAAGGTGATAATATGGTATTTATGTGTTAATACATTAAGACTATTGCCCAGGGTGATAAGAACATCAGTTATTGAGAGTTTAATAAAAGTAAAAGTGGTTCTAATGTACAAGTCTCCACATGTGCTCTACAGCTACAATTACAGTCATATTATTCCAACATAATTATCATTTAAAGCTACTATGTACAAGTTCTGGTCATCAGGCTCTTATGATCTGTCTGGCCCTGTGCTCTGTTCACTGTCTCAGCTAATGCTGGAATCAGGAGGAGCTCCCCAGCCTGAAAGTCAGCCATAACACTGCCCTCCAGCAGCTAATCACACACAGTCGAAAACCTGCCTGTTACCTAAAGTTACCAAAAAGTAAACTTCTGTCACTGTCCCTCCTCTGCATCTATCTGCCCTGTTTTACATGAACATGAAGCAAATTTTGGTTTGACTCCACCACTTGAAGTGGACATCTCTACTGCTGCCAAGTCTGGGTCACAGACCTCTTCCCATTAAGATATATATAGGATATATATTCCCACTTATATTAGAAAAAAAGTTACATACAGGAGCTTTGTATGAAATCTGTACATTTTTTTTTTAAACTTTGATATAATCCATCACAATGCGATGCCACAATCAATTACTCCACCTCCCTTCCAGTTTAAAGGAGACTTTTAGGAAAACGACCATGAGTGTAATCAACAGGTGCGCATCTGTGTCTTCATGTCTTGCTGAATATGACGGCAGACGTAACACCTGAACTTAATCAAATACTGAACCGAAAGAGCTTGAGAATCAGATCACAGAGCTCATTTCCCGGGACATTTGTGTGCTTCAGTAGGTCAGCTTAAGTTCACTCTACACCAGAGGCTGCAGCAGCAGCAGGTAGGTACACATACAATCGTCTCAGCTCTGGTTTACAGAAATGTTAGCGTGAACAAATCTGTACACAGCAGACAGAGCTACATGCTACACACACAGAGTTCACTCTCACCATCCTACCTTATACATATCAACTGTAAAGTTGCAGGTTGTATTAGACCATTTGGAGTGACTGGACTGATGTTACTGATGTATACTATTATATATATCAATACCAGAACATATGATACATTATGAATATATGATGAGTGACAGAGCATATCTTTTACAACTATGAAATGCATGTAAGATTTTTCTGCTAACTTTTATGTACATGTTCATCACTAAATATGTATTTCAAACTTTCTCTAATTAAGAAATGGGCAGAAGGCTGGTGTGGGGCACAATGGTTAGACCAGCAGGTGTGTGGTTGGTAAACGGATTAGGATAATGAGAATCTGTCAGAGTTGATAAACTGCATCCTGCATGTGCAGAGCCATCATAAAACAGATGAACAACTGATCTTTTCTACAGCCAAAAAGGCAAAAGAAAATGCTGGCATCATGTGTCACGCTTTAGTTTTGAGGGAAAACTTTGATGAAGTGTCATGGAAATAAAAAAATCAATCTCGTTCTGAAAGAGTGCAATGACTAAAACGTTCAGGGTCGTCATCACTTCTTACCCCTGTTGGCTTCGAAAGGTCGACTGTGACCGTGAAGTTTTCCTTCTCGGTCTTCCTCCTGTCTGTCTCTGGCTCATGGGGGCGGGGCTTCCTGGGTGTTGTCACAGCGATGCCCTCCTGTTCTGCTTTCTTCTTGTCCTCCTCAATTTCCTGTTGAGATCAAGTCACAGAACAAAAACAAATATTACATCCTTGAAAAATCACAATGGATATTTGTTTATTGTGGAAAAAAAGTTGGGTGACACACACATCCCAAAAAACATATAATACGGTGCTGGATTTAAAAACAGCAAAAAAAATAACACAAAGATCCGCACACCAAGAGCTCCCATTCAGGACATTTAGTGTAACGTTTCGAGCCTAGAGGCTCTTCCTCAGACTTATTTTTTGATATTTGTTTATTGTCAGCATCAGAGCACATGTTGTTTTCCCTGTATAACGGAATGAAGGTCAACAGCGCCACAAACTACAGCCTCCAAAATGATCATAAAGTTAAAGCACACAGTGACATTGAAGAATGTGCAGAGCCAGAGTCATAAAGAACCAGCTTCAGAGACAGGAAGAACAAAGAGTCCTGCAACTGGTGGTCTGGTCCACACAGAGTCCTGATCCAAACACTGTGATTCACTGCTGTGTGCTCATACACTGAGGAGAACTAACGACACAGCAAAAACTGATTTGACTCAGGTTGTTTCTGTTAAATGCTTCTATGTTTTCATCCTAAGTTGGACAACATCATATGTAAAATGCTGGTAACACATGATATATGGTCAGATGCCATGATAATAACTACAGCATATGAGATAGCTAGTCCTTTGTAGGCTGCAGATCTTGAACGTTCAACCACAAAGGAAGAAGTTCCCTCATGTTGTTACTGTGATATCATGTCCACAAGAATGGGACAGACATTCATATGTAACAACCACCAGAAAACTCAAGACGTCCACCTCTGGTTGTCACTGGTGCAGATGCATTAAGAAACAAAAAAAAGCTCTGACGAAAACAAATGGGTTGGACCATTATTATTTTTCTCATAGGTTAACGCAAAAGTATCTGCCAATACCAATTACTGGTCTGATATCACTGCTCTCTGTGAAATGTGGAGTCTGTATCAGTCACTGTGTGGATCATTTTTATATCAGGGTCAACATGAGGCCAAGGTTTGCTGTGATCTTTGACAGCTGCTGTGGCTGAATGGATGTTACTGAGCGCAGAAACACTTCATGTTAGAATGACATTAGTGAAGAAAGAGTTCACTGGAGATCAGTCACATCAGCACTGCACCAAGAAAATAATAAGAGATTAGATGACAACAGTTTGAGAGGCGTGACAACACAGGACTTTTTGAGGGACGTGATGGTACAACCATGTAATCATGAAATTGATGGACAAGTGTGAACAAAAGATTTTTGTCTTGTACAAAGAGTTAGTGTTTACTCTCCTGAACTCAATGGGCTGATACATACTGAGTTTTTGCGTGTTTTATTAAAACTAAGATTTCCATACCTGGTACCTCTTCACCAGAGCTTCATTCTTTTTCCTCAGAGCTTCGATTCGTCTGTCCAGCTCGGCATCCTTCTCCTCCTTGGTCTTGAGATCCACCGCTGAAGACTGGCACACAGAGAGGGGGAAGAGCAGCAGAGCAATGAGAGCAGAAGGAGGCCAGCGTGTCCCACATGACACAAACATCCATAGAAGATGGATTGTTCTGTTTCCCATGTCTCCTCTCTGTACTGACACATCTCCAATTTAAAGACATGAAATTAGATCTTGAATGAGCAACTTCAGTGAACATAGCAGAGTTCAGCCCTTTTTCCCCGCCGGTGTGAACAACACCTCTTTTACCAAAGACTATAATCTCTCTCTTACTTACCATGGCTGCCTCCAACTAGTCTTCATACACTGGTGGCTGACTGCTTGTTCCTCCTGTAATGAGACAGATGATGATGATGATGATGATGATGATGATGATGATACTGCAGCACAAACCGGTTCAGGATTCATCCATGAGCTCCAAGTCAGTTTTTCTAATTGTTACTTCTCCTGGATATTAGACCTTCACTGACCTGTACCGCATAAAGTCTGTTCAGAGGAGTCTGACCATATAAACTGATTTTTAACCTTAAATCTCACCCATGAGTATGAATTAGAGACACCACAAGTCTGGAAGCCAATTGTTGTCCAATATAAAAATTCAGCTGACAGTCCTTTAGTTTCTATTTAATCAATTAATCCTCTGAATCGTCTATAAAATGCCAGAATAATTAAAAATGCTCATTACAGTTTGCCACAGACCATGGTGACTGTCCAGCCGTCCACTAACCAACACATTCATTTTAATCTGTCATCTCTCAACTCTCTAGAAATAACTTGCACACATACACACACACACACACACAGACAGGAGGGACTTTTCAGTGACAACAAGACACAACTTTGAGAGCAGTGACGTGAACAGTGTTTGCATGTTGAGGATTTAGGATTTTTCAATGAGAGAATTTCTTGAGAAAACATATGGGAGACAAAGCAGTGCACCAGATGTGTCTTAAAGCATGGCTCAAGGTAGGACTAATAAACACATGTCGCTGTGTAATAAAAAATACTTAATGATCATTGTTTACAGCAACACCTATGTCTTTTCTCCCTCAGATGATCAGTTGATCAATCGATCAGTAAAAATAAGTGCCATCATTTCCTGTCATTTCTCCACACGGTCAGCTTCCAGAGTTTGCTGCCCCTTTCTGTCCCACAGTAAACGACAAGTGCTCACACAGACATCTGAAGACATCGGTTTGACTCTGTGGAGATGAGTTTGTCACTTTTTCACTGAATCGCCAAAACCAATCAATCACTATGATTGCTAGCTGTGGTTACTGTCCTGACTTGGTGGGACATCACAGTTTGCTCTGGCTGAACGGGCCTTCTCCATCCTCCCTGACTCACAGCCGCTCCACACAACAAAACTGAAGACGACCCTCAGTTATCATCCAACACTACAGACCAGCTCTGCTCCTGCTGTGTGAGGGGTCCCCTGAGGGGGCCTGACGCCCCTCCCTGAACTTTTCATGTGGTCAAGGTTACCATTAATCACAGGTGAGGTCACAGGTGTGTGTGTGTGTATGTGGAACACTACAAATCAATAAATCCTCCATGCGTTTCCAAAGCTTCTGTTAAGCGTATTAGAGCTGCACAGAGGATGCGAGCACAAGTCACCTGAGACACAACATCAAACTAAACACACAACACAAACACAACACGCACTGTGTAGGACGCTGGACTCTTAACTGTTCAATGATAATCGTTCACATTGATCCGTCTGTGTCTACTCTGGTCTGCGGGGAAGTAACATAAGCACACTGAGCCATGTCTGCTCCGGTACAAAGGCGTCGACTCCCCCACGATGGGGGCACAGCTAACGGCCCACACCGACGACGTGACGCTACACGACCCAGGAAACCTTTACGGGCGTTTAAGTCGCATTTCTTGAAGATTACCTTTATCAGGGGAAGTTGTAACGAGTGTGAAGAGCAATGTTAGCTCGCTGCTCTCTGCCAATTCCTGCACCTCACAGTGCCCTCATGATTCGGCTTCCGGTTAGCTGCTGCTAACTTCCTGCCAAATAATGACCCTGTCTCGGTGGTTTTAAAGAGGCAGCGCTCCGCGCGAAGGACTCGATAAAATGTGTCACTGCGACTTCACTAATGCTGAGTGGCATTAGTTTCAAGTTAATGTTTAACTAATATGGTGAACAGCGAGGCAGAAAACCGAAAGAGGGTGATACGAGGTAGTTTCACAGCAGTTGTAGTTTGTGAAGGGAGCACCAGAGGGCAGCAGCGGGCAGCACAGGAGCCTGACACGATAACCCCGCGGTAATGAGGTCACATCATGGATCCAGTATCTGAACCGGCCATAACCACAGACATACCGGCAGGTCTGTGGCGCCGAGCCGAAGTTTCCCAGCGGCCACTCGTGGTAGGCACTGTGGCCCAAAATGCTTTCTCCCCATTGACCGCAATAGGTAAATAGATGGCATTTTGACACGATGAGTTAATATAACTTTCTGATATTTAATGTCTGTTATTAGTCTTTTGTCAGCTCTTATTCTTAAACGTAATTTTAATTTTAATTTTTAATTGATAAATTAGCCATGTAATGACTGTATTTACTGGTGTGACAGTTGATTTTTCATAAGTGCCGCTATGAAACTCAAATTTTCAACTTCAGCTTCTTACTGTAAATAACAGTAAGTCAGCTGACTGTACAGTATGTTTGCTTTGAGATATTTACTTTTTGGGCAACAGTGTATATACATCCCAAAGTCAATACATGATCTTGATCTGGTAACATACAAGAATAAAAGATCGACATGTATGTTTGAAATTAATTAATTAATTAAGAAATCATTTAAAATATTTTGTTTTGATAACAATTTACCATGAAGATTACAGATATGTTATTATCATATCTTCATATATCCAGATGATGCATGTACAATAATGTATTTCCTTGTGGGGGAAATATATGGTGACATCACTCTTGATAGGCTCACATGTTACATATTACATTTCCTCATGTGTCCTGCCTCTACAGCTTTAAACTCTCAATAGCGTACACACACTGTAACACAGACACTAACACTCCAGCATGCCCCCACTCTCTCTCTCTCTCTCTCTCTCTCTCTCTCTCTCTCTCTCTCTCACACACACACACACACACACACACACAAAGATGACAGACTATCCAGTGTCCCAGTTTCAGTGAACACAGTCAAAACAAACAGCTACACTGTTGTTAGGCAGAACACTGAGTAATGACCACACAGGATTTGTTTATCACTTGATGGGATTGTGCAACCAGAGTTGAGTACCTGTGTGTTATCATATCACCTGTAGACGAGCAGGAGGGGCCTGTGGCCACGGTAAAGGTAGAGACAGGTGCAGATAGGTTGAGGAACATAACAGACAGTGGCATTGGTTACACTGATAAGACTGGTCAAATGTCGCAGAGAAAACCAAGGCTCCACCAAAAACTACATTACCACTTCAAATCTACACTTCACATAACAATGCAATGTAACATGTATACCAACATACAGTATTTATTCATGGTGTTTATGTCCCACGGTGTTATGTCATGTGACATGATGTCACCTAGTGATGTAACATGAAACAACCTGACATACATTGTGACATGACATGATTTGACCTGACCTAAGTAAACATAACCTGTCAGAGGTCAGAGGTCAGTTTTAACAGAAGATATCCTGACATATTACAGTAGAAAAGCTCAGGTGTTAATAATATTACTGATGACTGATGACATTCATACTTGTATGTGTTTGTCAAAATGTCTGCCATGAGAAAGGACACACAGACACAGATTGAATAAGGTTACATAACACATTTTGTACAATATAATGTGATGACTGTATCTCTAGGTATATGTCGACTCAACACTGTGTGTTAATTGGTGATATGTCCTAGGTGTGCCCACTCAATGTCAGCTGGGGTTGGTCCCGGCCCGTGGTGACCCTGGATTGATAAGCAGTGAAGCTAATGGATGGATGGATAATATAGACCTCACATGACATTACTCAGCATTGTGCTCTGTTATGCAAGACACTGTCCATTGTGAGTTCAAGTCACGCAATGAAATGTCATGAGTTCACAAACCTGCTGTGACATAAGAAAACATGATGTGATGCATATGATAAATCATATGACATGACAAGACGTGGTGATATAACAATATTAGATATCATAATAGAAGATAATCACATGATATTCATTCAAGCATATGATGAATAATTTTATATGATGTCAAACAAAATGTTTTACAAGAGCATTACATACATGGAAAGGAGAAGTAGCCTGTAATCAACTTGTTAGAAACCTCTCGGCCTATTGATTTATTAATTGAGATTCATAATGTCAGACTGTGACACAGGTCAGCAATAATCCATGTATGGTGCATTAACCACAGTTTAATTATCCTGGAGCTCCACACGCTGGTTTGAAATGGCAGCCGGGTGCAAGCTGTGGATCCCCTTTCAGCTCGAGCCTGGATGCCAGAGAGACTCAGTGATGAGCTCATTGTTGTGAAAGTCAAATAACAGCCTCCCTGGGGATAATGCGAGAACCCTGGAGGCTCTGATCACGGAGAGAGGAAAGTGACGATGGTTTCTCTTGTTGACATAAACAACCAGCACTTGGGGGTTACATGGCAATGGCATGACTGGATGAACTGTCTCCATGCAGAGTTTACATCCACTCATCTAGGGGGAAGTCACTAAATTTCCTCCAGGAAATTTGGGGAAATGCCCAATGTCTGATTATTGTAACTCTTTATTATGTTTTGTATATTTGTTCAACACATATTAATAACAACAATAAAGTTATGACAGTTAATTTTGCACATTTATCCCCTCACATCCCAGAAGGAGGATTAAAAAGGCTACAGTACTGGATCATCATAATGAAAATGATCTCAGATATAGGATAATATTGGAGATATCAAACTGATATTGAATATACTGTATCTCCATTCAAATGACCGACATGTTCTAATCCCGACCATCTTCCCATGTGCTGCATGAGAAATAAAGTCATGAAGAGACACAATGTGCTGGAGAGGCACATTCCTCCACACAGTGTTGGCTTGACTATCATAACAGGGATTTGGTGGCTGTTAGAGACTGAGCAGGGCATCACAGTGCACACACGCATACACGCACACACACACACACACACACACACACACACACACACACACACACACCCACACAGGTCCATCTGTCCAACTCTGTTTGAGGTGAAATGGATGAGGTAATGGTGTGACATCTTCTCCCCTCTTCATAATAAACCTGTCCATCAGATTTCTTCCTCTACACACAGCAATGACCTTGTTTTCTCATCATCTCTGTTTTCTTTATAGATCACATGAATCAGCTGGAAGAGTTGGGCGTCTTTATAGAGACAAGGACAGAGAAAAAAGGTGTCCTCGGTTTGATTAAATGGAATAAAAGTGAGGTAAAACCTCAGCCACACATTGTGGTTGTTAGAGCTGTAGTCTCTCAGTTCTCCTTAACTCATATAGTTCCCTTGACAGCATGTCCAGTGTGTTTAGATATGAATGTCAGTACTACAGCATGGTAGAGAGTTAGCCAGGACACCCACCCTACACATTCAGTTTAAACACGTCTGATATTTGTGGTTAAAATGCGCAAATCAGTCCTTTAAGTTCAGTCATAAAAACCTGTAATAAAAACATGTGAAATGTTTGTGGACAGTCCCCATATCTAGATATATTGTTGATAAATGTCCAAATAGAGTAGGTGGAGTACTGTAGTTTTGAATGTGAATATAAACAAAGCTCCTGCGGTTATTCACACCCAGCACAAAGCATCATTATCATGCCCATCAGCACACAGCTAACATTACAATGTACATCTGATAAGTGAACAGCGATCTTAGGGCTGCCCCAGTCCACTTAGATAGCCTTACCTCCACCTGACAGCAGGGAGTTTTGTGCCTGCTGTCACATCAGGGCTTTTCTTTTTTTTTTCTTTTTTTTTCTTTTTTTGCAGCTCTGACATCACCTGATGACAGAGAGAAGGTTGGTGTCCGCTGTCCCTCCTACCTCCTCTGGTGCCTCTTTAGCAGACAATTATCACAACAACCGTGAGAGCTAATTTGTGAAAAGCAGAGGGAGGGGGCTGATAAACAAATTAAGATTGGGCCAAAGAAAAGAGAGATGAAGGGGGACTGAGATAAGATATGTACTTTTTGAATAACAGGAATTAAAGACAACGTAGAATGAACGTAGAATGAAACCAGACTGTGTGTGTTTGAAGATCAAAATTTTTTGTGTTTGATTTTCAGGTTCTCCAGCGGCCCATCCAGCGGTCCACAATGTGATATCCCGGTCCCATCTTAAGGAAGCTTCTTCACATCTGACACAAACATTCATCTGGACTTACATTTAAAAAAGATTACATTTTGGGGGTCAAAGGTCACCATCATCTCACAAAGGTGACATTTGACACAAAAGTTCACTTGGACTAAAGAATTTCAGGGTCAATAGTCAAGGTCACTGTTACTTCCCAAAACATGTTTTTGGTTGTAACTTATATTTGCACTATTAACTGTTACATACACTGAGTAATGACAAGTAGGAACCCAAAAGCACAACACCAGAGGCAGGCAAGTGGCAATAGGAAATTAGGCAAAAAAGAATCAAAAAGTCAAAAAATGGGGAGATCAAGCAGAACAAGGCAGACAAATCCAATGAGGGGCAGGCTAGAATCCAAAAACACAAGAGCAAGTGTATATTCACTGCAGAGCTAATGAGAGAATTGACTGCAGGTGAGGAGATGGGCAGGGAAAACTGGGTGAGGGGAATGAGTGGATGCTTGGCATCTGAGGGAGGCAGGATCTGAAATGACAGGAGAGTTAGTGATTATATATGGAAATAAATTCAAAAGAAGGAATGCCAGTAGTGTAACTATGTTAAAGTAACTTTATAAATTTCTAATAGGATAAAATGAAGTGATATCATTTTATATCTAAATAGTCCTGATCCCTGGGCCTGAAGCCTTTCTGAGTAGAGTTTGTATGTTCTTCCTGTGTCTGTGGTTTCTCCAGGTTGCTGCTTCCTCCCACAGTCCAAGGACATATACGCACTAGGTTGACTGGTGACTCTAAATTGCCTGTAGGTGTGAATGTGAGCAGGTTGTTCACCTGTCCAGGGTGTACCCCACCCTCAGTCTATGTCAGATGGGATTGGCTCCACCCCCACGACTCTGCATGGATAAGCAGTATAGATAATGGATGGACAGATGGCTGGATAGTCAAGGGTCAGCTTTGAAGTGACATTACAAAAAAAACACATCTGGCCATTATTCAGTGCTGTAACTGAGGACTGTATTTCCTGAAACACAGCTGATTGGTGGTGACACAAGGTGTTTTGTTTTTTTATCAAAAGACATTACAATGATAAAGGAGTCACTCAAGGAGATGAAACCACAGAGAATTATTCTTAAGTCTGCTGTGAATGTTAACTTAAACTCTTTAGGCACCAGTTGTAACTTTAAACGAAGCATTCACTACATCAACTTCTAAAAGATGATAAAAATGTTAATATGGTGGTTTCAGCTGCCCCCCGAGTGGCCAAAGTAATCAGTTATTGCACATGAGGCATAACGATTAAAAAAAAAAAAAAAAAAAAAAAAGAAGATTAATCAGCTCTGGAAGTGAATGTCATTGGAAAAAAGAGAAGATCTTTTACTACTGTGACACAATTCACCTGACAGAGGAGAGTGAGAAAATGACTTGACCTGCATGGATGCTTTTTGGGGCAGATGGAGCTGAGGGTGAAAACGATGATGTCACTGCAGCAACCCAAGCTCTGGCCCAGCTTTCATTTGTGGGAGCACTTGGTGAGATCTTGAGTTTTGGTTACCACAGGACAAATAGCAGGCAAACAAACTTGATGGGGACCGCAGTGACGCTGTCAGAGGACGACTCTGTCCTGTAAGGATCTCACCATGTCTCCCGCCTGCTGCTTCACTGAAAACGAGTGAGGGAGGAGACATGTGTCAATGGTGAAGTGAGATGAAAAAGAATTAGTGTTAAATAGTGACCACATACTCAACACATTAATGTTCTGTACAGCTGCTGCTGTTACATGCCCATGAGATCAGAGAGGCTGGACACAGGTCAACAAACACCACTGTTAGTGCGTGACAACATTGAATGGCACCTTTTCAGGAACTAAGAAAAACAAAGTAGCCCTGTTTTCAACCCACCAACCACACATCTTTCCACTTCTTAAATTAGTTTTGAGATGGTTTCAGTGACCTTTAAAGCTTTTATCCAAATGCTGCACTTTCAGTTGGAATAAGAAAACATAAACATGAACCCACAAAGTTTTCATGTCAGTGTGATATAGGCATCTGTGTGGTCCTACTATAATAATGGCAGAGGTTAGTGGCAGCTCAGAGGCTTCTGCCTTTATTGTTGTCAACAGACCCATCGCAACACTGGAGATGAAATACAGGATAAAACAATCACAGTATTTCACGCATACTAATAACCAACTGAGGTGAAATACCAAAGCCAAATCCTGTAGTTGTTACATTTTCTATATAATGCAAAAAAATATTACATAAACATGTCTTATTGATTTTAAAAAGCATTTTCTGAGTAGAAATCAACTGTTTCTCTACTGGCAAACAATAATTTATGATTTGACTTAGGTGTAAGTTCACATAATGTTTTCATACAGTCCGATAAACCTGTAAAACACAATCTGTGCATGAGGAAATTATTCATAGAAAACACTGAACTATTTATAATCAACTGAATTTAACGCTTTTATGCAGGAGCTCTATTTAGACATGTTAACACAACAACTGAGGTCCTGCAGTTCTGCGGTGTTTGGGTGATTTAGAGGTTGTTGGGTTGAGATTAGATTCTGAGTGTGAGATTAGCGAAGTGGTGGGCAGAGAGAGGGAGAGCAGATCGACCTGGTTCTACAGCAGAGGTGAGACACAAGGCGGCAGATCTCATTTACATGCTTATCACAACTGCTGCGGTATAGATTACCTGTCAGAGAGGGAGCTCTGTGTGTGTGTGTGTGTGTGAGAGAGAGAAAGAGAGAGAGAGAGAGGGGGGGGGGGGGGGGGGGGGGGGGGGGAGCTTTGTGTACACCTTATCTGGTACCGTCATGTCTTCTCTATTGCATGGCTGCACTCAGGTTACAGTGTCTGTAACCACCCAACACATACACACACATACACTGCAGGACAGACAACAATGTTGATGATGCAGGCTGGAACCAAAAGCTTGGCAGGTGACTTCATCACAGGTGGCATCAGGCATGAATTGGCACCAGAGGGTGTTTGAATGCTCAGGGTGTTGTTGTGTCTGAGATAGTTACACTGACAAGTGACTGACCCTTTGGTCTGCACTCGTTCCTCTGCTGCAGGAGTTTATGTAACTGAGGAAAATCAGAATCAAATCAGCTCATGAAAAAGGGAATTCAAATGAAGGTTATAAGAGATTATGTTTTAATTTATTTCAACACAATAGCTGTATCTGTACACTGAGACAATTTTATAGGTTGCTGTCATCAGTCCTCTTGTTCTTACTGGACATTATAACATCCTCCCTGAAGCAAATTGGATATGAGGTGACTGGCAGTCTGCATTTGACAAATGAAGAGAAAAACAGTGCTTTGTAAAAGAAGATATCACAAATGTGATCACGCGGTCCCATCATCACATACAGGTACATGTATAGGATGGATTTTTAAATTAAATTCATGGAAGAGTCTTTTGACAGACTCATGACAGCTATTTGTTTTAAAGTAATCCATATCATTCATAAAAATCAGCAACTGCAACAATATAACAAAAGCGCCCTAACAGGATCTGTGGTGGCGACAGTCTTGACTCTCATTAGCAGTCATTATCTAGCCTCTACTGACCACATGTCACACAAAGTCTGTTTGTTTGTCTCAAACCTGGCGGAGGATGTTCGCCCGGACATGTACCAGAGAGGGGACCCCGCCCCCCCATACACCCCTCACCCCCCTCCCGCCCAAACAAGGGGGTGTGTACCAATCTGCTGCTGGAGGAGGTGGAGGGGGCATTGAGACAAGGTGCCATTTCCAGCCGATTAAACAGCCTCCGACCCTGCAGCTCGCCTGTGACGCCCCTGTCTCATGCCCTGCAGCTGAGGGGTCTGCCCAAAACACAATGCTGCTGGGGTCAGGGGTTGAGACAGCGGGGGTGTCTCAAGTCATTTTGGATGCTAATGCTATGCAGGGTTTTCAGACTACGGGGTGTAAAAGTTTGAACAATCAGGCTGCTGTTGAGACGTGCAGTTTACCACAGGTTTCTCTCATGAAAAATCTTTGTGATATTCCTGCGTTCCTCTGAGAGTGTATAATTTTCCATATTTGAGTTAAGGTTATCTCCAAAATGCCATCAAAAAGGATTTTCATTGAAACGTAAGTGCAGAGAGTCAGAATGCATTTTAAAGAAACTACCAGAAGGAAACTAATGAACACCACAGACCTGTCTGGTCTTTTCTGTAGATCTTCATTGATAGTTATTTTAAATCAAGCCATAGTTTGATAAAATGACATTCAGGGGAAAAAAACACCCTATAAGACATTTTGTACTGGAGCAATATGTATTTGCTAATCTCTGTAAAGAAACATGCAAATGAGCTCAGACAGTGTTTCCCTATGGCTTTATGTAATATTCAGAAGTAGTCCTCTAAAAATTGCTTTATTTTTTTCTTAAAGGAGACAAATTCTCCATAGTTTCCAGGTGTCTAAAAGACATGTCTATGACATGCTTCGGTCAAATTACCCCAAGGATCAAACATCTCACCACTTTTTTCATTCACTCAAAACAGCCCTGTTCAGAACGGTCTGTTTCAGTGCTCCATCCCTTTAAATGCAAATGAACCACTGCTAGCCGCCTCACCTCTTCTACTGGTACCAGGTAGGGGTGGTATTATGCAAATTTGAAAACTAATGACATCATTATTGGACGACAGAGGGAACAGCTCGAAAAACCACATGGATTTCAACCTGTGGAGCAAATTACAGATCTGTTTGTCAATTCTCACATTTTAGGGCCAGAAGGCAAGACAAACACCCAGATATATGTTAAAGAGCCTTCAAAAAGTGATATTTCCATAATATGTCCCCTTTAAAATTAATACAGACACACAGTAAGTGTAAATGTATTCACTATGCATTTCTTTCTTCATGCACATCCAATTAGTCTGTGTCTGGATTATTTGACAAACAATTACTTCAGACATTTAGCAATTGAACAAATCACACAATATGATCGTTTCTTTAAGACACAACAGGTACATCACTGCCCTTCACAACCACCATTTGACCTGCAGTCAATGTCAATGTAGTAGTCAATGCAGTTCACATGGACTAAAATCATGGTCAAGTGTAATTACTGTTGCTGTTTTTACTGCCTCTCTGACACCATTACCATTCACTGATATGTTTTTCAACTCTGCAGGTTGTGCAGCTGATTTCTCCCCCACTTTTCTTATGAAAAACTTCATGTAGCCACTAATCCTTAAAAGAAAACAAATAATCCACTGGTCTGAATTTTAAAAGGAGCAGAAATAGTTGTTGCAGACACCAGCAAGGCTCCTTGATCTTAACTTGAGCAGACTCTCTCCTCCCGGCGCTGCAGTGCCAGACATTATTGCATTCGCAACAAAGAGAGCTTTATTCATGAATCATATGCAGAACTAAATGACAAGTGTCAGCAGTGATCGTAGGCACCAGTGGTTTTGACATTCTTCTTGCACTTTCGATGCACGTGTCATAAACAGTGTCACTAAATGTCGACTCAGCTTCACTCCACACAGGATTTCATTGTGTCGGTTTACAGCTGCTGCAGATGTGTCAAGCTGAGAAGGAAACTGGAGGAAGGCCAGCTGGGGGGCGGGGGCGGGTGTGTGTGTGTGTGTGTTTGTGTGTGTGTGTGTGGGGGGGGGGGGGGTTGTGTGTAGATGATGGGTTTGTTTTGTTGATTCCTGGTGTGTTTGAGGAAATGTGTTGTGACTTGAGATGTGGGACAGAGGAGGGGAAATACAGGATATGAGGGACATTAAGGTGGAGTTGATGACACCAAAGTTTGGTGGACTGAGATGATAAACACAGACAAGCAAGAAGACAAGACTAGCTAGAAGCCCAGGTTATTATTTTTTTTTATCCTCCTGAAGATAATCTCAGATTTGATTACAATAAACAAACAGAGAAGGAAAAAGAAAGAAAGAAAGAAGGGTGGGGGGGGGGGGGGGGGGGGGGGGGGGTTGATACAGCAGCATCCTGTTGGGGAGCATGTCAGCACTTGTTGTGGCGGAGGCGAGCAAGGTGAAGGAAGTCAAGCTGGTCAGACAACACTCAGATGATCGAGCCTTCAAAATAAAAGTATTTACTGGAGACAAAAAGACGCGCATCACTGAGGAGAACAGAATTAAACTGACACACTAAAACACACTGCGCATTGGTACGTGGTAAATAAATTATAATATGGATTATGATGAGTTAATGTAACTTAATGCACATATAAAGCAGGACCAAGGATGTAGTTTTTGATTGTGATGTTTGGCTTTGAACATTATGAGGTGCAAATGTTTTGTTTCAGTGTGAGATATATGCACATCAGTACGTGTTTTCTCATGTGAAACTGATCACATGAACATGAGGCCACATTTATGCATCAATGTGTATGTCTGTTTTTAGTTGTTTTAGAGCTGTGGAGATGTTTGGATCAGTCCATGGAAAATTTGTGTTTTTTTAATTGAGCTTTGTCACTTTTAAAGGATATCTTTTATATATATAAAACACTGTCTCGTCTCTCAAACGAAAAATATTTTAACAACAGGCTACCTGACAATTGCGAAAGACATTTTTCTCATTTTTTCTCCTCTCCAGCACCCTGGAATAGACTTTCCCCGGGAGGCTGAGGAGTGTGATCCCCCGATAGTTGGAAACACATCCTCCGGTCCCCCTTTTAAAAAGAGGGACCACCACTCCTCAGCCTCCCGGGGAAAGTCTATTCCAGGGTGCTGGAGAGGAGAATTCGACCGATAGTCGAACCTCGGATTCAGGAGGAACAATGCGGTTTCGTCTGGTCGTGGAACACTGGACCAGCTCTATACCTCCACAGGGTGCTCGAGGGTTCGTGGGAGTTTGCCCAACCAGTCCACATGTGCTTTGTGGACTTGGAGAAGGCATTCGACCGTGTCCCCGTGGCATTCTGTGGGAGGTGCTCCGAGAATATGGGGTCGGAGGCCCTCTGCTGAGGGCTGTAAGGTCTCTGTACGACGGAGCAGGAGCTTGGTTCGCATTGCCGGCAGTAAGTCGGACTTGTTCCCAGTGCATGTTGGCCTCCGACAGGCTGCCCTTTGTCACCGGTTCTGTTCATTATTTTTTGGACAGAATTTCTAGGCGCAGCCAGGGTCCGGAGGGGGTCCGGTTCGGGAGTCACCGGATTTCATCTCTGCTTTTCGCAGATGATGTTGTCTTGTTGGCTCCCTCGAGCCAGGACCTTCAGCATGCGCTGGGGCGGTTCGCAGCTGAGTGTGAAGCAGCTGGGATGAGAATCAGCACCTCCAAGTCTGAGGCCATGGTTCTCGACCGGAAAAAGGTGGTTTGCTCTCTCAGGTCGGAGGAGAGTCCTGCCTCAAGTGGAGGAGTTTAAGTATCTCGGGGTCCGGTTCACGAGTGGGGGAAGGATGGAGCGTGAGATCGACAGGCGGATCGGTGCAGCGGCCGCAGTAATGGGTCGTTGTATCGGTCCGTAGTGGTGAAGAGAGAGCTGAGCCGAAAGGCAAAGCTCTCGATTTACGGTCGATCTACGTTCCTACCCTCACCTATGGTCATGAACTCTGGGTCATGACCGAAAGAACGAGATCCCGGATACAAGCGGCCGAAATGAGTTTCCTCCGCAGGGTGGCGGGGCGCTCCCTTAGAGATAGGGTGAGAAGCTCTGTCACCCGGGAGGAGCTCGGAGTAGAGCCGCTGCTCCTCCACATCGAGAGGAGCCAGTTGAGGTGGCTCGGGCATCTGTACCGGATGCCCCCTGGGCGCCTCCCTCGGGAGGTGTTCCGGGCATGTCCCACCGGAGGGAGGCCCCGGGGAAGACCCAGACACGCTGGAGTGACTATGTCACCCGGCTGGCCTGGGAACGCCTGGGGTCCCTCGGAAGAGCTGGAGGAAGTGTCTGGGGAGAGGGAAGTCTGGGGGTCCCTGCTCAGGCTGCTGCCCCGCGACCCGGCCCCGGATAAGCGGAAGAAGATGGATGGATGGATGGATTTTTCTCATTTCTCATTTTTCAGTAATGACACAGTCCGTAGTGGTTTTATTCTGAAACTCGCACCGGAAGTTGACTCCAGTCCTCCGTCTTAACAGAGCTTCTGTAAAAGCAGTGAGGAGCTCTGCCCAGCTCAGACCTGAGAGCACGATCAGCTGAAGCACGATCATCCCGCAGCGGTATCCTCGACCCGTCGTCGGCTGCGCGTCGTTGTGTGTGGTTTTTGATGGGTTGATCTGAGAGGGACACTGACAACAAGAACCGAGACAATCCGAACCGGGACACTTGAATATGGAGTGACACATCTCCTCCGGACTGGACGTGAACACCTCGTGCTCCTTCACCTGTCGCATCTGCAGCTGCTTGTTTTCGGCACGTTTGACTCTCTGATGTCCAGCTGTCACCGGCGCTCTGACCTGCACACGGCCTCACCACGGATCGTCACATAGACCCAGTAAGTGCTGCTCTGCGCCGGACGGGTGGCTGCAGCTGCTGCTGCTGCTGCTGCTGCTGCTCCTCACTGTGGCAGGCAGCGCACTGTTGCATCATCTGTCCAGCTGTGAGGACAAGTTGCGCCGTCAACTTTGGCTACATTAACACCGCCTTACCTGTTTGTAACATGTATTTACCTGCTTGTTTAATATAATTTCCTCAGATTAACTTTAAATAACTCTCTAAAACACAGTCAGAGTGTTGCACACGGCTCCTCCGCCGCCAGAGGTTTCCTCCTCTGGTCAGCTAGCTGTTTATTTTTCTCTTTGACAAGTCTCGACACACACACACACACACACACACACTATAGTTAATGTTTGTCAGGTTGGGAAAAGTTCCGTCACGATACACGACTGATGAACTGAAACTCTTGGTAACGGGACAGGCGGGGACGTGCTAGTGTGCGTGTGTGTCTGCGGAGTTTGCAACATTTCGTTGGGTTAAACTTCAGGGTTTCTGCTGGTTCTCCTCCTCCGGTGCCCGGAGGTCATGTGGAAAGTGGTGTTCGTCGACATGTTTGTGGCACCACAACGTTTTGACGGCGGGCTCGTACGTACCGTTTTCTGCTTGATAACGACCGGCCGTCGGTGCTTTCCGTCTTATCATGGTTGACTGAGAGGCTCGCGTGACTCGCCTCTTCTGCTCTTCTAAGCTTGTATGTTTGAGCGCGTGCACAAGTGCGTGCACGCTTCCTCGTGCTCGGGTGGCACGGATTTGTTTACAAACACGAGTCTCGTGGTGGTGGTGGTGGTGGTGGTGGTGGTGAGTCGGGCCCGCCGCTGCCCCCTGGCGGTCAGCGGGAGGATGTGGGTTGGTAGGTCAAACAGTCGAAGTGCAGCGGGAGGAGAAGCGACAGCGGGCTAAAATTAGACCCGGAGCGTGTACGGTGAAATGTACAGGCTCTTTACACACGAGTTCCTTGTTAGGAATTTGAACCTGTTGCTGAGTAAACATGCTCTTTTCTTTCCAGTGTATTGTACGTTTAGAACTATGATAATAAAAGTAATTGTTATTCCATAGTTTTTGCATTTAGTGTCAATCTGAGTTGAAATTCGTGTAAATATCTACAGTAATGTTTTTGATTAATCGGTTAGTCTATGAAACACCAAATAATTGCCAATACGTTTTACTGAGCTGAAGGGAACATCTTCAGCTTTCCTGATTTTTGACCAAAAACCTCAAACAGAAAAGTAACCAATCATCTTCATGTACTCTGTCAACTGACTGCTTGTCCACTCATTTCAACTCTGTACATAACACTTGGGTATAAAGCATGTTTTGATGCAGCTCTCTGTCTGTGGGTGTGGATATACTAGAAATATATGTATATACTTGAATGTTTTCTGTGTGTGATTTAGGCAACTACTGAGATGGCCCGTGCAGAGACCATCGAGAACGTGAGGGAAAGTGGGGGAGGAGGAAATGGCCCTCTTCCTCCCCACAACACCTGCCGCATGGAGCTGCCTCGGCCCTTCCACACTTGGCCCGGCCTGCTCACCACTACCACCGTCACCACTGGCTCTGGAACTGGCTCCAGTGCCATACACCTCCACCCTCACCACCACCATCTGCACTCTTTGCAACCACTCTACCTGCCATATCCGCTGCCTGATGAGACCCAGACACACCAGCAATTACCTGCGTTATTGCCATCACCAACACCTCCTTCTTCGCCACTCTGCCGCCGGAGGGAAGAGAGGGGTGGAGGCGCACTAACCCCCAGTGCCTTCTCAAGAGCGGAGTCGGGTAAGATAGTGGAATTCAATTATAATTAGCATAAAACAGTGCTGACTGGGTTACAATTCTTACCCCACAGGTGGGACTGAGGGACAATGATGGCTCACAATACACTACTTCACATGGGCAGCTCCAATTTATGTTGTGCAAAGATTCAAAGGAGTTTATTTGGACACATATAAAAGTGGAATAACAAAACTACTTTCTGTGTCTGTGTGAAATCAGACAATGGACAGATAGATGAAATCACACATTAATAGTGTTTGCTAGTGAGCTGAAGCCTCGTGTCATTAAAACCAAATTGGTGGATTCACCTTGTGCTTTCACAGACAGAGACAGGGAGCAATGTAACATCAGCATCTGTAAGGTCTGTATCTGAGCATTTCAGTAATCATTTAGCCTGCCAGAGCGAGCACCAACAGAGATTTATGGCCAGTGCTTTCAGGCTCCCCTCTGCAGGAGCACACTGCACAGATGGTGACTGGTGTGAACGTTAGATATGACTCAGCACTGTTTCAGACCTCCACCCTTTAGTAAACATCAAGTTTAGGAGGAGAGTATTTGTTGTTGTGTGTGTGTGTGTGTGTGTGTACTGTCTGCAGCCATGGCTGTATCTCCATGACAGGAGACTGTTTGGGCAGTGTTGATGGGCGACAGGTGGAGGGGGAGTACAGTGAGTGGGGATGTGTTACAGCTGTCACAGGGATAAACATGTGAGTCTTTTGTAGATTGGCCTTGTAACTAACAGGCTGGTGTGTCGTGAAGCTACACAGAGCTCAGACAGGAAAACTAATCAATCCGGTTTATTTGGTCAGACAAAGTATGATATGTGTCTGTCTTGACTTAATGAGGTGATTGGAGCGAGGTTGCATTGGCAGTGATGGACAAACATACTGCTTTCATTTGGCTCGAATTAGGCATTAATAGAAAGGCAGAGAGCTCTTTCATATTCATGGACCTTGGACCTGTTTATCAGATGTTCATTGTGAAAAATATTATTAACTTGGCTGCCACTCTCTGCTGTTGTTTTTAGTAATTACATCTGACTGCTGGCACTCTGGATGGGGCCATAAAACATCTGTGAACTGCTGTTTACGACTGGGCTTGGCTCTTGTGCTTTTCTGTGTTTAGTTTTGAGCGCAGTGAGGAGGGATGAAACAGGTAGAGTAAATCTAAACCTTTTTTGGTCAAAGGTGTTAAAAGGGAAAGTCAGGAGGCAGCAGTAGCCCAGCAGGTTACAGGAAAAGCAAGTTTACATTTGGCATCAAGCCGCCGTGTTGTGACAGATTTGTAGTAATGTAAACAGATGAGCCCTCCCCCTTTCCTCCTTCTCCTCCTCCTCCTCCTCCTCCTCCACTCTCAGCTGTAAGTCAGCTGTTCATCTGAGGCATGTTCAGACTTGTCCTCTGTGCACTGGCTGCATGAAAGAAACAATCTGCAGCACTTCCTCCTCCTCCTCTAAACAGCCCAGCCAGGCAGCAAGAAGTCAAGTCAAGTCAAATGTCATTTATTTAGCCCACTATCACAAACATTTCCTCAAGGGGCTGAATGATAATCAAGCTTAAACCAAGGAGAAGCAACAGAGAAGGGATCCCTCTACCAGGATGGACAGACATGCAGTAGATGCTGTGTGCACAGAAACACAGTAGATTCACAGCATGGACAATCAGGATGACACCATGGTAGATGATAGACATTCATGAAGAATATGGTCTAAGAGGACGTCAAGCAACTTCCAGGTGCTGCCAGCAGATAGGACCAGAGTCACACGACCTCTCCACCATGAGGACCAAGGCAGTCGGTCAGTCAGTCTGTCAGTTATCACTAGCAGCAGCTGATGCCATTCAGTCAGGCTGCAGCTTTCTCAGGGAGCTCATTTGTAAGCCATTGATTCAGCCACATAGTTAAGTTTGTTAGTCAAACAGTCAGATAAGTGAGTTGATCAGCTTATCAGTCAGTCAAACTAAACACACAGTCAACAGTCAGTCAGTCAGCGAGGCAGTTTGTTGTCCACTGAGTTAATTAATCTGTTAGTCTGCTGCTTACTCAGTGGGTCAGGTAATAAACAGAATAAATCAAAGATTATATGTGTTAGATGGTTGTCTATTAGGCCGCATGTTTCTGTAATCATTCAGTCGTTGATTTGAGTCTTTGTTAGTTAATTGCTTCATCCATCAGTCAGTCGATTATTTGTGTTGGTAAATGTAAGCAGGAGTTATCCAGCTCACCATTAAGCTTCCACCCTCTCCTGTTTAGTTTATCTGATTTAGTCTGTTTTGATTTTTAATGCTGCCCCGCCTGCCCGACAACCAAGCCACCCCGTGGTCTCTCCTGGCTCCGGTATTTGACTGGTCAGGGGGTCTCTCAGTTACCTTGTCAGCGTGTCAGCCTGTCACAGGCAGGTTCGCAACCCTACTCCGCCCCCTTTCCCCTGGTTCATCCTATCACAGCTCGGTCCCCCGCTCTGTCAGCCAATCGCACCGAGACGTCTCCAGAAGTGCTGCCTTAGAGTTACCTTGGCAACAAGCCAGGGTTTCCTGTTTGTTTGTTTTTTTCCTGCAGCTCTCTCTTTTCTGTCTCTCTCTTTCTGTCTCTCTGTCTCCGTCTAGTCAGGTGCATCTTTAAAGGATCAGTTGTAATCCTCCTAGCAAAGCAAATGCCGTGGTTGCCAGGGGTGCCTGTTTCTGTGTCAACTAGAGTTGTGGTTGCCATAGGCGACCATCTCCTTGCAGGAAGCAGGGGTTGCCTCACAGAAAAGCTGTGATTGGACAGTAACAAAACAAACTAGGGACCCAAAGGTGTGTAGAAGAACAGGGTCCTCACCTGAAAGAGAACTGGTATCAAACCTGCACAGTGAAAATTACATTGAAATATAATTATTAGGATCAATAATCACCTCTTGTCTTGAGTGAATGGAACAATATTAAATGAAATCGTAATAGATTAAATATGCTTTTGTAGTATTCATAGTATCCACTTTAATCATGAAATAGAATACAATTGATTGAAGAAACAAAATTGAGACAAATGAACAAACATAAATAAATAAGATTAGTCACAGGCTTTTATAAAATCATACCATCTAGTAAGTGTAGCCCTGTTTGTCACACTGAAGTGGCCAGACAGAAGGTACAGGTATCTGTCTGTTAGAAAACACACACACACGCACACACAAACACACGCACACACAAACACACACACACACACACACACACACACACACACACAACAAACAAGAACATGTGCCCACATACAGTACTTCTCCATACCAGACTTATTAAGCAGATTAAGAGATTACTCTCCCAAGTTCCATGAAGAGGAAAATAAGTCACCGTCACCCCATCAACCTCCTTAGGAGATGGATGTGTGTTTGTGTTTGTGTGAGTGAGGACAGAGACCTAAACAACAAATGGGAGCCACATTTACTATATATTAATGTCAAGACTGAAATTTCAACGCACAAGCATTTTGCACATAAAAAAGTCATACCCCCCATATTAGACAAGCAAGCATGTGTGTACTTTACATGTAGAAGCCAGATATTTTAACCATTATGGTTATCTACCCCTACATCAGCATCATGTTCTTGTGTGTTTTTGGGTGTATGCTGGTGTGTTTGCTCACTAATTAAATCTTTGCTGCTTGGCAGCCTGGTCTGTGTGTCACTCTGCATGCACAGACCCCCTGACTTGAAATGTCTACATTAGTTTGCAAGGAGGCCATTAATGTTCACTGCCTGTTCAGAATCAATTAAGCATAACCAGAGGCTGTGTGTACCCAATAATGGCCTCTGTGTCTTCAGACTTGAACATTTGTTCACAAGAGATAGTCAGAGCCAGTGCCATAGGGAGGTAAAAATTAAACGATGACGGCCGCAAAATATACTGTGTGTATTTCTTTGTTTAGTGTCTGTTCTGAATTTATGTGACTTTTTCTGCTGCAGACTCAGACAGAGAGGAGCGCCGGGAGGCCTCCAGCCGGCAGGGGCCTCTGCCTGACCTGCTGCCCCAAAACGAGCACCCATCCAGGGCTTCACTGCACCACAGATCTCCCAGGAGAGAGGCAGTACTGGAGCTGGCCGGCCAGCTGAGGACCATTGGAGATGAATATAACGCCAGAGTCCTCAACAGAGCGGTAAGATGACCGTTGATTGACTTTATTCATGTTTTCCTCCTGCTTTTGATAATTAGCTGTCTCTGTTTCCTCTCGGGCAAACAAACAGATTAGGAAAATGAGTTTACGTTTAAATGGTCATGATGGGACTTTATGAGCTGCATGTCCATCATGATGTATTCAGTTTCATTTATCCTGGTTTGAAATAGACACACAGTGACAGAGGAACTGCGCTGCAGGCTACAGTGTAGACTCAGTGGCCTCCATTTGCGGAACCAAAAACCAGACTTAAAAATTACACAAGTCGTCCACAAGCTGATCAAAACTAAAAACTGCTGAAGGAACAAACCTGAATCAAACACCTGAATGTACAATTTCAGTGCAGTGAGTGCACAAATTGCTTTTTAGTGCATGTGTGTGGTGTTTACTGTGTCCTTGAACACATCACAGACACGTGTGGGTGAGCGTGTGTGTGTGTGAGGCAGTAGTTAGGACAGATCGATACTTGCATGTGTGAGAGTGAATCAATGTCTGTGCTGTGAGCCACTTATCCTCTTCCTTACTTCATCTATTCAATCTGACTCTTTCCTTCCTCTTTGTTTTCTCTCTCTTTCCTGTACAGTCTGAACTGAACTCAACAGACTTGTTCCACTCTTTCTTCCTACCCTGTCTCTCTGATTTCACTTTCTATCCGTCTTCTTTTTTTTACACACTCTTTCTGTCTTCATTACTCTTGCTGCACTGTCTTTATCATCAGGTAGATTGGTTTAGTAACTTTGTTAGTATAGTCATCTCATTTTCTTCATCAATCGACACACACATTATTTCAGTGACAGGATCCCTTTGGTTTTAAAACATAGATGAAATGACAGCATGTTTCTCCACTGCTGTCTTTCTTCTTTTATTGTCAGTTCTTTATCCCTGCCCTCCCTCTCTTCTGTGCTCTGGATCGCGTGAGGACTTGGCAGCAACCCCCCCTCCCCTCCCTCACACACACACACACACACACACATCCCCACTGCTCTCTCTCCCTCGTCGTTCTGCCTTATGCACATAAACAAAGATGACGTCACCTAGGCCTATGCTTGGCTCTCACTCTGACATGGACAGAGCATACACGCACGCACACACACACACACACTTCATGAGGGTGTAACAACCCCTTTGCAAACATGTGTAGCAGGTTTCTGCGGTTGCTGCCTTCACTGAACTGTCTCCTGCCCTGTCTGTTCTGTGTGTCTGTGCGTGTGTCTGTGCCAAAGACAGACAGATACTTTATTCTCAAGGGGAAATTGGGGAAATTGTGCATGTGTGTGTTGTTTACAAGCTGGTCGGGCCAAGAACACAGTCAGACACTTTTCCTAAATCAACAGTTTGAAACAAAAGGAATGAGGGAAGGAGGGATGGAGATTGTACAGAGAGGAAATAGGGAGGGAGGGAGGGAGGGAGGGTTAACCGCAGGCACGTGAGGTTCAGGCAGTTCACAGTAGCATCCCTAACACAGACACAGTTGTTTATCTTCTTGTTGAGTGTTGAGGTGTAGTCTCTCTCTCTCTTTCTCTCCACTGCATCTGTCTACTCACTTCTCTTGCTCAGAATGACATCACTTTACTTTTTTTAATGCCGACTTTTCTCTTTGTCAGATACTGAATAATCAGCTTCAAGAGTTGCTTCTTTCCACCAAGGTGGTTTTTTAGTTTTCAGATGATGGTTGTTTAACATTTGGTGCGTTTGATGTGTTCAGAAAAGCTGCAGCAGCTCAGACACCTCAACTCTTAAAGAGGAACTATGCAGGATTTCCACCTCAACTTTGCTACGTTTTTATCTTAATTAAACAGCTTCAGAGTGGTTGTGATGGTTACATACATAACTTGTAACTTGTTACAAGGAGAATGGAGGCTCTCTGTCTTCCACGTAGCATCTCTTGACAGAAAACCAACCTTGCAAGATCAGTGACTCCAACCCAGTGTCCCAGCTCTCGTCTCAGCAGCACCGTGACACAAATGTGCCCCGTAACCTGTAATCTTTTACTCATGACAGAGAAGACTACACATGGGTTGCTTTCTAGCTGGCTTTGTTGAAAACAAATGCACAAGGCTGGGAGGAGGGTTAGCAAAACAGTGGAAAAGCGACCAGACTTACATAGTTCCCCTTTAAATTATCCTTTTTAAAGGCTCCATCATTTGTGTGGAAGTTCAAAGTTCAAGAGTTCAAGTCCATCTCAGTACTTTTGGAAACTGGATTACTGACTGTCTGCCTTACCTGCTGCTGCACGTGTCAATGTGGATGAGGTTGGGTGATAAAGTCTGTCATGTCTGTAAAGGTCAGATATTGAAGTCAGTTCTTTCTCTCTCTCTCAGCAGGCTGCCCGCTACTGGCAGGACTGGAGAGACGCCTGCCGAGGACTCCTCAACTTCGTCACCCAGACTCTCAGCACTCTCTACAGGCTCACATAGTTGGCCATCTCACCTCCGTGGCACCTATTTTTACATTCAGGACTTTTGTGGCTCCGGCTGGAGGACTGTTGCCTGAAATCAAGAAAGAGTTTGGGAGAATGATCTGAAGGTGTTGTCGCTGTCTACCTGTGGGATGGATCAGGGTGCTACCTGTGGAAACTGGACCCTGCCAGTCTGTCTGCATGACAGTCTGTCCGTCAGTCAGTCTGCTGGTACAGACTGTAGCTGATGGACTCACCGTCACTATCCTACCTGTATATTTTGTAAAATGGATTTGCTTTCACTGTCTCTTGTCAACGTCTCGGGGCTCAGCTGTTTATGTAGCAGGCATGTGTGTGAGTCAGTGAGTGTATGTGTGCACATGGCTTACTTGGGTCAAACAATGTACACTGTGATATTATCACGACAAAGCCTCTCACAATGGGCTTTTTAATACCACACAGGACTCGACCGGTGGTGTTTAAAGAATCATTTCTCATAATAACTTACTTGTTATCATAATTAATGATAAAAAATTGTTCTGCTGTGGAAAGTCCACCCCCCAATTGGTTAAAGCTGATAATTAGAGGCATAATTTGACCCTTGTATGTGTGCATATGTGTGCATATCACTGTTTTTGTCTTTATTTTGCATCATATGCCCTTGTTTTAAAGAAACTGTGAAACTGGATGCTGCAGGTGCATCGCAGGGAAAAGTCGGGTGTGACTCCATCAGGAGCCGAGCACAGAGTGAACCTCTCTCCCAATCTGAAACTGCTTCATTTCATCATATGATGTGCCTTTCTGCTCAGCTCTCTGCTGAGGCCCAATCTACAACACAAGGACAATCAGCTACACACACACACACACATACAACACACATGCAGGGAATTGCCACTGTACATACCTCCACTACACTCACACTGCCAGTGTTGGGAGCTGGCAGGGTTTCACTCACCTGTGTTGACAGTGTTTATAGTGACTTGACCGCATGTAAATATTCTTTTGAAAGGTGAAACTAAGTGATCGGAATATGATCTGATGAAAAGTACTTATCAAAGTGAGAGTTCACTGTGTTTGTTGGGAGATCTTTTTTGTATTCCTGAGCGGCCGTTGGCAGCAGTAGAGCAAGTCTGAATTTAAATCCAGTGGATTTGAGATGGTATTCCATGAGTTCAAGAAAAATATATGATTTGGATCTTTAGATTGTTGAAACTTATTTGGAGGATGTTTGTAAAATAACCCCTTCGGTTGTGATTATTTTCATTGTAGCTTGGGAAAACAATGTTAATTGCTCATATTAAGAGCATAATTTATTTTGGAAAGTAGCTTTTTTTTGTTGTTTGTTTTCATTTTTATGTTGTGTATTATTTATTGTTTTCTGACATTCCTGATCAAAACTATGAATTAAGCTGTAATTAAGTTGTAACTGTTAAAACAGAGATTGAATAAGATGATAGCTGTGATACACACACTGATCGTTAATACATCACTTTCACTTCAGTTTCAAATGATATCAAGTCTAAAGATTAATTTGAAGAAATAGCTCATTCATTTACATTTTCGGTACATGCTGTAACAGTTTGTGTATAACCAGCACTGCAGACTGACATGAACTGAAAGTGATGTATTGCCTTTCAACGTGTACCAGACGAGATGGAAGAGAACCAGAAGTCTCCCTTTAAAGCACAAAGAAGAAATCAGGCCTCGCTGACTGTTAGCAACACTGAAAGTTATTGTTCAGCAGCTTTACGTGACTGAACTTAAAGCCCATTTCAAAAGGTTCAACCAGGTATTTCTCATGTAAACTTTGGACATTGTCAGCACTACAGGTGCCACACATGCTCAGAGTTCACATTTATTTACTGTACTTTGGATTAAAGTGCCCAAATGACGGCGTATTTGACCTAGTACACTTCAAATGCCCAAAAACCTAAGGAGGAACTGACTGGAGGCTTTGGTGCACGTGTTTTGTCAGGTTTTGTTCTCGCCATATTCAGCAAACCACTCTCACTTGGCCTTAGCTGCAATGGGGTTTTTTTTTTTTCAATGTTTTTAACACAGGGCCATCTTGAAAGCCTTCATGTATAAACTCATGACGATACCACAGCCTGCAGATGTTCAGCTAATATGTGGCTAAGGGACATACAAAGGACAAACCGTGCTAGCACAGTAGACACATGTTTGTGTGTTCGTACCTGTAGATCAGTTTGCTAGCTGTGTTTTTAGCCATATTTGCTGTTATTGTCATCATCATAGTAATGTTCGATGAAATAAGCCGTTAGCTACTCCACACGCCATCTTATCCTGCAAGTACTGAAACATTCACCCTGCAGGTGATGGCCAGCCCGGCGCTCTGAGCACTTTGCAGTTGCTCTTCTCCTGGTTGCTTCTCTCGTGAGCGTGCACTTCCTGGTTCAGGGGCCCGCCTCCCTCCTACCAGCGGCGCTCAGTGTCAGTCACATGCAGTGTGTATTTGCTGTTTTTCAACTTTTTTCTATTGTAAACTTTCTACATGAATTTTTGTACTTTTTTCTTTTTTTATACAATAAAGATAAGGACAGCAATATTCATGTGTTTGGTGTTTCATGTCCTACAGTTTTTGACAGTATTGTCACATAATCCTGCTTCCTATAATATCTACAACCTTCAGGATTATTGTTTATAATCTAGACATCACATTCCGGCTCTTTTTCATTTAATATTTAACCATCTAATCTCACAGTTCATTTCTCAGTGTGAAGTATTGCTTAAAGAATTGGACATGTACAGTGAATCAGTTAGTGAGCCTGTGTGTAGTCAGGTGTCTTTAGCAACCCTGATTTGATCTGACCGTGTGATGATGCTGCTCTGATGGGACAGACAAGAGCAAGCAGCAGTTTATTGTAATGTGGTTGAGCAGATGTTTACAGATGTTGGTAGATCTGGGGGCAGGGCAGCAGCTGCCCCTGCCATGCGTGACAGTGGAAAGACAGACAGCAATGTGGTCACATCTGGAGAGGGCCGGGGATTAGCAGACAGGAGGTCAAGACCCTCGCTGCTCACACACCCACACAAAAGTTTACACTGATGGTCACCATGACAATCTGGTTCAGCACAAGCGTCAAAGTACCAAAAGTACCAAACATGTTTTGGTGCATTTCAAGAGGCCTTGAATAACCCTCACACTGCATAGTGGATACACTGTTATTACATCATTTATCCATGCTCTTGACATCAGGGGTGTTTGGGTCAGTCCACATTACGGGCAAATTTGTCTCACATAATGTTGTTCCCATGAGTGTAATACAGCAAGGCTGTGTCGAGGACCCGAGTCCCTGTTTTGTTTTATGTGTGTATGAAAACAAAGTGCGTTAAGGAATTAAAAAAAACACATGTGAAATGTTTCATTAACAACATTTATTGTCATTGAAATAACATGTGATACAGGAACTGATGTGTTTCAGTCATAGTTTGTGGTGATGGGGTTAAGTCTCTGATCTTGAGCACATTTAGCTGTGTAACTTTTACTATATTGCATACATTGCATTACCCGTCTCTGTGTCCCCTTCATCCTGTCATACATTCCCCCAGATCCTTAATAAGCATATGTCCAGAGCAGCAGACTTGACCGCTGTGGTCCTCTTCTTTCTGGTTTACACAGAGAAAAGCCACCTGAGCACTGAGCACATAACATTGATCTTAAAACCCCTACACTCATCACCTAGCACCTTGCAACTTGAATAAAAGATGTTTGCTTTTAACACACAAACACACACACACACACACACACACACTGGATATCCTCAGTTAAACTCCTGTGCAGAATGAACCAATCATCATCAAGACCAGAGAACACAATCGGGGATCGGATTGGCTGCCACAGGAGGCACTTGGTGTTTGCTGCTATGTGGAAGCTGAAACAGAGTGACCACACAACAGGGGCACTGTGTGTGTGTGTGTGCGTGTGTGTGTGTGTGAGGACAAGAGAACAAGAAAGAAAGAGAAGAGAAAAATGAGAGCAGAAAAAGAAAAGAGGAGGCAGATAAAGTGTAGTGGAGTCAGCATGTAGTGTTGAGTGCCTGTACAGTGGAGTTAATGTGTGTGTGTGTTAGCAGATAAGAGTTTAGGTTTAATTAAAGGGGCAGAATAAGCTCAAAGGGACGTTCCATAATTAATCTCTTTTCCTAATCCCAGGAAAAGAGCAGTGGTACTTTCACTCAGACCTCTGCTTAATTCTGTTGCTCTGCAGTCCTCAGTCAGATGCAAACACCACAACAACATAAAGCATGTTCTTATTTCATATGGAGTCGTAGGTGTGAACCAGCTTTGGTATACATGATGGTATAGACTGATTCATGGTACATACATTACATAACAACTTTTAGTTTCATTTCATAGACTCAGTGTTGGCCTCCCACCAAATGAGTGACACATGGTTGCTATATCAACACTCATGGTCAATGAAAACTTCCTTCAGGGCATTTGTAAGTTTTCTTCATCACCCACAGCAACAATAAGATCAGATCTATATCTGGGTCAGCTGATCTGACGCTGTTACTTATTTGTTGTGCAGTCTGTTTTCACTCTTTTGAGACATCATATCCTGTGTAAGTCCATCTGTGTGTGATCTCTATGTCCTCTGTTAGATCAGGTTTACAACATTTCCCTCCTCTGCTGTGCAGATGTCAAACAGCTGGATCTACCCCCTGATACCAACTGACTGGTGCTGTCTCCGGTATGTAGTCTGTATGTAGTGGTAGTCCTTGAGGACATCGAGTGTCTGATGGTCAAAATATCCTGCAGTTGAAAGACAGACAGACTGGAATTGTCTTATTGGACCCTGGTTATTTTATTTATTTCAACTGCCAGCAGCTAAAGTGATCTGTCTACTCTTGTTAAATCTTACATTAACACCTTGGTGTGGTGTTTTGACATGTTTTGACAAGTGATTTCTCTTGCTTAGAGAGGAGGGTCCTTCATTTCATCACACTTAGGCTATTGTGGTTCCTTCCTTGCCACTGTCAGACTCCTGACAGGTACACAGAAGACAGACCACATCAGTTCAACTCTGGCTTCTCTACAGTGTGTTTCAGGACTGACCTCAAGCTCCTGTGTTTGTTTTGCAGAGCATTAGCAGCTTCACTGCTCCTCATTCAGTTGATGCTACACAGCAGAGTGGATAGTGGACTTATAGTGGGTAAGCAGCATCAAAATGTATGTCATTTTTCTCTGAGACACATCTCTACAGTTCAGGTCCACAGGTCTGGCAGGTTCAACAGGTTCAACCACACACACCACTCCCAGGGTCACACATGAGACCATGATGCTGGTTTTCCCCGTCGTGCTGGTATTTCCTTATTTGTGAGGTCAGGAGAGAAAATGCATTTGTTGTTTGTCTTCGCATTTGAATACTTGCCCCCCACCCTTTCACTCTGTCATCCTGCAGCACACGGCACACTCACTGAGATAACACACAGCCATGTTTGGTTAGATGAGTCACATGCCGGGTGGAGAGAGGTTATTACCAAATACAGTCATACACTCTGCAAGACATCATGTGACTTATCTACCGTCTTTTCCCTTCATCAACCACACTGATCTGTTGTTTCAGAGCTGAGATTCTCCAAAGCACAAGTTTGATTTAATCACTTCAACTTCTCAAGATACTTTTTATTTGTGCAGTATTTCCTGGTGGAAATATTGCAAGTTTATATCAAATGGATAAAAATAAACACATTTTTCTTGTGTTTCTTTTTGTAAAGGATTTCTTTGTAATCCACCATGACATGTTTGCCATCTTTGGAGACTTTGAACCTGCACTACAAAATGAAATCAAGCTCTTGAGTTTGGATCCTGCTTATTTATACAAAATGAGTTTACAGTATAGTGATGTGCATGACACTAAGCTCTCAGGGAACAAAGAGGTGAATTAGCTCTTGTTCAGTGGAAGAAAATCTTATTTAATGACTTAAGTATAATAAAATTATGATTTGGTCTCATTTGTCCTCAATGATTTTTCTGAATACCACTGAATGCAGCATAATAATCTTGTGACTACAAAGGGGCAGATGTGACATTCACCCATATACAATATAACAATACTGGTGAGTTTGATAACATCAGAGGCTTGAGGCAGAATCATTTTACTAAACAATGTTTTATTAGCAAATGTAAAAAAATCTTGCAGTTTGCCCAAGAAAGTGTTTAACTGTGTGACAAAATGGGTCAAACGAGAAAATAACAAAGGAACAGGCTGATTTTATGACATAATGAGCAAGTACTGGTATAAATAATCTGACTGGACAAATTAAGGAGAAGACAGAAATTTTTTGGACTTGTATTTGTGTGTAAACAGATGTGACAGGTGTTTAGTTTGGTCCAAAGTAGTCGACCACGCCGTTGCCTTTACGACCATCGAAGAAGAAGAAGTTCCGGTGGGGAGCGTCCCTTTGGGAGAGAGCCTGAGGACACAGGGAGGAAGAAATACAACAATATAAAGTTAATATTGTTGTATTTTTTAACCTTGTCAACAGGGAATTCTTACTTCTGACAGATGACTGAGTGTATTAGCCAGTACGACCAGTTCTGATATCAGTTTATTTTTATTATTGCCTGCAGGTACACACCACACCTAACTGCCTGTCTGCCTGCCTGCTGTCTGTCACACTTTAAGGTCTCCAGAGGTTCAGAGTTCAGTTTGTGTGTGTGTGTGTGTGAGTGAAATCCGCCGGGTTCAGGCGTCAGTCACACAGTTGCAGAGAGTTTCATCATCATCATCACCACCACAGAGACGGCAGGTTGGCCTTGTGCCAATATAATCCAGTCTGAGTGAGCTCTCAGACTCCTCCTCTCTGAGTGAAATGTTTTCTAATCTTGTCAGAGTAAGTGAAATCTTATTCAGGTCAGGTCAGTGAGAGAGACACTCACTTCCTCTGTATGTGTGTGTTAGACTCTCTACACTGAATGAAGATCTTGTTTTTATCGGTGAGGTGAATTCTAATGATCCTGACCAGCTTAGTTACTCATGCACCCATCATAGGCAACTACTGAACTCAATGACTTTTCAACAGTCTAAAACTCACCACAAACAAACTCTTTAAATTCAAACTAGCAGATCTGATAGTTTAACATGAAATTAGAAGTTTATTTCTCATTTCTAATGAATTAATTTCCAATGAATTTCACAGTTCAAAAGTAGTTTGAACTGTGCTCTCTACAAATAAAGTTCACTGTTCAGCTGTTAAACACCCTGAGATGCTTCACCTCTTTGTCACAACTCTAATAAACAAGTCTCTTAAATAATTGACTTCAATGTTGAGTGTATGAAACAGCTATCAGTCAGTATATGTGTGAATAATTGCTCTCCATTTTTCACTCTCAAATGTCATAAGCCTCGGGCTCCAAACTGTAGTGAACACTGTTTGTACAATTCGTGTCGATGTAACTGTTCAGTCATATGTTTACTACTGGATTTCACACTTGTGGTCCCATTATGATCTTCTAACTTACACTATCAATTGCTTTATTATGTTGTTTAGCTCGAGCTCGGTGAATAATCTCTCCTCCTGAGAGGCTGCTGCCAGAGCACCACACTGAGTTTCACTGTGGTCACAGTGTAAATCATTTCTGCACAGAGCAGAGCCGCTGCTGTTTCTCTGGATCTGACCCAGAACCAGCTGAGTGGCCACCTGTCAGCTGACCGACTCCCTCACACACCAGACCGGTCAGCTTCATCGTTTACTAACAGCAGAAAGCTTCCCGAGGACCCGTCCAAAGAACCGCCTCATCTTTACATCTTTGCTCACCTTGACGACTTCCTGTCCCAGGACTCCTCCCATGACAGCGCACACTGGAGACATCTCAGAGAAGCAGTAGCTGAGGACAGACAGTACGAGGAGACGTTGTGATTAAACAGAGAGCGGGATGCTCAGGAAGTGAGAGACATCAGAGCTGCTAAAATCTCTGTTAAACGCCCTGATAGTCTGTTATTGTGATGGCACACTTGAGCTAAACGTCCTGTCACTGACGGTAGAAGCATGAAAGTTTGGGTCCATCAAAATTTGCAATCCCTCAGATGATGGCACAGATAGTGATGATGTGGTAGTGATTCAGTCTGAAAATACTAGTGTGAAATTGGCTCCGACTCAAAGTGGATAAAATGACATTAACATTGTCAGACCTCCACACTGTGGATGTAAAATTGTAGCAATTAAAATGTGCTACTAAACTTATGATTGATGACGATGATGGTGACAAAACATTATGCAGCATTTTTTTTTTAAAGCTAAAAGAGGAAATACACAAAATCTGACATGTAAAAATGTAAAAGTGGAACTGCAGCCAGGAAACAGACAGTAAGTAATGGACACAAAGTCATGGACAGATGTGCAGATTGGCTGACTACCAGCCCTGTGTTGGCAGGCTGCTGGGTCTCTATCAGTCCCTGGTCAGTGTCACATGTTTTCAGAGTGAAGTTTATTGTTGGAAGTGTGGTTTTGGTGTGATCAATCAATCATCTCTCAATCTGTTAAAACTGGACTACATTATCAAGAAACAAAAAGTTCAAGTGGGAACTCTGGGTGCAACAAGGACACAATAAAACATGGAAGTGTCTCATGAGGACGCACACATATACAGCAGTATCATGTTTTTCTGTCTAACCCTGTACTCACTACCGCAGGTAATTACACCTACAACAAGGCAGCTTTAGTTTCAGCACCTTGCTTTGCTTTTTGATACACTTACACACTGGGCTCATTTGAATTGCACATGAGCCTCGATTTGCTTGTGTGAGTTATCTACTAAATGTAAAGTCACATGACACTGTACCTGATGAAGTCATCATTCAGGAGGTCACTGCTGACTCCCAGGGCCTCGAGGACGTCATCGCGGATCTGTCTCAGGAGCTGACTGTCAGCCGCAAAGGATTGCGGGTCGGGGTCGCGGCCCTTGTCGGTGCGAAACTTCAACAGAACTGTGGAGGAGGAGGGATGAGAGAAAAACAAAGAGAGGAGAGCATGAGGCTGGAGAAACAAACCGAGGGAAAGAAATGACAGTTGAGAGGCTGGAAACAAGTTTACACCATTTTTCTAAAGCAATATTTTCCATATAATGTGTTGCACTATTGCCATTTAATTTCATTATGCTTTCAAGTGACTTCCACAGTCAATTATCATCTTATGGAAAGACAATATCTCATCTTGTCTGCTGCTCCCTTTGAAACAAGATAAGATCGGTATGTGGTTGCACCATCAAGCATTTCATCCGATTAGGCCTACGTTTCCCCACATCAAGTCAAGAGTGTGAACACACACACATTCACACATACACTGATGCACTCACACATTTGCATGTGCTCAGCAAGTAAATATTAGAATGGAAAAAGAACCCTTCCTGTCTGTGAGTGTCAGCTTCAGGAGGAGGTGAGAAATTAAAAATCAGAAACGTGCACTTTATTTGGTCATGAGAAATATTTCAAACAGCAACCGACTTCTGTAACTGCACCACCCAGGCGCAAACATCAACACCTCACCCCCACGTTTCCTGTTCGTCCATTAACTTAAACCACATGAGGAAGTCAAGTCCTCCCACGGCCATTTCCACCAGCGTGGCACATACAAACACACACAAGTAGTGGCGATGAATCATTTTCACACCTCGGCTCTGCCCTTTATCTTTGTTAGTAGAAAGTTTTAAGACTGGCACAAATGGCATCACTCTCAGGTCTGTGCCAGGCAGGAAATCAAGCAGAGTTTCATCACAAATGATAATAATGTGCACATGGATGGAACAACGATGGTATCTCTGAACCTCCTCGTGTAGATCATAGGTCAGGGGAAATATTCTAGATGGCCCTTTATGTCAAAACCTGCATTTGAAGGTCAAATACAATAACACTTTATAAATACTAGTATCAAAACAAGATCTGAATGAATGGGATGTATTTTATTCTATTGTTTATTTTTCTACATTGTGATTTCTATCCATTTCAATTCAGTCCAGGTATCTTTGTGTAAAAGCTGACTTTTGTCCCGTTGATCACTGAGTCTAGTCAGACCATCTGCATGCAATAAAAGGCAATAATGCAGATCAAAGATTGAAACATAAGCAAACATACACAGACACACACCCAACCCGCGGTTCAGCTCACCCGACTGTTCCTGGTGAGACAGGAAGCAGTTGTAACAGAGGAAGAGCCACTTCCTCATCGGTCGCCCAAAACAACAACCGCTAGATCCAATTATAGAAACAGCAGAGGAATAATAACACTGCGTCCTGTCTCACCTTCAATAAAATTAAAAAAACAACAACGTCTAGACTTTGTTTCCACTCACACATTAGAATGATATGCGGGACATGTGAGGACAAAGCTTAGGCAAAGGCAAAGCTTACAGTGGGTAGGTGGGTTTCAGAGTGGGTAGTTATTAGACTGAAGACCCGACGTCTGGCACCAAACTAAAATTAACTAGCCAAGATGTTCAGAATCAAAACTCAAGTGTAAACGATGCATGACCAAAAAAAACAAATGGGCGCTTTACTAAACAAATGTACCAGACAGCCACCATCACATGACAGAGTCTGGCTGCCACTGCTGAGTGTCTGTCCAGCAAATGTTGTCAACCAGTCACATCTAATGTGATGTTGCACAAAGATCAGGGTGTGTGTGTGTGTGTGTGAGTGTGTGTGTGTGTGATGAACCTGTGTGATCCACTGCTCATTTAGCTGAGTGAATGGCATTTGTCTGGCCTGTGAATCAGAGTTTGTGTCACATTAAGAGTTATAATTATGTGTAAAAGACTAACACACCCTGAATTAAATGAAACCCACAAATCAGAGCTGAGTCTCTGACACATATGTTTGGTGATTTTGTCAGAGAGCGCCATGTTTAAAAAAAATCTGGATTTTAGTATCAGCCTGAAAATAATGTCAAGGGCTGTGATTCAATGCCTGTTTCAAACTCCTTCTGTCTGACAACAGAAATAGAAAAACAAGTAAAAGAGAACACGACTGTGAACGCAGCTCCATTAAAACACTGTGTATGTGAGAGCAGAGAGCAGGAGAGCAGCAAACAGATAAAAGAAACCTGCTGACACTGGGCAAACTGCAAACAGCCTCACAACAGTCCAGCTATACTCTATCTGATCCTAGGTTTAGACCTAGTCTTGTTTAGTTGCTGCTGCCTAACTCACTATTAGTTCACAATTCATCAGTGATGTTTCGTACCTATTACATGTCACTTCGTCATAAAGTGCTGACTTTTAAGTTGGATTTACATTTTGCAAAGAAACCATGATTACTGAGAAACATCATGAAGTACTATCTGATCTTTTAACCTGCACAACAGAGCTGCACTGTTTTATATTTGTGACAAAGTTGGATTCAAATTTTTTCATTCACTGTGATTATACACTGATGCATGTGTCAGAATTCACAAATGTGCACCCAATAACCATTTTGGGTTATTTCCTGTTGTTATATGCTTGTTGTCATGCGGTGTAGGTGTCGGGCTGTTCTCTGTTCTACGCTCAGTGCACATGACTGGCCATGGACAGCCTGTGATGGAAACTAGCATGAAGTGGTTAGGGGATGGTGCAGGGCCAGGTGACAGGAGGGACAATAACAACTCTTATGTGAAGGTCATTGGACACTGTAAATAACCTGAAAAACAGGAAGATACAATTTTGATTTACTTAAAGGGTCAAAATGTTCCTTAGAGTCGACGGGCCCTGAATATTTCTTAATCTTGTGCCATTTGACTTCACAATATTTCATTTTGTTTTCACCAAGTTTACAAGACTTGGCTCGTTTTTCTTGTTGACTTTCTTTCCAAACATCTCTGAGCCGGGTTTGGCCTTTGACACTTCGCCCTTTGCCCAGGTGTGATATTTTACAGACTTAACTGAATTGCGTGGAAATCAACGTCCATCATTTTGCATGATCAGTGTTTGTGTTTCAGTCCTACGCATTTTCGGTTTCTAATTTCTATACCTTTTTAGACCTCTCAGGATTCCTTGTGATATTTCATCAACTCTCTGTATGGAAATATTGTTTGTCTCCTGCCTCCCACACAGACATTCAGAAGACGTCTCTGTACTTCACTGCTCATTAAAGTGTAAAATGCAGTTTCACAACAAACATGAATTACTCATTAAATATTAAGGGACACACTACACACTGCCTTTTAATTTTAAAGCATATTATTTGTCACATTTGAAGATGACATCAAGTCAAGAAATGAACATTGTCAAATGTTTCTAAACCTGGACAGATTAACAGTCTGATGTTGCAGCTGTGTGTTATCTTCACCATCTGTTCACCTGTGCTGACTCTTTTTCACTCAATTGACTGAACAGTTAAAAATTGTCAAGGAATATGAAAAACTGACATATGATCTGGGATGGCTGTTTCTATGGAAACAGTTGATGTGGGAGATAAAACTGTGAGAATGGATGGACTACAAAAATCTAAGTCTCTACACAACAACCTGCTTTTGTCTCATTCTGTGTGTTTGTTTATTAGTTGACATGTTTTTGAAATATGTAGTATTAAACTACAGTGAATATAAGAATCTATGTAATAAAACACCCATCAGCAGTAACTAGAGTATCTCAAAAGTAATTAGGTTCTTGGGTCTGACAGATATTTAAAAAACAGCAAAGGTTTTGGATTTTATTTTCTAATTTTCTAAGATGACACACTGTGTTCTTTTACTTGCTTTATTAAATGATATTTGTGAATACCGTGAAGCAGGAAGTAGTCCACTGGTGTTCGCTTCAGGCCGGCCTTGGCCTTCTCAGTTGTCCAGTCGACCTCCAGAGCCTCCTTCAGGTTGCAGAAACTGGCCGTCTGTTAGTTGGACATTTTACAAAGTTTCATGTAATTTGTGAGACAAACATGAAGTAAGTAGTAGAACAAGTAATTTGGATTTAAAGTGAAACACAGTTGAGATCAAATTAGATAAATCTGTTCATACAGAAGACCCGAAAGGCCTGAAACTGAACCTTTTTATTCCACAATCATTTTTCTCAAATGTAATTTTTTCCATATGTGTAAAAAAAAAACTCAGGGGGGCAACTGAACTTTCCTTTCGCAACGGGGAGAAAAAACATTTGAACAATATTTTTGTCCGATTTTTTCAGTTGACTCTAACTAAAACAGAAACTTTTGGCCTTTCAGGGCTTCTGTAATTCAGAACAAATATAATGCAACTATATTCTGATACATTCATGAAGCGCACCAAAAAAAGGAGCTAATAATGAAGGGGGCTGTTTACAGTTGAAGAGTTGTTAGAAGAAGATAAGACAGTTAGAGCTCTTTTGAAATGTGTTTTTCCATTTAGTATACTCAGCTGTTCATTCTCAGTTGATTACCTCCAGCCTCTATTTAGAGGAAGTCATCTTGCTCCCCACCCATACACTGGTTTCATGGAACCAAATATCTTTAACTGTGACAGTGAAATATTGGTCCACCTACCTTTTTCACCATAGTGGTCTCATTGGGGTCCACTTTGACTTTCTTTGCCTCGGGGCCATCGTTAGACTCTCCACTTGGTTTCACTAATTTAGGTTTCTCCCTGAGGACAGTGAAGAGACAAATATGTGATGTTATGACTTTAGTCACTGTAGTGAACCTGATAGCCACAGCAGCAGAATCAGCTTGTCGGACATGGAGAAAATTCATTATAATTTCACCTTTAATGTGCCATGAAGCTCTGTGACCACCACTGATGTTCAAAAATTAATTCAACATCACTGACAGCTCTGCAAAACTTACACTAGACTGTGGACCTAAGTACAGCACTTCACATATGGGTGTTGCTGCAAAAATTGTTCGCACACACACACACGCACACGCGCACACACACACAGAGTCGTGTACATGTGGGTGTTTGTGGAGGATGTAAAGAAAATCCCACTAGACTCTCCTGAGACACTGTGCTCACAAGAGCGAGAACGATGAGTTTACAGTGACCTTTGACCTTCACGTGAATTAAATGTTTGTGCAAAAATGTGAAGGTTACTGAGATGTCACCTTCAAGATTGACGACACAAAAACATTAAAGTAAAACATGTGACACACACACTCTGAAAAAACAGTAACAAGTAACACTCACTCAACATAGTTGTGTTCCTGTCCGAGGTTGCAGAACATGTAACCATAGTAACCGTAGACATCCCCACAAAACACCTTGATGTTGCGCTGAGAACAGAGCTGGTCGACCCGCACCATCAGGTCTCTGGAGCAGCCTGTCAGACACACCTGAGGGAAACAAAAACACAAGTTAGGGAAGGCTGCAAATTAAGTCACTGAAGTCTTTGTGCTGGACAGGTTAACTACCTGGAGGATTTAAGACAACACCGAGCAAGATGAAAGAACACAAAACTCTTTCTTTCTCAAACTGCATCCAACATGTCGTTGAAGACAGTTTTACACTGTACAACACTGTTGCAGCACAGAAAATGAGTCCAAGCTGCTGTCAGACACTCCACATTGTTTCAGTCTCTCCACTGCCCCTGAGCCCTGTGATAAAGAGATGCATGTAAATCTGGTTATATTTGAAGCTTCTCTCTTACTTTCTGTGTCTTTTTAAACAACATTCAACAAGGATTTCTTCCAAGATGCACTGCACTGTCAAACGAGCCAACTCAGCAAGCTCCAACAGAGAAAGGCCTCTGTGTGTGACGAAGACACAGGCCTTCTCTGTTTCCATGAATGTTTGACTCCTTTAGCATGTGTGCAGTGATGGATGCTCATGGATCTCTTGCTGCCAATAAGATGCAGTTTAATTATTCATAGTGAGGTTTGTTCTTCCCATATACTTTTGAAATTGTGAAACTGAACTTGCATTGCCTTCCACCCTCTCCCCCTCTAACCCCCTACTGTTTAGATTTTGTGCTGATACTCAACTTATTTCCATTACTATTAACATAACAAACCTGCTTGCACATAATCCCTAAGGGACACACAGACTGGATTTACATCTGAAAATGGCAAAAAACTTTTGTTTTAAACAAACAAACAGAAAAAACTCCTTCGTAACTTTCATCTTGCTGGATTCTTAGATCAACAAGAAAACTGAACTCTTCCTGGTTTGCTGCCAAACCGACTGAGTCACACCTACGGATGGCCAAACAAAGTAACACGCTGTACCAGGGTGAGACCAGGGTGGACCTGTGTCCCACTGTAAACAACTGACCAGTGGGGCTGGGTCCACCTTATCCTGCTGACCCAGCCCAGCACACCCAAACCCCCCTCAGCTCATTGATAAGACTGATACTGCATCTTTGGCATCACAGCAACAGGCAGACCGGAGTCAAACTCCACCGTTGCTCCTAGGGTTGTCAAAAGTATCAATACTAAAAGGCCTTATACAGATACAATACTGATTTCCAGAAGTATCCATACTGACAGCGCCTGACAGGCAGTGCAGAGCAGGCAGCCTCTGGAGCATCTGGACCTGAATAAGAGAGCTACACAGAGCTGAGACGCACGTACGGTGCATTTAAAAAACAACTCCAAAGCTCTTCCATTTACAATTTTGTGTTCGGTTTTCCTTTGTCACCATAACGGCAACACTCCTCTCTTCTCCTCCACTGTCTAAGTGCACATGTGTGTGTTGTGAGAGAGGAGCGAGGGGGGAGTCTGAGAGGAGAAATGCTTTCTACTGAATGCAAGCGACGCATTAGCTTTTTGTTATTTAATAAAAAGGACACCTGTTATAGGTCCTTTTGATTAAAATAAACATTAAATAACTGAATTCAGTTTATTTGCTCTCAGTCTCACTCCGCCCTGACAACTCAGTGAAAATACATCTCAGTTTCATGTTTGACACAAAGCAACAGGAGCCTGGCAGACACACAGTTAACCTCCACCTCTTTCCTTCTTCAAAATGATATGAGACTGACCACTATCTGAACCAGAGCAAGGGTGTGATTCAGGCATCAGAAAAACAAGGAGAGGGCAGCAGGACAGCAGGGAAACTGGAATCTGCTTTTTAAAAACGATGACCATAAGTACAAAGAAAACCTAGTTTCTTAATGAGAATCTCACTACGAGCCCCGTGGCTCTCCATTAGCAACATATAAACCAAATTAGTTACTTCACATGAGACATTTTTGTATTTGTGCTCTTCCCAGGAGGAAACCAGTGGGAAAGAGGAGCAGTTTAAAGGAATTTGACTATGAAGCTGAGGACAAAAAGGCATATTCCTTGGCCTTTCTGCGATCCTGTGTTTTTCATCTGGTGTTTTCGGCTCATTCTCAGGAGAAGCTAAAACTAATTACCGCTGAAAGTTTTTATTATTATCGTTGTTATTATACTGTAAACAACAAGCACAGAGAGACTGAGGGAGCCAGTATCCAGTCATCTGCACTCTGCAGGTACCAGATGGACAGTGTGTGCTTTCTATCATCCTTCAGTAATTAGGCCTCTCTTATGAAAATGTTGACCACACTACAAACGTTCCACTTTAACCGCCCTCCATTTTCCTCCTGAGCCACACAGAGATACATGTGTGGAAGCAGATAAAAGCAGAATGAGAGAGAGAGAGAGAGGGAGAGAGAAAGAGAGAGAGAGAGGAAGAGAGAAAGAAAGAGAGACCCCTCTGTTTTTCAGTTGTTTTTTTTATCTGTTGTCTTTTAAATTGTCCCGCCTTCTCTGCTCTAACCCTCTCGCCCTACGATCATCCATTTCATCCTGTCTCTGCTTCCCTCCATCCTACTGTTACCAGTCTCCTCTTCCTCCCATCCCACTCTCCCCACTCCCTCCTCACTCATGACCCTCACTTCACAGCCCCACAGGGAGAGGGCTGCCGGCAGTTCAGACACAACGTGAGGGGAGAGAAAAATCTCCCTCTTCTGATGGTCTTCCCATACAGTGTTTCCTTTGGTGGTTAAAATGGAGTGATGTGTGTGTGTGTGTGTGTGTGTGTGTGTGTGTGTTTCGCAACTTTTATGTGTTTAAAAAATATACACAAACAATCATCTCTCTCTTGCTCAATCTAAAAGAAGATCTAATAATAATAATAATGTTGGTTACAGTATATTGCACCAACTAAGTTATCATGTTTTACTACGGATACGTCCAGTGGGAATTAAACTCCTCTTACACCAACTCAAAAACATCATCCTGGACTCACACACTGACATCAGGTCTGTGAGGAAATAGTAAATCACTTTAAATTTAAGAAGTTCAAATTATGATGCAATAAAATTCTGCATCATTTCCTCGTGGTGAGTGAAATGTAACACTGACAGTCTCAAAGCTGAATTTACACTTTTATGTTGTTTAAGGATTTCCACATCCATAGTGGGTTTCTTCACCTAGTATCCAAACTAAAAAATTATACGGTACCGGCCTCATTTTAATTTTGTCATATTTCAATTTCAAATCCACTATCTTCAAAGATAGAGCCAGTTCACAATATGTATTGTTGTCCCAATACTTACTTAAAATGATATGTGGTATAATATTTTAACAATCTGCTGTGATGTGTCCATATTTGTTTCTGAGGTGTCTTTGAGGTGTGACTGTTCAACAAAGTATTACATGATTACAAAGCTTTCAAAGGCAACAATCGGGCTTCCCTGTTGTTTTTATATCAACATGTGAAAGTACAATTAGTTACATCCTCCACCCACTCAGCACGGCTGTGAAAACCCTGTGTGACCATATAAGGCAAACACAGGCCTCAAACTAGCAACTGTTCTCACTATGTAATTAGTGGGCAAATTGAATTGCATTCAAGATGAAATATAACTGAAAAATAGTATTTCCTGAAGAAAGAAAACTGCAGCCTCGCTGTACAGAAATCAGTCTAATGCAGATGTTTTGGTCCTGAAGCCTGACTGAGCCAAACATGGAGACTTGTGTTTTTCTATAGTCATTTCTGCAACATAGGCAACAAGTGCCATCTAGTGGTCACACTGAGAAGAAGCAATGACGTTTAAACTGCTCTGGAAATACTAGTTGACACAAAATGAAATTCACACATCAAATGTTTTGGATTGCATTATCATATGTCAACATCTGATTTATAAAAAAATACAAGTGGTGTAATTTAAAGGCAAATCATTTAGCTCAGCTCTGAAACATCTCATTTATTTGTTGACATTTCACAATTCTTGAATGCAGTTGTCCCTCAGTTGTCCGGTCACTGTTTAACTATCTTCACTAATGTTTCATTTGCACTCACCGCATCGAATTGGAGAAAGAAGTCGTCTGGTTTATCTTCGATTCTGTCTGTGTCGGCGTGGACCTCGACCATTGGGTTGAGGTTCTGAGCACGCTCAAGAGAGGCCTGGGCTCGATTCTGACCCTGAGCCGTCACTGGAACCAGAAACTGAGCTCGACATGAGTCCTCTGACACCTGGTGGGCACACACATAGGGAATGCATGGCACTGAGTGAGGGCTGAGTTGTGCTTATTGAGAGCTTCCTGAGAAGCCCACACTTAGAACAGCAGCTAAACTCTGCCTGACTGAAGCTAATTTATTTACACAGTGGATCTAATGAATGTTTATTTACAATAGAGTTACTGAGTCCAGTCACTTAAAAAGTAAAGTTTAAAAGATTTATCAATTAGTTACAGTGACAGGACCAAAAAGAGGAAAAAAACATTTGTGCTGTAGAATCTATAGCGTGTATATCCTCTCTATTCTCCATATAAAGCCAGAATTAAGCTGGTTTCATTCATCACCAGCCAGTAAAATAAGTAAGTAAATAAATAATTACTTTGCCACATGCACCCTCTACTGGACATGTCTAACACTGCAAAGACTTCAGCTACCACTGTGTTATTTTATAACAGATAGACATTTAGTTTATGTCTCAAAAGGAAGCTCAAATCCTCTCTGCAGGCAACAGTGCGAAGATGGCAGGAAGAGGGGCCTCTGTGTGTGCTGTGCAGTATGTGTACCTGTTCATGATCCAGCAGAGTGAGTCCTTTAACCCCAGCAAGGATTAGGTTTTTGGCCACTTCAGCCCCAAGACCACCTAAACCTGCGAGGAGAACACGAGATCCTCGCAACCTGTGAGGAAAAAACTCATCATTTACTGCTCAGTGTATGCATGGGAATGAGATCTTGTGCTGTGTGGATTAAATCTCCAAATATCATATAATAACGTTATATGGTGGTGAGACATGTTCAGCAACAACATACTGATAGATCAGAATTACTGTTGTAAGCAACAGTAAAAGGGGTCGTACATTTAAATAGTATGGGACATTAAAAGTGTCCTGTGACCATCTATCGCCTAACATGTAACGTGAATACTTAAAGGAGTTGATCACTGAACTATTGGCCTGTTTATTATTTAACTCCAGTATGTGGGGCAAATCTCGGCTATCTGTGGCGGCAATACAAAAACCACGACCTATGCATGTGCTGTTATCGATAACCACAAGGAAAAGTGACCATACTTCAGACTCCAATAAACATTTAAACACAACTGCCCGCATTTTTCTATATATAAAAAGCCAACCCCGGTGCAGCAAGAGTGCCATAAGTGAAGCCTTCCGTCGCACCGATTAGCCCGGTGAGCTAACTAAGCTAACTGACCTCTTCTGGGCATCCAGACCCCATAGTCGGATCTGGCGGTCGTACTGTGCCGCTTCTTCCTCGCTGATGACCGGGTCCTCCTTCTCGATCATATCGATCATTTCAGTTCACTCTAAAGAAAGTGATTTCGGCGTAAAGTGACCGTATTTTGCAGGCTCTGAAGAGGATGTTTCAAATGCCGCGACAGTCCCGCTGAATGGACGCTGGATGATGACGTAAACAGGACAAAACAAAAGAAGCGTTTTCACATTTTTAATATAAATTTAAACATTTTCGAAATGTATTTTCCCGATTTGTGAATATTTGCCTTTGCTTTACCCGTTTATTTATTGTATCAGTTCGTCGCTGGTTTCCGATATGGCAATTTTTAAACCGTGTTATTTTTTTGGTAACAATGGTTTGGTTATCAAATAAATGTAAGGGATGTAAGTGCAAATTCACGTATAGGCCATTGAGTTCGTCGATATAACTTTAAAATCATGAGTACAAACTAGTAGCCTTTGTTCTACATGTTACCTTTATCACACATCGTCGATGTTCGTGTGTGTAAAATTGGCCCTGGATTTGGTCTTTTGCAAAAGACCAAATACAGGACATAATGCAGCTAAATGAGCAATTCATTAGATCGGGATTTAGCTCTGAGATTCACAGCTATTTTCCACAAGTGGTACTTAACAACACATTTATAGTCATTGGAGAAGATGCAAAAGTAATAATAGCTTAACTGAATAATGCACAATTTTGAGACAAGATAATTTATTTTTCATCCGATTCTGTGTATATTTCAAAAATAATTTTGTCATGAATCATCTTTTAAAGAATCTTAAAGTTTTAGAGAATCTAGGTACAATTGAAATTTTCCATATCCCCTTGGCCCAGGTTGTTTAGTCTGACAAAAGTATTGTTTGCACTGTTGAATACACAGGCCAAAACATTTAAGATGCCAAGGGTCTCAGATTATTAGACTGCAGTCGATGGAGCTGTATAACGTCCTGAAATCACTACAGTGCACCTGTAAGTCAAGCACGGGGGCTAATTTAACCCGATTACTTTCGTGTTCGTTAGTTTCCGTGAGACGCGTACGTTTATTCGTCACGATGTCGTGGTCGGAGAAGCCCGCCCCTTTCTCTTTGGAGAAGACAGTCGGCCATTTTAGGTTCATCAGTCGTCATTTCACATCGCTACAGTAGGACGGAGAACGTCAGGACTCAATTTCATCATATTTCTATTCCAACTGTAGTGGAGAATTGCCTACTATGAACTGAAACTTCCTAAAATCAAAACAAGTAGATCCTAGTGAAGTGACGCATAAGCCAGTAGATTTCAGTGTCGAGTTGTAATTTTTTGCACCTCAATGTAGCTAGAGGAAATGGCTGTGGAAAGCATGACTGTCCATCCAAACTCCCCAACTACCAACCACGAACACAACAGTCTCCTGACTGACGAAAGGTCGAGTAATTCTACAATCATATTTAAATGAAATTATTTATTTGTCCTCTGCTTTGACACAAAAAGCCGAGGGTTTCTTTTTCTTTTTTTTCTGTCAGAGGGATTAAACTCGCCTTTTCTGGGAAACGAGTACAGAGGTAAAGAACGCCATGTTTACCCGACAACGCCAACTGGGAGGCCAAATAGCACCTGGGACAACCTTATTCCCCGTTTTTTATTACGTTATCACAATCAACGGTCAATCGACTTGAGTCAGCTTGTCTGAAGAAAAAAGACGAGATCGAAACAGCTGATCAATTATACTCTCTCCGCCATACTCGCCAATTCAACGGTTATAAAGCAGCGGTTAATTACTTTCCCATCTCTAACAGCCGTTAACTCACTAATTAACGTTGATTCAATCGTGTGTGTGAGTGTGCGTGTGTGGTGACAATTAATGTGATGCCATAGGAGCAACAAATTAAAACGATTGTCTCTTGCTAACTACGGGCCTTTTCCAGGCTAACTTAGCCACATTAGCACGTTAGCTAATGTTACCAACGAATGCAGTTGGCAACAGAGCGAACGGCTAAGCTAACTGCTAACTGTTTTTGAAAATGGTAATTTGCTACTCTTTGGCGTTTACACTCGCTGCGCCGTTTAATCGAAAATATCATACACCAGCGTTTTCGAATCAGTATAGTTCATTAAACCACGTTGTGGTCTGTCTGAGAATTCGTTAATTTGTCATAAACGTGAAATAACTTGTCGGTCTGTAAAGTCTACGCAGTTTTAAATTGAAAACACGAGTCACTGCCTTTTTACCTAGATACAGTATTTAAGAGTAATGTGTCCCCGAGCACCCTTATATCTTTGGGGTTTCTTCTCCCCAGGTCTTAGATATTGGCTTTTTAAATTACTGATTTGTGAAATTTCTAGACAAATCTGAGTTATTGCCTGTTAATTTGCTGAAGCTAACCTTCTAAACGCGTCTGTCCTTATGTTGATCATGTTTATTTGTCTAACATATCACTTTTATTCACAGTCGTGCCCACACTGACCCGTCCCAAACATCCACAAAAGTCCCCAAAATGTGTAAAACGTCTGCAAAGCATCCCTGTGTTTCAAGTCAAACACAAAGTTCCCTTTTACCACAGTCACCAGTTGGCAAGTTTTCTGTGTGTTACCCAGTTGGCCCCATTTCTAAGTCCCACAAATCCCACTAGTGTCCCTAAAAGGCTAGGGGGGAAAAACTGAATGGTTTTGAGTGCAAAATGTGAAGAAAACCTGTCACAGTAAGTATTCCCCATTTTAATCATGGCCCTTTGCTTATAGAATTAAGTTGTAGACTCGTCCACTGAGCTAACAATGTACCATAATGCATGGTAAATCCTTTGATTCAGGCATCCTTAACAGATGAGAAGAATCTTGTGCTCTGTTGAACTTTGGGAACTTTTCACAGATGTCTGCTAGTATGGTGTGTTCAGAGCTTTCACATTTCGGTTTTGAATGGATTTAGATGGAAATTTGTATACTGTAGTTGACATGGATGGCAGGCATTGCACAGCAGGACTTTACTTCACAGTGGCATATTGATACTTGTGTAGGGTCTAATCAATAACTCTTTATAAGTAAATAACACATTTTCCTCTCTTCAGCTCTGTTGACCCAACATTGGTGCTGCTAGACGTCTGTTAACTAAAGTTCACACTGACCTGCTAATTTCCTAGCTGAGCATAGATAGTACTGGAGGGGATGAGTTTATCTACATTTTAACCTTTTCTCCAGAATAGCACATTGTTGGTAGCAGCTTTGGTTTGTATCTTGATTGGCCAGAAAGCCCATCAGCTTCTGCCCATAGTGAGTCCCAGCCACTCCCCATTTTACAACAACCTGATTCCAAAATACAGCCAAATCCCTGGGCTATAGTAGACACTATGGCAAGAGTGTTTTCCCTGTGCTGGCTCTGGCTGGTTTTGAACAGGGCAGCTTCTGATCACATGCCAATAGTGAGGTAGAGGAGTGACTTGGCTGTTGAGGCGATAGTCCAGAGTTTGTGGTGTTTGGATTGAAAGTCAGCAGCTGGTGCTGAGCAAAGAACCTGTCCAGACTTTGGCAAGTACTCGTGGCAGGGAGATAAAGAGCTAACAAACAGTTTTGTTTTAAGATTATTTTGAGGAAAATTGCACCAGGGTAGCCGGTATTCAATACTGAGCTTTTTTTATTTAGTAATTAGTGCAATATGTAGTATATCGATATTAAAGCTTTTGGAGATACTTTGCATAGAATAACATAGGTTTTAGACTTCACTGTGGCTCTTGTACTAAAACAAAATCACTTCACCGTGAAGACAAATGTTGTTGTTCTTTGTTGGGTTCTGCAATAATGAGCAAATAATATGATCCGGTTTGTGCACTAACTTCAGGAGCCTGTTCACTGAATTATCTGGGTTAACTAATTCAGCACTTTAACCTTGAGCAGGTTTCTGATAGCCTCAGTCTACATTGTGGTTTCAAGGAAAAAAACGTTTTCATAAGACTCAAACATGGTGAATTTAACAGAGTTTGTATTTTCTGATGGAAAAAAACAAAGTTGTGTTTTTTTTTGTGATCAATCAATCCAACAGGTTCATGGCTAGTGTTCCCTGGAAGCTTTGTGTTTGTATAGCTGTGGTGATGGTTTTTGCTCTGCTGCTCAGCATTTTGTCTGTGACAGAGAGATGAAGCACAGATTAAGGCAGATTCTTGTGCTTTCCTCAGAGGAAGCCTGAATGCTGAGGATGTGGTGGGGTGCAGTGTGTACACGCATATGGTGCAGCTGACATTTTGGGTGAAAGCAGGTTGGCTGTACCAACCACCTGCGTTGTCTCAGCTCCCTGTGTGCTCTGTGGGACAAAAACTGTCGTAGAGTAATTAAATATTATAAAACACTTATTTTGTTGATGAATTGTGTTCACACCGCCCTGGCCTCAGGCCTTGTTCCCAGCCTGTTGCAGACTGTGCTTGTCAGCCTGCTGTGGGTGTGGGCCTTTGCAGGACAGCCAGGACCTTGTCACTCAAATGGGGAGTGATTAATACTTTGTTTCTTCATTGTAAATTTGACCCCTGCTCCAGTCCGTGCACTATATCATACGGTGTCCTTGCTAATGAGAATGACAGACTAAACAATGACCAGTCTGACCATGGAAAGAATAGATCTGCTCAGTTGCTGGTTGTGGTCTAGTTCTTAAGATAAAACCTGGCTCCACTTCTCACCTTTTGGTGTCAAGGTGGCTAAAAGGGAAGGAAACAGTGCATTGTAATTATAATCCCAGGAATTTATCACTTTTACTGTTGAATTTAGGAACTTGGATAAACTAAGGAGAAACATTTTCTAAACTGCACGTTACCTTCTTAATGTCTATGGTGAACTTTGCTGTTAAGCTTTTTAAAAACTCACTCTCCCTTTCACAAGAAAATCAGAATTCCACATCATATATATAGATGTCTGTGGTTAAAAATATAAACCAAAATGTAACATTTTTGCATTCAGTAGTTTTGCAGCATGTGAGCATAATGTGTGTATTGACTAGCCAGTGGTATAGGCTAGACTGGAGCTACACTATAAAATATAAGCACACTCCAGTGGAGTTTGTGTAAACACGAATGAGATATATGTACTTCCTCACATAAATTCAGCAGAAGTGACAAAAACAAAGTCCTTTCAGTCATACTTAACATTTTATTACAGGCTCCCCCCCTGGGTGACATGATGAGTGCCAGTTCTGGTGATTACTTGCCTCACAGTTGGTGTTTTATAAGTGGATTTTTGTAGATCTTTGTCATCTGTGTGTTTCTTTGATCTGTAATCAGTCTGTGAGGAACACAGGAACGTTATAAATACACCTGGCACAAATGTGGCACACACAAACATGTCTCTTCCTTTTGTACCCATTTGACATGAATCACTTTTCATAGCACACAGTTGTTGAAATCACACCAACAGCTGTGGTGACACCTTTATGACAGAAACAACAGGTGTTATAGCAGCTCACTATCAGGAATTCCAACTGGGTCAAAGGCCTCCCATTTTATTAGTCCGATATCCCCGTTAATCTGTGTTATTTCCTACAAGTTAATGCTGTTACAGTATTGCTATCTAGAACATCGTGTTGCAGCGTGAATTAAATCTAAAGAACCCAGTTTTTTCAACTTAGCCAAGCCTCTGTACTCTGTTTTCCCTCCCGTATAAATGTGAACATTGAAAACAAACCACTATGTATTGACTTCATGTTTTCCTTTGTTTTAACATGATACATAGAGGAATTTTTTATGTATCTCCTTAAACTTTTATATGTGGCTGGGGGGTGAGGCCACAGCGGGTGGGAATATGAGATGTATAACGTGCCTCTGTGTGCTTTGACCATACACAGGCCAGAGGATGGAGAGCTGGAAGAAGGCGAGCTGGAAGATGATGGGGGAGAAATGGAGGAAGAGGAGATGGGTGGAGGTGCGTCTGCAGCGGGAGGTGGTGGAGATGGGGGTGATGATGCAGGCGGTGGGGGTGAGGCAGGAGAAGGGGCCGGGGAGAGGCCCCAGCGAAGTAGGGAGCGCCACGCCAGCAGCGACTCTGACGACGAGAGATCGCACCGTCGCAAGAGGAAGAGGAAGAAAGAGAGGGAGCGAGAAAGGGAGAAGAGGAGGGCCAAGAAGAAACGCAAATCCAAACACAAAGTGAGAACTGAGAACACCCCCCTCCACACACACACACACACACCTCTCTGCATCGATCTCTCTTTATCTAACATGTTTGAATCTGGGTCTTACGTCTCGCTCCTCTCACAGCGCCATGCATCGTCTGATGACGACCACTCTGACTTCAGTGATGAGTCTGACTACAGTCCCAGTGAGAAGAGGAAGTATAGAGAGTACAGTCCTCAGTATCCCCCTCCTGTAAGTTGAAATGTTGACAATCTCTATTTTCAAGTACTTTCACTGCTCTGGATTTATCAATATTCAAAATTTCATTTTTGTGGAAAGTGAAATCACCAAATGTGTTCACTCATCTCTAGTCTCATGGAGGCTACGGCGGCTCAAAGAAGGGCGGCTACATGAAGATGGACAAGCAGAGCTATGGAGGCTACGATGACTATGAGGATGACAACTATGAAGGAGAGGAAGACGAGGACATGGGAGATGAAGACTACGATGACTTCACTAAGGAGCTCAACCAGTACCGCAAGGCCAAGGAAGGAGGAGGTCGCGGTGGCCGAGGTGCGTCCATGGCCATGGTCCATGGTTTGATTAGAGCAGGCATGTCCAAACTATTCCTCAAAGGGCCGTGTGGCTGCTGGTTTTTGTTCCAACCAGCCAAGAGCACAGAGTTTGACCAGTCAACTGTCTGAAGACTGAGATCAGTTGATTAACTAAGTCAAGTCTGGTGTGCTGCTGCTTGGTTGCAACAAAAACCTGCAGCCACACTGGCCCTTTGTGGAATAGTTTGGACATGCCTGGATTAGAGCTATTGAAAATGCAAATTAGACTTGGTGGTCATGCTACATGTTTACCCTGCTGTGGAGGACAGAGGACAGAGGATAACATGTCTAAACTTATCCTAACCCTACAGACAACAGAGTGACATAAGGCCAGGCTGTGGAAAGGTCCTCTGTTGTTCTCTGAGCTGCATTAAAACATGAAGTTATTGATACTTTGAAAATGATAACTATTGTATAAATGTGTAGTACTGTGATCTTTTAGCTAAGTTGTGCCTCTTAGTGACAAAGACTCAGCATATAGTAGTGTATTCATCACCCTTCAGTTGCTTTGTATCTGTGATGCAATTTCATTTGCACAGCTGTAGTCAGACAATGGAGCCTATGTGCCAAAACTTTCTTATCAATCCAAATTGAGTAGATAAGTCACCGAACCTCTCTCATGCCTTAGTGGCTCCCTCTCTGCCTCTCTTTGTCTCTGCAGGGGCCAAAGGTCGTATGAAAAACCTGAGAGGCCGTGGAGGAATGAGGGGAGGGAGGAGGGGTAGAGGAGGCAGAGGAAGAGGAGGACGGGGTGGAGGAAAGATGGGAGGAGACAATGACGATGGAGATGGATACGGAGACGACATGGAGGTGAGGTCCAGAACTCAGAGTGATGCCTGCTGTGTGTTTACTTTGGACAAAGACCAGGGAACAGGTTTTCCTGTTTAACCCGCTGTGGTTTATGTGTCTCCACAGTGGTTGAGATAATTTTCACATGGAAGTGTTCCAGTACACGAATACCAACACTAACAAATCAAACCTGTTGGTGGTCTTCATAGCAAAAGTGATTATTTTACCCACAATATACTTGTCACATAGTTTGTTGTTTTCATTTGCCACTTTATTGATAAATAGCTTCTCTACTTAGTCTGACAGCCTGCTGCACTTCAGCCACAATCTCTCTCAGAATATTATATGATTTATAATATTTGCAAAACAAAAATTTGAAATGAGGCGCTTCTTGTCTCGGTCCAAGCTGATTCTGAACTTGTAGTGTGTTGTGGACTTGCGTTCTGGTCAGACCCTACATTAACATACCGTAGGTCTGTAGTGAACACTTGTGATCAGATCTCACTTCCCTCGTCTATATGCAAATGAACAGGTGTGTGTTGCTGAGCAAATCATCGCTCTGCTCTCAGCCTGACAGTAAAATTAGGTTTTATTGGAAATATTAAAATGTTTCCACATTATTATGAATCAGTTTTGAGACCAATGAGACTGTGACAGAAAACGTCATTCAATGTGGCTAGGACACACTGCTAAAAACATGTGGACATGTGGTCCAGACAACCAGCCTGCGCCTCTTCAGTGCTGACCACTCATGATCACATGTCAACACCAGATCTGAATAAGTGACTTTCATTAAGTGATAGATATTTAATCTGTCCTTACAGTATGGAGAGGATGACTACGACAATATGGGGGATGATGACTATGATGACTACTCAAAAGAACTCAATCAGTATAAGAAGTCCAAAGACAGAGGCAGAGGTGAGTTCAGCTCCAGTTTTGGAGAAATGCATCCTAATCCAAGGAGCCCTGCTGTGGAGAAATGTGTGCCCTCATCTCACCTGTGTTGCTATCGTGTCCTTTAATTGAATTTACCCTCACTGTCTTTACTCTCTGCCCCAGGAGGTAAAGGTGGCCGCGGGCGAGGCAGAGGTAAAGGAGGGCGGGGTATGCTCAGAGGAGGAAAGGGTCGAAACAGAGGGAGAGGAAGAGGTGACATGGGGAATGATGATGACAACAATGGAGACATGGACAATGGGGTGAGTCTTTTCTTTTTATTACATCAGTCTAGAGAGTCATGATGTTGAGTCTGAAACGAATCTGATAATCCAAAGTAGATCAGTAAAGATGTGTGTGTTGGTTTGTGTTTGTGTGTTTTAGGATGGAGGTGATGGACCAGGTCTAGGAAGGAGGAATATGAATGAGAAGCACCAGGATAAGAAAGGAAAGGCTATTTGCAAGTACTACATCGAGGGAAGATGCACCTGGGTAAGAGAAGATGAATGTCTGATTTTTTCATCTTGAAATATGGTTGTTGACCTGGTCACAGTTTAGACTGTGGAAGAGCATGTGATTTTTAAAGCTTTAATGCTACAAATTTCATAATAAATTTGTAGTTTTTAAAAATGTGTTTGATGCTGATTCCTCAAAAATTCTGGATCCTTAAGTTTTGTGTAACAAAGTTTTAGTCTGCAGGACCTCAGGAACTAGTCTGGTCTAATGTAGTGAACACTCACACGAGTGATATTTGAAACTTTGCATCAGTATACTATGAAAAGACTGATGAAAACCCTTGGAGCATCACACTACATTTAATACCAGGCAACAGCACAGCTCTCTCCAGGCTGGTCTCTGACACACAGATCTCACTGTGATCTTGTTTTACCACCAGGGGGACCACTGCAACTTCAGCCATGATATTGAGCTGCCAAAGAAGAAGGAACTGTGCAAATTCTACATAACTGGCTTCTGTGCGCGAGCCGACCACTGTCCCTACATGCATGATATCCTTCACTACTTAGTGCTAGGAGAAATCAACTGAAAATAGCTTGTTTCTGGATAGATGTAATTAAAAAGTAAAGCAGACAAATGTTCCCACTATGTAGCTACATGAAAATTGAACAACCTAAAAAGTTGTGCATGAATCTTTCTGTGAGTTTTTCCCCTTAACTCCAGTGCTACGTGAATTCCCCTGTAAGCTCTTCCACACGACAGGCAACTGTGTCAATGGTGACGAGTGTATGTTCTCACATGAATCCCTCAACGACGACACTCAGGAGCTGCTCAACAAGGTACGACGCAGCTTTTGTTTTGTGTTGAAGTTTTGCAGTTTTCAGACTGAATTTGTTTGTGTGTTCATTAACAGAACCTTTTCATGGATGCTTTTATAAAACCTTTCAGATGCACTTAGCAATGGAGATGGTGTGATCTTGTTTTCCAGATGTTGGCAGAGGATGCAGAAGCTGGAGCTGAGGATGAAAAGGAGGTGGAGGAGCTGAAGAAGCAGGGGATCAATCCTCTTCCTAAACCCCCTCCTGGAGTTGGCCTCCTTCCCACCCCTCCTCGGCCTGTTCCTGTAGACCCTAACGCAGGGGCTGGAGACTTTGGTGGACCTGTGGCAGGGGACTTTGGGGGTCTTCCAGGACCCAACCAGGGGCCCATTGCCAGCAAAGGACCACCAGGACCAGTTCCTGTTCCTGGGCCCAATCCTTGTGCCGGTCCCCCTGTTCATGGCCCAGATGGAAGTCCTTACCAAGGCATGCCCCCAAATCCTAACTGCCCCCCTCCCCACATGGGCCCCCACCTCCTTGTCCTGCAGGGGGAGGCGGTGCTGGGAAGAAAATCCCCTCCTTGTTTGAGATTAAAGTTCAGCCAACAGGACAGCTGGCTCAGAAACTCGCTGTCAGGTAAGAGGTCAGAATGTAAAAGTGAGGAGTGAAAGAGAATGAGAATCCATTTATATTTAGTAGCTGGTGATCCTATTGGTGGGAGGTCAAATGAAACCCACGTTTACACAAGTATAATAATGGAGCAGAAAACACAATTCAAAGTTTTTGTGTTGTGATGTCATGTGATAACACTTGAATTCAGCTAGATGGAGGTTCATTTCTCATATAGACAAACCAGATGTTAGATAAAGCAACAGCACAGAGACAAAGAGCCAGTCAGACGCAGCACCTCATCACTCTCACTTAGATTAAAAAATAAGTGTAGCCTCCTAACTCCCTGCTCTCCCTCTTTGATCAGAACCCAGACTCCCAGCACCACCCAGGGTCAGGCCGCAGCACCTGGACCTCAAGGTGCCCTGGAGCCACCCCTACCCGCTTCCCTGCCCCTCCAGGCATGATGTCCCCTGATATGCAGAACATGGGTCCCAATGTTGGTATGAACCAGGGGCCGCCGAATATGGGCCCTGGCGGACCACCCATGATGGGAGGATTTGCATCAGGCGATGGCCCCCCGCATGGAGGCCCTATGCCCCCAGGTCCTAATCAGGGTGGAGGAAACTTCTTCAATAACTTCTTCAATCAGCAGGAGGGGATGAACATGGAGGGAGTGGTACAAGAAGGTGAGTGAGTCAAACCTACTTTGAGCTGATGGTGGTAAATTCACCAACTCTGTACTGAGGACTCTCTCTGTTCCCTCTCAGGTGACAACTATCAGGGTTTTACTGGCATGGACGAGAGAGGAGGAGCAGGGAAGTTTGGTAATCAATCAGGTAATCAAGACGGCTCTGCTAATGGAGCGTCGGCCAATCAGGGTGGGATCTCTGTTCCTGACTTCCTGCCTCCCGCACAACGCGTCCTGTTCATGAGGATCCAACAGAAGCAGCAGGAGGAAGAGGAAAGAGCCCGCAGGATGGCTGAGGGAGGAGCAGAGAAGACCAGAGACACTGAAGGTGTGTTGCTGTTCTCATTCACCATAAAAACTGTCCTTATAGTAGCTACTGCAGGTGAAGTTACAGACCAGTTTCACATGTTATGATTGTTGTTAATTTAATTGTGTAGTTCAAAGTTGCACAGATGTGACTGTCAATAAAATGGGCTGTGATTGTTTTATTTTTTTTAAAGGGGTCTCCAGATCAAACTTTCACCACAGTTACTGTCTGTTAAAAGTTTGTACTTGAGACACTGATACCATTCAAGTATTTCACACTCCACTCATGACTTTGCCACCTTCCCAACAAATCAAATATGATGTTTCTTTTCTAACCTAGGTGATTCAGGGAACTGGTACTCCAGTGAGGATGAGGATGGAGGTGGTAGTGTCACCTCAATTTTAAAGACACTCCGTCAGCAGACCCAGGCTCCTCAAAAATCTGACGGCCCGCCGAGTGACCCTCGCCTGCAGAAGGCCTCCCCCGCCAACCCTCCGTCCCGCCCGGCAGACCCACGCTTGGCTCGGGACCCACGCCTGGCACGTGCTACAGAGGCTTCCCAAATCTCTGACTCCACCCACTCCATGCCTGCTCCATCCTCCTCTGGGCCGCCTGCAGACCCCAGGTTAGCCCGACTAGCTGCTGCCGCTGCCTCGACTGGATCCACCTCCCACTCACCCCCCGCTGCTAAACCAGAGCCTCCTCTGGTCTACAAGCCCCCACCGCTTACGACCCCAGCAGCGGAGGAGGAGGAGACGGAGCGGGTTCTGCGGGACAAGCCTGTGCCGATTCCTCTGGACCCGCTCATGGGCATGGCTCTGAAAGACCCACGCTCTCAGCTGCAGCAGTTCAGCCACATCAAGAAGGATATTCTTCTCCACATGCCGGCCTTTTCCAAAACCATCACGTGGTCACCTGAAGATCTCCTCCCACTTCCTATCCCCAAGCAGGACTTCCTGCCGCTTCCACCAGGCATCCCTCCCGTGTCCTCTCTAGACCCACGTCTGTCCCGCACCCAGCAGCAGCAGCAGCACCACACGACGCTCCCTCACTCTCAGCCTCCTCCCGTTCAGTCTCCTCCCTCCCTGGACCAGCCTACCCCCTCCTCCTCCAGCTCCTCCCTCCCAGACTTTGAGCTTCTGTCTCGTATTTTGAAAACTGTCAACTCCAGCCCATCCCAGACCCCCTCCCCTCCTCTGCTGCCCACCCCTGCTGCCCCTATGTCATTGTTGGCTCCACCTGCCACCATGCCTCCTGCACCATCAGAAAAGCCTGTTGACCCCCGTATGGCCCGTAAAGTCCCCACAGACCCCCGTCTCCAGCCACAGAAGTCAGCCCTGAAGCAGCCATCAGAAGCAGCGCCTCCCCCTGTCCCATCTACATCTCCAGCACCAACATCTGGCTCCTCCCCCCCTACCATAGCCCCCTACGACCCAAGGTTGCTCTCCTCAGGTGGAACAGGGCGCGGTGTCGGGGCTGGAGCACCAGGGGGAGCCAGTGTGCTGAGCAGTATCAGTCTGTATGACCCTCGGACTAATAAACCAGGCAGCCCTGGTAACAACTCCCCCAACTCAGCCAGCACAGAGTCCAAACCCAGTGACGCCACGACAAGTAAACCCAAGTCCAAGGAGCCCTTTTTGTTCGGAAGTCAGCGCTGGACCAACCAGAGCCAGAGAAAACTGGAGAGCAAGGGACAGATCGATACAACAGTTACAACCGGCCGCGGCCCAAACCTGCACCCTCGCCTAACTCCGCAGCCCAGGGAGGGTCCGCCGCAGCCAGTGCAGCCACAGCCGGTGGTCAGGGTGCTCCTGGAGCTGCTGCAGACCAGGGGCCCGCAGGCGTTCACAACCTGCCAGTGTCTTCACTATTTGGCGTAGTGAAACAGGCAAACAAGCCGGGAGGGACAAGTAGTCCCTTCGGAGGAAACAGCCCGGCACAGCCTGAGCAGGCGGCCACAGAGCAAGACAACGCCTCATTGAAGGACGTTTTCAAAGGCTTTGACCCCACAGCCTCACCCTTCTGTCAGTGACCCACTGACCCTGGAACCATCACGTCGGCCGTCGGCTCGTTTTAACATTGTTGGACACCGAGCAGATGAGAGGAGAGAGAGAAGCGCACTGAGGCATCTGCCCCAAAGACTGGTTAACACAAACTTTGTGAACAAACTGAAGGCGACGCAACATGTTTTATGCACACACAGACGTCCTTGACGGCAGTGCTGCAGATTCAGATTCTATAAAAGACTCTTGGGTTATGGGAGGGGTTTAAATCTAAATCTCTAAATTTCTATTTTAAACAAAGTTATTGATGTATAAATAAATATATTCTCACCATCTCAGTGTTGATTGACAACAGTTATTCAGACAGCAGCAAAAACACACGTGTTGTCACCTCTCGTTTCATAATTGTTTGCATTTCAGAACCTCTGCTCTGTGGTTTTTGTTTTGTTTTATTTTAAATCTTCTCTATGAGCTGTTTGATGTGCTTGTCTATATTTTTGGCCAGTTAAAAGTTGGCAGTGCTCTCAGCCACAGATGGACAGATTAGGTTATGTTTATTTCTCAAATCTTCACAGATATATTGCCTATTTGTGGTATTTTTTTTCTGTTGAAAACAGCACTGAGGCAACTCCATTAGCACTGTTCCCACCTGAAACAGACTTTTCTATATGTCACTGTCTCTGCATCAACCTTGTGTTTATTCCATTGTGTCACATCGCGTCACATTTTCTGCAGAAAAGCTTGCAAATACCTACATCTGTATTCAGCTTGATTTGTTTTAGTATTTATTTTTCTACTTGTTTGCACTGTCAGTTTGTGACCTCTGTGTTAATAGAAAGCTCCTCCAGCTGTTCATACACGGTTTCATATCAGGTCTTTAGCTCTTACTCAAGGCAGGTCACTTCACAGCAGCAGGCCTGTGACCTTTCAGAACTGCCTCACTAACACATCAGCATATCCCTCTCCAGTGGCACATTTTAGCTGGCTGATTGTTAGCCACAGCATCGGTGGTGTTGCAGAGACATTTAACAAGTTTGTGTTTTTTAATCTCTCTCTGCTGAAAAGGTTTGGTTCAGTGTGTAACTGGACAGCCCTTGGCCAGCATTTATCTGTTTTTTTTTGTTTGTTTTGTTTTTGTTGTTGCTGTGATTCACTTGTTCAGAATAGTTAATAATGGAACAAAGTTGAAGAGGGCGTGGCTGCAGATGTCTGAGGATAGAAAAAAAACAAAAACAATTAACAGCCTTTAGTTCTGGTGGTTGGTGGCAGTGTGACAATCAAACCAGACTTGGACCTAAAATTCAGTTAACGCATAAACAGTGCATTGATCTGTGCAGGTGCTCCCTCTACTGTCAGCCTGAGCTCAGCTCAGTCCGCACGTCATGGTAGAAATGTTCACAGGACGAGGGTTTAAATCCTCTTTCCACAACATCCCAGACCCGTTTCTACCTTTACACCACAAACAGCTGAGGTGAGACACGAGTGCAGCATCTGAAGTGCGGGGTGAGGGTGAAGTACTTGTTGCCGTTTGACCTGATGAGCCAGAGATTTTATCAATAGGCTTGTTTTGAAGGTCTTTAAATGTGGGGTCACTGTGGTGGAGCTGATTCCAGAAGGTTAAGATTGTGCAACAGCTGTTGGGTTGGTTGATGACCGTCTCTATGTATAAATGTTGATCATTTTAATTTATTTTTTTATACTTGGGGTAAATATACTTCCTCACTTGTCATTTTTGAACTGAATCGTTTTATATGTCAGGAATATGAAAGTACCACTCACCTCAGTGGGATGCAGGCAACCTGTAACAGTGTGAAGAGGAGAAAGGCTTATTTTTTTATTTGGCTTTGTGTAAAAAGACTCAAACTAACAAAAGATTCACTATTGGCTCCCTCCTGCCGGGACAGTCCACCTGACAGGAGGCCGAGTGTCAGCTATAGCAAGTGTGAAAGTTATTGTTTATTTGTTCTTTATGGCTTTGTTCTTTTGTAAATTTGTTTTATGTATTCTTTCTTTTGCTATGTAAATTTGACCAGTATCCCGACTTTGGAGGAGTGGAGTTTTCTAACTGTACACTGTAGGTGAGATTGTCGAAGTATTTAAATAAAGTTGATACATGATCAATTAGTTAGTTTTGTTTCTCTCTCTCTTTTTTTTTTTTTTTTTTTTTTTTTACCTCAGGTGATTCATTGGACCATTTTTTTTTTTAAACTTTTTAAAATAACACGTGAACACGGGTGTTTTCTTTTATTATAACACAAGGAAATAAGTAGTTAACCAAGTACATCTTAATATATAAAGACAACAGAGTTACACAAAAGAAGGTGTTTCAGGGAAAAATATCTTTTCCGCTGCTTCCAGAAAAATTTAGATTGCTGAAGCGTCATTGAAAAAGTGCTTCTTTCCATCACAAATATATCATAAATTATATCATACCATTGTTCAACAGATGGGATGTCTGGCTTAAGCCATTTCTTTGTGATTGGTTTTCTAGCAGCATTTAGTTTTCACACTTACAGTAGTTGAGTGTACAAGTCCAAAAGAAGTTCACTAGTTCTGAATAAATCTTAACGCCAGAAAATACTTATTTTTGGACAGGTCCAAAACAAGTGGTAATGACTGGCTTCCTGGGAGCGACACATCCTCCAGCAGAGAGAAGAACCTGAATGGTAGCCATGCTGAGCTGGTGTAATCTGGTCTTAATATCCTCCACTGAAATTCACTGTATTTTATCCTGACCAGTTTATATGTGGCGTGGTTATGAATCCTAAATGAATAAACATTTCTTTTCCTCTGGTGTCATTCTCAAGCTAAACATGTGCATTTTTTGCCCTTGCAGCAGTGAGGATTTGAGAAGAGCAGAGATTTCTGAGGTGAAACTTTTAATTGCAATCGCATGTTTGTCAAAGTGTGGCTGTAAATCTGCACAGCGTGTTCACAGCAGGAACAGCTGAGGCTACAAAAGCTGCCGTGTCTCTGGTCATAGCAGACCAAAATACAACCTCTTTTGTTTTATTTTCTTCCCTTATCATCGGGGTTTGTGTAGTGTTCATTTTCCGGTGTTCTCTGAAGACACCTCTGTCAAAGTGACGACAAACGCTTATTTTAAGCTACTTATAGAAGCAGACGGGTGGGGTGCAGCGAGTCAGGCCTATTCAGTCCTGTTGAGGCTGTGGGCGCTGAATTGACCTTTCTTTCCTGTGACTTCTTAAATTTACTTTTCCTGACGTCCTGCCTGTCCGCTTCTGCAGTTCAGACATAAATTATTTAAAAACGCTCTTTGAAGAACCCAAAATCCGTTCATTTTTCACTAGCAGGCGTGCTCTGACATTGTTCCTTGCTATCTTTAGGACTCCAGTGTTTGACGGCGTGTGGCTCTGGGTTTGGCCTCCGTGGATTTGGATCAGCACTCCAGCAGCACGCAGTTTGTTTCCCTGTTAGCAATGATCCTCCAGTGAGTCACTTCCTGCTCCCCTCCCATCCTGCAACACTGGCTCCAGGAAGACAAACTATTCATCCAGCACCTCAAAGGTTTCCTATCACACACACACACACACACACACAATGAGGTGCTGATGATGAGGTATGCATATCTAGCTGCATGTTGCAACTCTTGACCCACAGAGCAGCTGTTATTTATCACAGACTTTTTTGGATGGATTTTGGAGAATTTGGTGATGATGCAGAGATGAAGTCATGAGGGAGATGTTCACACCAGCAGCTGATGGGGGCATTAATGCTCTGATTTACCAAACACCACAGTAACATGATGCACATTGAAACTAAATGCAGACAGTGTCCTCATAGTGGGAACTTAGTGAAACTCACTAGTCAGCTCATCTTTTATGTGGCGCAAGCTGGGCAGGTCTTACCATGTTGTGTTTAAGTGCTGTTGTATTAATCATTTTCTTTCCCACAGCCATTCACACAGAAAAACACACACGCAAGTCCTTCAGACGGCTATAATTTAGCTAGGTGGATTCCTGTAATGTGCAACAATAGGGGCATGTCACGTGAGCAATAGTTTTGCTTTGACTTGTAGCTGCAGCACAGACAGCATCACTGTGGAAACTAACAGAGCCAGTGCTGACTGTGATTTCTTCATATTCTTGTGTTTTCATGTTTCCTCTATTTATATACACGTATACAGTCACATAAAAACACACCTAGCCATATTCATACTTGCACATAAGACAACAGTTTTTGGTGGTCAAACCAAACCTGCTACATCATTAAACAAACAGAGCATGTGGGACGTTGTTGCATCTCTGTCTCCCCTCATTTCCTGTCATCTCCCTACTGTCGTCAGTGCCATAAAGGAGCACAATGGTCAGACTGTACTCGTAGGAAATACCTGGTATCATAATACATTTGACACTCAACAATTCGTGCTTGTACAGTCAGGAAATGATCACAGCCACCACTGTGTGTTTGCACTACACCCCTACTGTACCAGAAAACTACCCACAGGTTTGTTCTGTGAACTTTCTCTGAGTGTGTGTGGACAGATTGTGTCAATGCATTCGTGTCACAAATGTGTTAGTTACAGTCATGAACGTTTACAGATGCGTAGTTGATCAAAATACAGGGCAAGTTGAGGGTGGGTGTGTCTGACCTATGAGTACTGAGCAGTCATGTAGTAATGTAGTGATGACTACTGAACACTCCTGGGTGGAAGCATCAACATATTGCAGCTGGTTTCCATCACAAGATGGTGTCTGGTGTAGAAGTATTACTGGGCCCATGTTTTCTGTTTTCCTGCAGAGTTTTGTGGGAGTTCACCGGTGACGAGCTGTGTATCTTTTATCAGTAATCTGCTTAGCTCTGTGTTCGGGGAAGCTAACTGTGGTAAGTGTATATATAGATCTGATCCTCTTAGAGGACGGCTTGGGCTGGGATTTGGAGATTGACTGCCCCCTCAGCTGCAGTGCTGTTCCTGCACTTGTGGGGGCACTGTGTGTGAATACCAGTGTTGAGGACTGGATCAACTTTGAGTCTCCATTCAGAAGATATGTTTTGTCTCTTGCTGCTTGTTTGTTTCTGTCTCATTATCCTGAGAGTCTGTACTCCATGAATGTCATAACACCGCAGAAAGTTCCCACATACTGTCATTAACAGAGCCGAGGTCACTGGAGATTTGCTCCTCTCAGAGCAGGCAATTACTATAAAGTCCCTCTTTGTACAAAAACAATTAAACAGCCTTTAAAATCAGCTCAGCTTAGGCCATCATCTACGTCACACTCAAAATGAAAGTAAAGAACACGCTGTTTTCCTATGATAATATTCTCTCCAGTCTGTGTCTGGGAGTCTGTGTGTCTCTGTGAGCAGTCTGTTGTAAGCTGCTCCAGATAACAGCGTCTGTTAAAGGCCAACAATGTGCAAATGTAAATTCCTGCCTCTGATTCCCTCTCTGCCTTATTATATCAGGAGACAGTCCAAACTCACAACACAACAGCTAGGCCAGTGGTTTGAAATCAGAAAAAACAAACACACAAACAAAAACTAATATAAAGAATCCATGTTGAATTTTCAGGTTAGTTCAATAGCAAACTCTCGGTTGTTTATTTCCCCTACAGAAATCATCATTCAAATTCATTAATTAGTTTCACTCCATACTTTCCCCTGGTCACTGACACCCACACTGCTCTGTCTTCATGTCACCTCATTCAGACTTGTGTCAGCTCTGTGATCTGTTTTATCGCTCTGTTAAGGAGACCAGTAGGAACTGTGTGTTCTGGTCGTCACACTGCAGCAGATAAAACTCCATGTGCGCCGCCATCGCTGTGTTATGACTCGATTGTTGTCATATCAGTTGGACGTGTCTTTTACCATCAATGACCTCCAGTGTCAGCTGTCGTGTTGTGTCAACTAATCTAATTACTGTAATAAATGACATTACTGAAGAAAACAAAAAGATGGACAAGTTAGATCTCCATGAATAAACTTAAGTCAGATGGAAAATACATAATTGGACCCCATTAACATTTCCTCATTGTCACTGACTGACAGCTGTGTCATTTGTTGCAGTGTTACCCTGGGTGGGTGGGGTACACCCTGAACAGGTTGCCAGTATATCACAGGGCCGACATTTAGACACAAATAACTACACATTCACATTTATGCCTACGGTAATTTAGAGTCTCCAATTAACCTTTTGTGCAAGCCTTTGCTCTGTGGGAGGAAGCACTGGGAAGAACCTGGGGAGAGCCCACACAGTCACCGGGAGAACATGCAAATCCCACCCAGAAAGGCCCCAGGCCCGGGAATTAAGCCAGAACCATCTTGCTGAGAAGCAACAGTACCTCCGTGCCTCCCTCCTCAATAAACTGAACTCTCCAATTATCTTATATCACTCCTACAGGACAGAGTATTTCATCCTCTTTAGGTCTGACGGCACTCTCCTTGACTGAGCTGGATTCATAACAAAGCCCACTCATGCTATTATTTGTGGACTGTTAAGTGACAGGTTATGGTCGGTAAATCTCCTGGGTGCAGCAAATGAACTTCCAACTAAAGCACCAACGCTTTTTTCAACTTGTCCTTTCTGTTGTTAGACTCTGCAAACACCAGCTTCTTTTCACATGTTTCTACCTGCAATAATTAAGTACAGGATAGTCTAAAAAAAACACCTCAGGGTTACAGTGTATATATAGTTCATCTTGCCTTCATCTTGAGTTGTGTTTTCTCACCTTAGACAGATGGTGTTTACAGTTTAGTTAAATCACAGAACAGAACAACATCTTCCTTACTTTACAAGACAAGTCTGCACTGTTTGAGACAACAGTCAGTGACATTGTTTCCATGTCTGAAAGTTGTAAATGTGCCCTAGTTTATATCATGAATATGAAAATATTCTATAAAAAAGTGTGAAAATTTCATTAAATGAGTATAGGTCCACTTGAAAATGACTGTTGCTGACAATGATTGTTTCTCACACATCTACATATACAGCAAACCTTGTGCTACCTCTGGTATTGCCTCTTACTGTACAAATGCACCTATTCCGACACTTCAAACTGTATGAAATGAATTCCCTAAGGACATTTGTAATGTACAGTTTGACTAAGGTGTGCTTGGTGCCTAATGTCTCCAGTTTCCCTGAGCCTCCCTGTCAGGATCCAGAGAACAAATGACTTTCTGCTGTTTGAGACACAGAAGTCAGAGTTTACCAACCGTGACAGAGAAAAGACTCAGCAGTGTTCAGTGTGTCCTTCAGCTGCAGGATTTCTGATGAATAGATCAGCAGTCTGAGGTTGAGATGAACAAACTGACATCACTGTGTTGGTATGTATCTGCTAAACATGTGACAGAGGCCTTTGTGGTCATCTCAAGCTTCTGGTGCCTGTGTGTGTGTGTGTGTGTTTCCTACAGATCCACTTCACACAATCAAGTAATTGTGACTCCACATGTGTGACTGTGTGTGGCTCTTTGTGTGAGTCAGTCCTCATCTCATTTACTGTAAATGTACATGTCCAATCAATCTTTTCCACTCAAACCAACATTTACATGTAATTTCACATCTTGTGGGGCAGTTTCATAATAATACGCAAGTATCTTTTGTTTTGCTTTGTTTCAACTCACTTGGTAATTGCAATACTTTTTACTTACAGTAAAGTAGTGTCATATACCATGATGCTGTAGGCTGAGTCACCGGTCACTTCTGCTCTCACTCTCATGAGAATTATTACCCTGCAGCTCCCATCAGCTCTGCAGAGCATTAGAGTGACTTTTAGCTGTCTGATCTGTACTTGTCAGCTCAAAGCTTTGGTCATGGTTCTTCTGGGCCATCTTCCCCTGCAGCAGACAGATGTTTTATAGACACCTCACTTCATCAGCTAAGGAGACAGATATCTCTGCTGGAGTTGGAGACCAAGTCAGACAAAAGGAGGGAATGACAATACTATGTTGTGTGTGTTAGATGCATGAATAGTAAACTAGTTAACAGATAGGTCATCTTAAAAAGTGGTAATGGTCAATGTTGTGTGCGGAGCTTGTTAGTACCAAAAAGAAAGTAGTATTTGCAGATTCAATCTACTAGATGATGGGACAGTCTGGATATTTGCTTGTCATTGGCTTTTAGATTGCTGTTTTATTATGGATCCATACCACTCCTCAGCCAGTAATGTTCACATCTGAAAAGTTGAAACAGTGACAGAGCCCTGTGAACTGGTTTGATGTGGATACAGCTCCACAGAGAAGACAGAGACAAATGCCTGGGAATGCTGAAGCTCATGTGGTAAGTTAAGGGACAGGAAGCAGTGTGTGTGTGTGTGTGTGTGTGTGTGTGTGTGCGCGTGCGGGCGTGTGTGTATGCGCGCACACGCACAAACCAAGACTACACACACACCCTGCTTCTTGTCCCTGAGAGAATTCCAGCCATCACTAACCTCATCCTGGGAAGACTCCTTTCCTTTCCCTAAATGTACTTTTCCTCCCTGTCCTTTCTGTCCTCTTTTCCTTCCTCACCTCTGTGGGTCTTTGTGCTGAGGTTACTGTCGTTCAGATCCATGTGTTCCTTTCATAGCTTGATGGTCAGTGCTGCTTTCATCAAAACAAATTCCTTCCATATCTCCTCCTGTTTTCCTCCTCATGCTCCATATTGGCCAGCGAGGGACAAGCCCATTTCTCTTTCTTGACGGATCACTTCTCTAACAAACTAAACAATGCTGTGTTTTCCTGTCATAGGCGAAAGGAACATTATATTCTCAGTCGGGCTGCAGCCAGCCTGTCTGTCTGTCCGCTGAAAAACCATGTACCTCTCACTTTTCTGTACAATGATAATCAGCCTTGAATTGACAGATAATGTTGTTATTCGAGTGCTGTGTTTTTGTGACCCTGAACTGGTGAAACCTGCTGAAACCATGCAGCATATTTTCAGAGAGTCTGTAAACTTCTGTTTGGCAGCGAATGTTCTTTCTGATTCTGTTGCTGTTGCTGCACATCTTGGTTTTGATAGTGATAATCAACCACACAGAGCTTGTTTTTATTCTGATGTTGTGCTTTGGTTATGCAAGATCAGTTTATGAAACATCTGGAGGGTTCACTTGGAGTTTGATTAAGTTGTGGTGCTGGCATTCATGCTGTTTTGATAATGTTTAGTTATGCAGAGGCAGTCAACACTGGTACAGCTCTAATGTTTTTACGATGAGTCAGAATATAAATATCAGATTTTTTAAAATCCAAAATGCTATAAATAAATCCATTTTAAAATTTGGAGAGCACAAATCTTTAGAGATTTAATCCCAAATATGTAAAAATTGTGAGGATGTCAAACATTAGATACCTGCTTACAATGCATCCGATTTTAAAAAGTGGTTTTATTCTAATTTTGTGCATCTCTTAATAGAACCTGTCAAACCATGGTTATCCAATCAACCTGTCACAGGGGAGCAATGCAATGGATAAAATCCTGCAGACATAGATCAGGAGTCTTAGTTTATGTTCAAAAACTGGGGACAAAGTGACTCTGACTGTAAAAAAACAAAACATCCTGTTGATAAGAGAGGTCAGAGGATAATGGTCAGATTGGTTTGAGCTGACAGAAAACCTGACCAGAAACCTGAGGCTGCAGTGGACTCAGACTCACCATCATTGGACAGATGAGGACTGGAAAAACATAGCCTGGTCTGAAGGATCTGGATTTGTGCTGAGGCAGCAGATGGTAGAGTCGAATTTGAATCCATGCCGTGGGTAAACAGTCAGGGCTGCTGCTGCTGCTGCTGCTGCTGCTGCTGCTGTGAAGAATGTTTTCTTGTGTACTGAAGCACTTTGGGCTTTAATAACAGTCAATCATGATCTGAACGTCACAGCCTGACTGAGTACTGTTACTGTGTTCATCTCTTTGTTGCCATAGTTCACCATCTTCCAATAGCTACTTCCTGCAAGATCTCAAAAAGCTCAGGTTGAACCAAACTTGTTTCATGAACATCATGTTGAGCTCCGGTGAACTCCCCAGTCTACAGACCTAAGTCCAGCAGAACCTCTGGGATGTGGTAGAACAGGAGCTTGAATGTACAGCTGGATGTGTTGCAACAGGGCAAGCAACCCGGGTAATTGCCAACGGCCCCAAGCTAGAAGGGGGCCCCCAGAGACAGCTGATATTGGTCCATATAAATGACAACATGATGTTGCCAATGGCTGTGTACTGTACACAGAACATTGTGCATAGTATGCACAGTGCTGCCAATGCCAATATTAATTACTTCCATTAGCAGTGGAATAATGCATTTGTTGTCAAATGCTAACATTGATACCAGTATCAGTTCTACTGTCAGCTGATCAGCTTGTTTTATCCAAGTTGTTACTAATTTGTATTTGGAAGAGAAAGATTTTATATTCCTTGAATTTTCTGGTACAAGTGTTGCACTATACAAAATGTTAACATGAAGCATTGAAGTTGTTACTGCAAAACTGGTCACTGGATCACTGGGTTTGGGCCTACAGGGTGCCTCTTGCCTGGGGCCCCCAGAGTGTCATGAAACGCCCCTGTGTACAGCTGATGAATGTGCAGAAATGATGTGATGGAGTCACATCAACATGGAGCAGAGTCTCAGAGAAAGGTTTCCATTATCTAGAGAAATTCATGACAAAAGAGCTTCAGCTGAATTGAGAGAAAACAGAGGCCTTACCCAGTGTTACTGTGGTGTTCCTAATGAAGTCCATGGTCCTGTTACATTGTGTTCATGCCATGTGGGTTAGGGTTAGGAAAACATCCTGTTGTTGTGACCTGAGAGTTGCGTTACATCCTCTGTTGGTCATGTAACCACATCAGATACATGCAAATTAAGTCTAAATAAGCACTACATAATCTTAAATATGGACTGTCCTCTCAGCACAGGATGGCCTGTCACAGCTAAATCAACTCTCACTCAGCTCCTGGTCACTGATAATATTTGCTAATGTCTGCAGGAAGACTGCAGCCAACCTGAATCATCTCATCTGAAGTTGAATGTATGAGCTGTGAAGTAACCCACTTCAGACTAAGATTCAGTCCACCTACTGGAGCGTTCAGTTTTATTAAACACAGGGGAAAGATTTCAACTGACGTAGATGCAACTTGTGGTGGTGTGTCTGTTTGTCAGGCATCGTAATCCCCCGTTCCCAGAGACGCCAACATCAACATCTTCACTTCCTGTTGTGGAGCTGACTGGACCGATCCTCAGGACGAATTTAAAACTGACCACGGCTGGCATGTACCCAAACACATGCTCAGAACACACACACACACACACACACACACACACACATACACACACTAGTGCTGAAGTAAACATTGGCACAGGATTTTGGGTTGGCCCCTCTAGAGTGTTACTTAAGAATGAGATACACACTTTTTATTGTCAGTGTCTTTCTCACACACACACACACACACACACACACACAACACACACACAATACAGACAAACACACAACATCTAGGCTACTCCCCCTGTCCTGATGTTTCACACAGATAAACATTTTAAGTCTTCCATCTGCCAAGTTTCCCACTGTTCCTTAAAAACGTGTCGCTCTCTCACACACACAGACATGTGCTGCACACATTCAGGCACATATGCGTACACACACACACACACACACAAATGCACCTTAACCATGTTGGAAACTTTCCAGAATCAACGAGGCAGGAGTTGGATGTTTGTTTGTCTTACTGTTTGGCCGTTACAGTTCCCAGATCTAGTACGTCAATCACATAGACACACTCACACACATGTTTGTACTGTAAACCATACTATACTCCACAAAGCCCAAAATATTAACATGAAACTAATTGACCTTTGCCCTTAGAAAAGCAGACCTGAAGGAAAAGTTCAATATTTTGGCAGTGGTACTTATTCACATTCTTGCTGAGAGTTAGTTAGATGAGAAAGGCGTCCCTCCGGCCACTTCCCTTCCTCTCTTTCTCTGCCTGCCTCTGTCCGTTTGGTGTGTTTATTCCAGGCAGGCAGGGACCCTCCAGCTGACCCCTGAGCCTTGACCGAGAGGAGGAGGGGAGGATAGGAAGGAGAGAGCAGAGAGAGGGAGGGACACAGGGAAGCCAGAGGAGAAGAGGAGAGGATTGTGAGAACGGAAGGAGGCCAGAGAGAGATGGGGGGGGGGGTGTCAATCCTGGATGGGGGAGGCCGAGAGGGAAGGAGGGAGAGGGAATGGGTTTAACATGTTGATGTTGTGCATCTGTGTGTGTATGAGTGAGTAAGTGAGAGAGAGAGTGATATGGAGAAGGCGTAGGCCAACTTATGTAACAGCATTCTGCCACTGGGGAAGTGATGCTTTGTGTATGTACCAGACAGTGTGCGCGTGTGCCTCTGTGAAGTGTTTGTGTCAATTGTTCAGTATTTTGAGGCTGAATTTGACACATTTACAGTGTCCTGTGTTATTTTGATCTCGGCCCTCTTACATCATTCATTGTTGTGCTTTCCACCGCCCTCTCACTCTCTGGAAAACGCTTTTGGAAAAACTGCAGGACTGCACTGCATTCACATTTTCAGACGGAAAGCAGGCCCAGTAGCATACTACTACTTATAAGGCACTTTAACTTTCCCTTGTGGGTCAGAATTGAAAGCTGTGAAAGCTGAGATGGTTGGCTAATTTTATCCAGGTCACCAAAAAGAGTTACTTATGTGAACTGAAGTGGCACAAATGGAAACTCCTGGGTGTGAGTTTCTTCTGCTATAATAACGTGTCAGTGTTTTATTTAGTGTCTTTAACGATCTACAATTGAGTTTGGAAATAAAAGAAACTGTGAAAAATAGAAATTGGTTTTATATTTAAGAATGACGTGAGCTTACAAAACTGGCTTTGTTTTGAGTTGCCATTAGTGCACATGGACAAAGCTTCCCTGCTGCTGTTTTACATGGATACAGGGTTTTCTGCAGTTCAACATGTTTAATGTTTTTTGCATGTTGGCATACTGACTATGTTTGGTGCAGATTAGCATTTAAAATTTCTTGCACACCCCTTGACTTGCAAGCAACAGTTTAATGCACATTTCAGTGCTATAGACCTTATTCAGACAAATGATTTTCCAACAATAAGAACAAATCTTACATCAGAGAGGCAGTAAGTTTTCAGCCAATTGCCTCAGAATATAAGAGCTTTTTTCCCCAATAAGGGTGAGAGTGACATTAACATAGCTAGCTGTACAGGCTGGACTAGCCAGCTACTAACTTACATTAGGGTTGCCAGCTGTATAATATGGGATTGTCTCATGTGGAAAAAAATAAACTGGTGTCCTTTACTAAATCAATACAGGACACTCAATACAACAAGGAGGCACAGGTGAAGAGTTAGAGTGGGATTAGATATAAAAAGTCTTGCAGTGGTGTCTAACTAGAGCCAATTAAAGAAAAAAGCAAACAAACCTGGAGCTAATCAAAATGTGGGACATCGTCTCACTATGTGTGAATTGGGACAGGAAAGAAAATACTGTGCAGTCCCACACAAAGCAGGACACGTGGTCAGCCATGAATGGGATTTGAACCCCCAGTGTCTCAGTCCCAAGTCAACAGTGTTACCCCCTAACCTAGCCAGAGATTAACAATTGAGTTTCTCTGTTAGACTGTCTCATAGAGTTTTAAATCAGTGATTGGCCGGGAGGATTACTTTGATACTTTCACAGTATTAATATAGAGCCTAGTCTGGCTCTATAATAAGATTATTCTTGGTCCAAAGTTAACAGGGGGATGGTGCAGTGCTCTTCAGATGTAGAGACACAGCTGGAAACCACGATGCTTCCTCTCTGAGGTCATCTTTTCTTCTTCTTCTCTTCTCTTTTCTCTCTCTCTCTGGTTGTTGTTATTTGTGTATCTCTCTGGTCAAATGCAAGCTGTAAACATGACCCAAAGGCTCGTTAAATCTATTTTCCTCCTCTGGATTTGTTCTTGTTTTCCCCCTCATCCTTCTTTCTGCTTTTCCTTTCGGTCCTCCTCTCTCTTCCTTCAGCCGATCACCCCTGAGGCTCTACAGTTTGCTTCAATCACAGCAAACTAAATGGAAACACATGGAGGGTCATTTACTAACAGATTCCCTGAATTCCTGGATATGAGGTCACACAGTGTCTCACTTGTATATTGCTCATGGTTTTCACTGTGTGGAAATATAACCTCACACTCACCAGGAACCACTATGGGCTGGGTGTCAGGCTATGTGGGTCAGGACTACTGAGCCCAAATGTTTTCAAGGTGAGTTTGGTCATTTGTTTCAAACACTAATCCAGATAAAGAGATGACGACACAGATGATAACAATACATTAAAACCTTCCCTAAAATAAGAGCAAATATGCCAGAAGGACAACCATGATAGACTCTGAAAATGTGCCCTTCATTGCAACCATGTTTATCTGGTGACTCACTTTTTAAAGTCAAAAATCTAATCAAATCTTCATTCTGTTGCAGTCAAGATGGAGAGGTTTTGAACTACATGCAAGCTCATGTTGTATCATATTTATGGAGGTCATTCTGAACTATATGAGAAGATAAAGCTATAAAATGATTCACAATGATGTCATGAAGGGTGGGGCGAATCAGACACTGAATATTCAGATGAAAAGGCCATATTGAAAGAAAACTGTGTCCACATGAAGAGAAGTTCACTTTGAAAAATGTTTTGATTAACTTTCAGTAACTCTCTGGGGGAAAAAACTGGAATTGACTTAACAGCTTAACTTTTCCCTGATCTTGACATTTTTATTGTGAAATCTATGAGACTGTAAGTCTCATGGGGACAGCTCAATTCCACCTGGCTGAGTCAGCCTGTTGCATAATAACTTACAAAGAGCGAGGACAGAGAGGACCTGGCTTCACTTCACTCCTGTCTGCTGGCAGCGGTTTGCTGCACCAGTGTTGTACCCTGTTACAAAGAGGGGGCACATATGGTCTTCTTTCTGCAAGTCTTTTCTTTCGACTTCTTCCTTCACTAAACAAACTCAGTACATGAACTAAAGCAAAATACTCTCAGTCACTAAATATCTTCGTATTCATCTATTTTAAAGTCCTTCTTTTTGTTCTTACACAACCCTGGCCCCCAGCCATCGCATAGGGTTAAACTCTAACAGAGAAGCACACATTCAGACCTCCACCCCCTACTTAGAGACTGAGTGGTGAAACACCAGTCTCTCTGGGGGTCTTAGCATGGGGCTAACACCTGGGGGGCTGGAGTCTTGCCGGGGGCCTGGTAGAGAGTGAGATTTGATAGTAGTCACATGGATCCTCATGTGGACCCACCCCACACTGCCCTGATTACATCTTGATGTACTTGTGATGTCATATCTTTGTGTGTGTGTGAGTGTGTGAGCACACATTAGTTCCTGCTGTGTGACATAACCACGTCTTTCAGAGACTTGGTGTAATTCTCTTCTTATCTAGTTTACACATTCCAGTCAGCTTCAAACACTTCCACAGAGTGAGAGCGATGCAGTGAAGGAGAGAGATAAACTGTGTGTGTGTTCGCTCTCTGTTTGTCCTGTCATAAGAAATTCCACTGGTAACTTTGAGATTCAGCTTTCACGTGTACTGAAGAAACACTGAAGTGTAGAGGTGAAAACCTAGCAACACGTGAAGTACAAAGAAAAATGAGTCATTACAACTGTTTCTGGGATTCGGTCCCTTCAGACTTGTTTGCTTTCTCTGCAGCTTGGCAAAAAGGTGAAGCTGCAGCAGAAGTCCTTTCTCTGAAACCCAAAACCCCAAACAGTAACATCTCACGTTGTTTGGAGGTCATCCTGTTTGTTGCATAATGCCGCCTCGATGGAAAAAAAGCCCTTCGTTCTTTGCAGGCAAGCACAATTCACACACCAGTGGATGAATGAAGAGGGACTGGGTTTAATTTGCCTTGCAGGCATCCCACAGGAGCTGTAAACAACGTGTGTCTGTAGTCTGACCTATGAACAGCAAACGTCTGCATTCTCCATTTGTTAAATCCTCATTAGCTCACCATAATTACGCTCAGTGCCAGCCCTGCTGGGCCTGCCTGAATGTGCCTCCGAACTTTACAGTTTAGCAGGTCTCAACTGAGCCAGCAGTAAAAAATTTGGAGGCCCATTTAAATGTCTAATTATTCCTTATAATACAAAGATTTTATAACTCTGTGGAGAGTACAAGGCAAAGATTGTATTTGACCCAATTACTGCTGCAGTAGCTGAAGCTGGAGACAGATAGACCACTTTTGCCAACTAAACGATTTTAAGCAAACCTGAACCTCTGAAACAAGGCAGCAGGAAACGGCACAACCTGCTCCTGTGGCCAGGTAGCATCAAGTAAATGTACAGGAATTAGGAAGATTAAAAATAACTAGAAAATACATTTCCTGAGGAGAATGTGTGTGAATGCTGAAAGCTGAACGCAATTGCCGAAGCGATGCTGAAAGGGCCGAAGTACTACACTACAATCTTCATTATGTGAACAAACTGAAAGAAGACATTGTTGAAGATGTTTTTAAAAAATCCCTCGGAAATAATTGATGCTGCTTGATGTAGGCTACAGAGAGAGAACAGATCAAGAAGCAGAGAGCAAAACCCAAGGCTTCAATCTGTGGCACATCATAGTTACAGGGTGTCGGACAACATGGTAATTAATCAATAGATAGATAGATCACGCAAGTGAAGCCATCCATACTGCACTGCACCTGCGTGTTGCTATTGTTATGTCATTCTGGTGTTTCTAGAGTAAAAGTAGAGATATAGATAAACAGACATTTTAGGAAATTAAAAACAGGGGGCACTGTCTCAGGAAATCAGCCTTCGATTTTACATCGGAGTTAATGTGCAGCTGGATGGGACTGACATCACTCAGAGGCTCATCTTTCAAATTCTGTGAGTCTCTTTGCTTTATCGAGCACATTGTATGAAATAAAAAAAAATGTCTGTAGAATATAATTTGTGGCCAGGAGGACAAGGTGAAGAGAATCAAAAACTCTTGACGATATCACATCATGTTAGCACAAAGGTCCTGATAAAGCTGCATGTTTTGAGACTTGAACAGTTTCAGGCATTCACACCTTCAGCTCTCACACTAATGAAGTTGGAATAAGACAGTTTGCTCTGCACTGACGACAGGGCTGGTCGACACCCACCATCATATTTCCTGACACTGATCAAAGCTCACATTAACTAATGCAGTCTGACTACTACTACCACTGACCAAGTATCCAACAATGAACTCGGGGCTTGTGAGTCTTTTTTTGGACAAACAGTCATGACTTGTGAGACCGGTGCCTGCTGCAGGCTAAATCAGTCGACTGGTTTGGCTGCTGGACTGTGGACTAGTGGGCCTGTGGTTGGTGCCTGCTGCTAATCAAATTAAAGAACAGAGCTTTCATAACCTCCACACCGTCTGTCACAGCAAGAGATCAACAGTAAGACCGCTCTCTAATTGGCTGAATGAAATGGACAGGTGGTCAGAAATCATGACTTCACAGTTTCACTTACAGCCACCTGACAAAGCAGAGATGACAACAAAGAGTCACAGCAGCACCGTGCATCATGTGACTTTAACAATCTGACTGAAACAAATTGGTTGTGCCTTGTCAGTCGACTCATAGATTCAGCCACCTGAAACACTACTACACACAGATGTACCTCTGGTGGAAAAACACATGTTCTTTTCATAACAACTAAAATGTTACAATATAAGAGACTCTCTCTGGAGTTTGCTGTGATTCTGGTAAGTCCTGGGGTCTCCCCCTGCAGTGACTCTCCTGTTGTCTATCATCACCACCGGTCAATCAAACAGATATGATGAGGAATCAGTGAGAAGCCACTGGACTTATTTCAACTGTAGGTTCAACTTTGGAAATTCCTTGACTTGGCCATACACGCTGACATTATTTCTCACCCTTTGACCTTTGACATTATCTTATTATTATCAAAGAGGCTGCCAGAGACACTCCAACATCACCAACTATCCCAGTAGCCTTGCTGGTCTTACTGACTTAACGCTGCCTCAGCCTCTCGCTGCTGATTGATGTGAAGACTAAAGCTACAGAAAACGAGGCTGAATTAAACAGGAAGCTGAGGTTTTTTCTTTTAAAATAAAATGAAGCACATTTTTTGTATGTAGGTTATTTGAAGTACAACTTTGCTGTCAGTTTCTTTCTGCATCCCTGGGTATATCTCGAAGAGCACAAACACAACATGCAGGCCAACCTAGAACATATGACAAAAAATGACTCAATATTTGCCACAGTAACATCGTCAGTACGGCGCGCGTGCGTGATTGAAGCTCTTAATTTGAAATTCCTGACCGGACGTAGGTAGTGCTGATGCTGCCTGCGTGTTGACACCTCCTCGTGTGAGACGCTGATCCCTCACTTTCTCAGTGAGCGCCACAGTCAGTCCTGACCCGGGCTAAGAGGCTTACCTGCCCTGCCGCTCCTCCAGCTCTGTGTCGGTGGATTGTAGGACGGAACTACACTGGTTTTATTTGCCAGCACTGACGGAGCGACGCCTCGGTCTGTGCCTACATCTCCAGGTAAATACCATTGATAACCTGGCGTTGATTTTGTTAAACTTTCTTTTTTTTATTCTCTCTCTTCTGTTTTTTTCTATCACGAGTGTAAATGTGGTCGGTGGTCGGTCTGTGGGGTGGTCGCTGCCTACCTGTTGAATAGAGCCTTTGTTTTCCATTATGTTCACAACAAAAAGAGGGAAAACGACCAGAGGAAGGTTTTATTTGTCAACATAAAGCCTGTGCTACAGAGACACTCCCTTTAGTGTCCGCGTGCGCAGCGTGTCAGGCAGTTGTAGAGGAGAGAGAGAGACTGTACCTGATATGTTTCTTATTACTGACCAGGTCCACTCCACACAAGTGTGATCACATAACAGCAGCTCCCAGCTCAGTGGTCATGACTTTTGTTTTCTTTTCTTTTTTGAATCACAGCCAATGGAGGCTCTTGTTTGAGACATTTTTTTTTTCTATTAATAGGCTCTCCCGATTAGTTTCACCCAACTTTATACTGGAAAGTCTCAGTCTCAGTCCGGGTTATAATGATCTAATAACTAAGCAGATTAGGTGTTGGAGGAGCGCTCAGATGTGGAGCGCGCTGCCTGGCTGCTCCTGTGAGAAAATCCCCCAAAAAGGAAGTTACTGGTCATCACTGGGGAAATATTACACAATTTTGAAACGCGTCCAATGAGTCAGGCTGGAGATTACACAGGTACCTGCGCTGCTGCAGGAATAACAGCCTCTGTCTTGTCAGAGACAGGATGTCAGGTTGTCATAGCTGGGGGCTGGTGTCCAGCTGTAACCTGAGATAATGAGCCTCGTGTTTATGGACATGTTGACTGAAGCCTCTTTATAATCTACAGCTGAGTTTGATTCCCCCTAAAGCAGGAGGCATGGCTCCTTGTTGATGTGTGATTGGCCGATCAGAGCTGCAGGTGATTGAAAATAGACCTGTCTCCTCTGTATCTGTGACTGTCAGCGCGGATTAGACTAGAAAGAGGCTGTTTGGTTTGCTCCACTGGTACCGATCAGTCGGGCGGCGAGACGGTCTTCAGGAGGACATGCAGGGATGATCTCACAGGCTGCAGTTACACAACAGGGAGAGAGAGAGAGAGAGAGGGAGGGAGAGGAGAGAGGGTCAAGTGGACTCGATCGCGTCTTTTGCGCCTCACCAGTGGTCAGAGGGAGGGCGCCTCATTTGAGCTCACTTTCTCCTGTTGGCCTCAGTGAAGTAGCACAGAAGTAAGAGAGGGAGGAGGTCAGAGAGAGAGATGCTGAAATCGGTTCTCCACCAGCCTGCGACAGGCCTGATGACTCACCTCATGTTGCCTCACCAGGGTAATATACTGTATGAATATGAGTAGATTTACTGATAGATCACAGTGAGTCTGAAGATAAAACCAGCGTCTGAAAACACATCAGAGCTCCATTAGTTAGTCATCACCGACTGACATCACTGTCACACACACTGTGAGGAAGCTGCACAGAGACGACACAAAATGTGCTTGACGTCTATGGTAAAAACAAACGGATTAGCAGACGAGCAAAAGGCGTTTTTGTCAACAACCGCCTGCTGTGCGCAGTTATGCGTGACGCAAGGATGACGACAACAACAATGTAAGGAGCGGCTCCACCGTGTTGTTTTCTACGTGTTTGTCCTATAGAAGATGACAGGGCCCACGGGTGGCTCACCGGGGCCCTGCCCTGCTGCTTTAATGGAGACAGGCAGCAAATGGAGCCTGAGAGCAGAAACAGATGTCAGATCAGCCTCCACTGTGGCCCATGATTGCATCACCAGCACTGTCCCAGTTTCCAGCTCCCAGCAAAGGTGATGCAGCATGGAGGACAGGAACAACACTGAAGTGTTTAAAGCAGGCATGGGGAACCTATTCCACAAAGGGCCGGTGTGGCTGCAGCTTTTCTTTCCAGCCAAGCAGCAGCAGCACCAGACTTGACTCATTCAGTCAACTGATCTCAGTCTTCAGACAGTTGATTGGTCAAACTGTGTGCTCTTGGTTGGTTGGAACAAAAACCTGCAGCCACAGCAGCCCTCTGTGGAATAGGTTCCCCATGCCTGCTTTAAACAAAGCGTGGCCTGAGGAGCAGTGTGATGTTTGCTTGTCCAGAGTGAGAACATGACTTGTTCAAAGGATGTTTAAGGGCTCAGACTCTATTTGAGTGTTAAGGTCACTTCCTTTTAGGTTACTGGAGTGAGGCCTCAGGGATCAGGCCCTTATAGTACACTATAGATTAAGTCTGTGTGTGTGTGTGTGTGTGAGAGAGAGAGAGAGAGAGAGAGAGAGAGAGACAAAGGTCACATTTTCAGAGTGTAAAATACTTGTTTTTGTACTCATTTCAAATTAATCAATAAGTACAGTTGTCTCATATCAAAACAGACAGCATGGCGTGGGGGTGCGTCGGGGTGACTCTCCACTGATGAAATTTCCTTAGTGATAACATTAAAGAAAAACTTACTCACTGTCACTGATGTGAAAGGTAACACTCCTTCCCTGTGGCTCATAAAGGTAAATGTCCTGTGCTTCAGCCCTCGTATTTTGCTCAGTGAAAACAGGACAAAAAAGGGGATTAATATTGTAATTGTTGACCCATTATTGTTAAGTTGTTAAGCCATTAATCAGTGGGATGGTAGAAGCTGTGGCTAAACAGCAGCAAATTGCAGGAGTGAATGAGGGACTTAACGCGGCACCGTTAAGTCATATGTCAGGTCCAGAGTGATGAAAACACATTTCCAACAGCACTTTAAAAAGTACCAGATCAACTCAACTCATCAGTGATCAGCAAAAACATACAGTCTGCTAGATACAAACAAAAAAATGTTGGTCTCAACTGGATTTTCAAGCTCTTACAGACAAAGTTCAACATGAAACAATCTGTAAACCAGTGAATGTTTTCAAGTCACGTCATGAAAAACGACCTCTGTCTCACAATCCAGCTCCTGTATTTCTTTTTGTAGTTAATCGATCGGTGGTTTTTCCTGTAGTGAATTGTCAGTAAGAATCCTGCCACATCTCAAACAGTGCAAAACTCAAAAATATTAAGTTTGAAAAAAAGATACAAAATGATTCAACAGGAGCTTTCAACTTGTTTTTTTCCACATCCCACAGCCCACACACCCTGTTGTCAGAGGAGGAAAATCTCAACTCAGGGTCATTTTACTCCGTGATGAGTCTGATGTAACATATGATTGAGGGTGAAACATTGATCCATATTACCTTTAGGGTTGGAGATGATGTGGCAGGTCGACAGATTTATGACGAGGTTACCTTCATGTGGATGAACTGTTCCCCTACAGATATGTAGGGCACATCTATGCATCCCACCTCTCCTCTGAGTCAAACACAGAAATCAATCAGTGGGAAATCAGTGTTGAGGTGTACCCGAGGCCGTCCCCTTCAGCGTCTTCACCCTTCTGAACCAGTTCTGACCGGTTCACTACACTGTTATTATTTAGGTGTGTTTGTATTATTGTGGTCACGTGGCTGTCACATTTCACAGTCTGCTTGTTTTTATGGGCTTTAATGGAGCAAACAGAGCGTGTCCCCCCTTCATTACATGTGATAGGTTTTTAACGCTGTTATTTGTTCCACTTCTTTGCATGACTCTGCTGAGTAAATAGAGTCATTGTGCTCTTTGGGTTTAAATGAGGGCTGGCAGGTTAGTGCCTCCTTTTTTACTATTTTAAGAACCTCATCTTCAGTAAATCTGGGGTTCAGACGTTCAAACTGTCACATGGAGAGAGTGTTTACTCTCTCATTTGTGGTTGATAGGGTAACAGAGAGGTGAAATGTGGGAGAAATTTAAGATTTGTAATGTGTAATAAAAACAAATCTGCCCTTTGGTACTTTTTCTAAATGATCGCTGAGAGAAGCCATTGATTATTTATATGAACCTCAAATTCTTATAATTTTAAGATGATGAAACTTTTTCTATCATCAAACCGAAGTCATTTCATTGGAAATACTTTGATGTGATGTTGTATCATTTATGTCCATCCACTTATGTCCGAGTGTGAATGAGACTGAGAGTCCACAGCTGTGCCAGCAGCTCTGTCAGTGGAAATGTCACTAGTTTGGTCATAAACCAAAGTACTGGACAAAATTAAAACTTTACCTGATGACAGCACTCAGTGAAAGGCCCAGAGACCACAGTGTTAATATAATGCTTTGTCTGAGGACCATGACCGTCTCCGCCAAATTTAACAGAAACCCATCCAAGAGTTTTTTGGATGTCTCAGTCTGGACCAGAGTGGTAAATCCATAGTCTGAGAGCACGGCACCACCCATCTTTATAAGAGCAACACAGTAAACTGAGCTGAGTTGTGTTAATAAGGACCAGTGGCAGCAGGAGAATCTCTTCATCTGGGACAGTCAGATGTGTTCACTTGCAGCCGTGTGTGTGTGTGTGTGTGTGTGATCACACAGGTGTGTCAGCACTGAGCTGATTACAACAGATCTACAGTGAATGTCTCTCATGGACCAACTAATCTGATGCTTCACTTGTTCCACTGGAGCCACTTCTGTCCAACTCCTGTTGGCTCAGGGTCAGGGTCAGGTTAGTGACTCAGCGCTTTACTGCAGAAGATCATTACACAGAACTACATATCTGTCATCTACTAACAGTTGTTTCAGTAGAATATAAATGATGAGATTCAAATGAAACAGGCTCTTCTCACATGTTGAAATAGGGGAATTTAAATATGGCCAAAATTTCAACAAACACCAACCACATTTATCTCAGATTGAAACTAGAAATGCTGTCTAAAAGCATTTTAGCCTGTAAACCACCAAATCAGTGTTTATTCATACGATTTGTGTGGGAGAGGGGATTTTTTTTCCCAGAATTGTGTCTCATGTATAAAATAAAACTTATTTTCCTTTTGTGCAAACTGTGAAGTGAGGTTGCCAAAGCAACTAAAAGTTTTTGTCTAAACACTTGCAACATTTAACTCTGCTTTCTTCATTGTTAATTCAAGGTAGTTTAACAACATTGTGTTAGTTGGACAGATACACTGTAGAGTAGATACACTGCCTCTAACAAACATTTTGCTCACTGAAGATTTAAAGAAGGAACAAAATCTGGTAGTTGGTGTTGATAGTATGTCCCCACGGTGTCTAACGTCATGCAAGAGAAACACTGAGCGGCTCTGCATGTTGTAATGTGGAGACTCCACCAAAAAATGAAATACTGCCGTGGAAACCTGACAGTATGTTGTTTCCAAAGAATTGTGAGTACTTGCAAAATACAAGAGGGACATATTAACTCCAGTTGATGTTAAGTCCCAGAATAAAATCACAGAGGATGTTGGTTTACAGAAGAGTTGGAGCAGAATAAGTTGAGTGCAGAGAGTGTGTGAGGCTGATCACTTCAAATCATATCAGAGCTACTGTACTACCATTCAACCTCATGTCATGCTCACCTCAGACTCTCTTCTTATTTTGAACCAACCTTCAGCCTTATGAGCGAACTGTCATATGTTTGTAACAAAAAGTAGAAATGAAAGTAAAATCATTAAGAAAACATGAGTAGTCAGATAAATTAGAATTGTTCTCGGTTTATCTTTGTGAAACTGACCCATGAGCAGTAACCTAGACGTGTGTGAACATTCATGAGACTTCAGATGTCATTATGGTTATAAAAGTTGATTTTATACCATGCACAGAAATGTTTGAATAGCTAAGTAAAAACAAACTAAGCATTTCAGAGATTTGAGATATGACATTTAACAATGCTTGTTGACAGAAGTCCTGCAGTGGTTTGATTAAAACCTGCCTCAGATCCTCAGAATCCAATCCCACTGGAGAATATAGATGACTCTGAGTCTGTATGATAATGACAACAATCAAGATCCATAATGTCACTCACATGACAGTCCTCAGTGTCTCTCAATATGAGGAGGGCCTGTCAACTGAGGGTCATGAGATAAACATCACACAGCGATTTTTTCCACTCAGAGCTCTGCTTCTTAACAATAGTGAGCATACATTCATCTGTACAGTATCCAGACACACTTCAACTCACAAGATCTGAATAAATAAACTGTTAAGTCTTCAGTTTGCCTGATAGAAACTTAAGACTTGATTATTTTTAGACAAATACAAACTCATTTTTGTCCTATTGAAAAAAAGCAGGCGATGGTACTCTCTCAAAGTGGCACTCTTGGGCGAGGTTTAGATTTTATATCCTCATCAAAAAGTCAGCTTCCTTCCTTTTAAGTTTTGTTGAAGCATGGATCTCTGTCTTTAAATGATCACAGCCTCTTTCTGCTACTGAACCTCTGACGTTTCCCTCTCTCACAGCATCAAACAGTGCATGTCTTACGTTTTAAGAGTTAAATACCAAAGGGGACATGTAGGACGGTGATGGGATCACAAGATCACAGAGCCCTCAGGCTTGACCCGGGAGTCATCCCATAATTCACAGTGCTTTTCACGGGAAAGAGGCTTTAAGATTTTTCACTGATAACAGGCCGCCACTTGAGACAAGGTTGCAGCGCCGGCAGCCAAGAGCTTTTAAAAACCAACCATTTCCAATGCAGTAATTTGTGTTTCCACTAACGATGCTGATGGGTCTTGCGGAATGCGTGACCAATTTTCTGGACTGATTCACTGACTGACTCACTGTAAGAGCGGCCTCAACGCCCACAAGTGTAACTGCAGTCATATTGTCACACAGTTCGGGGCAGGCAGACCCCTCTCAGCAAACACACTCAGGATTCTTGGAGTGTTTTCCAACATCATGTCCTCTGGCTCACTGAAAAGGAGGTTGTAAATCTCCCCTGCCTCCATTCCTCACTCCCCCAGCTCCTGCCTCCTCCCTTCCCCTTCGCCCCATCTATCTCCCCCCTGCTTTTCCTTCCTTTCACCTTCATCTCTTTCAGCCACTTTCTGACTCGTATTTTTCTCTGGTTTCTCTTCACAGATCTCCAGTGTTTTGATGTCACATTCCTGAAGTGTCTGAAGAATTCAGAGGACTAACCCAACAGCAGACAGAGATCATATTCTTCATCCCCTCCATCCCTCTTGTCTGAAACGGGATAAACAGCAGAGTGTGTATGTTTTGAAGAGAGGCGGGCCCAGTGTCTGCTTGGATATGGCTTTTCTGTGTATGAGAAAAAGACAGAGGGTGCTGATCTGAGGTCAAGGCCTTCCTCCTCTCCTCCCTTCACCCCCCAAGTCACATGTCAGTGTGAGGCACAACCCCCAGAGTTGCAGTTGCTACACTGACCGACCTAAATACTTGTATACTCACTCGGAGAGGCAACACAGACTGGATCTCTCAGCTGGAAGTGGAGCAATTCTAGAGTTTCTTATCCAGTGAGTTTGCTTTGTGAGCTGCTCTGTTTGCTTTAGCTACATTTCTCCTGCTGGTGTGAATCACCCTGAGAAACCAACTGCCGCCCAGAGAAGCCTGACCTCTTCTCACACAGAAACTGATCCACCCTTACAGAAGCAAAATGCCGGCAAAGACGCCAATATACTTAAAAACTACAACTCCCAAGAAGGGAAAGAAGCTGAAGCTTCGTGACATCCTCTCAGGTGACATGATCAGCCCCCCACTGGGTGACGTGCGTCACAGTGCCCATGTGGGTCCTGAGGGGGAGGGCGACATGTTTGGAGATGTGGGTTTCCTCCAGGGTAAGATGGACATGCTGCCGTCCCTGAGCCGGGCGCAAAACGGTCACGCACGCTCGCAAAGTGTGGAGAGACGTCTGGACGACGGCTACACCGCCAAACAGGATTCACACAACTACGCCTACAATGGTTTCCACTACCAGCACTCCTCCACTGGCCTGCTCAAGACCACCATCTCCATGCCCGTGTTCATCGCCCATGAACAGGCTCCACCTAAACCCCACGCCTCCACCTGGATGATCCCTCCCCTCCCTCTCTGCCCTCTCAACCAAACTACTTCTACCAACAGCAGCAACAGCAGCAGCCGACAGAGACAGGCCACAAACAGGCCAACGGCCACAGTCACACAGAAAGCCAGCAGCACCCAACTCTGTCGCTCTGTGAGAACGGCGTGGTGGGCCGCTTGGCGTCAGAGCCATGCCGTGACATCTCCCTCTCCCCTGCAATCCGCAGGCTTGTCCCCTCCTCTGGCTCCTTCTCAGAGGTGTCCTCTGAGGACTCCATGTCAGAATCCTGTGGCCCTCTAGATGTTCGCCGGGGTCTCAGTCTAGACTCTGACGCTGGCCTGAGCAACGAGGATCTGAGGAGTGACCGCAGCGAGTCTCCCTGTGCTGCCTTTCATCCAGCCGGTCTCACAGCCCCGTCCAATGTGTCACGATCAGAGTCCATGGCAGGGTTAGACCTGGATCTGGGGCCATCCATCCTGGAGGATGTCCTGAGTATCATGGACCGCTACAAGGCTGTGGACAATCGCTGTGAGCTGTGAAAGTAAAGACTGACATGATCTCCAGATATTTTTTTATACATGGGTTAATATATCCTTAAAAACTGTGACACAGAGACTAAAGAAGGACATGGAATGGAGCAGTGTGAATTGCAGGTGGAGAAAATGACAGCTGAGTTTAAAGGTAATGAAAGACTTAAAGAGCTGAGAGACATGTGGACATGATTGTGCTAAGATGTCGCCGCCTGGGATGTCAGCAGGCGGGGCCACAGGCTGGTCCTTAGGAGCCTTTTTCAGAGCTGAAGCTCAGACTCATAAACGCTCAGACTGTTGGACGATAATGAGCAGATCTGCTGCCATCTAGTTATCATGGACCCTGGTAACACACTCCTCTTCTCTCTGGACTGAATATCAGCCACTATCCATATTTTACAAGCTGAGGATTTTCTCTCCATGTCTTTGCTTGTTAACGGCCAACTGACTCAGATATAAATGTCTAAGAAAATGGGAGAAATCACCAACTGTGAACAGTATTTAGCAGCAGCAGGACTCACTTATCATGGTGGAAACCACAACTACTAATAAGTCTTTTTTTTTTTTTGTTTTTTTTTTACAATTTAGGATGTGCATTTCTTCAGTAGAGATCACACTACACACACTCAGTCATACAAGGCTGAGCTACAATCATAAATAGATCATCTGTGCTGACCCTTTTGGTTGCTTAAGTTATCAGTGGCAGGATACCAATATCCTCACCCTTTCACTAAATTGCAGATTAAATGTGAAGAATGCTGATTTTACTGTGCTTCTGTAACAGATGAAGATATAAGCTTAAATGGTTTCTACCTGTCCTCTAGTGTCTCTTTTGAGAACAGCAGCTCTGATCTTTCAGACGCAGACCTCTTTCTTTTGATAAGACAGAGAAAGTTTATTCCGGTAGTTAAAAATAATAAAATGCTTTTTACATGTAAGAAAAATGCAGCTTTGTAAATCATGTTCAGATATCGGTCTTTTTAAAAACACTCATCTTCCACGTGTTGGCTCACTGTCGGCCTCCCTGGTATTCACTGTCTGCTTTATCACAGTAGCCTATTATTCAAATGTCATTTATGCTGTATGTATCACTGTACATGTATGAATAAAAGTTCCTATAATAACACTTTGAATTCATTCATAAATCTTCATACACTAACAGAGTTGCAGTGAGATTTCAAAACAAATTTGTATAATATATAAAATCGATTGAAAGTAGACTTTGATAAACACAGTATCAGAAAGAGTCAGACGTTTGTATACTTGTTTTGAATGTTTTACCAGAAAGAGCGGTGTGTTGTATGGCTGTCGCAATGGTTCTCATTATACTCCTCATTTACATGCATCTGAGTGTATAAGTACACATTTGTTTATTTTGCTATGTTTTTGGTGTCTGCCTTAATGCTTCATGAATCGAGGAGCTTTCTGATGGTTTTTACATTTCTTTATTTCTATTTTTTTAATCAGCAGCATTACCACTGTGATGTATCACAGTAGGGTCTGGTTTGTAAGATACTTGTGGAGTGTTTTATTCCTACTTTCACTGTGAATCTTACACTTATCCTGAACAATTCGGGTCTTTTTCAACCATACCATTCATTTTCCAATCACAATCTTTAGCTATATTGTTATAGTGCCTTTGTTTTTTAAAGCAAAAGAAACTATTTGGACAATCAATAAAAATCAAGTCAATGTCAAGTTAAAAAAAGCCATCGCTTTCTATAAAGGACTTCAATAAAATGTTTCCATTGGTGGCAATAACCCATAGTACCCCAGTCTTATCCCCCATCACAATCCTCTCTAAAATTAGCCATCTTGGACGGATGGAAGTGAATGAGCTGCCTTGCTGAGTGTCACATGGTGGAAGAAGGTGGTAGGTAGAAGCCCACAGGTGGCAGCCAGTCTCCTAATTCACACCTGCAGAAATCACAGGGGAGGAGACACAATGGGAAAGGCAGACAAACACACTCCCTAACTCGTGCAGTGTGTTGATTTTCAAACATTTACAGAGTATGCTGTCAGCCTTTTATGAAACATCTAAATGGCTCAAAAAAGTATGGAAACAATTGGTGTATATTGTTGGAAAGCCTGAGTAGTCACTTTTACAATGAGATACACTTGTATGGATTGTGCATTTGTGATATGAGCAACAACGTGTGGGTAGCGCCCCCAAAAAATGTGTTTCCTTTTTTTGAGGAGTTTATTATCATTTCTTCAGGCAGGGGCAGCTGCTGGTAGCACATGGGAAACAAAAGAGGGCAGGAAGAAGGCACAAGAGATTATCAAAATAAAGCAGGAAAAGTCAAGCTATAAAGGGGAACACATGAAGGGCGTGACAGAACTATTGATATCCATGAGGTCAGACTGAGAAGGTCTTAAATGGGGCACCTTTGTCCAACAACCTTAAGATGGCCAATGACTCCAGAGGAATGACTGAAACTCTCTAAGACACTAACTTGTTTTTGTGTCTCTCATGCTCATCTTTTGTGGTCATTGGTTTGAATCCTCAGCAGACTCAACAAAGCCTGACATCCAGCATCAGCAGCAGAAATCTCTCAGTACCTCAGAGTAGTGATGTACAGGTGGTAGAGGTTGGATGTCTGAACCTGAGCATGTCCAACACACAGAGGAAGCACTGAAAAGCCCTTAAAACCCCACTGTCAACCCAGTGTCTCTAACCGCAATGGTAATGTCTCATGCAGTTTATTGTTTCGCCTGTAGAGGGCGGAAATCCTCCGAGAACCACAGAAGAAGAGGAGGAGGGAGACGAAGAAGAAGTGGGAGGCGGAGCTCCGAGCTTTGAACCGGTGATGTAGAGTCTGTCTGTGTGTGTTGTTTCCTCTCACACCACAGTTATTAATGATTATTTCAAAGTATCCTCAGTGGCTGTTGAAGTAGAGGAGCTGCTGTTACACACGTCTCATCAAAATGAAGTGAGTGTGACCGCTTTAACAGAAAATAAATAATAATTTATAAATAATAAAAACACTTCTTGCAGACGTAGCCTAATGTTTTGTCAGAGCTAGCATGATAGCATCAAGTTTAACAATAACTAACTGTCCGACATAACTTAGCTACATGATCAATAAACGTGACACTGGCAGCCGAGGTTTGTTCAGGCTTTTCTCTCGGTCTGTTAGTCAGTGTGTTTACGTAAGAAGTGGTTCGTTACAAAACCACATTAGCTTAGCTTCATGCACACGTGAAGTGCTACATTGACAGACTGTCAGATCTACACCTCATGTCATTGTTGTCTTTCAATGTTTCTGTATGTGACAGGCAGGTAAACACTCAGTACGATTCACATGTGAATCTCCTGCTTATCCATGTTTAAGGAGTAATTAATGATGTCAGTGCTGCTGCAAATAGTTGGGAAGTACTAAGATGTGAAACACATGACCGTATGTTTCCTAAATAATTTGAGGTTGTATCATTCCTTCATAGCTGTCACAATTTGGTTGGTGAAACCGTTGTTAAATGTATGTGCTGTTAATATAAGAATTTATCAAGGCAAACTCTTGAAATCTGAGAAATCAGTTTCAAATATTGTTTTGAACCAGGCTCAACATCGAGGGTCTGTTGGTGTATTTTCCATATGACTACATCTATCCTGAGCAGTACTCTTACATGCTGGAGCTGAAGAGGACACTTGATGCTAAGGTGGGTGCTGTTTCACTATCTCTGTTTATTACACATGATACAGATCAGTTAGTTAAATTAGACTTTGTGTTGTAGGTCAACAGCTCATTCTCATCCCCTGTTGCTTGTTGCTCAGCAAGAAAACACGATAAAGTCTCAGACCTTAGTATGATATACACATACACTGGTCATAATAGAGTGAACTTGGGCAGAAACTACACTCACACATCTGCCTGCTGTGGTCTCCCTTTCTGGGAGGTCAGCTACAGTGTTCACTTCATGCCTGTGTGTTTTCCAGGGTCATGGAGTCCTGGAGATGCCCTCGGGAACAGGGAAGACCATCTCTCTGCTGTCTCTCATCGTTGCCTACCAAAGGGTGAGTTCAAGTGTCTCTGTGTTCTCAGATTGTGCTGGAGTTACTGTCCGCTGTGGCTTCGCACTAGACAGTGCCACACAATCATATGTGAGCTTCTCTCTCTCAGGCCTTTCCTTTGGAGGTGACAAAGTTAATTTACTGCTCCAGAACAGTTCCTGAGATCGAGAAGGTGAGTCCGGTGTCAAATAAACTCATGCTCAAGCTCAAAGTGATGAAAACTTATAATTCGTTTGACTTTATTCTTTTCAACTGTCGCATGTCCTCAGAAAATTAAACTCAAACTGTAAAACATTTAACAGCCAGCTCAAAATAAATATTAATAAGATGTTGTATCATCACAATTTGTATTGCACATTGTAATTAGGTTGTGGAAGAGCTGAGGAAACTGATGGAGTTTTATACCAAGGAAACTGGAGAAAGCAACAACTTCTTGGCTCTGGCTCTTTCCTCCAGGAAAAACCTCTGCATCCACCCTGAGGTACGAACACCTGCTGTTTAATCACTTACCACATGGAAAACATGAACGTGTGTGACGCACCTGTTCTGTTCTCTTTTAGATAAAGGAGTGAGCTGTCACTTCTTCTTTGTCTGCTGCATGTGCAAACGAGTAAACAATTTTGTCCTGCTTGACTAGAATCAGGATTCTGTGTTTGTATCCAGGTGAGCTCTCTACGCTTTGGTAAGGAGGTCGATGGGAAGTGCCACAGTCTGACAGCGTCCTACATTCGTGCACAACGCCACAGCAACCCTAACCTGCCGGTCTGTCGTTTCTATGAGGTAGGAAGTCACCTGAGTTCATCTGATTCAGAGCAGAAATAGATGAAACAATAAAAATGAGGAATTGCAGCAGGTAAGTTTTGTGTTTTTGCTAAATTATAAAAAACAGTTTGTGAACCAGAGTAAGTAAGTGAATGACTAATGTTTACAACAGATAAAGTAGATCTTGATCCATATTTCAAATAAAAACTTAATAAAAGATCTTTAAGAAGTGGTTTGCTCCTCTTCTTTCCATGGACCTCATCATTTATTGTGGTTCCTTTTCTACAGGAGTTTGATGCAGTCGGCCGACAGGTGCCACTCCCTGCTGGCATCTACAACCTTGATGATCTAAAGGATTTTGGCAGGAGGAAGGGCTGGTGTCCTTACTATCTGGCACGCTACTCGGTACATTGCATTACAGACCATAACACATTCAGCCTGGTAGATTTATAGTTGGTAAATCTTAAGACAAATACATTTTTAAGAGCAAAATAATCAAATGAACAGCTCTATAGATAACTGTGCGTCTTTGTATGAGAGTATTTTATTATGAAGAAAAAAAATGGTACTATATTTTGCAAAATTTCTTTCGGTGATTGTTTCTTTAACTGAAAACCACTTTTGTCCTGGCTTAATAAGATCCTGCATGCCAACATCGTGGTGTACAGCTACCACTACCTGCTGGACCCCAAGATAGCTGACCTGGTGTCCAAAGAGCTGGCCAAGAAATCTGTGGTGGTGTTTGATGAGGCTCATAATATAGGTAAGAACCAGAACTGAGTTTAATGCCAAGATTTAATGTAATAAATGGACATGAAATGAATCTTAGGTGTCACAAAATCTGAGCTTACTCAGATACTACCTCTTTTCCCATGCTCTTCCTCTCTCCTCAGACAATGTGTGTATTGACTCCATGAGTGTGAACATCACAAGGCGAACACTGGACCGCTGCCAGACCAATGTGGACACTCTGCAGAACACCATACACAAGTAAGAGCCTGGAGAGGTCAGCAGCTGGAGCTCTGAAACACTGAGCCTGTCCCACTTCACGAGATGGTGTTCAACATCTGGAACATGCCCACACAGTGCACACTGATGTAGCCACACTGATGGACCCACACAGTAGTCAGAGCCATTTGTATCCCACAATCCACTATGGTCTTCTGTGCCTATAGCTCCCTAATCATCTTATGTGAAGTCTACAGAGTTATGGCATCATAAAATGAGTTATAGACACAACATGGTCGACATTAAACCATAAATGAAGAGTGTCTGTCTCTCTGATGTTCATGACAACTACTAATCTGATTGACCGTAAATTTCATGTATGTATTGTTAAGGAACCACGGAAGAGCAGCATTGGCTGTGAAGGTTTCTTGAAACATGAAATGAGAGTCCGTTATGTGTGTTGTACAGCTCACTCAGTGGAGCAGGTGGCCCATAAACAGAGACTATAGTCCTCATTGCAGTGGCCCGGGTTCGATTCCACCCGGCGGCCCTTTGCTGCGTGTTGTCTCTCCCCATTTCCCCTTTTCTCCAGCTGTCCTGTCAAAATAAAAAAAAAAATTTTCCGGTCACACATGAGTCCACACAACTGCATACAGTAAACAAATAAACAAAGCAACAATGTCATCTCTGCTCCGCCTGTCCTGCTCTCTGATAGGATAAAGGAGACGGATGCTGCTAAACTGAGGGAGGAGTACAGGCGTCTGGTTGAAGGGCTGAAGGAAGCCAACGTTGCCAGGGAAACGGATGTCTACCTCGCAAATCCAGTGTTACCAGATGAAATTCTTCAAGGTACAGTCAACAGGATTAAACATGGATGCGGTTATTTAGTTTTCCAGTCTTTTCTTTCCATTCATTGCAGTTCATGGTTTATATGAAAACACAAAACCAAGAAGCTGACACCATCTGTCACTCTGCCTGCGCTCTCTTTCTCAGAGGCAGTTCCTGGTACTATTCGCACAGCGGAACACTTTGTGGGGTTCTTGAGACGTTTCCTGGAGTATCTGAAGTCTCGTCTGAGGGTCCAACATGTCGTACAGGAGAGCGCCCCACAGTTTCTCAAAGACATCTATGACAAAGTCTGCATCGACCGCAAGCCCCTCAGGTGAGAGTCTTTCTGCTTGAATTTTGGCTTAATCAGAGCTGTGGCCTCCCATGATCAGCTGCTCAGTTATTTGCTCGATTGTCCACTTTCTCACTCACTGCCTCAGTCTCTGCTTCAGTAGCTTGATTACTTTTTCTCATTCCTTTCCTGTTAGCAGCTTCCAGCTCATTCATCCTCTCTTAGCCCAGGCTAAGCAATACCACACATGCCTGAAATCAGATTAGTGTCTGATCTACACATGATATCAACACATGGCTGTTCCACTCTGCGTCTCTCCAGGTTTTGTGCAGAGCGGCTGCAGTCACTACTACGAACTCTGGAGATTGCTGACATCGCAGACTTCTCAGCTGTTACTCTCATCTCCAACTTCGCCACCCTTGTCAGCACATACAGCCAAGGTACTGAAACAATGTACCTGTGTGTTCTGGCTTGTTTTTTGGGTCGTTCCTGCTGTGTTAAAAGGGATTATTGAGGAACTGCTTATCACAGGTTTCTTTTTGATCGTATTGCTCTTTTGTTGAACTTCTTCCTCACTCTGTCTGAAGGTTTCACCATAATCATTGAGCCCTTTGAAGACAGAACACCGACCATCGCCAACCCTGTGCTGCACTTCAGGTGGGGTGGAGTTTACAAACAATATAATATATATAATAATGTTAGCAGAGGTGCAAAACAGGGGAAATATCAATGGCATATCTGGCATTTTAACATTTACTTGCAACATCACACCCACGTGCAATGCAAACTCTTTGAGGAACTTTTGAGATTCATGGTCGTTAATCAGCACCAATGAGTCCAGAGACAGTTTCACAAGACTCCAGACCTCAAAAATCAATGTTCATATTTTGGAACAAAAACATCCACCATCTTCCCACCAAATGTTTCATGAGCTGTTAAAATTGTCAGCAGTCGACCAATGCTGCCAGACTGAAGCCTTAGAAAAGCAAAGCTGTTTCATTATTTCACTTGTCTTTGTTTTTACACACTGATGATGATGTTCTTTAGACACAAGCTCTGACAGGCTACAGCCAATCAAAGGATATCCAGTATGTTAGCCAGTGCAGAACTGTGTGACATAAACAAGTGATAGATCTTTATTTTCTGCCTTTGTTCATCTCTCTCCTCAGTTGTATGGATCCATCTATAGCCATCAAACCTGTTTTTCAAAGATTTCAGTCAGTCGTCATCACCTCAGGGGTAAGAGCTCTCACTTTGGCTCTGTTTCTTTGCTCGTTTAACACTCACACTTCAGACTTGTGCCTTTTGCTTTTGTGTGGGGGCATCACAGGGTGTCTGTACAGAGCAGTGAACCGTACAAGTAGAGAATTGTTTTTTTTTTCTTGTTGTTTGAATAGTTAAGTAAACTTTTGAAAAATTCCTCTCTCCTCCTACTGGAGAGTCTTTTCACTGTTTGTAACATATTATTGTTATTTTTATTTACACCTGTGGCTTCTATATTAAATCCATGAGTCAATATGGTGATGAATTAATCCAAAATGTTTTTATGACATTTGACAACTGTTGACGACGATTAAATGTCCTTCACAGACTCTGTCTCCACTGGACATCTATCCCCGAATCCTGGACTTCCGTCCTGTTACCATGGCGTCCTTCACCATGACGCTGGCCCGTACCTGCCTCTGTCCTCTGGTGTGTATCCACATTCAGGCACACACTTTCAAAAGCACATGGTCTGTGGCAGCTCCACTGGGTTGACAGACAAACTGTGGAACTGTTCAAGGACCAAAATTGACAAATCATGTCACAATGGCACATCATTGATGATGTGCTTTTTCCTTTTTCTCTTTCTCCCTCTGTGGTCTTACATAGATTGTTGGAAGGGGAAACGACCAGGTGGCCCTGAGCTCTAAGTTTGAGACCAGAGAAGACTTTGGTCAGTAGAAACATCTACAGTCTTATTTATCAGGACAAAGAAAAATGTTAATTGATGTGAAAACTTTTTTTTTATCTCAGGACAAAACATATTATTCTTATTTCACATCCAGCTATTTTTCTTTTTTGTTTCCAGCTGTGATTCGTAACTATGGCAATCTACTTTTGGAGATGTCTGCTATTGTTCCTGACGGCATCGTGGCATTTTTCACCAGCTATGTATACATGGAGAACATTGTAGCGTCTTGGTATGAGCAGGTGAGTGTATGAACACACACAGCTCACACACCTGAGGGACTGTGCTGTTCCCACTCTTTTTAACCCTAGTGTCAGAATTAATTTGGTAGATGACACATCACAGCTCCACAAAAGTGAAACTGAGACACCTGACCGCACCCTGATGACAGGCTGCAGTGCAGCTCATCAGTAATGAACCCTGAAATGGGTTCATAACTGTACAGCATAAAAGTAAAGGACCTGTGTCTTTTTTCCCAAAACCCAAAAATAACATGTCACAAGACGAAGAAAAACAATATGTTCTGGCGTTGACCCTTTAATCTGCAACATGTTGGGTTAATTTTTGTACAGAGTAGTGATGACCTTTGATCTTTTTTGCAAACAGAAAATAAGCAGACCCATGATGTACTTTTTTCCATGTCTATTTTCAGGGTATCCTGGAGAACATCCAGAGAAACAAGCTGATCTTCATTGAGACTCAGGATGCTGCAGAGACGAGCATGGCCCTGGAGAAATACCAGGAGGTCAGACTGACACCTGGCACCTTTTCTTAGGCTCAATATCATTGTTATTCATAGTAAATAAATCACAAATCTAATGGTAATATTTTATTTTATGTTTTTTGATGATCCCACACTTGTGTCCTCTGACCTTTCTGCATTGATCTCTGCTCGTCAGGCGTGTGAGAACGGCAGAGGAGCCATCCTCCTGTCTGTTGCCAGAGGAAAGGTGTCTGAAGGGATAGATTTCGGTAAGTGATCAGGATGCCGCAGGTTACTGAGGTCACTCAGCAGGAATAACAGGAAATGAAAGGGAACAGGAAAAGCAGAGCCACAGACTCTTGATGAGTTTACACAACATAAACATAGAGTTTACATTTAATTTACATCACTTCAGTTTCTTCAGATAATTAACTCTGTTCTGTTTTTTCTTCAGTGCACCATTTTGGCCGAGCAGTCATCATGTTTGGAGTCCCTTATGTTTACACACAGAGCCGCATCCTGAAGGTCAGACTGTCACTCTGCCTGTATTTGTGTCTGAACACACTCACTATTTATGATAAAATGCACAGCATTAGTCCTCTGACATTTTCACTGAAGGTCTGAAGCGTACACTTTATTGAGTTCTCACAATCTAACTCTTCACACTATGCCTTTCATCAGGGATGATGCAAAATGATAATGATTATCAAATACTTGAAACAAAATGTTAAAAACACCTTTTGTTATGCATCTCAATACAAAGCACAACAGACTGCATCTTCATACATCATCACAAACACACAGTGTCAGAAAAGCAACAAGCAGAGATGTTGCAATGAGAATGTGTCGTGTGGTCTATGAATCACCATCACCACTGTCATAGCTTCAGAATATCTTGTCCTCACTGACTTGAGCTGTTGTTGCAGGCTCGTCTGGAGTACCTTCGCGATCAGTTTCAGATCAGAGAGAACGACTTCCTCACGTTTGACGCCATGCGTCACGCAGCTCAGTGTGTGGGCAGAGCCATCAGAGGCAAGACTGACTACGGGCTTATGATTTTTGCTGACAAGGTGTGTGAGTATTTTCTTCCAGGTTGAGTTTGTGTTCTGTGATCCTGCTGTACTACAACATGCACACAGTTTCTCAGCATCATAGTGCTTCTCTTTCATGTCTGGCAGGTCTCACAGTCCTCTGATCTTAGCATGAAGTAACTTTATTACAGCAGGTTGTGCTCCATTGCTCTGAGTGCAGATGAATTAGTAAGTGATGCCTGAAGCTGGAGTAACTCTCTTCCCTCTCTGCAGCGTTACGCCCGAGCAGATAAACGTGGGAAACTTCCTCGCTGGATTCAGGAGCACATCAGCGACGGCAGTCTGAACCTCACTGTGGACGAGGCCGTCCAGCTCTCGAAGCACTTCCTGCGGCAGATGGCTCAGCCTTTCAGACATGTGAGATTCACACCAGCCGTTCAAAATCTTTGCTTCAGATAATCGATTTTTCCTCTGGTGCATGGGTTGTTGACTAGACAGTATTATAATTGTTCACAGAGAATTAAAAAGGTCACAACCAAAAAAGACCAAGACAAAAATATTGACAAATAAATAAACAGCAAGTATAAAGTGTTACATTATTGTCTATTTTGTGTGAAAGGCCAGAGGAGGACATGTGTTTATTTAGATTTAGATTTTAGATTTTATTTCACAATAAACGTGTTTTCTTGAAATGTCAAAGTAATAATTCACATTAAAACTCCAGTTTTCTATATTGTGATTGCTCCATCTCATTTAGGTTTACAAACAGCTTTTTGTGATCACTGAATAAATATTTCATGATCATACTAGATAATAAATGCCCAGAAGAAGACATGCATGTACTCTGTTTGTCACGTTGTTTTGACTCATGACTATGGAATAATTAGAGGTGATACTGTACAACTGAACTATCTTGGCCTTCTGCACTCATGAAACTAACAATTATTTCATTATTGATTAAGCTTAAGTTTATGATCAGTTCTGTTCCCTTCACCGTATTGATTCCTTTTTTGTCCCTGTGTGTAACAGTCTCTCTCTCTCTCTGTCTCTGTCTGTCCTCAGGAGGACCAGCTGGGTTTGTCTCTGCTGACTCTGGAGCAGCTGGAGTCGGAGGAGATGCTGCAGAAAATCACTCAGATTGCTCATCAGACTTGAAGGGGATATAAACTCTATGATGTTATCACTATGGCAACACCCACGATGGGGTCAGAAGCGCCATGAGGACGTCATTACTGTGTGATGATCAGAAGTGGGTTGACTAGCAAAGCCACTCATATCCAGATGTGCAGGGTTGACCACATCAGGACAGTTCAGATATCCATTAAGAAGTTTGTTTGTTATAAGAAAAACATGAAACGACACTGAAGATGCTCTTTGCTCTTATGGATGTTATTCTCAGCAATAGGAATGTTATTCCACCTGTGGGTATGACATCAGTCCTTAAGGCGTCTGTCGCACAGACAAACTGCTGTTTGTTTACTTGACTGCAGCTGTACAGAGTCACATTTATAGTCAATGTGAATATTTGTTTTTCAATCAGGAGTAAATATACATGTTCATATTTGACAAATGTCTTTTGTTTTTCTTCTCAGCAAATAGTTTGAATCTTTTTTTTTTTTTCAAATAGAACATTAAGATGCAAAACACATCAAGTAGTATGTCCATGTAAACCAAACACTAAAAACACCAGAGTGTTAACATCTTAATGTAATTTATTTCAGCTTCAGTTTGCAAATACAAAATACAAACATTCATATTTACCAGAAGAAACACAGCATCAGAAGAGATAAAACCTGTTTTCTACACATTTTCCTCCCCACTTTGTCACAATCACACATCAGCTTCATAAAGCTTGTAACAAACGGCTGTTTCTACAGTAACTAACATCAAGATTGATTGAGCCCTTACAACAAACAGCAGTGACCTCTTCTACCACAGCAAATGTACAGTCAGTAGTTCTCCATTGTGGAAAAAATAGAATATACATGGTTCAGTAGGAGTGAGCCCTAAGAGGAGCAGAGTGGAATAAGATCCATGAAGGTCCAGTGTCACATCATTTTGAGAGAGATAAGATTTCCTAGCAGCACTCGTTTATTGCCATTTGTGTCTTACTTTAACATTCCTGAGAGATTATTGACAGAATGTGAAGTTATTTAGTGATTATATCTGTATTAAAGTAAAATGTTTGATGAAGTGTTGACGTCATGTCACAAAATCTTGACTTTGAGTCTTTAGTAAGTAGTTCACTTAATTCTCTCTAATACAAATTCAAAAGAGCAAAGAAATCTACGTCATAATAAAAGCTACTTTATGATTTATAAGTACTTGCATTGTGGATTTTAGGCATTTTAGTGAATATGCATACAAGATGAAAGACTCACCCAAAGTGGCTTTTAATCAGAGCTACAGAGACTTGTCTCTAGTCTCACTTTTATCATAGTGTTGTTTTAAGCCACAACAGGCAGCTGAAAACAAAGTGAACACTACCAACACAGTTAAAGGAGAGCAGGTGAACATGATGCAGCTTTCAGCAGTTCAAGAGTCAGATCATCTCCACAGACCAAAAAAAGAAAACAAAAAACAGTGAATATCAGGCCCAGAAACATAACTACAAATAAATAAAGTTCTGTTATGTAACTGCTGGATGTCACTTAAAACTGCAGCATGAGACAAGTTGTGAACACCACAGTGGCATATTATCTTTTAAACATGGGGGTGTCCTGGTAGCTCACCAGGTGGAGGGTGTGGTCAGGATTAGTCCATACCACAATAACCTGCAGCCTTTGCTGCATGTCAGTTCCTCTCTCTCTCTCTCTGTCGGCTGACTTCCTGTCTACATTTACTCTCACTATAAAATACAGCAGAAATGCCAAAATAAAAGTCTTTAAAAAGAAAAAAAAGAAGTATGCTACCTACACCTTAATATGTTAACCTGTTTTTATAAGACAGACACATAACTAAACAAATAATCAGATAGTGTTTTTGAACTCAACATCTGCATCTGACATGCACATGTTGCCATGCGTGTCCTACTGGAGTTGGGTATTGTCGGGTAAGTTTGCTACTCTTGTCATCTTGTCTTCTGAGACATTTTGTGATGACTGACGCCTGTTTACCTCCATTTGTTTCACCTAAAGCAAGTCAGCCTCTTTGTTTACAGTCACTTCTACAGTTTTCTTCCCGTTCACTGTGACCTCTGTGACCTGCTGTGCTGCCGGCCACATCTGTTTCAAACAGCTGAGGTGTGAACAGAGAGAAATGTTTAAATCCAACACACAGACTGGTTCTGAGTTCATCTACAGCTGGTGAATCATTAGACTGGAGGCAATATACATACAGGATGTACATGATTAGGTTATTTCTTAATTTTGATTTTAAAGTGTGTACTTTGAGTAAAATTAATAACAGGGATGATATTTCCTAGTGCAGTGTTTCTCAACTAGGGTATTCGGACCCCTAGTGGTACTTGGTGTAATTGCAAGGGTACTTAAAACGATAAAATACATTTTATTGAGTGACCTTTACAGACATTTATCATTTAATAAAATTGGGGCCACAGCCATTATAATGGCCTAAACTGCAGAAGCCAAGCTACGGCATTTTTCCCAATCCTTTGGTCATATTTTTATAAGAAGCCACATTATGATTTTTTTTTGATTCACTCTTATTTGTCTATATGTAGGGGGGGGTTCAGTGCCTGGAAAAGGTTGAGAACCACTGTCCTAGTGGATATTAAACCTGTGGAAACACCAGTGTTACAGATTAGAGCAGACAATAGCACATGTGCTGGCTCAGTGTGTGTGGCTTTGAAGAAGTAGATTTTACTTCCAAATGGGTGAAATCACTCATCCAGCCTAGACTGCTAGACTGGGCTCACTGGCCAATCACAAGGGATAAACCAATTTAAAATGAACCAAATGTATTTTATGTCTATAAAATGACATGAAAAAAGAAGATGGGTGAGTTATGTGATGGAAGTCTGCCTGAACAAAATGTAACACTGGTAACACCAACCAATCAAGTACCGATTCATACTAGTAAGATTTTGATAAAAAAAAATACTAACTGATGATGTGTATAAATGTCCATGCATTACAGACAGTACCATTTTCAAAGTCAGATATGTGCGTTCTTTCTGTAGAGTTGGTTCTGGTTGTTTTCAGATGGTTTGTGTCTCAGTTTCAGTTTTTTCACTTTAGTTACATTATAAAAGGTGGTCCTTGTTTTCTGGAATGACAGCAGTGGACGTCTGGTGCAAAACAGCTTAAGTAAACACATTTATGTTTTTATGATTATCATCTAGACATTTAAAATATTTCCAAAATATAATTTGAACGACCTGCACATCTTAAAGGCAAAAGCACTTACATTTAAATAGGTTTCTTTAACAGTATAAACTCTATAGCTTAACTTCTCCCTCGTAAACCAAATGTAACATTTACATTTCGACGAACTTCATGTTTTTTGATCATTGTGCAAACAACTTAACGTCCCTGTGTCCTCAACAGAACATCTGTTTTTAGAGAAACATCTGGGAAGTCATACACTTGTTTAACTTTAGATTTCATTTTAAACTAATAACAATATTTTCCTTAGTGTTGTTAAAAAAATGTACCTTAGAGGGTTAACGTGAGGAACACAGCCTCATGTTAGTTACACTTTGTAATGTAATTAGGAACAACACCAGAGAAGGTGCTGATGGTCTGGATCGTGGAATGTGTCAAAGTGTACAGTGTCTTACACTGTAAATGCTGCTGTTACTTGTGGCCATCAAACCATGCTGTTCAACATTAACAACAACAAGGAAACTGAATTAGTATCTAATCTAAACTGAGGAAGGAGGAATGATGTTGGAGTTCAAGTGAACAGGAAGGAAAGGTTATAGTGCAACGAGAATAAGTCAGTGTGTGAATCACACTTTTCATTACTTCTCTGAGACATGTGTCATTACTGGAGAAAAACAGATATTTCATAATTTTGTAAGTCAGTATTTGTGTGTGTGTGTGTGTGTGTGTGTGTGTGTGTGTGTGTTAGATGAGTCTCCAGACATGTAGTGGTGACAAGTATCTGAGTTTTTTTGAGGGGGGATTAACTTTGGTGTTGGGCATCTGATGTGAGCGATGAATACAGGGCTGTCGGTCTCATTCTCGCTACAGTCAGAGGCTGAAAATCTGTCCAGTGACTGTACAAGAGAGTTGTGTCTAGCGGTTGTGTTGGAGAGTGTGTGTGAGTGTGTGTTAGCTGGTCCCACCAAGTGACCCGCGTCTTAACAGGCTCTGCGTGCTGTAGCTCAGGCCTCGAATATCTGCCAAACGGCTCGACTGAGGAAAGAAACAAAAACATCGACATGCAGGTTCAATGTACAATGCAGATCCACCACAACAGGAAGAATATGGTACGAAATAAATAAATTGCATAAATTCATATAATATGAGAGAGAAACATGTTAGTTACAGGTTAAATATACTGAAACACCAACAGTCTGCTCACCTGGCCTCCGTCCTGACCGTCTCCGCCTCCAACATTTAACACATTCAGTGAATTGGCCCTCTTCATCCTGAGACAGACAGATATAATAATTAACTGTTGATCATTGTAAAGCTGCTGAGTGTCTAAAGACAAAATGTGTCATATACAAAACTTGAAATGAGCCATCAATTTAGAGAAGTTAACACCCCCTCTATAAACTGTCTGTCAATTGCTCAACATCTACATTTTGTCAGTCATAGAGTTCATAATGAAAATATTGGATAAAACATGAGGCGCCTTTTAAAATGTGTGAAAATCCTGAAAGGCAAACGCAATCCTTTTTTTTAGTTTTGTAAGTTTTAGTTAAACGAAAACAAGTCATTTTTTTCTGGGAGGAATAAAAACATTACCACTTCAGTCTGGAAATTAACAGATAATACTGAGACCTTCTTCAGCATTTCAGTCCAAATTTGTGTGCATCAATGAGCTTCCTTAAAACAACCTGCTCCAGCTCCTTTTACACTCACAGTGGAGGCTTTAACACTGACAGAATGAACAGAATATTACCCAGCATTCCTCGGGGTTGTTTCCTCCATTCCGACGCCCCTCAGCTTTCGGACCAGTTTCTCGCTGCTTCGCCGTATCGACTCTCTGAGTTTGGTGAAGGAGCCGCTGCGCTTCAGGTTACTGAGACCGTCCTGTCTGTCTTCCCCTCCAGACCAGCTGGGACGACCTTCTCCTGGAGGACAGACAGACAAATAGCTCTTTACCATTTGTGTTCATGTCTCTATTGATCTTTTCTATATATTTATGAGAAACCTCTGCAGTAACAGACTCGTTGCATCCTAACTCTGTGCAACAGTCTCCACAAAGAGGCCTCATTCAAAAACAGGTTCAGCAAAGTACTAACAATCACACTTGGCTTTTCATTATCAGACTCACGCAAAGATTTTGCTGCCACACACACACACACACACATCACAAACAGATATTCTGCCCTGTCATTTTTGAAACAATTTGTGTTTACAACAAATATTTAAAAGCCCCATTAGCTTTTGTGGCTAAACCTGTGATAGTATCAGTTTACCACCATCAACTCCTCTGTCTCTGCTTTTGCAACTAACGCTGAAATGCTGCAGTAATCACACAAATATCTTGTTGTTATTTGTGGCCACAAAGTGGTAATTCCAAATGCATAAAGAAAAGTTTATCTTAGCAATGCTGCAGAACACGAAACAGATATAGTGATGTTGAAGATGAACCAGGAATGTATTGATAACACTAACAACATTTAGACTGTCGACATCCCTCTGTGTTTAAACTTTCAAAGTAAATCGATTTATATAATACAGTAACAGATCTCTCTTTGTTGCATCATGAACTGTTGATGCCAATATAACAAATAAGAAGCGTAGCTACAAAAGTAAGATTAACCATTATGATGGGATGCATTATTTTCCTCATGTGGTGGCAAACATGTAATAAACCAAACTGACCAGCCATAAATGATACTATATAACCCTCTGTCAGTGTTTTGTACCTTCTACAGATCCAAACTCTTTTTCATGTGCTCTGGTCAGGATCTCTTTGTACAGAGCCTCGGCCTGTCGGTATTTCCCCTGTTTCAGGTAGCATGATGCCTGAGAGGGAGAGAGAAACAAAGGGATGAGAGAAGAGGAAGAGAAGGTCTGAATGTGGGAAAAAAACAAACACCTCTGAGGAAAATATGGGACCCTCTCCTCTCACCAGGTTGTTCTTTGTCTTGGCCACGTTTGCATCGTCCGGTCCCAGTTTGCTCTGGTAGATGTGCAGAGCACGTTCGTAGTACTGCTCCACCTCCTGGTACTTCCCCTGGTTCTGACACAGCAGAGCCAGGTTGTTGAGCTGCTTGGCCACATCTGGATGGTCTGTACCCAGAACCTGAGGGAGAATAAAAATACACTGTGTAGCTGAAAAATACACACAACTTACCATAAAAAATCACAGTATCTAATGCATGACACTCTTTGACATGACATGACGTACTTCACTGAGGTAACAGTAGAAATATATGTGATATAATGTGATATAGTCCAGTACAAGTTAATGTCCTGGATTCAATCATGCTTAAGTCAAATTACTAATATTAATAGGAAAATAAAGTTAACATCATAGGACAGAACCGGAGACAGAAAATCAGGGGAGACAGAGACGGGGATGACCTGCAGCAAAACTGTGTCCGTAAAACTGTGTCTTTTCTCACCTTCTCTCTGATCTCCAGAGCTCTTTTACACAGCGGCTCTGCTTCCTTGTACTTTCCTCTTTTCCCATAAAGCACAGCCAGGTTGTTAAGTGTTGCAGCCACCTGTATACACACACACATACATGTAAATCAAACACCAACTCATTCAGTGTGACCGTCATTGAATGACGATAAAGGCAACAAGTATTTTAGGTTACATAGAAACAGCAGATCAAGTATCTATTATGAAACATCCCTCTATCAATTTACAGTGATAAAATGGAATGATGGCAACAAAACTGAGTTTGAAGCCAATAGCTTCAGGAGTGATTAAACTGTCTGTGACTGCAGCTGCTTCGTGAAAAGAGAGGTGACTCACAGCTGGGTGGTCCATCCCAAGAGTTTTCTCCCTGATGGCCAGAGCATCGTTCAACAGGTTGGCTGCTTCTTTGTATTTGTTCTGGTCTCTGCAGGAAAACAACATGTCACACTGTGTCACGCCTCTAATCAGACTTTTCACTGATAAAAGGTAAAAGGTTTTGATAAAAAAAAGAGTTTACTGTTCCAAGAACAAGAAGAATCATTATTCCAGAAAGTGTTTGGTAACTACGGTGTATTGTTAGAGAAACCGATCCTTTTATTTCTAAAACAGCTTCAGCATGTGTCTCCATGGTGACTGGCCTCACCTGTAAACCAGTGCCAGTATATTCAGCATGGTGGCTACATCTGGGTGGGTGTGTCCTGAGGACTTCTCCAGGTCCTCCAAAGCCTGTTTGAGACATGATCAGATGTTCATCACAAAGCTCATAGATGCACAGCTCTTCACAAACTGCAGCAACAGTTACATGCTGTTACATGCTGTTCAGGGGGGTGAGCTGGAGACAGAAGTCCCACACACCTGTTTGCAGAGCGGACAGCAACTTCGTACCGTCCCTGGGATGCGTACTGGATGACCAGGTTGTGGAGCGTTCGAAGGCGGGCAGGAATCTCGTAACCCCCCTGCTGGGCTGCAGCTGCTGCACTGCTGTGGTGAGGCTGAGACACTGAGCAGAAATAAACAGATAAATACAACACAGAGTTTTCATCCCACATTTATAAATAGTTAAACTTTTACTCCAGCAAACAACAGACACACAAGACAAACCAAGTTAGCTGGCTTCCACTAGGTTAGACCAAGATAGGAGTCAATTTAATTAACTCCACTAATGAGTCAATTTTTTAAATCTCATCCAAGCTCTAATTGAACTTGTTTTGTGTAGCTTTAGTTAAAGAGTCGCCTCTGTAGTGAAGACTCTCACTTACACTGTTTGCAAAATCAGAAGGTGCTGTGAGTTGAAATAACTTCATACACAATTTGGAAAGTGATGATGAATGAATTTACTCATCACACTGTTGACCTGCTTGCTGTCTGGCAATGGTTTTTCCCCTCACATGCTTTAAACTGCTTAACACTGTATGTGTTGCAGACACTCAAAATGTGACATCAGAAGTTAAAATGTTGTTGCTGTGTGTGAAGAGTTGTGGAAGTACAGGAGGAACGGGAGGAACTGCATCGACATTTAAAGGTCAGTTCACCCACATTACAAGAGGACTTAGTACTCTGGTACAAAGTTTGAGTTTTAATAGTCTAACCTTTTGAGATCTCCATCACTGAGACTTCAGTATCTCACAGTGAAGGTATTGTTGCTAACTAAAACTAACAAAATAATGAAAACTGAAATCTCTGAGTTTATTTTACACCAAAGCCTACTTACATTTCTATTTTGGCCCCATCAGCTGTCAGTTCATGACCAGCACATCTGCAGTCAAGTGTCTAAAACACTGACTGTGTAAATGTTGTCAAGTACAACATGTGAAGTATTTTATTGTTAATTAGCTGCAATGATGTGCCACGGAGCCTAAACTAATGAAAAACTATTATAACCTTGATTTGCAGCAGAGTAAACACCATGGCCACACGTCTCCACACATTCAACATACAAGTGAACAAAAATGAGCAAATGACACCTTCCCTGAGAATGATATGAACACACATTACTGTTGTACAGAGGGACACAAAGGTCTGCAGTAAACACACATCCCAGCAGAACCTTACTCTGTGACTGTTCCTCATCCTCAGCAGGGAAGAGATCATCCAGAGACTCTTTGTTGGAGGTGGTGTCTTTGTCATCCTGAGGGGAGAGACAATTAAAGTACAGATAAATTACCTCATCACATCTGCAATATTTCCCCATCTGCATGATGTACAGTAGTTTTGTAAGGGTTTTCGATTGTGAACTAGTAGACATCAACAGTCAATCAAAAGAAGATTTACACAGCGTTTTCAAGGGGAGAGGGGGAGGGGCTAAGCTAAACAGCAGCCAAACAACCAGATGTTCCTTCAAATCCAAAGCAGAGCTGAGAGCACAGTAACTTGCATTCACAACCCTAAATGAACGTTGATGTGTTTCCATTTCCGCTGAATGTGTGAGTAAATCAGGAATGCTACAGTTTAACCTTCTCAGTGATGATGTGTCGGCTCTTCCGCAGCTTTAAAATCAGTTTAAACAGTGGTTTGTCTCGGCTTCATTGCTTTTAAAAGTTGTAGGCTCAGATAGTCCTACACTACATTTTCAAAGGTTTCAGTCACAGTTTACATTTCGGGCCAGTTTCCCTGAATCACACACACACACACACACACACACACACACACACATAAACAGCCATTCAACAGCAGTTGCTATGCTCTTTATCCACATTCAAACCTCTGTTATTTGATCGCCTGGTGGACTGGTGAAGAAGTGATAGCAGAAAGACATAGATTTTGTGTTTGTTCTCACCAGCTGTGGTTCCTCCTGGTCATATTTGCGTATGGAGGACATGAACTGCAGATGTCTGTTCTGCTCCTCCAGGGTGACCACCTCCTGCTCCCTGTCCTGCAGCCGCTGCTGAGCACTGGCCAGCTCGTCCCTCAACCACTGGTTCTCCTGACAGAGACGCCGCACCTGAGGAGGAGGAGGAGGAGGACACAAAGACAAAGGAGGGGGGGTAGAGGGGAGGAGAGAGGATTAATGATATGGGTAGAAAAAGGAGGACAACAGATTACAAGAGCAGAGAAAATGGAGGAAGAGGATAACAGGAAAGAACGGAGGCAGAAGATGGTGGATATGTAAGAAATGGAAGAGAAGGAGGGAGAGATAGAAAAATAATATGAAAGAAGAGAGAGAGAAAAGATGAAGAAGAAAGACGGGGAAAAAGAAAAGGCGGGGGTGATTACATGAAGCAGGTGAAGGAGGAGGATTTCAATATGTGAACTGTTTTTCCATCCATCCTCTTCTGTTTATATGGTGTTGTGTTGTGTTGTGTTGTGGTGGCAGCAGGCCGAACAGAGGATTTCAGACGTCCCTCACCCCAGCCACACTTTCCAGATCCTCCTGGGAGATCCCAGTGCGTTCCAGGCTAGGAGGGATATTTAATCACTCCAGGTTCTGCCCTGCAGGCCTCCTCCCAGTTGGACGTGCCTGGAACACCTCCAAAGGGAGGCGCCAAGGAGGCATCCTTATCAGATGTCGGCCACCTCAACTGGCTCTTTTCGACATGAAGGAGCAGAAGCTCTACTTTGAGCTCCCTGCAGATGTCTGAGCTCCTCACCCTATCTCTAAGGTTGAGTCCAGCCACCCTGTGGAGGAAAACCATGGCCTAAGATTGGAGGTGCGGATTCTCATCCCAGCCATTCACACGCCATTCCAGTAAGCACCAGAGGTCTTGTTCTGAAGAGACTGAGCCTTCAGATCTTGTCCATGAATATCTCAAATAGACCTTCTCCAGGAATATGGTTCCACAACCTTGCTGTGCACTGAGGAGAGCCCAACTATATTCTGGTGGTAACCTCCTGCACCAGTTTAGTTTCCTTTCCCACCAGTGAGGTGACATTCTGTGTCCCTAGGGCTACTCGTCTTTACAGGGGATCCAAACACAGCTCCAAGCCTTCACCTACTGCCCAGTTGCCAATTCACCCAACCCAGACCTCCTGCTCTACAGGTAGTGGGCAGCAGCACATGTTGTTTCTTCAGGCAGTGCCCGACCAGGCCCCACCACCAGATGCTCGCCTACAAGCTTCCCTCCCAGGTCTGGCTCCACAAGGGCATGAACACTGCCTCTCTGTGGTCTGTCTATTCAGGGTATGTGAATTGCTCTTCGTCTGGCTCCTCCCCTGGGAACCACTTGGGCTAGTTCCCTGGACAGCACAGCTCCCAGGATCACTGAGACACTCAAATCCCTCCACCACCATAAATTGGTGATTATTTATTGAGAGAGAAAAATACAAAAACCAAAAACTCCCCACACAGAAGACACAATGGAAGATTTAGCAGGAGGAGTGTTGAGTCAGTTTGTTAACTTTCATTAAAACCAGAACAACATCCAGAGAGCAGAGGACCTCCCACCCGCTCCTTCTTCCTTCAGTTGTTCTTCCTTCCTCTCCTCACATTTTCCCAAACAAACTCACCTGAGCTCGCAGCTTCTGTTTCTCCGCCTCGAGTGATCCCAGGTGAGCTGACAACGCCATCATCACCTGAAGAGACAAGAAACAGCTGAACATGATGCACAGAGGAAAAGGGCCAAATCCAAATGAACATCAAAATTATACCTTATGCTATATCTATACTAAACCTCAAACATTAGACAGACAAGTGGAGCCTGGACATAGTAGGGTGAGTTAACTAGATAAGATAAGAATCATGTACATTTCTGCATTAGAGTTAAATGTTCCTTTGTTTTTGAATCAACACTTAGTTATAATCAGTTTTACTTGAATCTTTAATACTTTCTTACTCTGAATTCTTTGAGCACTTTTTGATAAATGTGTTTTATATTTATAGTTTGTCTGCGTTTACTCGATCCCATTTTACTTTTGCATTTTTATGTAGCAAACTCATCTTTTAAAGTCATAAAATAAATTCACTTTGAATGTCAAAATTGCGATTTTCCTACCAGTTGTAAGAATGTTTCCATTTCTGTGAGATTTGTATTTTTTGTAAAAAATGTGGAAAAGAAATTAAAAGTGACAACATTTTTAAAAATGCATCAAAATTATTTATTTTAAACTGAACACACGCTTACAAGCCATATGTCGTATTCTATCTGTTTGTACCTGAGCCTCACTCAGCCCCAGTTCGATCCTCTCCAGTGATTGGCAGATGATGCTGCTCTTCTCCTGCTCCACGCTGCCGCTCTCTGGCGCCGGCCGGCTCTCCAGCGCCCCCTGCAGGTTCTCCAGAAGACTGCGGTTCTCTCCTCTCAGCGCCTCCAGCCCCGCGATCACCTGCTGCGTGCTGCACAGAATCTCCTCCGCCGACAACATTGCTCCAACTCTGAAGTTACTCCTCTTACAGCAACTGACCTGAGAACAGCACAAACAGGAACACGTGAATTTATGAACGAGTCATTTTAGAAGTACTCAGAGCAGTACTGGCAATAGCCACGACCACTACCCTCGACGAGGCCAACCTGGGCCTCATCAACATCCGCCTCCTCCTCTTCAGTGTCAGTGTCCAGCTACAGTATGTTGAGGATGGCTCTGTGTCAGGCTCAAGGAGCCCAAGGAGGTTTGCCCAAATGTGATGATTTTTACCTTAACTATGCTACATTTTTACCTTAATTAAACAGCTTCAGAGTGATTGTCATGGTTAAATAAATGACTTGTAACTTGTTACAGGGAGAATGGAGGCTCTCTGCCTTCCACCTCACGTCTCTTAGCTGAAAACCAACCTTGCAACATCAGTGCCTCCGGGCTGGTGTCCCAGCTCTCGTCTCTGTGGCGCTGCGACACAAAATGTACCCTGCAACCCGTAATCTATTGTTTATGACAGATTGGACTACGCAAACATACATGTCGTAACATCGTATGTGATATATAACGTTATCCACTGCTCTATTGATTGCTTTCTAGCCGGCTTTGTTGAAAACAAATGCACATGGCCGGGAGGAGGGTTAGCAAAACAGCAGAAAAGCGACCAGACTTGCATAGTTCTGGTTGTTTTAGCCAAGATTATGCTACAACATATTTTCTCCAACTATATCTAAGTTACCTGTTAAGCACCAACCTTCAATTTTGTAAATTTCCAGTTTATTCCAGTTTATTCCCATATATTCCTGTTAATTCCCATGGAAAGTTTCCAACTTTGAAAATTCCCAGAATTTTGCATCCCTACAGTATCAGTGCAGTGGTGGACAATGATTTCAGCATCAAGCAGCAGTATTACAATTACAATACATCTAAGCAGCAGGACTTAAAAATCAGCACAGAGGTGTTTTACTATAAACTCTGTGGTCTAGTCTCCTTTGACAAAGGAGAGAGACCTAGAGGAGGTGAGGACCTGTGTGTGTGGATGATGGACGCTGACTGAGAGAACCTACTCGTTCTACAGGCTGGATGTACATCTACAAACTTCCTGTTGATTTCACTGAACAAATCTAGTCAGTAAACAGGACGAGGAAGAACTAACATGTATGTCCTTTGGATGCTCACGACATAGTTTCATAACTGTCAGCAACTTCACTTAACACAAAAACATGATGAGCTTTCAACTTCCTCTTCCCTGGTCTATGAGGAGAAGTGGGAATATGGAACTAGAAACAAACGTAACTGTTGTTCAACATACGGACAGATCATTATCCACAGATCTGCTCGGGTAAAAATACTCCTCTTTTGCATGTCAGGTCATCAGCTGCAGAGTAGTGTGTCAGTTTAAGACAGTGTTTTAAGTCTAAAAGATAAACAGAAAATGACCATATGTTGTCTCATGGCGACCGTGACAGTCTGTGAATCACATGTTTTCTAAATTGCTTCAGACTACCAAACTGATTTCTGACCTACAGTCCAAGACACTGTCTCGACTGTCATGCAGTTCAACTATGGTACAGACTGTATATCAGCTCTGTCCACTGCATCTGTTTTGCTTGATTTTTGTTTTTGTCACAAACAACCTCCATGTAGCATCTTGTCCAAATATCCACAAGCCTCAGGCGTCCTTTTATGTATTCATGAGTTCAATGAGCAGCTTTTGTTTATATTAATATACTAATAGTTATGTTGTAATTAATTGTGATAATTAATCATAGATCAATTATGAGCTGATTTTCACACAAGATTGTAGCATGAAACATTCAAAAGAGTGAATTATGAACACTTTCAGTCATTTAAATCAGTTCGTCCTCCTGTGTGTGTGTGTGTGTGTGTGTGTCTCCATTATAATAATAGAGTGATTATCACAAATTATTTGGAGGTCTCTCTGGACACTTGTGCCACCTCTCTGCATATTTTGAGGTTTGTATGAAAATAACCCCCCCAACACACACACACACACACACACACACACACACACACACACACACGCTGGGAGTCTATGCGCCGTGTTTACTGTGGGCGGCGCACCAGGCCTCAGGGTCTGTTTTCATCACGTCAGGAATAACGTAGTCTGAAGTCAATGTAAAGCTGCTTCAACTCTGTCTATTGGTTTCACAACTACTGCGTCACATCAGCTGACGTCTCATAAAAGCAGTTTGATTTCGCTCCGACTGAGTGAAAACATGACTTTAGCTGCTGCACACACTCAGCACGTCGGCTTGTTGATGATAAAAGTGCACAACTCCGGGATGTAAACACATACACACACATACACACAGACACACACACACACACTTACACGTAGACTTCACGTCAGCTCCACATCAACATTAAGTTATTTATAGCCTACCTGCTAAGACGGGGCTCCGGCGGCGTGGCTGCGTCTTTTTGTCCACTCTGAGCTGCTGTTGTTGTCTGGGTGTGGACAGCGGCTCCTGTCAGACACAGCGGAGCATTTCCTCTCACACTATCTGACGGTTTGTTTAACGTTGAACAGGTGAGACGGTGGAAACCGGAGGCTGTAAATCATCCACCTGCCGCCTCCTCGGCTCTCAGCTGCTCCTTGCTACACAGAGCCAGCAGCGGTCACTTCCGCCTCTCACCTTCAAAGTAAAAGCCTCAGCGCACAACAAAGACAGGGACGTTGTCTTACACTGTAAACATTATCCTCAGTGATTACCTTAAACAGCCTATATATGTTCTGTTTTTCTCACAAAGTCTGATTTGTTTTCAACAAATATTTCAAGCAATATGTTGAATTTTTTTTTCTTTTTTCCAGGCTTTCTTCTAGTCTTCTTTCTCTTCTTTCTCTGGTCCTAGTGATGGTTTATCTGTGGTGGTTTATCTTATGAATCACATCCTGTTTTTGATCAGATTTTGGATATGATGGTTGAATCATACTCTTGCACACCCTCTACACAGCACTGCGCTGTGGGAAAACCTGGTTTTTCACATTTCTTCCATCTCCACGCATCTGATTGCTGTCTGTTATCTGTACTGACTCATCTTCAGATCCTTGAAACTCCAAGTGATTAAACCTGCACAGACAAAACACAAGAGGCAGACGGTCACACTAAACTGGCATTAGGGCTTAGTCACAGTTACCATGAATTTAATGTTTATATGTACAAATGGGATACTACAAAAGTTCATTCACTCAAAGCCGGAGTCTCTGAACATTTGGGGGTTTTATTCAACCCCAGTAAACAAAAGTGAACAGTGACTGCTTGTGCAGTTTACACATGGAGATATAGAGAGCCTATATCTTTCTGATGCCTTCTCATTGTATTTTTTTTTCCATAACAGGATGATGGACAGCTAGAGGACAGAAACAGTCATAAACAAACACACAAACATATAAACTGTGGAATAGTAAACTACTTATTATTCGTAATAACCTGATGTGGTTAATGTTTCTAATCTGAGCAGAACATTAAAGCTTTAAAACCAAAGTGTACTGTATGTTTTCTTAAGTTTATTCTGAAGGCAAAGTCTCATGATTTCCTGCACTTGTCCCATTGTGTCTGTCAGACTTGACGAAGCTGAGGAGCTTACCTGATCCCATGTTTCCCACCATACACCGCGGCACCGGGGTTGGCCGTCATGTCCTGCCCGTGACACGTACGGCCATCTGCCGGAGAGATGAGCTGCTGCAGGAGGAGAGATTAATAATGACACATAATCAACGGTTCACTCTGACAATGTGTGTTTGAGCCTCAGCACATGAGTGGGAGGTGCCTACACACTCTTGAAATCGTCCATCCACCATCTCTGTTCCTCACCTTGGACCTATGAGTTATTAATTAATCATATATGTCTCACTGTCATTATGATAAATATTATTTGTATAAATAACTATAAATGAGCATCTTTTTCCAACACTGTGTTTTGAATGTTTGGTGGTTATAAATGGGGGCAGTGAGTTTGTATGTGCGTGCAGTCGTACATATACTGTTTATAGATGTCATGCTCTGGTGTGTACTGTGATTTGTCTTTGGTCTAGTTTAATTTTGTGCAGTGCTTGCATTTTGTTTACTTACGTTGCTCTCACAGATTAGCATATCCATTCAGTCAGATTAACTGGGTGGTCTGTGTGTGTTGTGTGTGTGTGTGACCCTGAGGTCATACAGTGGAACCAGCATTAGTCTTATTAAAGTCACATTAGCTAAGCTGGTGGAGGAACAAGAAAACAATCAACTTATAGTGAGACTTTACAGTAGAGACTTTACAGCAGAGTCAGAGGGGCCGTGGTTCAGCAGCTTAACACCAAGCCACTGTAAACAAACAGGAGGTAAAGAACAAACACTGTGTATTTGTGTGTAATGTTGAGTGTCACAGTTAGGCTGCTGTATCTGTCCCTCATTTTCTGTCTTGTTCTGTTCTCTCTCATGTTGTTTGGTTTGTTTTTCTCCAGTGTGTATGTGTTTGTCTGGCTGGGAGTGGCTACCTGCTTCCTTCACCTGCCAGTTCACCTGAGCACCTGCAATTTATAACCCCATCAACGCTACTGCATGGCCACTGCAGTATTTAAGCCCTGCAGATTGTTCAGTTTGTCTGTGCTACAGACTATAAATGTATTTCTGTCTTGTGCTTGTCTGAACCCTTTTGTCCATGTGGTTTGCTGTACCTCACCTTCAGCATCTCAGTCTCTCCTGTTTCCTGCCACATTCTGCTCTGTTGGCCTCTTGCTCCAGTCTGGTTCACCTCTTCAGCTGCCTATCTTGCTCCACCATTCACCTGCCTCTCTCTTATGACAACGCTGGCTAAGCCACTTCATAATCTCCACAAGTCTCCCAAGAACTTGCAGTTGATGCGCAGATGGTTTTCTTCAAGCATTAATGTATAGGTCACAAAGTTGCCCTGATCATAACAGACAGAGGGTCAATAATTTTGAGTGAAATGGATGATGAATATTTACTTATTGCTTCTCTATTTTTTTTTTTTTATTTTGGTGGATTTTGTGGTGGTGTGAAGTCAAGGTATCTTTGACGACAATAACTTAACTAACACAATGGGCCCCTGGGCACAGACATGTAAATGCCTCCCACTTAGAACAAGAGCTCAGACTGAAAAATGACCAATGACAAGGGAAAATAAGACTGAGACCTTTTGTAACACCCTTTTTGTGGTTGCTCGAGTCATGTGAAAAAAAAAATAAATGAAAATGAGCAGAAAGAAACACATAGAGAGAGAGAGAGAGAGAGAGAGAGAGAGAGAGAGAGAGAGTGTACGTGTGTAATTCTTACAAACTGCAACCATCAAACCTGTGAGTGTGTGTGGTCTGTTTCCTATGTGTGACAGTTACATGAGCAGGTTGATGGACAGCTCAGCTGTTTGATAGCAACTGACTGTGGTGGGCGTGTAGGCAGGGTCCAGCCATATAAGGTCACTGACCCCTGGGTAAACTCCTCCCTTGTTCCCTACAAACACCCAGGCTCCTCACCCACAGACTGGATATGAAAAGTGCTAACCCATTTGTGGGTCAGGGTCCACAGGTGTCCACACTTAGCTGTTATTAGTGCAGGTGGTGATTATCAAAATTGCACTTCATGTCAAACAAATTGAGTTTGAAAAACATTTCTGGTCTGATCAATAATTCAGTTGGGCTGAAATCATCAGTGCCACGAAGCTTTTCAAGTACCACAGACATGAAGCCAGTGACAGAGCAACAAGACAGACAACATAACATCCTTTCATCTGCTTCTCCTGTAGAGAGCCGACTGTCGCTGGACCTTCATGGACCTGCAGGTCCATGTTGTTGTTCACCCCTCTCTGGTTACTCAGGTCCATGAACCAAGGAGTGATGGACCTACAGAGGGAGATGTTACATTCACAGGTTTCTTTCACATGTCATCAACAATCACTCAGACACAACAGAATATGTGCTTAATATCATCTCTACCACCATTTGCTTTTAGAAAGTCCTGAGTCTCAATGATGGGACATTGGGGTTTGTCACTAAGGTGTCTGTTCTCTCGTGCAGAGTTTCGCCGCTGAACTGTAAGGCCACCACCTGATGACAGCAATTAGACCCTTTACTATAATATTATAATATAATTACCACTAATCATAGAAATTGAACCAGAAACAGTCACTAACATTCATCACAACCCAGAGCAATGAGCAAAAAATGCTAATCATGCATAACTAAAGCAGTAGGCTGCACTGGGAAGGGCAGGAAGAAGAGGGTTGTGGGAAAGTGAGTCCTTAGGTGAATATCTTTACAAATACAGCTCATAACAATGGTAAAACCCCTCCATCACCTTGTGTTCAGTGAAGTCCACTCCTCAAATTGTGTCACTGAACTACGCAGGACCAGCACATATTTCCAAGTTCAAAGTTGAACTATTTCAAAGTTCATTCTTTCTTCAACCTCTGACTCGACTGCAGAAAATAGACATGACTTTATTTGTACATCTGTTACTGTGAAAATATTTGTATGTATTTATATATCTATATTTCTTGTATAAAAGCATGTGTGAAACTACAAAGTGATTAGGACCAGTGGTCCATGCTCCAGCCTCTCAGGCAGCTATTTTACATGTGTTAATGGGTCTTGATGACATTTCCTTATTATCCTTTTGCTAAATATTTACTTTTCTTGTTAAAGATGAGTTGATCATATAGTGGGTGTTACTTAAACTGTAGAGAGGTTTGATATGAAACCTTTATAAATCAGTTCAACCTCCTAAAGCTACTCATACAGTGAACACCACTGACATATATAATACATATATAAGTTATAAGTAAATATTGGCTGAACAAATCCAAAACAATCAAAAATTAATGTGTCACAAAAAAAGTCCAACAAAGTCCCAAAGTGGTCAAACAAAAAGTGTCCTCTGAGGGCAAACAGGACAAACATGACTGTGTATGTTATCTTCTGCAGCTTTCAACTTGTATAGTACTTAACACACAGATTATTGTAAGGAGGGGAGCAGCAAATAACAACATGTCACCTCATATCTCATGTTGTTGAGTTTGTACAAAAAGGACAAACTTAGGAGATGAGTGGAGTAACAGGACAACAATGCTGTCATCCACACAGGGAACAGTGAATGTCTTGATGAGTTATGAAAAAGTGTGTGTGTGTGTGTGTGTGTGTGTGTGAAAGATAAGGTTAGGTTAAAGCTTGCTAAGCTGCTAAGCACAGAAGTTGAGATCAATCCCGATCTAAGAGTGAGAGGTGGTGTAACTGCACACTGGCAACATTAGCAACAGACAGCTGACAGCAGGAGGAGTGACGGTGCAGGCTCCAGGCTGTGTGTGCATGTGTGTGTGTGTGTGTCCCTAACCCACCACACATACAGAGGAAGTGAGAGAGAGAGACAGAGAGACAGAGAGTCTGCAGAGGTTCAGCTGTCTTGGCCAATGTTCTTTTTTCCCCTTGGCCATCCTGCTTTGGTCCGGTAACATGAATGTGATCATTCTGGCCATCCGACAGTGGCTTAACAGATGAATGGATGGAGGCATGTAAAGCGGGGTCAGAAACACTGACAGCTGAGTCGATGCAATTCAATCAGGAGACCCGGCACTGGAGACCTCAGGACCTGGTGAGGTGGCACTAAAGATAGAAATCCACAGATCACCCGTGTCCCCCCCACCCCCCCAAATATTACTCAGGTTGCTCACATTTCATTGTAAGTCCACCACCATCACCTTCAACAAAAACACACAAAAATCACATAAATTCAATACTGTGATCCAAAAAAAGAAAAGAAAAGAAAAAAGATAAGACCTAAATTTGAAATGCAGCATCATGTCACTGAGTGCAGATGGTTAAATAATCAATAATGTGATTCCTTTGTCAACCATTCACTCTACACAAGTAATTTATTTCATCACAGGGGGACACAACATTCAAACTGTGCACGCTGTGATGCCCCCTAATCTTGAACGTCACATCACTTTTTAGGGAATGAAAGACTTTTTCCATCAGGCTTTGTACACAATTCAATGACTAAATCGGTTACATTCAAGTTGTATAAGCTCAAACTCATCGAAACCAACCACAGATAAACATATTTACAACAGTAGATAAATAAATTAAAGAGGAGCAGGTGATACATGAAAACTGAAGCTGTCATCTGTTTTCTTATCTTCATACTGACTTGCCTAGTGTGAATGTAGCCTTGTGCACAGTGGTGAAGTAATGACTGAATCACTAGTAACACACAACGTTAGGTCATATGTGCAGGTTATTGGCTACTGACTGTGACAGAAGCAAAGGAAAAAGTACAGTGATGTAGTAAAAACAACAACAACAACAACAACAACAACAAAATAAAAACAAACAAACATGCACGATGACACAGCAGGGCTGTGACTGATTCTCATGAGAAACCGTCAGTGTATACTGTAGCCATGACAACAAAAAGCTCTAATGTTGAGGAGCAACAAATCAACCAAGCCATGACCATTGCAGTAACCATGGAGATGAAGGTAGGTTTGCTGCTGACAGTACAGTCCATGTTTTTATAACTGTAACTATGACAACCATGGTCAGGTACATTTGGCCTTGCTTGTCATAGTCATATGACTCATATGGGTCACATCACAACGTTTGTATTGTAACTAATTCCACTGATGAGTATTATTGTACTAAAAGCAGTTGTTTTAAAGGTCTGTTTGACACTAAAGATAAAATCACAGCAAAACTTTAACATGCGATATGTAATCAATGAAAAGCTGTGTTGAAAAAAATCACAAACACAGACAGGCAAAAAAGAGGTGAGTCTCCTGCCTGTTGTTGTTGCTCTGGCAGTATTTTAGCAGGTGTCTGCTGCACCACCTGCTGACATTTCCAACCTGTGAGTCGCTTCAGACGCCAAATGAAGAGATCTAATTCAATTTCACAGGGATGACTGTGATTACATTCCTATGAAGAGCCGCTCTGTGTGGAGAGATTACTCAGCCACCGACACAAACGAGCTGATAATCCTGTCAAATCTACGGTTAATTGGTTTCAATCACAGCGTTTTGTTGTTGTCAGTACCATCTGAGAACCAGCCTGTCCCCAGTTACATAAAGACTATGATAAGAATATTCAGTTTTTATGAGCTATACTGAAAATGTTTGTTTCTGAATTAGTCTCAGGATTGATTATGTCTTGTGTCAATAAATAATGTGATTGACTGTCGAGAGAAGGGTATTGATTACTAATCTCTCTCAAGTCTTAAACATAATAGTAAAACTAATCGGCCTTTTTCTTTAGCTCCATCACCACCATAGTTGTGACCTTTGTTTTCATTTCATTGAAAGTAAAACTGTGTAAATGATATAACACCTGAAATGTTCACTGTCACTATCACGTTTCTGCTTTTAGAGAAACAATCTTTCTTATTGTTCTGGCTTGTGTGAACCCCTCCCATGGAGGTTGACTTTGCCCACCTCAGGCAGCTGGTTGACAATGGATGGAAAAACATTTGTACTGTAACTACATTTGTGTGTAGTCTTGTATCTGTTTGGCTATAAGTATAAAATTAAAATGTCCTGTGACCATAGCTCCTCCCACTGTCATGGAGGTTCACCTGGGTTCACCTGGGCCTCACAGGCTATACATAAAAACTGTCCTGTGTGTTTACTTTTTCCCCCCTTCCACCATATTTGTCCTCTCTCTCAGTTATAATAGTTTGCCTTTGTGTGGACTCCCTTTCATGTTACACTCTGTGACACCTGTCCAAGCCTTGCACTTATCTTACAACAGGACACTAACAGTCTGGCCTATGATTCAGGTGTGTTATGCCAGTAACAGCCAATAGCTCTCAGTTTTGTTTAGTACACCTCAGATGTCACATGTCTAATTTCCAACATGCCTGAACTGGAGTTGCCATCTCCACTTAGAGCCAGTCTCCCCTGATCATAACCATTTGTTTTAGTAACCTGAATCTCTCTGTACCCAAACACACATAATCATGAACACCATATAGTACTGACTTCTGTGTACACACAAACATGAAACCTCACATCTCCATAGCTCCAACACCATCACCCTTCCACATTCAACCCTGCTCATTCCACTGCAGCACTTTTCACCGTGTCTCAGACTTAGCATGCACACATGTTGTCAGAGTCATCTTACAAATGCCTGGAGCCTATTTATGGTTTCTTAAAACTATCAACATGCTGTATGTCTCAAACATTTAGTCCTGGTCAAATCAGAGGGATCCGAAGAAAGCATGAATCCCAAACATCCTTGCTGCTTCTCGTAGAGATCCGAAGACTCTCTCATATGAAAATAACCTCCCTTTGAGTTCAGGAATTATTGTTTTCACCTTGAGCTCAGACCACTTTGTTGTTGCATCATGAGGTTTCACTTCTCTCCCTAAGTACAGAAGCCACAAGGACAAATTTTGGAGCTATAAGAAGGTGTATAATGCAAAGAGAAACATCACACGCATGCGTCAGTAGCTAAGACCGCCAGCTGTTCCTGGCAACACCCATGTGTGAATGTGTGAATGCATGTAACCCTCGATTGCTTCCTATGGCCTTTACTGTGGATAGGATTCGGTGATCAGACCAGCTCCAACAAGGTTGACAAAATGCTGGAAACAGATTACCTGGAAAAGCTTTATCAAGAACTGTACCATGCAGCTTCCTAGAGGTTGAAATCAATGGATGTCTGATGTAGCACATTTCAACATACTGAATGTTGCCACCACATGAATGTATATACAGTAGGTACACATCAGTGTGAGCACACACACAATCTATGGACCAGAACTACTTAACATCCATTCAACAATAACAACACTTACACAGACATCAGAAAGCAGACACTGAAAATATATTCACTTTGATATCATGATATTTGGTATGAACTAGGCCCATGAAAATATTCAACTATCTCGATTTTGGCACATTATATCATTATAAATGATTCATGATTCACAGAGTTGCTGGTTACATAACTGTCCTTGGTGCCTGGTTCTGCAGGGCAGCTGCGGTGTTCTGGGGCTCTTTGGCTCTGTTGTGGGTGGGTTGCGTGAGTGTGTGTGTGTGTGTGAGAGGGGGGTGGGTGTGCTGAGGGATAGAGTGACAGTCTAAACTGGGGTACTGGAACTGTGCCACAGTGGTATCCGAGCTACAGAACTAACTGGTCTGAATGGGCAGGAGGCACACACAGCACATATTGCACGTCACTCAAGTGTGACCTTTGAGTTTTATTGAAGGGGGTTTGAATGCAGGGCGGAATAAATTAGAGTTTTGAGCCTGTAACAAGGTCTTAATGGTCATTAACAAATTCTAAACTAGAGTCGGAATAATAACATGAAACTAACCTGAAAATTATTTCAACACAGATTTCAATTTGTGTCAAAGTGCCATGCCCAAAGACATGAAGCAAATCAAAAATGAGAGAAAAAATGAGAAGAGAGAAGAGATTAAAATCGATCAATCAGTCACTAACTTAAATTGTGGCCAGTGGCAGTTGGGTATGCAGTAAGTGAGCCCAGCAGCAGCATTTCATATCAAATGTTGAAAGGATGCATGCGTTGTCATGAAGAAAAGATACAAAACTAAGTTTCTATAAATCAGAAACTGATAAAATTAAGTCATATGAATGTGGTTGCAGATATCACTTGGTCACAATGTAAACACTCTTGTAAATGGTTGTTATAGTAACAAGTAGGTGTGTATTTGTGTGTTGAATCAAGTGAGTGTGTTCACAGTGGATGAACAACAAGCAGCGACATGGAGAAAGACTAATTTGGAGTGTCATATTTGAGGTTGGTCAGGCCACAGCTGTGAAACTGGAGCCAGTGTGTTGATTTAGAGCAAAGGAACTCAGCTCATCAATACAACTGTCACCTGCACAATTTAAGTTACATAAACAAACTGAAAAGATGGATACAACCACAAATCTACTCACTATTTAATGCACATCAATTATTTTGTAAAATGAAACATGGTCATGACATTTAGCAACATCACATCATAAGATTAAAAACTGGCTGTGCTCATTTGCAACATACAGCTGACTGTCATCAGCATAGCACCACACTTAAATCCTATAGATTTCTAAATGATAGCATGCAGGACAAAATTTCAGGCCAGGAGTTCAACTGCTGCCCCAGACTGCACTCACAAACCACCAGACCCGTGATTCTGGGGTTATCTCCAGTTATCAATGTAACAGGTACCAGAGTAAATCTAAATCTGGCCTCTATTTTAATCTGGGTCCTCCAGGTCTCTGTTGTGTTGTTGTGGGGAAACCTGGATCTGATGTGAGACTGCTCTTTGCGTCACAGTGTCTCTCAGCTTGGCCCCACAACATCTACTCTGTCACATGATGTGAGTGTGATTTAATATCTGTCCGCGGGTATATTACTGAGGCCTATCACATCACCCTCGGTGTGTAATACCACTGGTGCTTGTACAGTTCAGGTTTTTTTCAGGTTTCAGTATAACCTCCTGTGAGTCCCAATTTGACCAATGACCTTTTACACTGCACACAAAGCATTGTATCATAACACACGTGACATGACATTGACATATGATATATATCGACCAAGACACACACACTTGTTTGCTAAAAAACTTGTGCACTTACTCACAAGCTTTGATATGGAGGTATAAAAAAACATTGGATTTCACGTTTTCCTTCCTCTGACTTGCCAAATGTCTTAAGTTTGCACAGCTTGTCACTATATATCCCTACATGACATTTCACACAGGGACCAGTAACACATATCCTAAACTCACACTTGCAGACACCTCCAATTAGCAGTTTGGTGTGTGAGACAGCCACAACTCAATCTCTAATTGCAAATATTTCTATGATGTAATCTAAGTCAAAGTAGTTATTTTAATAAAATATGCTGACAGGCATTATCTCATCAACTCACAGGGGACACATGGAGGAGAGATTCAGTACAATACGTGTGCATGAGTGCCTGGACTGAGTGTCCAAACCATTGGAGCAGCTCTAGCAGGCTGAGGGTGAAAGGTTGGAGCAGGCAGCTGCAGCTGTTGCCTTGTCTCTCGTCTCGAGTGTTGTGTGATGCTTGTTCTTGCCTTTTAGAAACTCACCCGGGCGCAGAAAACCTCCTGTGGCCAATCAAATGAGGGGAACCCGAGCCCAGTCAGCCAATCAGGGCAAAGGTCTGGGTATAAATACTTAAGTCCTTCACCTGGCAGAGTTGGGCAACCCCTACACTGGTGGACAGGATCTGATCCCGGATCTGTTACCTCTTTCTTTTCTCCTAAGCAGGTAAAAAACCAAAAACAACAAATATCTGTCAGACAGATTCCTCCATTGGTGGACTCTGGAGCCATGAAAACTTTTCTCTTCTTGGATTCCTCTGAGGCTTTGCAGATTTTTTCCTAATATGGAAACTACTAAAATCTACTTTGGTCATTCTGCACTTCAGTGCACTTCATAGGCTGAAACTTAGGTTCTTTTTGTTTTGTTTTGTTTTGTTTTTGTTTTTGCTTTATGTTGTCTTGATGCTGTGTGTTTCGTGGATGTGGGCACCACTTGCCTGCTGATGAGGGGACAGCTGCATTAATGGCAGTGTAGCTGAAACAGTTGTGGCTATCTATCAGCTGTTGCTGACGTTAGCAGGACAAGTTTGAGGTGTCTGTGAATAGTTTAGGAGTGCTCCATGTAGTCATGGCACCATCCACAAGCTGAATACACACTTTGACCTTTCAGTGTACCAGGTGTCACCACTCTGCTGCTGACTGACGCAACTGCGTTTTGACCTCTGACAGAAAGAGGCATCAACCTGGAAATAGACATAGAGTGACGGCTGATAGTTGTAAATCTATTCCTGACCCTGTATGTCTATTCTGACTGATTCTGCAGCTGCAGCTCATTCACTCCAGCTTGGCATTTAGACGTTTGTCTTGAAGTAATTGGAGTTCAGCTACTAGATCATTAAGTCCCAAGATGATGATGCCTGATGCATGTTGGAACAAGAACATAGAAACATATTCTTTCCTATTTGGGATACTGTTTCAACTGACACAAAGCTTTGATGATTGAATATTCAAGATTTTTTACCAAATTTACCACTTCCATTTTTAAACATTGGAATCTTTCTGCTTCGCTCTTAAAAATTAATGTGAATGTAACAAAAGTAAACCTACTGCTGAGAGAGAGTCAATCGTCATTATGTAGTGGAGCTCGACGGTGAGGGGTAGCAGTCTGAGGGAAGGGAGGGTAGGAGGGAGGGAGGGAGGAAAGGGGAGTGGTGGGAGGTAGGTGGGTGGGGGTGCAGTGACACTATAAATAATATTGGCTATGAAGGGGAGGGTGCAGGTGGTGAGGCAGGGAAGACCAGAGAGAAGCATGTAGAGAGTAAGAAAGAAAGAAAGACAGAAAGGAGGACAGACAGAATGAGAAGGTGTCTCCTCTTCACCAGAAGGCTTGTAGACAAAGCCCTTGAGAAACTTGGAGAAACACCAGACAATGATCATGGTACCACATTGTTGTGTTTCAGGTTGTTCTGTCACATTAGCGCAACAAATAAACTTCAAATGACTGATCAAAACATCTGCTCATTACTGGGCACAATGAGGAATGAGTGAATGTCGTAGTGCAGTCTTTGTGAATGACTCACTGTAGTTAGTAAGAAAATAATAGCTCCTCTCCTCTTTTCATTGTCTCCTCTCAGACGGAGTAAGAATTGCAGCCATGGCAAAGAACTGCCACAACGACTACAAGATGAAGTTCTCTGTGGACGACGAGTACCCCGATCTGTCCCTGCACAACAACCACATGGCCAAGGTACAACTCCTGCTGTGTTCAAGAACACACACCCAAAACACAGATAGACGGGACCTGCACCCTGTAGTGTGACATTAGTATGATCCAGGCAGCCTCTCAGATTACTGACACTCTGATACTGAGGCTACCTCAAAGACAGAGGTCATATATACCATGTAGATTTCCATTGCTGCTTTTAGAGGCCCTGACATTGTGTAAGATACTCAGCTGTCAAACAGCACAACATTAAGTCACGTGATCACTGACCTGCACCATGTGTCATCTGCTGTAGGTGCTGACCAAGGAAATCTATGGCAAGCTGAGAGGCAAGTCCACCCCCAGTGGCTTCACCGTGGATGACGTCATCCAGACTGGTGTTGACAACCCTGGTAAGAAAGAGCAAGTCATCAGCATAGAGATTAACACAAACAGTGAAGCCAGGTCTCCTAACTCTGCACATTATCACATTCATCTCTACCAGTATATACATTATATAGTATAGATTCTATGTATAGTATATACATTATCATACTTCTACATCAGAGGTTTGACAAGATTTCCATTTTGATGTGTTCAGGAACCCAATGTGGTGTAGGAACAGAAACTCACTATGAACAGTCTTCATGGTTGAACAAGCTCACAACATAACTGTCTTTCTTGTCCTCCCTTCTGTGATCAGGCCACCCCTTCATCATGACCGTTGGTTGCGTTGCTGGTGATGAGGAGTCCTACGACGTCTTCAAGGATCTGCTGGACCCCGTCATCTCCGACCGTCATGGCGGCTACAAGCCCACCGACAAGCACAAGACCGACCTGAACTTCGAGAACCTGAAGGTGAGGAGAGACAGTGGTGAAGAAAATGAAAATGGCACGTTGGCATTTTGCTACTGAAACCACCAGACATAAACGAAAACACATACAAGTTTTGTTTCCCCTGGAAACACTTCCGTTATGAGAATTTGCAAGACATGTTGTCAACTTGATGATGTTTTGTGTGTTTGGCAGTGACCTCCCATGTTAACACCACTTTAAAAATGAGAAGGCAGGTCTCGAGTGGTTGATCCAGTAATAATCTGTCTGCTGTGTTTTTCTGTCCTGCCTCCTCCTCTCAGGGTGGTGACGACCTGGACCCCAACTACGTGCTGTCCAGCCGTGTCCGTACCGGCCGCAGCATCAAGGGATTCACCCTGCCCCCCCACAACAGCCGTGGAGAGCGCAGAGCCATTCAGAACCTGTCCATTGAGGGTGATTATCAAACTGATGACACTAATCTGTCAATGTGACTCAGAATCACTTATTCACAAGTAGCACAAATGTCTGCAACAGACACTGACACCTCTCCTCCATCCTTCCTGTTAGCTCTGTCCAGCCTGGAGGGTGAGTTCAAGGGAAAGTACTACCCCCTGGAGGGTATGACCGACGCTGACCAGGAGAAGCTGATCGCTGATCACTTCCTGTTTGACAAGCCCGTGTCCCCCCTGCTGACCTGTGCTGGTATGGCCCGTGACTGGCCCGACGCCAGAGGCATCTGGTGAGAAACACAGACACACAATATGGAGGTGAAATAGATGTGATCACAAATGAGACTTTACAGAGGTCGTCCCCGATCAGATTTTTTTTTTTTTTTTTTTAGATTTTATGTTAACACAGACATGCAGACACATCACACAAACAAAAGATAAACCCCGCCTCCCTCTGAGCTGAACTCTCCCATATGGCCTCCCCAAGCCAACCTCTCACACTTTCACCATCTGTCACTGTCTCCCACAGCCCAGATATAAAAATCCTCATTGTCTCTGTTTTCTGCTAAAATAAAAAAAAAAAAAGTGTGTCATAAATGCCACAGCTCTCAAACCACAAACCCACCCTCAGTAAATCCACCACTGTGCAGCTGCTTAGTGAGTCACATCACTCACATTCTCACACTTACTGTTTTCACTCAAACTCTCTGCGGCACATTTCTCCCACAGCTGCAGATTGCACAGTATCAATGTAACTGTTGTGGAGTTCAGTGACATATACTGAGTGAAATTGAGCTGGATTTTTCTCCAACAGGCACAACGACAACAAGACCTTCCTGGTCTGGGTGAACGAGGAGGATCACCTGCGTGTCATCTCCATGCAGAAGGGAGGCAACATGAAGGAGGTCTTCAGACGCTTCTGCGTTGGTCTGCAGAAGGTAAGACAAAAAACCTCCATGCATTTCCACACGTGAAACACAAACACATGAGCATGATTCAACTAGGAACATGGGTACCTGTTCTCACTTTCCTCTTTGTTGGTCAGATTGAGGAGATCTTCAAGAAGCACAACCACGGCTTCATGTGGAACGAGCATCTGGGCTACATCCTGACCTGCCCCTCCAACCTGGGAACTGGCCTGCGTGGTGGTGTGCACGTCAAGCTGCCCAAGCTCAGCACACACGCCAAGTTCGAGGAGATCCTGACCAGGCTGCGTCTGCAGAAGCGTGGCACAGGTACTGAAATCACAACAAAATCATGCATCAATTTAAATGCCAGCGACAGATGAGTATTTTCAGAGATGGTTTGACAGTTGTGGATTTAGCCTGAACAGAGCTGGATTTACAGAAAAACAGAAGTTTCTCCTCGTCCTGCCACTCTTTGACAGTGGATTTATTCCTCTCCTTGTGTTTCTCTCCAGGTGGTGTGGACACAGCCTCTGTGGGTGGTGTGTTCGACATCTCCAACGCTGACCGTCTGGGCTCCTCTGAGGTTGAGCAGGTCCAGCTGGTGGTTGATGGTGTCAAGCTGATGGTTGAGATGGAGAAGAAGCTGGAGAAGGGAGAGTCCATCGATGGCATGATCCCTGCCCAGAAGTAAATAGAACAGACAACCAATGACTGAATGACTGTCTGCGTTTGTTTTTTTTATATTACAAAAAAATGAACAGGTAGCCCTGCTGCACAGTTCTTACTGGTCTTGGCCAACTGGCTACTTTCTGCTTACTTCGCTCCATCAGAAGGAGGCTCTCCTCTCTTTTCTCTTCTTTCTTACCTCTGTTAATCTTATTCATCTTTTACTTTCCTGCTTTTTCTTCACTATCTCTTTCTAAGCTCATGTCACTTTTATCATCGCTCTGCCCATCTTCTCTGTAACATCCTGGGATCAATCCATGCATAGTCTGGTCGTGGCTATGTATACACACCAAAATAATTTTTTTTTGGTTGTAAAATATAACTTAACTGGATAATTAAACTATGCCCCATGAAACAATCAAACCTTCTGTGTCTGGTTTTCTTTATGAGAAACACACATGGATCATTTGCAAGTACTCAGAGCAGACTCACACTACACTCACTCATCAAACCTCATCAGAAACATGACATCCATACGTGACAAAAAAAAAAAAAGTCAAAATATTAAAGAGGTTGAAAGTCTTTATTTTTGTGTCACACATTATTTCCTAGGAGACATGCAGGATTGCAGGTCGATCATTTCCGCAATTTTAGCCCATAAGTTAACTTTTATTGATAACAGTGACAGCTTCAAACACACTACAACAGAACGGTAGCCTTAAAGCATGGCCCTAACTGTATCTAGAGAACAGGTTCAGAGAGTGAGGCCCAGTTGTACACAAAAAAAAATTGCAAAAACTAGCCCTAAATCACAGCTTCACATTTTCAGACAGTGGTGGACACGTGCTGCAGCTGAAATCTCCCATGAAACAGATAAATATGTCGACTTTACGGCCGTAAAGATCACAAACCTGCTGCAACTCAAACTTTTCCTTTTTCGTATCAGTGTTTTGTTAGATGCTGCATACTTTGAAAGTACAAGTTATAATTGCTTGGCTTTAAAGAGTTACAATATAAGTACAACAACCTTTTGATTTTGGAGTCGTCAGTGTGGATGTAGCAGCACATGACGGATGTAGCTCAGTGGAGCGTGTGTATTTTTGTTTTCTTTTGTTTGTCTTTTCTTTTGTAGTCTTGGTTGATTTGTTCTGTGATGAGATGTGTGATACAAGGCCAGGTCAGGAACACTCAACATGAATCTCATCTAATTCAATACAAATATTCACTTGGACTAAAAGGTGAACCGATTCAAATTTGGCCAAAGGTCAAAGGTCCCTCTGACCTCAATAACATGTTTTTCTTGGACGTAACTTAAGAATTGATACAGTTAATGTGACACAATTTAACACACGTGTTGTTGAAAAGGATTAAAAAAAAATGAAGTGATTACATTTTAGATCCAAAAGGTCAAAGGTCAACTTCACCATGACATCGTAATGTTCTGCAAGGCAACGCGCTGTAACTGAGGAGCAGAGTGGGAGATTGTGACAATATTTCCAGCAGCTTGATTGTTTGGTGAAGACATGAACCTGCAATGAGCTGATTCTGGTTATGAAAGAAGACATAAGATTCAAAAGGTCGTTCAAGGTCACATCCTGGTCCTAACCCTCTGCCTCACGACTACACATGTTGCATGCTTCTGAATTATACATTGGCTCGATGAGGCAGGAGTTTCATTGGTTAACAGTCATACACCTCTTACAGCAGTAACGGGATCTGATTGGTCAACAGTCGTACACCACTCATAAGTCCTGCAGCCTGATTGCTCAACAGAGGGAAACATCTACAGTTTATAAATCGTGTTGCTGAGGTTCAAAATAGGAAATAAATATGATACTGGACAAAAGAAAACCTGACAAAAATTTGTGGAGACAGCTGACCATGAATATTTGAGAAATTTGGTATCTTCCAAATGTTTCTTTGATATGAGTGGAGTCAAATGGCACCTCTGCCTGGAGACATTAAGGCGACACTCCAGTCGGTTTTACTGCGGAGATGAATGGAGCCAAGTGTCACTAGGTGCATGTAGGTAAAAGAGAGAAAGGCATTCAGAGCATCAATTATTCACTTCAGTTGGCGTTAGATGTGTGAAACAATTGGATTTTTTTAAACAATTTAATAAAAGAAAAGATTAAAATTCTGGCAGAACCGTTCACATTATGTCCCCAAGCTACACAGTAAAAAAAAGTGCTCAACGAGTTTAACAACAGATCCACAATATTAAAAAAGAAAAAGGTAAATAAAACAAGGAGCCCTATTAAGTTTTAATCACTGCTTTTTCAAGTCTTCATTCTTGGCTTTGTGGCTGTATTGCACTACACTTGAAAGTGAATGCGATGGCATTTTAACAGGAAACACAGTATATTAATACTGTAGTGAAACCCTCCATTTACTTTATACCAGAATAAGCTACAGTAATTCTGTGTGTGCGTGTATGTGTGATTGAATTACAGTAAAAAAAACTAAAACTTATACAGAAATGTCTATCAAGAAATCTGTGGCTGCTTGGTTTGTAACTTAATCATCATGTTAGATGAAGAAGATTTTCCCAATTGTACCTGCACTGGCTTCACAGAAAGAGGATTGGAAATGAGCTTTTCCTTTTTTTTACTCCGTATGATACAATGGTAAATTACCACATAAAACCTAGGATGTCATGCCATTTCACCATTAATCAAATTTACAGTGATTTGCTCAGAGAATGAGATTTTTTAAGCATTTGCTGCACAGACAAATGCATGAAAACATTCGATATGTGCTGAGAAAAATACATTTAAATTTTCTTTAGGGTGATAATGTTGTTAAGTAAAATGTTGACTTCATTTCCTTGAGGTGATGTTAGTTAAATAGGGTATAGGTCTCTGACTGGATGACAAAACCTGCTCTTCTAATGTACAAAAGCTAAACCTGCTTAGTTTTTTTTTGGTACAACAATGCTGAGTGACTCTTCTTGCTTGCTCACAGTCGGCTGAGACATCCTGTTGTGAAATAAAATGAAAACTCTACTTTGCTCCTTAAACCAATGAAACATTTTGCTGGTGGCAAAGAACAAAACATTGGGTTAAGCTGAGCGTGAGCTGACACAGTAAGGTTATCGAGGTCAACATCTCAGCTTGGGTCCTGTGTTATTAGGCAGCTTTGCTCATCTCATAGCAACTCATTTGCCAGAGGAGACGACATCTTATCAGCAATGGTGCAAACAAACATCCAAAATCCCAACTGAGCAGTAAAACGGGCTTTGTCAATGGATGGGCAGAGAGGCTGGGGTGCTTCATTCAGTCTGTCACAAGTCTCTGCATTTCTGCATGTCTCCCTCTAGAGGCCGGAGGTCAGACTGCGCCCTCCCTCTGTGAATATGTGACATCTGCTTCCCGAGGATGACAAACAGGTGTCAAACTTCTGCCCATTTTAAAAGCATTAAAGAAAGAAAATAAACTTAATACACAAAAATTAAAAGATTTCTTTAAATAGCAGCTCTTTAAAAAGGAATGATGACAAATATGGTACAATAGGAATAACAACATCAACAACAACAACAAATTATCAGTCTCCATCGTTCTCAGCAACAGCATCCTTATCAACATCAAATATGAAATCATGAAAAAAAAAAACCAACAGTCTGACTCCGTGGGCTCACATAATATGGAGGTGGCGGCGTGTTTTAAGCAGGAGTCGTGGGTCACTGACAGCTCCAAGGTCAAGGGTCATCATAAGTCTGCCGATGGCGGTCTATCCGTGTCTGTGCATCTGTTTGTCTGGCTGTGATTGGTGGCATCAGAGGAAGAGGGTCTTTGGCGGAGGCGAGGCATCGCTAGCCACATCAAATGAGGTGAAGCCCAGGGAGGAAGAGGAGGAGGGGATGCGTCTGCCTGCATCATCTGCATCATTCCTCCTCCTCCTCCTCATCCTTCCTCATTCATTAACCTGTCCACTCCGTCATAAATCTGCCCCGCCTCCTGTCGCCCTCAGAGCTCCAGCTCCTTGGACACTTTGGTGGCGATGTCTCTAAAGGCTAACGGTGCCCCCCACAGGCGTTTGAACTTCACACCGCTGCTCTGGCCCAGCCCGCTGGGCAGCTGGCAGACCTCGGCCTCGAAGGCCACCCGGGCTCCGGCTGCTCCATGGGTGCAGGACAGGAGGAAAGGCCCGGCCAGATGGACCTGGCAGCCACAGCCCTGCGCCGCCTCACGCAGCGCTAGCACCACCTCGGCCGGGTCGCGAGGGCTCCGCACCCTCACATCCCAGCCGCATCGGGGGGTCCGGGGCTCGGCCGCTTTCTGATGCCCAGATAGATGGCGACTGGAAGAGGGGAGATAGGGGGTGAGGTAGAAAGGGATGCACATGGAGGGAAGGACCCAGAAATGTATGAAGGTTTGAAGCAGGAGGGGACAAAGTGGGGTTGATATGGGATGTTTGTATGAGGAGGGGGTTAAAGGTTGACGTAGAGGGTGAGATCAGATATGAATGCAGGAGCACGAATAAACACATTTAAGGACAAAGGAGTTAATGAATTGAGTGTTTGAGTGAGGTGGACGTGTGAATAGACAAATGCAGGCAAGTGAATGTGTGAGTGTATGAAAGGTTGTGTGAGTGAGTGAGTGAATGAATGAATGGTCAGGGAAAGGGAAGAAGAAGAAAAAACAGTTAACAGCACAGATCAATGGATGAAGACATTTTGCTACCTAGGTCACAGATAAACAGGTCAGCACAGGAACTTGTGTATTTTCTAGTCAGCAACATGTCGTCTTTCACACAGTGGATGTACAAAACCAGCAGAGCAATAAGGCAATCACTCCTACCTCAAATGTGTTATTCATGTGAAGGTTCTGGGGCATGCTGGGATTGATGATGTTTTATAAGCAATGATGGCTGTTCATGAAAAAGTGTGCAATTGATAGCCCACCATACAAATACATTACAAAATCTGATCACTTTAGTTTTTGTTATCAAATTTGCTTTGGAACACAATGACAACTTAATACTGTATATATACTAAGTCTACATTGTACATAAGTATTTATTCACTGCTATGCACTTCTGGTTAGATGCTATCTGCATTTCGTTGCCTTGTACCTGTGACATGTGCAATGACAATAAAGTTGAATCTAATCTAATCTAATCTAATACTGTAATTTCTTTTCTTTCCTTTCAATCAAACATAACAGGATCATCTACCACAAGGAGTCACGCTCATCTACGGCCACACCACAGTCTGGAGGTCAATGTTACACTGGTGCTACTGGTTTACCTGTTGTTTTTAACCTGAGACTGACACTGGGCTGGAACAGCTGAGGCTGAGAGGAAGTATGTAACACCTTTAGTAACATACTGATAAACTGAGACTCAAATAACACAGTGTAAATACAGTCAGAGCAGAAGGGATCGATGCCACTTGTATAGTGAGGGTTTCCAGTGTTTTGTGAGACTTGAAAATGCTTTTTCAGAAGATGCTTTAGCCTTGGACCCAGAAATAAAAACAATAATAGTCACTGACGGTGAAGCTTTAATGCTTCTGTTGCAGTCAGATAAGATCAAAACTCAAAAGCACAAAGTGTTGCAACAATGATGATGAAGTCAGATACTTAGCTTCCTTTGAACTGCTGTGGTTGTTTTACAACCAAGGAGTGAAAAGCAATTATTTTGTCAGCAGAACAATAAAACCAAATAAATGATATGAAAAAAAGAAACAATATCATAAGTCAATATCAATCATTAACACTTGTCTGCTGCGATATACAGATACATAATGAATATCGTTTAGGTGGTTATTGATGTTTGAGTTTCAAAGTATTTATAGCAATTACAAGTTTTTGTAATAAGTTGTTGATTTCACATGTAGGACAGTGGAGTGCACATATGGTGTCTGTGTCTGTGTGGGTGATGTCTTTATTGTTTTTCTGTCTCACGTCTTGGTCACACATCAGTGTGTCGTTAACTACAGCTGCAGAGCGACCATTTTCCATAATGCACTGGTTACAATAAGTGTGTGCATGCAAGATACAATCATAAAAGTATCATACGTTAAAACAGATTAAAATGTATGTATGATTTTAAATTAATATTCTTCAGAGATTTAATGGGAATAATATCCTTATGGACGACACACACGTGTCATTCAGGTTTGGACAGACGGCCTTTAGTATCCTCTCAGAAGATGCTAAACTGATGGACAGACTCTGGCTGCCTCTGAGGTTGATGCTACAGGTTTTACTGTAACATAAACACATTCATCAACTACCAATATTGATGAGAACTGTGTTTTTAAAGAGATAGAGAAACTGAGCGAGAATGGTCAATATAACTGTGTCACTGTTTAAATGATCTCAAACTTTACCATGTCTTGTTATTACTGACCAACACATACACATATGCTGACAGACAGTAAGTATCTGGTAGTTGAAAGAATGTAAATTGTCACTCACCTTGTGACCGGAGATCTGCTGATTCTCTCAGGTTCGTCTGTGACCCTCAAGAAGAAGACAACGTATCTGTTAGGAATCAATCGGCCAATCGTGTTCTCACACCGACCCCTCCTCCCCTCATCCACCCCCCCCCCTTTTGTTTTAATGCGACAATCAGCAGCACAGCTTATCAGTCCACATCGACGACACAGAACATGACAACTCATCCTCAAATCACAGATGGATCATCACCGGCCTACACTCACTACCACTGAATGAACATGTTATGGTCGCCACGGAAACAAAAGGAGACGGATAAACAGACGCACAATGAGTGAACCCAGAGCAGACTGTCAGGGCTCAACAGACAGCAGATACACTACAGTGTGTGTTGCAGTGAGTGACACAAATACAAATCTGATGCAGGGAAAACCACAAATGAATGAAGTAAAACACAACACCTCCATTCATCTGCTGATTATTCTCTAGATTCATCAACTAATTTAACTAGTAACTAGTAACTACTAACTAGTTTGTAATCAGATAGGACGGAAACCAGCGCAGAGCTGACGGCTGATGCTAATGTCAGTTTAACCCTTTGATGTGATACATACAGTTTTTGAGGCTTCTATATCGTTAATGTTGTACTTTTTTTTTTAAAAATCTTATGTATAAAACAAAATGTTACCACATACATTGTGAGCAATACATTTTAAAAATGCTGGATCTATCAAGTATGATATGAATGAAATTAAATATACAGTATGTGAATATGATCTGATAAGGCAGGCATCAAAGCGTTAAAGAGCCTGTTAGCCTGTTATAGTTTGACCAATGCTTGTTTCCTATTTTTAAGACAGCAACTCCCACAGCACACTCATTCAGTCAGCACACACGCTGCTAACGCTGCCAACATTACAGCTCAACTCAAATCTTTTTGTTACTTTACTGAACATTCAGAAAGTGTCCAGACCCCTTCTTTAGATTCTGTTATGATGCAGTCTTGCCCTAAGATCATTTCAATTTATGTTTCTGTCATCAGTGATTTGCTAATTTTAGCAAATGTATCAAAAAGAAAAAAGTATCACACAGACATAAGTATTCAGACACCCAGGTTAAGGTTCCTCCAATTCCTCTATATCAGCTTTGAGATATTTAAAGGCATCTGCCAATGTGTGGTAGCTCCAGCTGAGAAGACATGCATACTTATCTATATGATGTCTCATAGCTAAAAATGCACATCAGAGCACCAGCAAGCTGCCTGCAGAGCTACAGTCCTGTTATAGCTGGGAGAAACTTCCAGAAGAACAACTATCACAGCTGCACTGGCTAAAAGCTTCTGCCCATTGAGAGACATGAAAACCTGAGAGGATCTGTGGCAGAAAATCCTCGAATCCAGTTGTGCAAAGCTTGTAGCTAAGAAGACTTGAGGCTGAAATCTCTGTCAGCTGTCCCTCAACCGCATACTGACCAAAGGGTCTGAACACTTCAATGTCATCTGGTATTTCAGCTTCAATTTCAATACTTAGTACAATACAAATCTTTAATTGAATTGTAGTTTAATGAGGAGAAAATGAACTTGACAGATTTTGGCATCAGACTGCACCATAAGAAAATGTGAAAAGAGTGAGGGGGTCTGGTTGCACTGTAAGTCATGAGGGATCCTCCCTTTGGTCCTGCTGTGACTGGGATGTAGATATGTTTTGAATTTGGAGCTGAGTATTGCACTTCCCTTTCATCACCACCAGGGGTGGCTGTTGCCATTTCCTGTGTGTACACTGCTGACTTTTTCCCCACCAACCTGGCAACCTGATCTCTATTCCAGGAACTGGGGGTGGCCTGGAGAGGCTAGCAGTGAAATTTCATTGACAGATTTTTTTTGCTTTTTACTGAAAATGAAATCTACTCTAACGGCTCTGGATCTGACTCTGGAGCTGCTACAGTGAAGTGGCTTTAATCAGATCTAACTACACGTTAAGACTGTGTGTCTCAGCCTTTTCGCTGAGTCACCTCGCAGCACAGGGAGAGGTCTGATGCTGCTAGTCCATACAGAAAATCAGAGATATGCATCAGCGTTTATGAATGAATGGCAACATAATAATCATCCTGAAGGGAATCCCTGCTGGATTAAACCCACTGAACCTCAGTCCTGATGGGAACATTTAGCGTTTAACACCATAATGTTGTTGAATGAACAAAACACACAGGTTGGTGTAGAAATGCTTAGCTAAATAATTTTCTCAAGGCCATATTATGTAAATCTGATCTCTCATCAATCCACACCTAAACTCTGTTGTATAGCAGTAATTATGTAAATGATTTTAATATCCCATCTAGATCGCCTTCCTAGTCTGAATAAAAAGAAAGTAAGAGTAATATTTTGCCCCTCCCACAGAAACAAGGTGCAGCCACACTGAGGATGGACATGTAACAGTGGGACAAATCAGCCCAGGTGCTCTGTAAATGAAGAGTAAGGAGTGACAGACTGAGAGTCTGTGTATACACTCTGCAGTAAGTGTGGCAGATTGTGAGATCTATATGAGGGCTGAGAGCTGACGACTGAGACAGGGAGGGCTGAAAGTGAGCGACTGAGAGAGAAGAAGAGCAGAGAAAGAATAGAGGTAGACATGAAAGCAGAGACAGACACAGGGTGAGAGACAGACGGAGAAGCTAGCAGCAGTGTAACAGAACAATCAGTGTGTATCTTGAGGGAGCGCTGTGTAAGATCCCTGTTTCAGAGAAGGATAAATCCCAGTTACATAACTAATCCTGATTTAAAACAGCAGTGACGCTGGGTCAGTCAGTCAGGATGACTGGTGCAGGCTGAGATGCTTCTCACAAGCATCTGCTCTTGCAAAGGGCCCAGACGTATGCCAGGTACTTTTAATGTCACAAGTTTGTGGCTGTGTTAGCTGAGTTTGACGTGACTCTTTACAACCTGAACTATGCCAACTTTGTGATAGAATGTCAAGTTAGCTCAAAGTCAGTTCACTACTTACTTTACTATCCCCCATAATATCCCTGCTCTTTACCCTGCGACAACCGACCACCAGAGAGTAATATATTGTGTACAACATACCTATAAATATTGATCAAAAGGAAATGAATTGTGATATTGAATTCATTTTTTTTTAGTTTTTTTAAAAGTCAAAAAATCTCATATGTGAATATTTGATTTTTTTCCCGACATTTCTATGATTATGATCAGAATATCTTTGGATTAGACTGCAAAAAGCCATTTGAGGATGTCCCCTCAGACTCTGATGGGCTATTTTCACCCTGTCCTGATACTTTACTGACAACTGATTTTAAAAAATAATTGACAGATTAACCGATTATGAACTCATCATAGCTGCAGCCCTAGTTATTGTAGTGCATTAAGAAGGAAATTATTTTATGATTATTATAATTCTTCGTGCTCTGTGTCCACATTCCCTTTAGCTAATCCTACTTAAGTCATCAATTTCCTGCCTTTCTCGGTAAGACATTTCAGAACGGGTCTCACCAGAAAACAGGTCTCATCTTCTGCTTACACAGGACTCTGCTCTCTAATACTGTATAAACCCTGGTGTCTCAGGCACAGATTTCTCCTTTGTTGAATGTTGGTATAAAACACTGGCTCTAGAAATAGGCATCTCTTTACTCTGATTCTTAAGGACTGACTCAAAAAACCACATGTGCTTTTAAAGTTTTTAGATGACACATTTTCTAATTGATAATTTTAACTTATACACGCAAACTAAACTGGACCCAGTAATGCACACTACACAAGCGCCGCTTCATTTTGACATAAAAAAATGAGTTGTTTACTCTCCTCCTCTGTCTTCATCGCTACTCTTCCTCCTTTACCCTCGCCTGTGTCTCATATAAAACACCAATAAAGCCCCATCCCCCCTTTCCCAAGAGCCCGCAGCCCTGCTGCAGGACTGCTGATTTGTTAACAGCATGGACAAACATGTGGTGGTGATTACATGACTCAGACTAGTACAGCTGAGCTGCAGTAAATTCACATACTCAAGGGAACACACAGACACACATCTTCACAGAGCTGTTTGTTCTAAAAAGGAGGTGTGTGATGCTAAGTCACTGTTTGTGTGGCTGCTGATTTCTACTGTAGCTACATGAACAGTGACCTGTCCCATGCTGATTATACCTTAAAGCTAACATTCACAAAAACAGGAGAAACCAACTTCTAAAAATAACAACAAACCAAATCCACTTCTTGTTGTTCCAGAAAACAAATACTGTTTGTTATGGACTTTGTTGGAAGCAGGTGATGATGCTGTGCCACCTACAGCCTCTAATGAGTGCTACAGCATGAAGCCCAGCCAGCAGAGACACAAGCCGTCCAGACAGACACACACAGAGACAGACAGACAGACAGATGGATAGACAGACAGACACTCAGGCAGGCAACTGTTGACCAGAGGTTTAGTAACACAAACATGATGTTTAGAGATAAAGCTGCTCTAGAGGAAGAAACAAACTGTGTAAACTCAGCAACAATTTTATAGACATTTTCTTTAGTACGAATTAAAACAACTCTGAATCAGATCCATGCTTTCGACTTCTCAGGATCCTAAATGTAAGTCTTAACAAAATGTTTATTTTTTTCTGACTCCAACCCATCTTTGTTGTCACTGCTGACAGAGAACATACATTTGTGCTGCTGGTAGAGCCGAGGTCAGGTTGAGGCAGCACCCACACCAGATGAATGTAAAACTATCAGACATAAAATAACTTTCCACCATGAGAAGACTCTGATTTACACTGAGATAACCTGTTCAACCTACATGGTTAATTGTAACTGGACTGATTTGAAGCCATGTTGGAATTCATAACAATTCTGTATCAATATGATGAAGTGAGTTGTATCTTCTTCACTGGATTATCCAGAGTCAGGTTTTTCTATCCATAAACATTTTTGTAAATGAACCTCCAGGAAATTGAATTCTACTGTGACAGAAAACTGCATCTCTTCATACAGTGATCATTGCTCTCTAGGTCTGAGTCTCTTCCTGATGGAACATATATTTACAGAGGAACCCCTTTGACTTGACTCTGTGTGTCCAGAGAAGCAAAGTTTTCCACTTGATTGCTCAGTTTTCCTGAGGCCAGAAGCCTGCAGGCTGAATTTAACTCAACCACTGATTAAATTCCTGCCTGTAAAGTAGCATCACCTCGGATACACGTTTGTATAACTAAACCTGCCACAGACATAGTGGAGGGGATGACAGTGCACTGGCAGGCAGGCAGAGAGACAGACAGACAGAAGCAGCCAGAAAACATGGGAAAGGAAGACTTACTAACTGTTTTTGTCCCCTGTGGGAGTGTGCAGCCCGACATGGACTTGTTTGAGCTCTGACGTTTAGTAGGGTCAAGAGTGACCCTAGGAGCAGAGAGGAAGAAGAGAAGGAGATGAAGAGAGTATGGGAGGAATGGAAAAAAGGAAAAATAACAGCAGAGAGTCAGACATTGAATGAAAGAGAAGTGGGGGGGGGCACAACATGACAGACAGTGAGAAGCACAGGGAGAAGGCAGAGAAGTACAAATCAAACTGTATGTACTGTAGTTGAGGAGAGAGAGGGGGAAACGACTGGCAGGTGACTGGCAAGGAAAAGCAAAACTCGTTAAACTCCAACCAAACAATCAAACAAACAGATAAAGCAACAATAAGCAGCCAAGAAAAACTGACTGTGGAAGACAAAGAGTGAGTCCACCTGATCAGCAGACCTGGGTCCAAAAAAATTTCTGAGGGTAGAAACTCACAAATGGATTTAAACAATACTCTCAAACTGAGGATGGGTGACTAGCTAAGAGAGAGGAACATTAGAAGTGGCCATATGTGTTGACTTTAAATACTATTAAAATAAAAGGGGGGCAAGATGGAAAACAGACCTAAATCTGACCCTAAAAAACACCAGCAACATCACTAGTTTGCATCAGAAGGACACAATATAAGTACTACTCCCTTGTGGATGTTTTTAATCTTACAAATCTTTTAAATGGCGTCTTTTCAGCACAGGCCATACATTGTTATTTACTATTTCAAAAGAGCCTTTATCCTTCCTGCAGGAAGGCGCAGACAGATTTTCAATGGCAAGTGCTGTAGGATGCAGGTGGTAATGGGAGGAAATCCTACAGCTGCTGGCAGGTGTGGGACTGGGAAAAAACAAACACACACGTGATGTCTAATTTAAGCCAGTAAAACAAACAGTGAGAATAACATTCGAACTCTATTAGACCCAGGTCTGAGACTCAGAAGGACAAGGCCTGAAGCCCTCTGAGAAGCTGTATTATTAGAGAAAGAAGGCTGGTAGGTTAGTAGTTGTTAAGGGAGAGACGGTGAGAGGCAGCAAGGTTAGCTAAATGACCTTCATGTACATGTTTATAGCAAAAGAGCGACACTGTCCAGTTTAGGCTTTAAACATACAGTCTGCTGTCGCTTCATCACACTGGGATGATTAGTGATAGTTATCACTTTAAACAACACATTGACTCTCTCTTCCTGTTTCTACTTAAGTCCTTCTCTAAGAGAAACAAATCAAATATCTTTTCCTCTTCTTACTCTCCCAGCTTCTCCCCTTACCTGCGGGTCAACTTGGAGGTGAGTTTGCTCAGCAGGTTGCTCGTGGCCCGGGTCCTGGCATGGGGCAAGCGGGCTGGCATCGTGGGACGGTGTTGGGGAAGCCGGAGGAGCATGGGATGGAGGCCGGCGGTCTCTGATCTGCCCTCCGTGGAAAGTGCTCCTCACCGTGGAACCTCTGGAGAGACGGGAGGAGGGCGTGGAGGACGAAGAGGAGGCACCAGAGGCGCCGGCGATGCTGTGGGTGGAGGGCGAGGCGGGGGAAGGCGGTGGGACAAGGTACTGGAGGGAGGAAGGAGCAAAAGAAGAACAAGCTAGTAAATGCTACGCAAGAGTCACATCTGCCTAAAATTATAGAGCATTTCTGCTTTTATATCACAGAATATATTCTGTTACATAATGTGCTTCTGAATCATTATGCCTCATTAACACATCCCTTAATGATGGACGACAGGATTTTTGACCCAATAAGTTGCTCTATGCACAAAGAATTGTGTCCTGATTTATGATTACAATGGAGGCCAAGGGCACTGAAAAATTTCTAATTTAATGGTATAGTCTTAAAACTAGTTCATTTTTTTCCCAGGCAGCATAAACACCTTACAGACAGGAAATGTCACAACCATCAGTTCTCTTCCAATCTTAGAGAAACTGACCCAAAATGCTCTCTTTCTCTCTCTCTCTCGCTCTCCCTCTTGCACTCTCATCCGTCTACATGCCCCCTACCTCTCATCCCATTTTGTTCTCTTTATCCAACACTCACACTTTGTGACACCTCCGCACACATGCACGTGTGCGCGCGTGCACACACACACACACCCTCTCCACCCCTGACTCTCTGGCTGGCTGGTGGCCCGAGGCTCCTTTTCATAACGCTCTAGATAACACCCACACACAGGGTTCAAGTGGGGCAGAACCATTAGATGGGTTAAGTTGAAGTGCAGCCGTTGCAGAGCAAAATCATTTAATGTCATTGTGATCTAGCTGCCTTCTGCAGCTAACTGTGGTGGGGGGTACCCAGCCTCCCCATTCAGTAGCAGCAGGCAGAGACAACAACAGAGGGGTAGAGGAGGTTACAGTGGATGTTAAATTGTGGAGAGAGGATCAGAGAGTGAAATGGTTGACAAGTGTGGAAGCAGTGAGATAAACTAATGATGTCCCCTGATGTCTTTTCTAGTGTTTTTCCTCATCCCTTCATGATGATGGTCATGACAATGTTGGCAGCAATTAGACATGTCACTATAATCTGAACGGGTGGGTTGAGATGATCGGAAGTGATTTGTGTCAAATCAACCAGTACTGCTGTACTGGAGTTCAAAAAGAAACATTTGTACACCTGCAGTCAAACATGACCAGAAAACATTTTAGTTTTTTCCAGCTAAAGATGGATATATTTCTGAATAACTACAGTATGCCTTGATATGAGGAGACTGATCCCTCTGTGTCTGTGTGTATAATGTATGTATACACAGTAAGGTGTGTATGTTGGTACACTGCATGTTTTACACAAACAACATGTTTAACTGGGGGGGGTTAGGAGAGATTGAGAGAGAAAGAGAGAGAGAGTGTGTGTGTGTGGGTGTGTGTGTGTCCCATCAACCACTCTGGCATGGCATCGTATTGACAAGGCCTCTGAGGCAAGTAGAGGTTACACTGGCACAATGCCAGTCCTCACTTCATCCTGCTGCTCACTACTGCTACCCCCCACCCCCCCACCTATCTCTTCCTCCTCTTCTACTTTCTCTTCTCCTCATCCCATCATCACTCCCTGGTTATAGTTGCCACTTTCTCTTTCCCCTCTATTCCTGCATCCCTCAGCACCACCTGTTAAATCAGAAAATGGAGCTGCAGCAGAGAACAATGGTTCATTGTAATGGCTGACTGAAAGTGTCGGGTGTGTCTCTGCTCACAGGAGAGTCAAATCAAAAAAAGAGTGAATCAAAACTGTCTCATCAACACCGGTGAGCCAGTGCACCATCCAGGACACTGTCTGATGTTTCTCATCTTGTTCCTTTGGTATCGTATAAATATGAGCATGTTGGTGCAACTAACATCACTGTACAGGGTTTTGACTTTCTGTGTGCTGCAGTTTATCCCCAACAATCTATATTTCTTGTGCAGTTATTTTACTTGATATGATTTGTATAACATCTCATCTGTGTTTTTCTTTGTTGCCTTCCATGAAGTCTTATATTTAATACCCCACTCACACACACCCACACACCCACAATCTGTACAGGGACATTTTATTGGAGGTCACACAGCAGACAGTCCCTTCTGGCTTTCCCTTCTAGAGGCGACAAAATACAGAGTGAATAAGAGACAGAGGAATGGAAAATGGGCCAGCCAGGATGAAAGTGAGAAAGTGAGCAAGTGACCAAAGGAAGAGAGGAAGGGAGGGAGTGTGAGGGAGAGAAGGGGGGAGAGGGAGGAGATGGTGCTCACCATGCTCTGAGAATGACAAGCAGACAACCATCTGTCACAACAACAGACAGTGTGTAGTTGGTACATAAACACACACAGAGATGAGCCCACTCATGCACAGTTTAAGCCCTTTATCCCCTCTTGAAGAGACAAACTGTATGTGAGACAAACACCGTGTGTCAGACACTCTCTCTGTTCAGCGAAGATGAAGAAGAAGTGTGGAGCTCGTCTTTATAAACCAACCAACAGAATCTCTACTGGCAGTATTTACTATGAATATGAATATATCTCCTACAGTGTCATTTATTTCATATTGTCCAAGACTGCCTTACTGTTGTTTTTACACTGACATTTAACAGCCAACACTACCAGCCAGTTAATTACTAGCCTGTGTGCCATGCTTGTTTTCATAAAATACAATCTGCTGATGCTTTTGACTGAGCAACAACAATTTCTCTAACCTAAAACAAATTCGGATTTCTATTCACAATCCACAAGTAAAGTGAAACCTGATATTCTGTTTTTTAGAGACTTTCAGCAGCTCTAACTTGTGGTCATGCTAGTAAACATACATGTATAATCCACAACCTGTGGCTGAGGGCCAAATGTCCAGTAATAAAGGAAAAACTGTGGCTTTTGTTATAGGTTTCCACACTCTGGAAGCCAGAACTGACCACAGCAGCCTTTTGAGGGAGGAGGGGAGGGGGTTGGAGTTGTCATATACACAGTGACACGATTAACACGGACACAGACAGACACTGCTTGTCCTCTCACCTGTTTTCCTTGCCATTTTGCAGCAGTGGGTGTCTGTCAGTGCTGGACCGGTCTGTGCATACATACGTGTTCCTTCGAGTCATGGCACTAGCAGGGATGTTGTTCTGGGGAAAGAAGCAGAAATCTTACTGCTGATGAATCAGTGATGTAAATGGTAAATGTTTTATCGTGGATCAGCTTCAAATTCAGGAAAGATGTTCACGATGCCTTCATGTGCCTTACAATTTGTTTGCCTTGGCTGTTTGACCTCAGATGGTCAGCAGCAGAATGTAAAAGAGTTAATCTCAGGTTAATCAGGCTTCTGTCTTTAACTCTTTACAGTCTCAACTCCGTCTCTCCCTCTCTCTCCTTTTAAACTTAATTTAACTGAACAACCATAATCTCCATACACCCCCCCCCTTACTTGATGAATCTACAGTTTGTTATTCATCTGTGGCTCTGTGAGTGTTGTACTGTTGAGCTTTCCCTTTAATCTGTGGAGGATGTGAATGTTTGCAGTCTCTATAACATCTGTGTCAGTGTAGCCTCCATGTGCTGTAATCTGGGGAAATGGGATTAGGAGGACTGTGAGGATTCTGCCATCTGTACATGTTGTATTGATAAAGGATTCAATGTGACAGATTGGTTACACTGGATGATTCATCACACCCACAGAATACTCACTGTGGTCGAGTTGACCTCCTTACGCCGGTCAGGTATCTCGGCCTTATTTGGGTTGTGAGCGGAGCTGACCATGGGACTGGAGGGGGTCGGGATGCTACGGGAGCCAACAGTATTGGTGCTCGGCTTGCGGATTGACAGCCTGTCCTCTTTAAGCCCCGCCCCTTCACCTACACCACTGGGACTCCTTTTGGGGTGTGTTGACCCTGGAACCGCTGGACCGCCTGAGACATGGTAAAGGAGTCGTCAAAACAATCTAATCAAGCTAAACCCGAGGATATAGCTAATCTCTGTAATCTGCCTTACAGAAGTCAGAGTGTCTTCTCTGGCGGTGGTATGTCGAGGCACTGCGTTGTGCCTTGTGGCCAGAGGAGGAAGATGGTGCACCGGAGGAGGAGGAGGACGTGGAGTGTTTGCTGGTTCCGTTGGTGATGGCGCTGGGGCGGACTCGGGCTAGACTCAGACTGCTGCCTGACCGAGACTCATTGCCATCAGTCTGAGAGACAGTCGCACAAACACAGACAGAAAATTCAAAATGACAGGATGAATCAAGAAAAGCAAAGGTTATATTGTTTACTAAACCATTTAGTCCTGAACAGAACCAGGTTTCCAGAACGTGGTTTAATTAAAGTCATGTCTCAGTGTGTATGTACGGTGGCCCTGAGAGTTCAACACACTGCAACTTCAGAAAACACATGCAAACAGACAAAAAACATCAATCTTCATGACATCACATTTCATGTTCAATTCACATCACATCTATTCACAGTACATCCGTGCTAGTGTGTTGGTTTCATCACTTTTCTGTGTCCCTTGGAAACACTTCCTTTATGTCATCAAATTGATGAGGATGTTTTCTTAAGTTGCAATGGATTGAACTCTCAGGGCCACCGTACATTTCAGACCGAGACCAAAACTAGAACAGTTTACATGAACTGGCATTTACAGATTGAGCAAAACAGATCCAGTCAGGACAATGACACTGTACAGCTGTAAACATATCAGAAATAGAAACTGCTGAATCATCATGAATCTCACAAACCTGTAAATGTGAATTTCTTCATTTGAAGAAGTTTTTAGTGCTGTATATGGGCTTACTAGATCAAATATAGACTGTTAAAACTATAATCATACCACTGTCATAATGAGAAAACAAACAAACCAACACTCACCTCACTCTTACGTCCCAGCAGGAGGTATGTGGCGGTGACCTCGTTGTATTTCTGACTGACCAGAGACTCCCTGATCTCGTCTCTGGCGAAGCCCATTCCAACCATCACATCTGCAACGTGACCAATCAAATTAGAGACAGTAACTCCACAATTTACACAGAGTCACGAGTGATGCAGGAAACATACAGGTCGACCTGTTGTGGAGTTATGAAAGGTTTGACTTCATGTGAACCTTTAGCTATTGATCCATGTACAGGGCCTGAATTTCACACCTGCCAAGAGCTTAGAGGCAGCACCACCTGCCTGGAGCACCATGAAGGGTCAATTCAGCATTTGTGGCTGTTAATTGATGACATCCTAAAGGACATTCATGTAAACAAACCTCTGAGTGATACAATAAGCCAGAGCTCTGGTATAAGCTTTCCCTTTTGGTTTAACAAAACCAGATGTTCCCAGTTATCTCTCACTGAATATTACTGTTATTGTTATTGTTATTGTAAGCTGCAGCACAATCCAGCAGTTACCAGTTAATCATTTTGCGGTCAATATTTTTTATGATCATAAATAAATTACTGATACAAGGCGTGCGTGTTTCTCACCAATGCGACCGGTATCATTGAAGTCCTCCACTGGCTCTGTGTGGGGCTTCAGCTCATCACCATCGTAGCCGACATTGATCCACTTATCTTTCATTATTTGCTGGTGAGGAAATAGAAGGAGAGACGCCATGACAAATACAGCACATGTGTAATTCTTAGTCAAACAGTAATAAAGTATAGACACACAGTTTTTTTTTACTGTGAACATTTTACTTCATGTCCATGTCCAGTATCAACAAATCAATGTGTGGCCCTTTGTTCAACTGTTGCCCTTGAAAGATACAATCACCTACATACATGAGACATGAAGGGCAATTAAACCTTTTCCCCTCATCTAGTATATATACAGAAGAAGAGTGTATTGTACAGCTAAATATTTAGACACTAATGGGGTCATGTGTGTAATGTGTGCCTCCTTGTCACATTTGTGTTATGTTGCCTGCTCACCTCCAGCGAGCAGCGCTTGGCAGGGTTGAGAACCAGGAAGCGGCGCAGGATTCCCTCACAGTCTGTGGACATGTAGAAGGGCACACGGTACTTCCCTCTTAAAACACGCTCCCGCAGCTCCTGAACACAACACACAGTCATATGCCATGAGTCTCAGCTTGAGCAACACTGTCGTTACATTATAATTACTAATAACCACACAATTGTGTGGTTATAAAAGGATAAAAAGCGGATTATATGCAAATGTTAATCCTGAATTTACAATGACATTTTCAAATAAAAACTCAGCCAGACCAATTATGTTTTTATCTTCTTCTTGTTATCATTATACTGATTTGAACATACTGCACTGTTACTTTAATGTTTTTGGTATACTCACAGATATAAGGATTTATTTTTCACACTCAACCATTATGTCCATTTTCACTGAACTCAAAGCTAAAATCTTAAGAATCATCTGACAGGACTTTTCCGTCACATGACATGCCACTGAACCAGTCCTGCCTGCCTGTCACCCACCTTTAGGTTCTGTCCATCAAAGGGCAACGACCCGCTGACCAGCGTGTATAGAATGACACCCAGGCTCCAGATGTCCACCTCTGGCCCGTCGTACTTCTTCCCCTGGAAGAGCTCAGGGGCAGCGTAGGGCGGGGAACCGCAGAACGTGTCTAGTTTACTGCCTGCAGTGAACTCATTACTGAAGCCAAAGTCGGCTATTTTGATGTTTGAGTCTGCGTCTAGTAGCAAGTTCTCCGCCTGCAGAAAAACAACAGAGACAGTGAAACCCATCAAAACACAGGGAAACTATAACCACAGGTTGTAAGTGAAAAGATGTTGAAAACGACTGTTATTTTCATATTTGCTCCTTAAAGCTGGAGCCTGTAATTTCTTTCACTGCTTTCATACAGGAAGTATAAGAAATGTGTTTTCTACTGCAATGGCTGATTTTAATAAAATGTAGCTGTTGGCCTTAACTTCATTTCAGTTACCACTTGGTACTGCAATATGCAGAGTTAGATATCAGCTTTAAAATACATGTTACAATTCATATGGGCAGCCAGACAAAACAGATATTTGTTTATCTAACGAGGGTATCTGGGAGCTTTTCATCCACTCCCTCATTACACTGTGTAATCACCTTCAAGTCTCGGTGAACAATGTTCTTCTGATGACAGTAGTGCACCGCTGACACAATCTGAGGAGAAAGAAAGAGGAACAGATGTCAGACAAGAGAAGATAAGTACATTTAAGGTTTGTGCTTAGGTCATGTAAACAGCAGCCGAACAGGGAGCTCCATTCACAGATGCCTCCTCCTGCACCAACAGGACAAATAAAAGGCAGACAAGCGAATTTCTTACTGGGCGATCACACCAACTGTTTGTTTTATTTGGTCTGAACCACAGTGGAAAAGTTTACTGAATTTCTGTGCTGGTCTGTTTTAGGTGCACACTGCCCAGTTACAAGCAAAGCTGTGACTAAACAATGAGCCACATGAAATCTTACACAGCTCAGACTTCAGCTCCTATAACTTCTATTGAGTGTGATGAATTTATCTGTCTTTTTCAACTCTTCTTAATCAGCCCACAGTTTGATTCGAGCTGCTCAGCATCTAAGCTGATTTTATTCATACTTTGTTTTCAACCATAATGTGACTACAGTTTTTCCTGATACCTGGTATATATATGACCTGTATGGCCTATATGACCTGATCAAAGTGGAGTTTTGGCCGGGAGATATGTCTGGCTGTCAATGGATAAACAAACAGACAGTGAGGGTTTTACTGACCTGTCTGAACTTGGCTCTGGCTTCCTTCTCCTTCATTCTGCCGTGAGCCACGAGGTAGTCGAACACTTCGCCTGGAGGAAAAGGGTTTGAAGACTTGCTGTTCAGACAGGTATGGAATTTGTTTACAGGTCCCATGCTCCACATAACAATTTATCTTCCACATGTATGTATTCACATGTTTGGATTTTATAACCCCCCAACACTCTGCCAAAGGTTTGAGAGTTGAGAATCAATCAAGTTTCCATGCATTATGAGAGCAAATGTAGTAATTATGTAAGGCATGGAAACAGTACAGTATGTACAGTATGTGTATATCATCATGTAGTGTAAAGAGTTCTCAAATGTCTGCTTCTCCTGGTTTAACATTAATTTTCAGCTGACAGCTTGTGTCATGTGTATCATATGTCACACTTAAATTATATTCCAGAAAATCTAGAAAGAAACTATTTCAGACTTGCAAATGTTTTATGCGCAAACCATCATAAATATTTTAAATGTGTGTGTGTGTGTGTATTCCAGACAACATTTAACTCTGGAGATCCTAGAAGGTAAAAGAGAGTAGCATGTTGGCTGGTGAGCTGTTACCTCCTTATTAGGCACTGATCTGAAGTTCACACAACATACACAGAGAGCAGCTGAGAGAGATGATGAGATCAGGACAAGTGCATGGGAAACAGCTGAACAATGTCAAAGAGCAAGATGAACAGAAGAGCAGAAAGAAAGACAGAAGAGAAAACAGTGGAGCCATAAAGCAAAGTGACTATAGATCTGACTGATGAAGATGAACACGAGGGCACTGAACCCAGTAGATCTCTACAGTATCTGTAGTCAGTCAAAATAAAGAATCGGTGATGATGAAGAGGATGGTGAGGACGTCACTCACCTCCACTAGCGTACTCCATAACCAGGTAAAGAGTCTTCTCTGTCTCAATCACCTCAAACAGCTGGACTGTAACAGAGGAAGAGATCTTAGCATGAAACACACACACACACAGAGTATACATACATACATACATATCCACCACATCAAACACACCCATGATTACTCTCTTGTGTAACTCACCTATGTTGGGATGGTTGAGATTCTTCATGATGCGTACCTCTCGAAACAGCTGAAAAAAGAATTAAATGAATTAAATGCAAGATGAACTGTCAGATCCCATTATTCTTGCAGGTAAAGTTGCTTAAAATATTCAAAAATATATATAAAAAAATGCAGAGGATAATGATAAAAGAATAAAACAAGGGAAAATCTGGAAATGTATGGCTTGGAGATATGGCAAGAACATAAATTGCTGCATTATCTTCACTTCATGTGGTTACAGATTGTCCTGTGAGCCACTAGGAATATGAATAAATCAAATGCATTTATGTGAATTAAAGTACAGTCTGTTTTTCAGTTCTTTCCTTTGTGCTGAGCTCGAGTTCCTCCCAGCTTCATCTTCACTCATTCATCACATGTATCACTCAGTGAATTCATACAGCTGGTATATAGACTCAGTCCTTTCAGCCATTACACCCCCCCCCATTCATCTTTGCAACCACCCCTGGACCACCCAAGGGAGTGTCTCACTGGTGCTCGGCTGACAGCAGGGCCTCCTCCCCTGGGTGTGCTTCCCCTCCACCCGCCTCCACAGCCCTCCAGCCCATCCATCACTGAGCTCCAGACTGCTGCCTCATCCGGCTACTCTGACGGTGTCTCTCTCTGTTTGTCTAATTAAAGTAATGTATTTGTCTGTGAACTCCATTTTGAAAGCCTACAGAAGGAGAGTGGAGGGGCCAGATGTATTGCTATGAAACATGCTGACGGTTGCTCTCAAGGTGTTTTTAACACCAGATGACATTTTCCCTTGAATCTTCCAAACCTTTAATGCACATGTATGCACAAGTCTGCAACAAGCCTCTGAAACACAAGCAATCAGCCCATCCATCCATCATTACTTGTTTTGGTTTGGTTATTGACAAAGTGTGACATTTTGAACCCAGAGGGGAAATGCCACTTCACTAGGAAGGGTGTGTATGTGTACTGCCTTACATAAGAAACTAAATATATTTGTGACAAAGGCCGTGTGTGTGTGTCAGCTGGAAACCTAAACAGAAATAGAGAATGGGGGAAATTAACAATGCACAGGACACGAGGGGCACAGACAGAGGACAAGAGGACAATGAGAAAGTCAGAAATCAAGGAAGAGGGGTGGGGGCAGGGGCAGTGAAAATGATGTGTATTAGTATTTGTTTGTTTTGGCTGCGTTGGTGTCATTTACTTGCTCTGGAAAATACATTTATTCATAAATTACACACAAATGACAAAAAGTGGAAACAGAGAAGAGACGCAGAGAAGAGCAGCACACAAAAGAAGGAATGCACCAACGTCTTCATTCTTGCTGCTGACACTCGGTTTCCTTGGGTAACACACTCCTCCCTTATCACACTCTCTGTGCCTGTGTTGCTCTGCAGCTCAACGAGGAGCTCACTGATCACTGCATCACTGCTGTACAGTCTGGGGCTCATCAGTGGGACCGTCCACACATGCAAACTAAGTCAGTGATTATTACATAAACTACAATAAAATAGGTGATTAGTGAAAAGGAACAGTTATTGAACATATGATGAAATATATCTATTTGCTTTCTTGCAGACTCAGATGAGGCGATCATGCTCACACAAAGCTGCCGCTAACAGCCGGTAAGGTTAGCTTGGCACTAACACACAGAGGGTAAACAGTTAACCCGGCTTGTACGCCTTTGTGCTAAGCCAAGGAAACCGCCTCCTCACAGCAGCTTCATGTTAACTGCACAGACACCAGACTGGTATCAGTCTTCTCATCTCACTCTCTAGTTGACAGCAAGTGTATTTCCCACAATGTCAATACACTATATTAATACTAATACTAAGAGAAACAAAATAAGGAAAGCATGCAAAGAGAGGGAATGTCAAGTGCTACTTCTTCACCTTTAATTAACATGACATTATTTTTTATCTTCATTTATTCATTTCATCCATGATATTGATTCAGAGTCATCATGTTTCCGACTTGACAGCTGCTGAGCGCCCCACGTGTTCAAGGATTCTGCTTTCTCAGGGTGAACTAACAACACTTCCACGATGACATAACTCCCGCATTGCCCGAGGCCGTGTGTGTATGCCTGGGTGCGTGTTTTCACTGATTTGATCAGAGACGGATTCCTTGTATGCAGCTGACCCCTAGGGAAAAACACCAGTTCTAGTTCGCCTCCGCAAACAGCTGTCCTCCCACACACACTAACCTCGCCATACTGTACACACAAAGTAAAGTTTTATTCCAAGATGAGAAGCTGTGTACTTCAAAATATACACAGATGCACGGAGGTCTATGAAAACTGATGTTATTGTTTCATATCATTGTAAAGTTGTGTCTGGGATGTTGGTCAGATAAAACAGGCCGATTAAAGACCTCGCCATGGACTGAACTTGATTAACTGACAGCTTGATCGCTAATGAAAATAATTATTAGTAATGATCTACTAATGTTAAGGAAATGGACTCCTCAGAGAGACAAAGAGAGGCAAGCTCAGCTACTGTGGGAAAGAAAAAACCTGATGTGGATTAACATGAAGATCAATGCTGTGTGGGAGAAGCCTCCACGCATGAGACGCACCCTGGTTGTTAATGTGTTATAATCATTAGTTTCTTTTCTTCGTCTCCATTAGTTTTCCTGCCCAGTGTGTTAAAAATAGGAAGCGACAGCATCATAAACAGACTCACAGAGGCCCACTGGGAATGTGTGTAATTGAATTAAGTGCATGGTGCATCAGCTGTTCATCTAAGCTTTAAGAAGAATTATCTGCTAAGCCTCTCCTCCCTCACCTCTCTCTCTCTCTCCTGTACACCCATTTACCTCTCTCTCTCTCCTCAGACTCATTCAGCTTTCTCTCTCTCTCACCCACATTTTCACTCCTTTTTCCTGCTGACTTGGTCCACTCTGTGACCGCTGCTCACTGGGACAGCCTTTAAGGATAAAAGTAACAATTGGGATTGTTTCCTAAACAGCGTGAGGCTACAAAGAGACGCTGAAGAACCAGAGAGCTCAGAAGCTGACAGGAAATTGTTGAGTCACTGGGATCATGTTTATCTACCGCTGCTCTCAATGTTTCTTATTGAAATGGAAGATGCATTTTGAAGATTACAAATAGTGTTGTGGTCAAGACCACCTATCCCAAGACCAGGTCAAGACCAAAACCAAGTGGGGGGGGCGGGCCAAACCGATGCAAGACCATTTCCTGTATTCAGTGCCAGTACTCATAATAATCATTTGGCTTGATATTTACATTATTCCTCAGCTAAAAAGAAAAGATCATTTTATATAAAATCTATACCACATTTAATTGAAACAAAGTTTGGGCTGAACAGAAGAACACAGCACAGAACCTGCTGAAGTTTTTCTGATAGTTACACAAGCAGATACTTTTGTAGAACAATTTTAATTGTCTTTAAGTTATAGTCCAGCTCGACCGACACAAGAACGAGCAGAAATTTAGCTGATGCCGAGACAAGACCAAGACCTTGAAAATGTGGTCTCAAGACCGGTCTGAAGTACCACAACCTTACCACAAATAAACCAAAATATCACACATTTCCTCCATCGTGTTTGAATAGAGCTTTTCTCCAGAACAGAAAAGAAGAACTTCTTACGTCTGCACTCTCTTAAATCACTTTTTTTTTTCCCTCACATGGTGATAAACCAGCGTCACTATTGCCATGCCAACGCAGGTATTAATCCCTGGGCCTGGATCTCCTGTGGAAAGTCATGGAATGCCAAGCAAATGGCAAAAGCTGCACACACAGAGATACACACACATAAAACCTGGTGACACACTGCGGCTGTGACGTGTGCTCCTCCCATCTCAAAATTAGTTTTGGTGTTTTACAGGATTGTGGGCAGCCTTAATTCAATTGTGTCTGAAACTCTCAGGTTTAGAAAATGCTTCTCTTCCTCCTGTCAGGCAGCATTAATTAACTCCTGAGCGTTAACATCCTGTCTGTCTTTCTCTCTGTGTGCCAGGAATCATTTATCTGCTGTTCAGTCACAGCTCTTTCTCAGGATTTACACAAAGCGACTTAACTGACTGTCAGCATTTTTCTTTTCACTTTTCTCTGTCTCACTCTGAGCGGCACTGCATGGCCTTGATTCATGTGTCTGGCCTGCCAGTCTGTTGACCTTTGACCTGTTAATGCAGGCCTCAAATCTGTGTTTCTCCTCTCCTTCACACACAAGTTCGCTCGCACAGATAGAGAGAGAGAGAAGCTTGAAGAAAAAAAAGATGTTGAAATAGAGAAATGAGGAATTGATAATGCTCATCTCGCTCCCATGTTTAAATACTCAGCGCCCTCAATTCTCTGCTGCCCAACACACAACAAACGCACTACACACGGCACTGTACACAAACACACTTCCACTTCTCAGCCGCAGCCAATCACGAGACCAGGGAAATTCAGAGAAAAAGGGGAAGAGAGAGAAAGACAAAGAAAGACAAAATGAGAGGGACAAATGAAGACACAGGCCTCTTTCTCTGGTCCCACGTCAGAGGACCTCCTGTGAATGACCCTCTGTTTGTGTCTACCGCTATTAACTATGAATGACACCAGCCCTCAGTCTATTATATCCATCAGATACAACATCAAAACCACTTCAGGTTCACCATGTGTGCGAGTGTGTATATACATGTAGATATAACATTAACAGGATTTAACAGCTGTAAGTTGTGGCTATGTGGTGTGTGGACGTGCGTGTGTGTGTGTGACACAACCAGCTGGTGTTGCAGTGCTGCTACCAGTCAATACAATGCTGAACTAAACATCAATTCATGCACCAAAATCCAAAATGATACATAATATTATGACTAAGATTCCCATCAGGTTGGAATATTACCATGACCTACGATTAAGTTCATTATTGACCAATATTGATTACATTTCACAAAGTCTTCTCTGAGCCTTCTGAATGATAAGTGAATAAAGGACTGTTCTTCTTGTGCCGAGTTATTTCTAACGCATATATGAGCCACTTCAACACTTGTACCTCTGCAGTAGGGATAAAGGTCTGGACAGCAATGAACAGCACTCAGTCTCTAATGAGCAGCATTATTCAAGGATTCACCTCTGCTCTGTTGCTTGTCATGGCTGAACTTTTGAACAGACTTTTGACCCCGTCTCTTCTATTGTTGCCTGTTGCCAGGAGCGCTGACCCTCTATGTTATCCATATAAAACAGCTACTATATGAGCTCCTCCTGCCGTTCCATCCATTCCCTTAATGTACAGCAGTAATTAGAGCTCCCAGGCCTGTTGATGAGAGGTGCTGAATCATTAATGAAGGGTAGCTGGAGTTTAATTCTGGTCTCATTTTGCTGGCAGCACGACCACAATCATAAGAAGCCTGACTCAGCTTGATTACGTTAGAGGAAATAACATAGAGTTTTATAGATGCTGGGTAAACAAGGAGCAGTAGAGGGAGGCAGTGGTGAATAAACACAGGGCACTGAACTTCTCTTCTCTTGTTGTGTTGTTGTTGTTGTTGTTGCGGTGGGAAAACCTTCTGCTCTCACTATGTCCGCCCTCTTGTTCCTTTATTGTGTAATTATTCCCATTACACACCGGCACAATAACAACAATGCATACAGCAGCAACAATATGATTATGCACAGACACCCACACGGGGACAATAGCAATGCAGATAATGGCATTACATGTGCATACAAAAGGCAGAGCAGAGACCGTGTCAGGCTGTGAGGTTATCATTCATGTAGGCCTACACACGCACGCATGCGCGCACACGCGCACACACACACACACACACACACACACACACACACACACACACACACACACACACTCTGTCTGTTCTCTTTGGTTCTGCTCTGTATCTTGTCTTTCTCAGGGTCCCTGCCTCTGTGCCAAGACCCCATCACACCCCCCACCCCTATCCCAGCTCGGCCGGCCCTTTTGTTTGCCTGTCTGGAATTTAGTTCCTGGCTGAGGGGGCCTGCGTAAGGGACAAAACGCACTTCAGAGCATTAAATGGTGGCCCAAACACTGCCTGGCATGCACACACATACATTTCACTTGTGTGACCGTACACAACAGTGGGTGGATGACTGCCTACAAAAAAATTATCCTGTTCTCAAAGTAACACCAGGCTGTGATGGGGTCTGCATAGGCCGGCAAAATATCCGACAACACACACCGCAGGGGAAGAGTGCACAAAGAAAGCCCACTTGGTTCTGTGTGCTGCTGTTACAGCCTTAGAGCATTTTTTACAGCCATTTTAGCGAGGCATTGACAAAATCCTTCAAAGAAATTTGACTAGAGCTCATAGGACGGACGGGTCTTCTATGGCTCAAACCATAGTTTAAAGCCTTCTTTTCCAAGACAAGCAATACCCAGGGGCAAATCATAATGAAGAGCACACTGTTTACAGAAGGTGTAACTATAATTCAGTTTGGATAATTTCTCATCTTTGGCAGAATTGCATTTCTTCCAAATACTTCAGTTACTGTGTGCAACATTAGAGGACAATATGTATTTTTAGCTACACTCTACCAGATGTGCATGTGCATGGTACTACAAGTACAATTTATGTGTTTGATTTCCATTTCCATATGATTGATCTGCAGTTGCATGCTCTACTGTATGTCAGCCGTAAATACATCTGCATTACCGAGGTTTACTTCAAAGCCAGACACAAAGTCCCCACTGCACTCGAGCAGCCAGGCACTTAGGTGAAGCAGGGGGTTTGCACAGTGGCACTTCACTATACTAATAACTCTTTTTTAAAAGTCTAACAACCTGACAGTCCCTGCATCCCTGAAAGAGTTTTAGCAGGCATCCTGTAGTGCCACAGACAGCGGAGAGTACAGCTGTGATTACAGTAGAGCCACTACGGCAATGTGACGCCTGGGGAGGAAGGAGAGAAAGTGGGACACAGAGATACAGTAAAAAAGAGTGAAGAGTTGATAAAGAGAGAATAAAATGGAGAGGGAGAGGGAGAGAGAGAGAGAGGGAGAGAGAGAGAGAGAAATAGGGCATGAAGCTACGGCTACAGACGAGGTCGACAGAACACAGGCTGATGCACAGAGTGTAGGGGAAGCAGACTGTGCGTTTGTATTGCAGCTTTCTGATTCAGCTTTGAATATTCATGCTGTGAAAATTAAAATGCAAATGGTGTGCATTTCCATTTTGTACATTGAAGCACATGCATCAATCTTCCATGAACGACAAAGGACTGATCAATTTTGGATAAATTCTCTTCAGTGCCACCTCATGATGCATTCGTTTCATATTTTCTTCCAGAGAACAAACTTTGCAGAAGCCAGCTGCTGGCAATAAAACTAAAGTGGACAGATAAGACAATAAAACCTTTCAGCAGCTTCAAGTGAGAAGTAACGTTATTAATGTTGACTTATTCATTAATTCAGAGATCAACAGAAAAATCGACTAAACCTGCCAGATGGGAAAACCCCAAAATACTGTTCTGAATTTTACACTTTATACATCAGGGTTTGGGATTTGAAAGATTAATTTGAATCTATATCATAACCTTTCACTGATTTGAAAAATGTGTTGAGTGAAATAAATAAAAATAAAATATAGACTGATAGTCTGCCTGGCTAATCAATAATGGGCTCTGACTCTAAAATAATGTCCAGTAGTGTTTGAGAAGCTTAGTAACTGGACTATTTTGTAATAGTTAATAGAGTAAAAATGCATTGATTGATCCAAAAAAGGGAAATAGAATATAATATAATTTTATTGGTAAGAAAGTCAGATAAAGAATAATGACTAGTGAATTCAGCTCCAGTTTATAGGGTGGGGAAAGTGACTGCAGAAAAACGTGGATGGACAGAGAGAGAGGACATGTGACAGACAGAGAGAGACAAAGAGATGGAGACAGACAGTGTCACCTGGCAGCATGTGTAGTGTCCTACACTTTTACAATAATGCTGACAAGACAGGACACCACTGGCAGCCACAGCCCTGACATTGCTGCACTATGCAGCACTAGACCACAGCATGCTGCAGAGACACACACACACACACACACAAACACACACACAACACACACACAGTTCTGTCCAGCCTTGTTTAAACCAAGGTCTTAGCTTACAGATTGGGAGAGAGATTCACAGTGTAATTAAGTTGACACCTCACTGCTGGAACAGAAGGCAAATGATGCTTGGAGAAAAAAAAAAACGAACAATGGATCTCACAGTGCCGTTCAGCCTGAGCAGGTCTTGGTTCCCACAAAGATACAGACAAGCGTCTATCACCTCTGTTACAGAGAGCAATAGTTTATCAGGTGGTGATAAAATGGACAGAATATTAACTGTGCTGCAGCGAAGTGGACCTGAACCCCACAGTGGCCTTAGTGACACGATAATGGAGCTTAATGAAAGATGAGAAGTTGTGTCCTGACATACAAAATGATCAACTTTGTTCGATGGCTGTCTGAGAGCTCGTGTGCAGCAGCCTGTGGGCAACCAACACTTCACTCTGTCATATGTGTGATGTTGCAAGGCAGCAGTCAGTATCCATCCATCATCAAAACTATCCACACTGTTACAACAGAAGTAGTTTTCACAGCCACTACTGGAAACCATGTGAACATGATCAGGATGTTTTCCCTCATTGTCAACCTTTGTTTATTTTCTCACCAGAGCTAAAAGCAGCTCAAGGGTTACTGTCTCCTGATTAGTCGGATGTTTAACTGCAGCTAACATTTAATAGATCGGACTCTGTTTATGCTTAATAATAATTTACTCGGCCATCACACTGAACTGAGACTTCTTTTAGGGCTGACTCAGACTGGGAAGGTCTGGTGGTAAAAACTCTTTCTGTATCTTTCTGTGTCCCCGTGTGGCTCCACTAAGGTTAGGAGTTGTGAAAAGTCATGAGGAGATGTCATGTTCATACTCTAATCTGATGTTATTTCACGGATAATTAGAAGGTCAGGGCAGAAAGAAAACAGAAAGGACTTGTTTAAAAGACTGTGTTGGACCATAAAAGATATGGTAACACGGTGGAAACTACAGACACAGGCAGGATTTCTTTTCAAAGAAAAGTCCACTGACAAAAAATAGTGCGGTTGAATTAGGATTAAAAGTAAAATATATTAATTTTGATAAACGACTCGTGCTGTCACCTCATGTTACACGGATGATATTATAGTAGGATTACTCTGACAAATGTTATTAAGTGTCAGAGCAGCAAAGTCACCAGTATCTAGGCTGGGTGAACCCACTACCACTCCAAGCTAGACACCATCAATATCCCAATGCTCTGTTATCAATAGAGTCAGAACCCAGTTTAGACTGGTTAGCTAACTAACTGAGCATTCATCAATAGTCAGTGCATGCGCATGCATGTGTGTGTGCGGGCGTGATGCAAAATCAATCTCAATGATGTGAGTGAGTGTATTTGCTGTAGTCGAGCTGCTGATAAAGCCAGACAAGGCCAAAGTTTGATCAGCAGAGCCGCCACTGAACAACCACTGGCTTGTTCGCACAAAGCAAACCACACAAACTACCCACAGGTTTCAACCATCTCTGAATGAGAAAGAACAAACACAATGCACATGTGATGCACAAAATAACGTGTGTGAAAAACACCCCAACAAAGCGAGAGAGAGACAGAGAGAGAGATTAATACTAATATGCAAATATGTGGTTCTATGTCAATTAATTAACTGAAAAAATGACATGATTAATAAAAAAGTGTTTTTCTTCATAAAGATCAATTGACAACTTCTCACAACAATGTTTTCCAGTGAACGATTTGAGATTCACTGTTTTCCTCAACTATCAGTGAGGTGGGACTGCAGTGAGAGCACGAACAAATAAATGGCCACTAAGCTTTCAGCCCTGTTCATTTGCAGAGGGAGGCAAATAATCCACCAACAAATCAGCATGAGAAAGCACTGCAACTTTAAAGGCTTGAAAACAGTGGGCAGGCCCGAGGCAGTGTTTCTCACTCAATTCTGTTTCATTAGATCGCTCTCAATCAGCCCATGCATCACACATGCTCACTCAAATAGCTGCAGCAGGCCAAGTTCAGACAGGGGAGAGCTTAATCTTATTAAGCCATGAATGCAATACACGTAGTTAATACAGGTTCCTGGATGTCACTACACAAGCATACAGTGACGTACATTACTGTAAGCCCCTAGTTTCAGTGGACTGAGTGGACAAATGATGGTTACATTAAACTGACAGAGCGTCTTGGACTCTCAGTATGAAACAATGTGGAGCGTACAGATTTACATCACGCCTAAACCTGGACAGCAGAACTGGAGCATTTTTACCATATCACCAGCAATGTTGTCTCAACCCTTTACAAATCCTCCCTCATGTGGAGTCGTCTCAGCACTAAACCTGCAGCCAGTGATTACTTCCACAACCAAAAGGTCAAAGTTCAAATGACTGCTGCAAACAAAGGTCTGCAAGATACAATGCATACGGCAAAACAACATATGAGGAAGTTCTGACTGCTCCTGACGCAACACAAATACAGATGAACACAGTTGGGTCAGCAGACTGACCCACCTTTGACTTATACAGTCAAAGATGTTTGGTAGATAAGGTGACAGGGCCAAGAGCAGCAGAAGACCAAAGAGTAAAATAGAAAAACTTTATTGTTGCTTTAGTAACGTAAGAGAAGAAGAACTGGACCATTCAGTTTCACTGAGGTGGTTCACTGTGATCTGTGGTGTTGGCCCAGTCTTCATGTAGCTCATAGTTTAGTTTTACGCAACTAAGACTGTTTCAAACAATAAAGACAGATTCACATTAGGACAAAAACACTGGCTGCCTCACCCCAGGCTAACTCAGGTCTAAAACCAATGTTGCCATTTGAACGTGGTAGTCACTGACACCTGCGCTCAGCACTCGGGCCCCACATGAAAAACAGGAAAACAACAGCTTGCCAACATTGTTATGGAGCGAGACAGGGAAGAGTAAGAGTTTTTAAAGACCTACATCAGATCATGTTTTTATTGTTACTCTCTCTGCTGAATTCAACCAACTAAAAGATCCTAATAACTAATTTTCTGCTGGGGAAAACAGAGCTGAGCTGCTGGAAGTGGTTCCTTGGCCTGTTTTTTTTTCTCTAATTTTGTAAAGCTTTTAATTTGCCCAGGATTCATTGTACCAGTTTGTCTTAAGACGGTGAAGAACTAAACAGCTTTAAATAACAGAGGAATTCAGACGTCTATCTGAAGCCTGACTGTTTTATCTTAAACACAGTCACAGTCAGTCTTTGTGTGTGATGTTTATATCTCTTTCATCTTTCCTCTGCTATGTTCAGCTTTTATTTGGACACACAAAAGTCTGCACACGGACAAAAAAAACCACATAAATATCACATCACTCACCTTCTGTAAGCTGGTTGGGTTGAGTTGCGTTTTATCAATGATCTTTATTGCAACCTGTGAGGAAACAATAGGAGAAGGAGTGAACAACAACAATTTCACAGAGACATTAATTCAACTCATTCAATCACTCCAGACAACATCTCAACAAAAACTAAACACAACAGGTTTCAAGAGGGTTGTGTTCATTCCTGGGCTACTGCATTGACATAGTTTCACTGTAGAGGTCAGTTCTATCAGCTTTATGCTAAAGAGGCTCTTTGTAAGTTTTCTGAGTGTTTCTCTTGGAGCAGGTGGTGGTGGTGAGTGTTCAAAGTCTTCAAGAGGCTACAGTGAGTTGCTACTGCAAGGGAGGAAACAGGCCGGGCTAGCTGGTCAGCATGCTGACCTCAGTGGGAGAAAAGACATGATAAAGAAAAGAGCCAACACTGGTGTTTCTGTCCATCTCTAGAGACAGCTCCTGATGAGTACAGGAGTGAACTTGCTATAGACTGATATATAAACCACTGTTACTGCTAACATTAGCCACGGAGCAACAGCACAACTTGCAAATAGCTCATTTAAAGCAGCTTACAGATATGTTCACATACACAAAGACAAAGAACAAATGAGATGTTCAAACAAAAGCTCAAAAATTTAAAGTTTGGATTTTCACCTTAAAATAATCAGTTTACAAAAATATCAGTGATCAATATTTAAATTATTAATTAAATAACTGTACTAATCAGTTCTAACTGAATTTGTTATGAACGTCTTCAGTTTCCAAACTCTATAACATCGTCTTTGTCTTTATCAGAGCAGCAGCTGCAGAGTCCAATTGTGACCTACATCAACCATGCATGAAAACAAGATACATTTTTAGTATGAACATGAGCATGATCCTTTATTCAAACCAAAACATGCAAATCAAACCACACTGCAGTGAGGACAAACAATGTTTTAGAGCATCTATATAAAAACACAAGATGAAACCACTAAACAAACCAGCAAGGCTTCATAAGAGGCTTAACAACATGTGGTGACCTGGTCAAAGACTGCGTCAAACTAAACTATAAACTACCAATATATGACTGTCTCCTGCTTTATGAGGAACACAGCAACTCTCACATGACCGAGCCAGCGGCGGGCCCATGAACTTTCTACTGAGTCTGATGGAGTTATCAACCCTGCTGATGTAGGTCAGGTTTTTACAAGAAGAAAGACTGCAGTGTATTTAAACACACAGGCGTACACCTACACAGAAGAAAAGCATGACTGACTTTGTTCAAGGGTTTAAGGCTGGCTGTGGCTGTGCTGTGAGATGAGACTGTAGGAACAGCCCTTAAATATTTGGCTAAGCCCTTTGGCTCACATCTGCTCTGACTTCCAAAATCCTGACATCCACCAAGGAAACTGTTTCTACTTGTCTTTTCTTTAGCCTTGTTAGTCACAACACACATCATTAACAGTCCACAGGCGTGAACAACAGTGCTGTCTCCTACCCTCTTGTTTCTTTAAACTCACCTCTCTGCCCGTCAGTATGTGCCGTGCTAGTTTGACCTTGGCGAAGTTGCCCTTGCCGATGGTTTTCAATAGCCGGTAGTTTCCGATGTGCGGCTGCTCATCTGAACACAAGGCAATGGAGTTACGACATCGGGCGCCGAGCGAGCGGTTTGACCAGCCGGTACCCTTCTCTGAGCGGCTGGCTGACAGGGAGGTATGCTGCTGAGGAGAGAGAGAGAGAGAGAAAGAGATGAACCATCAGTCTGATTTAACACTGTGCCTGTCATTTTCAATAAACACACTAGCCACTCAATACCCGACATCGTACTGTAGCTGGTCACTGTACTGTAAATTTCCTATGTTCAATTAAACTTTTGCCTTTATTGAACTACAGCCGCTTCATAGGAAACTTAATATGAAACAAATATGAAAAGATCAAGAAGGGAAGAGCTCCCCTCATTTCAAACGTGAACAGGAAAAACATCAAGGCCTTTATCCTGAAGTGAACAAACAGGCTTTTGAGTCTACAGAGGAAAACTAATCAAGACATTGAAAATTCTTGTTCCTATTTTCGCTGTTATCAAACATCACAACTGAACTCATTGGTCACTCAACATAAAAACACAACTATTTTGATCACTGAATAGCAGCTTAATCCAGAGATCATCCTGTCTTGCCGTGGGGTCAATACTAAATTACTGACAGGTCACAGCTAGTATGAACTCATGGCCAGACTGTCTGTTGAATTTTGTCTCTTTTTCCAATCGAATCCAATTAAAATATTCATTGACAGCCCTAGTAAACACCTGCCAAAGTGATGAAAACCACACACCAAAGCCCTAAACTATGTCAGCATTAATTAGCATTCGACAAATAAATAAAGGAGAGGTACACCCTCTAGACTAGCTCCCTTTACACAGTCATACAAAAACATCAGTGCAACAAACTGTGACCTTGACTCTGGTTCTGCAGTCATGTGAGGGTAGCCTGGTACCAGACACCCAAAAGGTGAAAAGCGAGGGTAACCAGGCCACCTATGAATCTCATCTGACCCCTCATCGTCAGCATTCCTCACATTCATGTGTGGCAGTGAGGTCACTGGAGGCAGACACGTGTTGCTGTGGCTGGACGATGTGAGGCGGTAACTTTTCTAACACACATGACAAGCTTTGATTTCAAATGAACACAACCTGGAGGGTAAAAGTTCGGTCTGTGACTCACTGTCTCCTCAAAACCGTGAGGTTATCAGGTCCAAAATAACAGGATTATAGAACAAATATTTCAAATGGTCTGAAATTACAAATGCCAAATTTCCACTTCCATATTCACAATCACAGTTTTGCCTGAGGTGCTGCTTTTAAACAGGATAGGAGCCGTGAGTGCCCATGAGAATCTGCATAATGTCATAAAAATGCTTGATTTAATTAATGTAGAAAGGCTATTATCCTATGGCTCTCTTATTATTCATACACTGCTGAAATTAACCATAGCAATAGAATTACTTCATCACATAATTTGCTTCAGAAATGGATGTTATGTAATCTCAGCATCAGCGATCTCATTATTTTATTGAACATATATTTAACATTGCATGAATTATCAATGCACATCCACAAGATGAAGTGATAAATAATATAATATAGATTTTGTGTGAAATGTTGCATGTGCATTTAAGTATTTCTACAATTCGTGGACTTGATGAGTCATTTGTTAATTTTTTTCATTGAAGCCTCAACTTTGCCAAAAATATCTGTGCACTGAGACTCCAGTGTGACTCTACCTGAACCTTTTAGATCAAGCAAGGTCTGCGGTCTTGCATCATAAACATCAAACTCTAATCCCCCTCCACATCTGCTCTCTTCTGAGCACTGAGCGGAAACAAAAATCCAGCCTGAACTTTTCATCTGGAGTAGAGATGACATGAGGAACATGAAATACGAAGGAGCAGGAAGCATCAGAGTCTCAGTGTCAGTACAAACTGCCTTATTCTGAATCTGTTTTTTTACCATCACATTTCCACCCACTGTCAACAGATAGACAGAAAAATGACAGAGCTGTTACAGTCTGTGCTGTTCAGGAAACAGTGACTGATGAATGATCCATATTTTCAACAACTCACACTCATTAGTGAGTGGGATGGACACGACAGTTTTAACAGGTGCAATCACACCTTCAGTTTGTTTCCTCTGGTCGAATCCATCACAGCACTGTCGATATCATTGCCTCTGTAAATGTGTGTCATTTAGACTCAGACAGCCTCATTAGAAGTGAATGAGGAGTGGTAACAGGTAGCTGCACTTCACTAGGAGATGCATGGTGGGCTCTTACTTGTTCTAACCTGAGATGCAATGGCATCATCAACAAATGACACATGATCTGAAATCTGTCCAACAGGGCAGTTATGAAATGAGCCAAAAGGTCAGTGAAATGAGAGACAGTAAATGAACTAGAACCATAAACATGACAGATTTTAAATCTGACCTCTGACCTTTAACACATCTTACTACATGACACTGTTGACCTTTCCAGTCTCCTCCAGTTCCAACTCAGTAAGCCAGTAAGTAGATGAAGCCGGGGGTGGTTACAAGTGTCACAGGTCTTTGTACAATATTATTAATGTTCATTATCTGTGGTCTTGTGGTGTTTTTGTTTGATTTTACTTTACTGTGCTGCCATGACGGAGCTGCTAGACAGTTTTTTATTATTTTTACCTATGATACTAAACGTCTGTTCTACTCATATAGATTATTAGACAGTTTAGATGAAGACAGTCATTATTGTGAGGAAAAGACAATAACACACACACACGCAGAGTCTGATAAAACCACGTCATCTTGAGATGCACGCATTGTGATGAGCACTGTGGTCATCACAGTATCTGATGCTTTTCCAGCACCCAAAGTGGAAAGTGCATAAAACACAAACCTTTTATATCAATAACTATGATATGTAAATGCTGTTTTAAAACCAGTATCAAAACATGCAGCGCAATAAAGATGCATTTAAAAACCCTCCTGTAGATGAAGACAAGTCAACTAACGAGCATCAGAAAAGGCCGTTAGCACTCACACAAACACAGTCTAGGTGAGAGAGACTCCTGATGTTGCATCACAATCTCTTTCTCATTAAGCCTCTTTTTTCCTTGAGACCCCACCCCTTCCTAAACCTCCAACCTCACCCTATCCACTTCATCCTCCCCCCGTCCCTCCCATCCATCCATTCAGCAGGGAAAACATCTGACAGGCTGTCAGAGGGCTATCACCTTCCGAGTCCTGGCTCCTTTCCCAGCATCCATCGGGGCTCTGTGCCAAATCAGCCCTCCTTCCCTTTATCGATCCCATCATATTTACTAAGCTCTTCTCCACTCCTTCATTCTTAACCTCTCTTCCTCTCTTGCTAAAATGCATAGACATTTGTGAGAGGCCATACTCCTGTAGTTTTCCTGTGTGATACAGAAGGCAGATTGGAGAGGCAGAAGGACTGGAGTGAGTGCCCATTACAGTTGTTCAAAAAGTGAATATGAGTTGAGATCAAGTTCCACTAAATAGATTAAACCATCGGTGTGTTTCAAAGTGCAGACACACGTTGCAACATCTACAGCCACACATATTGTGTTACAAGCACTTACAGCATGTCTGAGTTGTTTCAGAGTTCATTCCCTCTGAAAACGAACTCTCCAATTAAGATCCATGTTATGGCTGTAACATAAATCAGTACATCAGGAAACAATGTTAACATAGGATGGTGACTACATGCATCAGCTATTGAGCATCCAACCATCTAAGCTTGACACGGCAACAAAGAATCAGAAACAGAAACTGAAAAACCCGTGTGGAGCAATAAGAGCACGAACTAACCACTGGAGGAAATGTTAAAGGATTATAGAGGCACTATAGAGGTGTTTGGTTCTGCAAAAACCCAGCAGAATATCTTCCTTGTCCAATTTATTTCCCCACCTTCAATTTTCACCTCCTCCTCACCCCCCCCCCCCCCCCCCCAATTTGCTCACCCTTTTTCTTATTCCCCTGGCTCTTCCCATCCCCCAGACAAATCAATTTGCCTCCCTTCCCTCTATTCTCCACTCTGTGCCTGGCCCGCCCTCTCTTTTGTCTCGTGCCACTATCTTCATTTTCAGCGACCTCACATCAATTTGAGCTTCATACAGCCCCCCACCCCCCATACACGCACCCGCTCACCCACCCCCCAACCCTCACAGATCCCCTCCCCCGATCCCCACACAGCCCTTTCAAGGAGCGCAGTCCATCGACTCACCCACTCCTTCTGATTACCATGCACTTTCATTCAAGAGGAGGCCTCTGTGAGAGAGATAGTGTGTGTGTGTGTGTGTGTGCGTGTGTGTGGATGTTGGGGCGCAGTGTGATAGGTCTCATTCGTCAGCAGACTGGGGCAAGCAAAATATTTGACTAGAAAGTTGGGGTATAACGCAAGCCCCCACCCACCCAATCATTATACATGTAGGGTGACATTTGGTATAGAAGATAGATGGAGAGCTGGTGGATGATTAGGTGTGTGTGTGTGTATGTGCGCAATTGCGTGTGTGACAGCGAGAGGTGTGAGGGGTGGGGTTGGTGTGTGTATGTGTGTGGTGTTGTGGGCTTTTGCTATGTAATTTGCACATTCAGCAAACAAGCTGCACCTTGTCCTTGCAAACTGAAAGCAATCCAATTCTCTGTGACGATGCCCTACATCTTCCAACACGTCCTGCTCTGCTGTCCTCAACTCTCTGCTCTCTGCTGCTGGTGAAGCAGGTTAAACATATCCAATATTATACATTGTGTTATTATTCTCAGTGTACAGGTTAGCATTGGCTGCTGGTTTAACTACCTAGCTTCATAATGTTTGGTAAATATTTAGTTACATTTCACATCTTCTAACTGCCAGAAAAAGTGTTGATTGAAATTTTATTCCACTATATGATTACATAAATATTTTTGATGGACTTGTGTACTCGTGGACTCGGTAGCCCTGTGTGGTCCCTCTGTTTTGGCTGCCTCTGTCTGTCTGTTCCAGGAAATTGACGGATGGTGCTGTGGACATGTCGGGGACGCAGCACACCCTGAGCCCACTTGGCTCAGGAGGACCTGCAGCAGCATCCTCTCCTTCAGCCTGCTGACCCACACTGTCGTCTTGTTTTGCATTTTGCTTCACACTCACTCATACACACACTTTGAGTGCTGACAGACACACCCTATTGATGTAAAACTACTGTATTATGAAATGTTATTTGACTATGCTGATGATGTCAGGGGCCGAAGTCAGAGTGGAACTTTTATTGTACGTGTGTGCTGAGTTTTATGAAAGGCCATTAACAGCAATGAACCTATTTTTAGTTGGATCCATCTACAGTTACTCACTTACTCTGGTGTACTGTTGTCAAGTTACCGCTTTTCACTGATAAAAACCAAAAACATTAAAGACTGTTTTGTTTTGTTTTCCCTTTAAGTTATTGTGTGGTTGACAGAAATTACTTTAGATACTGTCTTTGCGTCAAAATCTACTCACTTATGTGCAGAGACAGTCTCATCTCATGACACAGTCTTTCAGTTTTTCAGATTCAAATCAGCAGCAACAAAACTCACTCATCACCAGCAACGGTAAAAACTGGGACTATCAGCCTCTTGTTGTGTTTACATGTCTGCAGGGTGTTGGTCATGATCATGCTGCAGCGACACAGACAAAGACTGTGTTTGTCCTTCTATTGATATTAGCTATTTCTGATCAAATGAGTCAGTTAAGTTTTCCTCCAAAATGAGAGCCCTAAAAAAAAGTACCGGGGCCATTCATGATTAAGCAAAAGAAAAAGAAAAAGAAAAGAGGAACAAGGGAAACGTTTAAGATAAAATGCTGTTTCATGCTAAATCATCTGTATTTTTCAAACATTCAACACATTAATTGGACATGTGAACTGAAAAAAGTTCCCCTGAGGGACATCGCAGAGATACCATGAGGTCAAGCTACAAATCATGAGAAGCAAGTCTACATTTCACATCCTCCATATTATAAAAGAATAAGTGTTAGCTGAAATATGTGGTGGCATCGCGGTGGCATGCACGTTTGCATATCCGACATTCCATCAGCTGCTCTACAGTACAGCAGCTATCTCTGAGCTGGTCTGTGTGGGCACACGGCTGAATAAAAACCCATATAAACGGATGAATGGAAACTCTCATGAATCTTAGGATACTCTTCTTCTGCAGTTTGCTTGATTCTAATGCTCTTCCTCTTTGTTTAGTGCTTCCAACATTTGATTTTATGAACCTACGATAATTTTAATTTAACAGTTTGAATAAACAGCCCTGTCATCTTAGCTTTCCCTTTTCTCATTATATCCTGTTTCTCTGATGACATGCAGAAATATTTAAGATAGAGGAATATTTTGTCTTGTCAATTAAGTCATTATATGAGCTATGACATGTTATTGGATTGATATCATTGCTTATTCTACGACTGGACCCAAATAACTCTGCATGCAAGTGTCAGCTCAATGCTGATAACATCAAATGCAGCATGCTCCGTTATCGCTGTTCTAAGTGAAGCTGGAGGAGTGGCAGACGACTGCTGCGTCAAAAGAGTGACGAACACAAATATATTTCCCAACAATGGACCACGCCCTGAGGGTGGGGTCCTGCTCCTGCTGCTGCAGCGGCATGGACGTACTCTAGGTCTGTGAGTGAGTGTGTGCGTTATTGGTAGAGAGGTATTGAGTAAAGACAGGATGTGTGATGTTAGTCCCCAGCAGAGGAGTGGCGTAACATCTGTTGACACACACACACACACACTCTCACACTGGCTCACAGTGTGTGTCCAGTTTCCTCTTCCTCTCTAGCTGCTGTGGCTCTCGGCTTTGTGGCCTTAGTCTGATGTGTCACTGGCCCTGACACACACTCCTCCTCTATCACACAGCAGCAGACACACTGTCTCCACAACACCACAGAACACAACAGGGAGATAACACGACTGGAAATGAAACAAAAGACAAGTTATCCTTGTGGCTCATTTGACTAACTTACATAAGATGTAGCTTTGATGTCATGAGTTCAACACACATCAGTGCTGCCTCTTCTATAGCCCGTGGTCACAATCTGTATTGTCTTGTTAGCAAAAAACAAAAACAAGGCGGAAAAGAGCATTTCAGGCATTTTGAGACTGAGATGTAGCCAGAGATATCCCGCTTTACAGGAAGATCAGGTCCCACAGCAGTAGTTAAAGCACAGATAAAAGTCTAATTTGGTGTTAATGGTGTGATATGTGGAGGCAAATGTTAAAGTGGTCAAATGAAAAAGCTCACACATGTAGGTATGTGGGGAATAAAAGCAAAAGGGCTTTTTACTGACAATGCTGCTGCACATAATGGCCTGTAATTACATTTTTCTGAAAGTCAAAACCACTGGTTCACTTTGAATGGATAGAAGGCTGACTGCGGGTAGACTGGCTGCCGAAGACGCCTCTCATGATCAGTCTCTCTCTGATGATCCCTCTCTGCTGTCAAGCACCAAAATGAATTGAAAACATCCTGTATATAGTGAACAGAGCCAGTACACATTTGACATATTTGCTTTGTTTAACCACACAACAGAACAACCTCCTCCTCTGCTGAATCTTCCCACCAACTCAGCATCTCGGTCATCCATCAAGAGTGTGTCAAATACAGCAGGAAGTTACATGAACTTAGCGTGCGTCACTTCCTCTCCTGCAGACATGCTCTGTGTCAGTGATGACAGCAAGTCGTGTCACATGTTGCGCTGCAACCTTCAGCGTGCGTTTCCTGGCAGGCCTCACGAGGAAGAGCGAGCTGCCAGAAAAACATGTCAGTGACCGTGACAGACGAGCTGTGTGATACTGTGGAGCCGACTCTCCGTCAGCCACCGAGGCCTCACTTTGACCATCATGTGCTCTGGATTCTTCACAAAGGATCAAAGTATTTCATTCCAGTTAATACATTTGTGTGGACAGAAGGAAACTGTCAACTGGTCATTAGTCACTGTGCTTAATGTTTATGTAATGTAAACATAAAAAATCACATAAAAATCCTGGACATTAGCCGCCTGATGAGAGACATTCAGATTGAAAATATAAAGCTTTGTTATGGATCTACAGGACGCTGATACTCAGCACCATTCATAGGAACAGATATAATCAGAAACCTGATGACGGTGAACCTTGCTGTAAATCATCAGCACTCAGTCTGATTGATATTATCTCAGTATTGATTACTAGCCATCTACCAAAGCCAAACCACCAATCTAACAAGCAAATCTTATGCAAACCTCCCAGCCCTGGTGCAGTAACACTAGCAGTGCTACCACCATCATTAATAACCAGTGTGGTTAACTTTGATCACAAGACATAATCATTAGCAGAGTATACAGAGTTTTTTTTTCATTCTACAGCACTTTCTCCCGTAAGAGGTGGCAGAGGAAACTCAACAAGAGAGGAGGAATGTGTTGAACAGATGAAGGTCACATTGGACTGAAATGGGTGTGAGTTTAAGAATAATTAACAGTGAAGAGGCTGCTAATAGAATTGGCTTTCTTTTAAAGGAGGTGCAAATGAGATATGTGTAGAGCAAAAGCTACCAGCCGAAATGAACAATTTTACACTGTGAGTAGTAGGTAAGAGCTCTAGCCCTCCAGCCTTTATCTAAATGACCAAAAATGAAAAGAAAACATCACTAACGTTTCTTCTTCTGTAATTACAGACAGAATCCACATCTGGCTTTTATGAGAAATATCTTTAAATAAAACAACGCAGCAGCTGATGGACATTCTTCAGCTCCTGCCAGAGTCATTCAAACTCGCACTAATAACCATTAGCCAGACTGTGAGTCAGACCAGCTTCGCTGCGAGTTTGCTTTTGCTGGCTTCTACTGTATATTTCCCCAGGGCGGACTAAATTGTGTTTTTCTCACTCACAGCTCAATCTTGTTCTTTTGTTCTGTGAGGCAGATACAGTAGCAGTGGTAAAGGTACATTCAGAAACTCAAAACGGCCTCATCTGACTCCATCATCACGCTGGTGAGTGCAGCAATTGTGAAAATCTGACATAGCTTTGGAAAGGGTTCTTTGGACCCAGGATTCAGGATGCTGCCTGTAAAACATACGAAGTCTCCGTTCGTGTGAAAACATGGTGATTCCCAGGGTCAAGGTTGAGGTGGCATTTTTCCATGACATCAGCAAAATTCCTCATCCTGTTAAGCACAATTTCTGGGACTAATTCATCGTCAAAGGAACTTGAATTCGCAAACCTATGGACAATAATCATGACTCAGGGGCACGGTCCAAATTGCCTTATTGCCTTATTTTGTGTGTACATGTTGATGCACAACACAAAAGAATCATATCCAGGATCATTTTGATGTGCATTTGGGGAAAAACAAAAACTGTCATCTTAACTTCAGCTTATCAACACAGTGAGTCACATCTCAATATTATTCACAACACGAGCCAGATGGTGCAGGCTGAGAAGGGCGACTACCAGACACTGTGGGTTAAAAGCGGCCTCCCTCCTCCAGTCTGACATTATGGCCCCAGTATGCAAAGTGTAACTGGATTCCTCAGTCTTGACAGCGCAGAACTTCTAACACACACAGATGCTTTCTGTTGGCCTCTGGAAATCTGCCACATTACTCAGCATATCATTCACTACAGGGCTGTGATCATCAGGGCAGGCCGAGGAAGGGTCAGATTTATTCTGTTTGGATCAACAGCAGCAGATTAAAGAGCTGAGTCACTCCTTGGCTGATCTCAGTGTCTCTGGCTGTCGCTGCACAGACCGACTCTCCTCTCTGCACCGATCTGTTCACCAACCCTGTGTCAATGCACAGCATGCTCTCAAATGCATGTTACAGCCAAAAGAGACACAATTTTCCTAGTTACACCCAACACATTTAGAAAAACCCTAACCCATTACAACCTGGACATTATTCTTCGAGCGCTGGCCATAATTTCGACTGGCTAGTACCAGAATAACCTGCTAAGATGAGGTCTAGGATATACAGCAGGCTAAGACAAGCAATCAGATGATCACACAGGGTATAAACAATCCCACAGTTCAGCCAGTTTATCTACAGAGTAAAGGACATGAAACTGAAGGCAAGTGCACTCCCCTCTCTGTCACTTGACAACATATCTATCACATTTAACAATATTTCCTCATGCCTTGTCAACAATGGTTTTACTAATACAATCTCAATGAAAAGTGATGGCTGGTTTGGCTTCAAAGATCCTGAATGAAACAAGGAATTTCCACATTTGAGATGTTTAGTTGCAATCATAGATTTGTTTATTAATGTGGTTTTCAACAAAAGCACACACAGAGTTGTTCGTACGTTTCTTTAAGATTGCTGTCTGCAGCAGGAAACTATTAAACCTCAGTGTTAGAGGAAGTCACAACACTGCAGTCGATAGCATGTACTACTTCTGTCCCTCTGCCATTACCCAGGCAAAAATGTCCAAGAAAGGTCTATTGAGCCCTGAAGGGAAGCTCAAATGGGAAACTTGTGCCAGTGTTGTGAAATGACCATATCTCAGGTTTTGTGTTTCTGCTGACCTCAGTTTACAGAAACTCCACTCACAGCAGCTATGGACACAAGCAGTGGCAGCTTTTTTTGATGCAGCATTTCCTCTGGTTAATAGCAGCAACACATCACCACACACACACACACTAAGACATTGTGAGGTGCATCTTTTTATAACTAACTGAGCTGCTGCCAAAAATGATGTTTTCATGAGATTGCTGTGCCCTTTACATCAGCCAGCCAGCCAGCCAGCCAGCCAGCCAACAAACCAAAACCTCCCCATTTCATCCAAGTGAACATTTGTACCATTCACTTGAATGGGACAGTGTTGGTCCATTCCTGTCACCAGTACAAAATTAAACACAGATAGCATATAACTGTGTGACTCTGTTATCTTTAACTGAAAACAATGAGCGCCGTGAATAGGGGGAAAAAAATGATGTCACATGGAGGTTAACAGTTTTCAAAGCTGACGACACACTGACAAGACTCTCAGTACAGAAACAAACATACTGAAGAGAATATGAGGAACAGATACAGTGTCTGCATGGGTTAAACTGCAGCAACTCGGCCTGAGGACAGACACTGAGGACAGCAAGTTGACACCTGAGAGGCCCACAGCACAGAAGCCTCATTACACAATGAACACAACAGACCAACTGTGTGCTCTGTGTGTGTGTGTGTGTGTGTGTGTTGACAGAGGCTCTGTGAACAGTGTCACTCTCCAGAAACACCCCTGTTCAGCACTGGTCGCTGACTTCCCACTTAACCAGAGTTATACAACAGCTGGCAGAAAACAATTTGTGTTGACAAAAGCTTTAACAGTTATTTGGATCATATGGCTTTAATTAATAGGTGTTTAAGTCAAACATTTAGATTTGACCTCTTTATCCTGACACCGACACAGGGCTCCTACTTTTTCAACCCTCATAAATCCGGCCTTGATCTTCATTGTTCCATGTGCGAACAGATATGGTTCGGTATCATCCAGCATCACTTAAAATCAGGGGAGAAAATGTGTGAACCTATAATAAATAAGCAGAAGGGTTTCGACATGAATCTGCATAATTTCCTGTTCATACATCTGTTGGACTGTCACTCAGTGCCTAACTCTAAATAAATCCAGTTTTTCCATTGCCAAAATGGTCATAATCTCATAATGTGGGAAAAACTGATTTTAAATGTTTGTGCCATCTTCAAAAATGCCTACCACTCTTCTCTAACTGACTTAAAAATCCACAGTCAACAACAAAAACAACATTCCCACTTCACTACACCCAGTGGTCTGCCATAAAATGTCTTCAGATGAACAGCAAGTAAAACTCATCAGAAACTAATGGCTCTCAGTGGAGGGCACACCTCCCACCAAGCCAAACAATCCTGCACATGTCTGGGAGATCCACATCATTATTACAGAGCACAACAGAGAGGTTACATCAAAGCAGGAACGAATGAAATGTACTTAAAGCAAAAGTCGACAGACAGCAAATTTCCCTGAAAAACCAGCCGCTGATGTGCTCTTGAGCAAGGCATTTACAGGAAAGTGAGTTAATCTCTTAAGCTCTTTTCAGAGCACTGCCCTGCTTTACATTCACTCTTTCATACTGAATCCCCCACAGTTTGCCACTGTTGGCCGGTGGAAAGTATCACTAGCAAACCTGGGAGCTCGGCAACTGACTCATGGGCACCTTGACAGGAGCCGTTCAGCCTGCACAGATGGTCACGTTCCCAGCTTAGACCTGACATTTCCCTGTGGCTGGTCCCACTTCTGTAACCTTTGAGCTACTGCTTCACTCACAACTCCGAGAACATTTCAGTCAGGTTAAACAGGCACGTGAGTAAAACCACACAGATTGGGGCATTGTGTCAAATATAGGTCGCACGCCCATATAAACCACCTAATTTTATACCGATCATACATGGCTCAGTCGGCCTCTGCAGACCAGATGATAAGAAGCCTGGAGCTGTTTACGAGTGTATCTGATGTGTTTCTAGGAGGAACAAATGCCACCGGGGGCATCAGAGGTGAGTGCCATATTTTGGTTAACAAGACAGAACTAATGAATCATGTTCAGCGAACACAAAAAGCCCTGTTCTGCCTGCTGCAGTGGCACACTGACAGACACGTAAGCTTTTTTTTGTATGAACACAGCTGTGCGTGTGTGCACAAGAAATCGTCCACACCTACCATATGATTTCTTGTTCTCTCTCATGCACAGATAAAACCTCAAGATTAGCCCCAAGCAAAGTAACAAACCCATTCCCACAGTACTACAACAGACGGCTAATATATGCATACCTGTTTGTTGTACTTTTATCTTCACTGCCATACACATCCGTATCACAGTGCTCTACTCTAACCTACTCCAGGTAGGGGAACTCCTAAACCCAAGTGATGATGCAATGTGGTAACTAAGATGGAGCCATACATAAGCTTTCATATTGCTCCAGACACAGAAGTTACAACTTCTGTAAATCTTCCATTATAACATCTTGTTTCAGTTTGTTCAATGTAACAAACACCTGCTTCAGTTGCAGTCACTGCAGTCACTGACTGGTCTATGTGCAGCCACCTTGCCAATGTCTGTGAGGATCTTGATCGAACTTTGTAGCATCCACAGACGGTCTGTATATGCGGTGTAAACTGTAGCTAAAGAAAATAGCCCAGGTTAGGCTCTCAACCTCTAAACTGCCATAGAGTCTCTCCCACAGACTGTGAGTGAAGATGGACATAGCCCCTGTGTTGTCTTTGGAGTCAGACTGTAGTGGTCAAACTGCAGGAGCTTTTGCTCTTCAGTGTTGGAGGAGGTAAATTTTCTGCTTGCGGGAAACAGTAACAGATCCCCCTCAGTGGTGTAAAGGACAACGGCTTCCAGAGGATGGTGAATATAATGAAGCATCGTTATATAACAAAATCCTGCAAACATTTTTTGCTGATGTAGGTAAATGTTAATTGCTTTGCTCAGACTGCACAAACACTAAGATGTTGGATGTTACAGGGAGTGAAATGCAAATGCAGATCCCACTGTTTTGATGCATGAAAAAGTTAACTTTTCTTACTTTCATACATATTCTGGTGTATTCTTTCTTCAATGACAGTTTCTCTAAAATTAGCTTAAAAAGAGTGTGTGTCATAGCTCTCACAGCATAAGAGCTGCTTCGCTGCCATCTGTCACAAAGCTCCTCACATCTGAACCACTGCCGCCAGACTGCGTGTTGCTGATGTTTTGGCCTGACTTGAAAAGTTTTGGGTGAATGTCTGCCATCTTTGGTCTAATAGGGATTTATAACATTTGATTTGTTGTCAAGTTTTTATTGCACTTAATGTAATGAGGTGTCAGCCTCCATGTGTGAGGAGTGGGGGTTACAATACACGCAACAGAGAGCAGCACCACTGCAAATGAGAGCAAAGACAGAAGAGAACTACATCTCTGAACTACGACCATCCACTGAAACCTGAAAGCAGGTTTTGATTTTCAACACCAGGACAAAGAAAATGTGCAGGAAAGCTAAAAGTAAATTAAAAAAATTTAACAACTTTGGAAACGTCTCATGTGATATTATAAAACTGTAAATCTCAGTTTTAAAATCAGCACAAGTATCATTGGTTTCTTGCCAAATAACTTTTACTAAACGGCTCTTAAACTTATTGAGGGAGGAGGATAAGACCACAGTCTACGTTTCAAGCCAGGAACAATGAGATGGGTTCCTGGATTAACTATGGCAGCCACACTTCAAATCAGTCTTGAGTATCTTTATTACATTATAGCTTCTACTAAGAAAAATGCAGGGTCTGGGAAAGTCAAGTCAGGTTTAACTATCATCACAACCGTCTACAGTACAGTGTACAGCAGAGACCAAACAACGTCTGGTACAGGTTAAAAAAAAAATACTAATACACAACAAAAAAACACAGAGTGGGTCAGAAAAACATCTGCATGAAGAGACGGAGGCTCCTCTGCTTAAGAACCATGACAAAACATCTCACTATATGGAGGCCAGTGTTTTGATGACAATACTGCAAGAGACACACTGATCACATACAGGCCGAGTGCACTCCTCTTGAAGATAGCCTGTGTGAGAGCTAGTGACAGTGCATGTGAGCCTGCCTGTCTGAAATGGACTAGAGCGGGTGAGGAAGGGTGGAGGGGGAGAAGTGAAGCGAAGGTGGGGGATACATGGAGGACCCCCTGCTGTTGCCATGGTGAGGTTGCTAACAAGAGTGGCTTGTGCTTGAATGAGTACAGCAATCACTGTGCTACCCAGTTTACAGCCAAATAGCTCCTTCCCAGTGCTGCATTTAGAAAAGACGCCTCCTCCACCAGCCCATGCTCCTCATGTGTTTACTTTACAGATCATCAAAATGAGGAGGGACCGAGATATGACCAGTTTTGTTCTGTTTATTTCACCTGGGCTGAATGAGATGCATCAAAAATGACAATGCAATGACTTTGACAATCAGTGTGAGTCAAACACTGAGTGGGATTAGAAATGCTGTAATGCATTTACCTTTTTACCTGCAATTTGGATGTTTCACTGCTATGTCATATTGGGATTGAACAATATTTCCATTACTTTAGTCGGCCTTAGACTTCACATGACTGATGATGAACTAACACAACAGGTTTGAAGAAGGAAGGGAAGAGACTGTGTTTCTCATAAGGGCTGACTGGTCGCTGACTTAAACAATCATTTCAGTGATCTTGCCTCCGCAGAGAGAGAGGAGCTCTGTTCTATGTTAAGACCGGCACTCAACCACGAGCAAACATCTGACAAAGATGGATCTCCATTAAGCCCTTGTAAGACACTGTAACTGGTTTGCTCAGAAGAGGCTGTTGTGTTATTATCCTTGGGAGGATGGAGCCCCAACAATTATTTGGCATCTTCCAGAAACTGCTAAACATGAGGTGACCAAACAGATTCAAATGTGAATAAATGCGATTAAACTCTTAAGTAACTGGAAGCCATATTTACTGTCTTTATTCTGATTATTGTAGATAGTAGAAGGCGTCTTCGCACATCTGTTTTTTACAGGTGCATCGTCTATGATCAGCTGATCCCATATGTGAAGAGAGGAATCCCGCACACTGTGTGACTTGCACGAATACATCTAATTATGGCAAGGTTTCGGTCATAGAGCCTTCTCCAGGCAAACAATTACTATAAAGGCTTTACCTAGAAGCAGCATCACTTTATGGAGTCGGACATTTGGGTGTGGTCCGACACAAACTCAAAATAACATAATAGAAAAAGATTTTTTTAGGTGCCTCTGGGTCATGAAGAGAGACAGAGGCAATAAATATCTACCTGTAACTGCAGTGAGTTTGCGCTGCCATGAAAAAAAAAAAAGAAAATCACACAGCAGCTTGTTACAGAGAGGTGGCAGCATCTCTCCCATGAGAACGTGTATAGCAATAAGCCTCGGCAGAGGGACCTCATCTTGACGGGCCTCATGTATTTTCCCACGTGTGCTGTTCTGAACTTACATGACAGCCTGCGACCACGATGGAAAACTAAATGTCACTTATGACAGTCCTTTGGTTTTGGTCCCACCCCAAATATGGCGTATATTCAACAGTCACAGTGGTGAAAGGTCAACGTGAATGCCAAGGAAAGCTGCTAATCACTGGATAAAAAATTCTGTGACAGTCACAGTCACTGGTTTGAGATTTTTGCACAATATAAACAGCAGACACACGCAGAGAGCTTGATGCTGTGACCACATACCCTTTGAAACCCCTTTAAAAATAGAGGGGAAGTATTCTGTGTTTTGTTAGCTGCTGCTGCTGCAAAAGGAAGTAGCTCTTTGTGAGAGCTTCAAATCCAAAAGGGCTCAGTGATATTTCAGGCAGCTGGCCTGGTGTAAGCTAGGTGCCCTTGACATAAAGGTGGGTATTCTTTCTGCAGCTACACCACCGATGTCTATATGTAGTGAGGGGGATATATGAGATGGTTAACACCCTCACAAGCGTCTTTCTGAAACACAGCTACTGTAGAACAAAACCTGCACAAAGCTTTGTAAATCCAATCAACTCAAAGTCCTGTCTGCCCGAAACCCAGACGCTGCCACAGACACAGGAAAACATCAGCTGGACAAACCAGGCTAGCCTGACACAGCACATTTTGCAACAGTGGACTGCCCACTGAGCTGCCTGTTACACTGTTTCATTAAGAGGAAACCTGGACAGGTCAGACAGAGTGGATGGGGACAGAGAAGGTGAAGAGCAGCAGGCAGGGTGATGGAGGAGAGATAAACTGGCAGAAAGGAGGAGGCTTGGGTGCAGGGCAGGCTGGGTGTGGAGAGGGCTGGGTGGCCTTGCATCAGATGCATTAATTATTGATCAGCTGGGGAAAGGCTACCATGCGCACTGGTGGCTGGAGGAGGTGGAGGTGACAGTCTATGGCAACTCATTAATCGATGACATTTGTGCATTTTTGCATATTCATGTGATCAATCGAACAATCAGGAGTCTGCATCCAACCCTCCCCCCATACGTCATTTGTCCCCCACTGTCCTCCATCCCCATCCCGGTCAGCCCGTGTGTCCAATTGCTACCCCGTCCCAAATGAGTTAGGGGAGATTAGCGCGTCTGTGTCGCCTTGCCTGATTGCAGCTGCTCTTTGCACATGGCAGACAAATCTGGGAACCATTGGAGGGGAGGGGCGGGAGGTGGGGGGTATTATTATTTTCTTCAAAAGCATTATAAGACCTAACTTTGACCTATCCCTGCTACTGAATGAGACAAACAGATGCCCTATCTGTGTTTTAATCATCTACTTACATGGTCCGGGTTCCGCTCGTTCCCAGGCAGTGCCGTGCGTAAAGACATTTTCGTCCCTGAGTGCGCTCCGCGGTCCAGGAGAAAAAATTAAGTAGGCTGTGGGTGTGTGTTCACGCTGGGGTTTTTAAAAACCCCCCCCAGATTATTCTGGCTGTCGCTCACACCAGAGTCCGTGTATCAGGAAAAAAAAAACTGCCTCACTTCTCATACAATCCTCATTGTCACAGTCCGTGAAGGCAGCACAGATCACCAAGACAGTGATCCAGCTTAAAATGATGCGTTAAAAAAACAAAACAAAGCGGTAAGCTAGAGCCACCTCATGTCTGTCTGCTGTTGTTGGTACCAACCCAGTCTGATCTGAGAAAAACAGCCCAGACTGAACCCCCCACTTAGCTTTTCACTTTCCCCCAAATCCCTCCCAGACGCTATCGTACCATTTCAGTAGACACTGGCTGAATCGTTCACAAAACAACCCCGCTGGTACTTTCAGCTGCATCGTCCGCTGATGAGAAAGTAAAGACAACACGGCCACTGTGGCATCTGGTCAGGGTGGGGGAAACAGCCGTAGGCTCCCTGTGTCCCCGCGACCACCACGAGCTCAGTTGAGGAAAAAAAGGGGGAGTTTGTGTTTTCCTCCTAGCTAGCTAATGTGATTTTTCTAGGTGACGAGGGTCACAGCGGCGGCTCCCACGGAGAAAGTGTCGCGAAAACAGGACCAGGAGCCGTCTGAGAAAACGTTTGAAGGCACCGAGGGATGTCCGGGCCTTTGGAAATCAATCAATGGCAAACTGCGGTTGTATTGAAGAAAAGCGGCGGATGTGCAGCCTCCCAGTCAGTCTCCTGCTCTTCCTCTCAGTCCAGTCCGCCCTTTAGCTCCTCTCATTCGGCGTGGTTCAAAGTGCCGTAATGGTGAGTGGAAAGTCGCCGGCGTCGGATGAGCAGCGGCGCAGCACGAGGATAATGTCTGCGCTGGGTCGGAAACATATCATTTGTTGTGTGTGAAGGAGGAGAGAGAAGACGGGATCCCCTCCACCTCCCGAAAAACACACGTGACAAGAGAAAGAGGGAGGAGAGGGACGTCAACGCGAAGGACAGGCAGGGCTGCTGCGTCGGTGGCCGCGCACGCGCACATACGCGCGCTTTTCTCTCGTGTCGCTCACGCTCCCTTCACGTACTCTCCATAAAGCCGGTATTTAGAGTTTCCCAAGTGACTTGTTTGGGAACTAAAGGCACGTCTGACTAAATAACAAATTACATTTATGTTCGGAAAAATAAAAATAACGGGCTTGTGTTATTATCATGACAACTTGATTTTTACTTCCTGGAAAATAACAGTCTATTTCTTTCTCCTAAAATATCTTTACCGCCTCCTGGTGGCTAAAACCTACGCAGTTCCTCTTATTCATCATTATTATAGGGTTAGGGTCATTCATTGTCATCATTTATAACAACGATAATAATAACGAAAGCAACAGTTAGTAATAATAGTGACACGCATAACATAGTGAATTTCCCTAAGGAATTAAATCTATCTATCTATCTATCTATCTATCTATCTATCTGTCTGTCTGTCTGTCTGTCTGTATTAAAGTTTTGTTGCACTGTTGTCCATTCTTTCCTACAGTGGCCACAATGCATCTTTTTCAGGTGTTGTGAGTTTTTGCGGCATATGTATTGTCAATATGATTAAGTGTTTCCTTAATTTTGGGAGGGTATAGGTTGCATGAGATTTCTTAAGTTGCAAGGCTTTGAGCTCTCAGGGCCACCATACCTCTCCCTGTATATTTACATGTGGAAATGACAATAAAGCTAAACCTTAACTTGTTCAGTACTTTGCATAACAAAAAAGACACAGCCTTGCTCCAAACAGAGGGACCTAAACCCATCAACCAAACACAGATACAAGTGGGGCCAAACAAAATACTGTGCAAAGAAGAGAGGCGCAGGCAATATAACTCTACAAGTCTACAAGGTAGTTTCACATAAATACAGCTCTGGAGCAGGACAGTCCTGTGTCAAGTACTGAAATGTGTGTACAGTGAAAATTTGTCTTTGGGGTGGTTTGCATAGAGAGGCCTCTCCTTTAATCACCTGCCATTCTCATTAACCCTCTTCGGTTGTCACTTAAATAATGTCATCAGTTTTCACATTTCAGTGAAATATGTCTCATATCACAAGAGTTTAACCATGTATTTTTCCTCAAGAAGCTGCATTATCATGAGAAGTGCAATATGATTTGTTTCATTGTTGTTGGATTTTTTGGGAAAATTAATAAAATAATTACAAAAATAAAAATAAAACACTATATTTCCAGCAACAACATACACAACATCCTTCACCCACCCTTCCCCCATATTCTTAAAGGCACAATCACTCCATTCACGGAGACATGCAGCAATGTGTGTGTGTGTGTGTGTGTGTGTGTGTGTGTGTGTCAGAGAGCGCAAGAGAGACCTCCTACCAGGAAATCTGCTTCTGCCTCATCTGTTTGTTGGCTTCAGGATTTACAATTAAGCGTATTATAGACCATTCAACCAACACTTATTCAGAAGCTACAGGAGTAATTACACACCCGCCCATATTACCACAATTATAACCACAAGTATTGATTACTCATACCACAAGTATAAGTAATCAGTACAACACTGATTACTTCATGACGATCACTGTTAGACCATGTTTTAAACCCTGACACCAAAAGAAACAGGAGAATCAAAAAGATGTGAAAATATGTCAGAATGAGTCATAATGTTAAAACATAAACGCTGGTGGTAAAGTTTTTAAATTCTGGATCAAAAAATTTGAAATTTCAGTAACATATCCTATCTTAACCCGTCCATCACTAGAGGATTTATGAAGCAAAGTCACCAAAAGCTTCAAAGCAACCGTCCTGCAGAGGAGAAGCTTGTTTCTGCTTCAGTTCAGGCGTGCTCATACTCAGCTGGCTCACCTGTGACCTCACTTCTCATCACAGCTGGAGAGAAAAGAGAACCAAAACTCACCATCATGACTCACACATCTGTCTCTTCACACTTCTCAAAAGCAGGCTCCCTACTCTACTAATATCAGTGGGTGCAGAGCTTGCAAAGATTTTTGCTAATTATTTCTTTTCTTTAAATTTTTCTTTTCTTTAAATTATGTTTTCACAAAACCAATGTGATGTGTATGAATGTATGAGTGTAACAGATCCCTCTAACACTGTTTGAAGCTGCATTTGAGGCAGAAATCTGTGCAAGTAGATCATAAACCGTATCAGTGAGCAGCTTGCTATATTTTCCTGAGATAAATTAAACAGTGTAACTAAGGAAAATTGTTTTTTTTTTAAAGCAGAAAGGAATAAACAGGACAAACAGGATCCAGGTGAAAGCTGTATGTGTTCCTCCATCACCTTAGTGGCTGCATTAAGAATTCAAGTATGTATGTAGCTTTTATATATTGTGTTGAAGCGCTAGGCGCAGCAATACATTAACTTTTGTTGGTTTACAGAAAATCATTCTTCCCTCCATTGACCACCTTCCCTCACTCCATAAATGGTTAAATAAATGGCTCTTAGATTTAGTGCGATCACCAGCTAGAGACTCTATGGTCCAGTTAACCATCATTTTAAGAATATTATGTCTTGACATTGTATTTTTATCCACTTGTTCACAGAGAACAGACTCTTCCACAGAACAGCTGAACAGACATTGACACATTTCAGCTCTGTGTGACCAGAAAAGACAGAAATCGTCCCCACAGACGTACAAAGGTCCACTGAGACTTCTGACCACACTAATCCTTATCGTCATTGATGCAACTCTTTTTTTGCCCTGTAAGATGCCTAAAAATAGTTGTTTGTCAAATTCCTGAAGTGAGTTTGTTCCAGAAAAAGCCAGTTACACACACACACAGTCCTGCCATTATGATGTTATATCAGACTATTTACTGCTGTTCAATTGTACAAAAATTAGGCTAAAAAAAAGTTCATTTCTGTATTAAATCTTGTTGTATTGTGTTTGTGTAAAATACAATGTCAATATAAAAACCATCCCCAAAACAGTGTAGTCTGTAGAGCTGCTGAAATGATATATTCTATAGGCCTATATGTCATTATATACATTGGTAATTTGGTTGTAGATGTTGTGGGCAACATATGAGATCAATCAAAATCACCTTCTCACTCACACTTCAATCAAACCTGATCATTATAAACCCCATGAGGGTGTGATTTAATGACTGTTGTATTAGACTGCCTACGTATTTATCTTCAAGTGACACTTTTCAGACTAAATAAATCAAATCTTACCTGGACTGATCTGGACCTGTTGGAGCGAACCCAGGGCCTCATCCTTCCCTCGCACCTCTGCTTCCTGGTTATGACCGAGACCTTCAGTGACCTGAGTCGCTGCTGAGTAAAGGGCTGATACTGGGACAAGCAGCTAAACAACACACAAGAAGATTTACTGTCATCCCTCGAAGAACAGAGGCAGGGAAAGAGATTTACTGAGAGAGCAGAGTAGTGCTGCCGCTGCCACTGCTGCTGCCACTGCTGCTGCTGCTGCTGCTGAGAAAGAATCGATGCTGGAAAGAACAGCAGCGGTCTATATTTCCATGGACTGCAGAGCTTGTACTGAACACTGTGTTACAGGGAACACCGGCATCATTAGCATCACTGTCCGGTCAGCTGTGCATAAACCAATTAGAGGAAAAAAATACTGGATGTGGAATTGTCAATACATCTAATGGTCTATGGAAAACGAAGAGAGGGGAACAAGTCTGCTTCTATTGCTTTCGACATGTGGGGTTGATTTGTATGTGTGCGCCCGCATGTGTGTGTGTGTGTGTGTGTGTGTGTGCAATAACTAGTGATTTGTGCTGTTCAGAGCACGTCAGTGAGGATTGATCCAGTCAGTGGCTCACACTGACCCTGAGGACATCAACAACAAGACAAACACATGCATGTATCTGTGTACTTTGAAGCTTGCGGGGACCTTCATGGCGTGTTCATGCTGATTCACAAGATTAATTACCACAGTTACTCAATCCAACCCTGATCCAAACCTCAGCCTAATTTAACCTTAATCCCAAAACCAGGAGCTGAGCCTCAGGGTGTGAGGAACGGGCAAACTCACTTTCTAAAATGTCTTCACTCATACTGGTCTAAAGCTAGAGCAGGTTTTCACCAGGAGAGAAGTACAAGGGCTCTCTCTCTCTCTCTCTCACACACACACACATGCACGCTCACAAAGTGTTGTCTGTACAGCTAACCTCTCAGCTGTAATGGGATTAAATACATTTCAGTCACTGTGATGAATCTCCTGAAGCTCCATGTGATGTTACATGTTGTACTAAGAAGTGGTTACTTAATGTAGGTGATGTTTCATTATTTTATTTTTTTGCATAGATGCCCACAGCACCTCATCAGCTTCTGATGATTGGCCCATTGCACTTACATTGTCCAAATTCAAGGTGTTTTTGACGGTGTAAATATAAATAAACTAGTGATCTGTCTTCAAAGGTGTATCTACTAAAATAAAGTCATTTTCTAAAATTGTCCTCACTCTGAGGGTGTAAGATAACTATAATATAAAAACTTGTCTCCTCTTTAAATTGGCAGGAAGCCAGTTGTGCTTAGGCTTCTGTTGTCTTTGCCAACCCCCCACACTTCCTCCTACGATGCCCTGGGCTGTAATCTGGGATGGATTACAGCCAGCCTGACCTACTGTACGGTCCTGAGGCAGCATACAGCCGGTGTAACAGGCAGCTGACGACTGCACACACTCACCTCCTGTCATTCTGTCATCTAAACTCCAGATCTCCTTTTATGGATGTCTCAGATCTTAATTCAACACAGAAATCTTTCCCAACTAGGTCTTTAGTGTCTTGTATTCAGAGCCATACACCTCTGAAGTGGATCCCCTTCTTGTCATTTGATCTTGTCATCAGTTACAGTCCAGTTAGGCCACTGTAGGAACAGTTGACTTTAGCTTGTGAAATGAGACACTTCTATGTGTTCTGACACTTCAACAAACAGCACTACACTCCTGATGGGGACATTCAAAAAGTAGAGTCGACTGCCATCTGTTGGTTTAACATCACATTATAAAGGTGGCACTGGATCAGACCAGTGAACACATTATCACTGGCTGTTCCAGAAAACTTCAGGTGAAAGTTTCCAAACTTTTATCTCCAGCGTCTTTAAATGAAATTGTGGATTATGAACATAGAACAACTCTTTTGAATATATAAGGTTGCCATGGTAACCAGTTTCACACATCAGCCCTGAGGCCAGCTGTCAATCCAACTAGAGTTGGTCATTTCAATATATCAGGTTAAAGTAGCCTGTTTCTTTAATGAGCTATTATTTTATTGACGATCATAACATGTTGAAACATTTACATTATCAGAAGCTGCCAGCAGGGGGAGCCCTCGCATCTTTAAATGGGCTCCTTATAATTCAGGGGCAGGTGTACAAGCATCATCTGCATGTGCTTTCTTTCTGCAGTGGGAATCTGTTTTATGTTAGTTATACCACTTTTGTTTTATCATATTAAAAATGAATGCGTTTGATAACTTTCCTAGTACGACTTGAATCTGTTCAATAAATTCTATCGGAGCCTGCCAATACGTTTTCAATATTTCTTGCTACATTTTTAGCTGTTATTCACACCAATTTTCACCAACCTGGTCAGAGGTTTCCAGGACTGACAGACAGCCTGACTGACAAACAGCACCAGCCCTGGGTCCTGTTACAAGGTTGTGTTCCCTATAGAAGCAACATTGTAGGTTACCATGCAACCGTGTGTACACAAACCATGTCCCATTGTTGTCCTCCCTCTCTAATGGACACATTTACATTCCAGTATCAGACCATACAGTTACAGCAATTTGTGCAACCCTGTCCACATGGGGTATTGATCCACTTCATATATGAATGCACATGAATACATTTATGGCCATGTCATTTCTGCAGGCTGCAGAAATGGAGCACATTGTCACAGATGATTTTTGGTGACAGTTCAAGTCTTAAGATTTGATGGCACCTGCAGCATTTGAGTTTTTGATGCAATACCATTATTTATTTGATATTTTATTATAAGTTAGAATAATATATTGTTCAGTCACAGGTTCCCATGTGCTGGTGAAGTAAATATTAGAAGTTGTGGAGCGTCAGTTGGACAAAACAAATGATTCGTAGAATTTAGGGAGTAAGGACGGATATTTTCCACTGTGGTTTAGAAGTTTTTAGACATATATGGTAAAATAAATGATGAGTACATTAATCAACTGGAAACAATGATTAGTTGCAGCCCTAATGAAAATGTATTAAATTGTCTTGTCTTTCCTTAACAGCTATTTGCTCTTTGGCATTGTGTTAGCAAGGCAAAACTGGTAAGATTGTTTTATATAGAGCTGAAATCAATTTGCTTTCAACTGACAGCAAATAAAATGCCATTTTAAATGTCCAATTAATTGTTTCACTCACTAACATGAGAATAATTGCTGCGTTGTTATCATTTTAACACAGTGTGTCAGCGTGCAGAGGAGAACGTTTAGTCTAGACAGCTGCGCTAAGCAGTTGTGTGATGCTTCAGAGACATGGACCTGTAACCACGCTGGTTCGACCAACATGCATCTCCTGTTTTTGACATAGATCTGCGAAAACCCTTTGGTAACCACACCTTCCTCTGACTGTATCTCAAAGAGCAGCACAAACCATCTACAATCTCAGTTTTCAGTCCTGTAATAAAAGCCTGACTTCAGAGCCTTCTCCTCAGTGGTAAGTCTTGATTAAACCAATTACACAGGTCTGACGAAGCAAGAGTAACAGCTGAACACTTAACTGAATATGTGCTTCACACTCTTGAATGCACCTTTAAAAAGCTATTTTAATTACAAGTTGTACTACTTATATTTATAATTTATACATAAGGGAGCAGTGTCTTCAAGTATTGTAAAACTGTTAACTTTTCTTTTTGCCTTCAGAATATCAGCAAATCATGAAGGTAAAAAAAACAAACAAACAAACAAACAAACAAAAATATTCATTTCACTGTTATATTTCTGCTGTTAAACTCAATTATTCTTAATTTCCTTCCTCATTCCTTAATTTCTCAGTAAGATATTGTCCTCCACACCAAAGTTATCTTGAAAACAAAATTACAGTTTGCTCTGATGCAATTTTCATAACTTGTAATGCAGTTCTCTGAAAAGTTAATGCATTTTGTCCTAACACTAAATCAACTGGGCAAACACCTCTAAAATAATCGAAACTTTGTTCACATGTCAGTCAGTCACTTCATCATTGTCACCAATGAATTTTTAACCTTTTACCTACCTAGACAAGTGTTTTGACATTTTGATTCAAACCTGACTGAAATCCACCCCTCTCAGGAGATCACTGCAAGGTCACTGTACAACACAAAGGAAATGTATCTAAGCCTGTAGAAGACAGAGGAGCTTCAGGTGCAGAACCAGGTTTAACCAAAAATAACTACAATGGAAAAAGTGTCTGATTTGATTGATTTTGATGTTTTACTGTATTTACTGTAGTGTATTTTTCACCCCACATCTCTTCTATTTTACATTTAAGGTGTTGTATACTCGTCCTTTGTATGTTCTAGTCATATGTTAAGGAAGGATGTTTATCAAGTCCTTCTGAAAGGTTTCTTTACGACCTCTATTATAGGTTGAATAGAAGGAATGTGCTTGGAGGACAAATAGTCACCCATTTGGTTTCCTGGTTTGGTATACCAGACCTTATTTACTCATACAGTCATCATACATCTATGCAGCATTTAGCAGAGATTTGATACCCCCTGTGGTAATTTCTGATGAGACCTTGTTGTAAAAGCGGTGGTTAGTAATTGTATCTGTAAACTCAGGGAATAAACTGTAATTGTAAATCTGAGGTTAAAAAACAAACTGTGAATCAGAGAAAAGACAAACAAAATAATATCAAAATCAAAGATGAAATTCAGTGTAGAGTAAATTCATGGAGTATATATGTATATGTATGTTTCTGTGTGTGTGTGTGTATGTGTGTGTGTGTGTGTGAGTGTGTGACTGGCCATGCTTTTTCATACATAGATGAAGAAAGTCTGATCAGTGTACAAAGTGTGGAAGTGAGTAATACAGTGTTTAATTCCCTCCATGCTCCATGTGTGTTTTCTGCTGTAGCTAATGATGCTGGCAGCTGTAACTCTGGCCTCTCTGAGCCTCTTGGTGTGGGCATCAGACCTCTGCCCCCCAACCTGCCAGTGTCTGCACAACTTGACCTCTGTTGTGTGTCAGCACAAAAGACTGGACCTGATCCCAGAGCTGCCAGAGGACATCAAGAGGCTGTATATCTCTTACAACAACATACAGGAAATACACAGCCATGGGCTGGAGAAGCTGCAGGTATGAGACATACAGACAAAAAAAAGAAAAAATGCTGATAAACGGCTCAGGGATTCTCACAGCAGGAAAGTCCCAGGCTAAATGCTGCTTGTGCACAACTGTCTGTCTATAGCGAATTTCCTGTGGAAAGACAGAGCCTTCATTAAAGACCCACACTTGTGGTTAAGCAGGGTTTCACATAATAGCTAGACAATGTGCAAATTTAAGAGAAGAACAACAGCCTCTTTAATATCTAAATTTCCACATCACAGTGAACAGCAACCAAAATCAATCTGAAAACTCCTCTCAATGGAATTTACTGTGTGACTTGATACACTAACACAAATAACCCCACTTGTACATTACTACTTGTTCATGTATAAGAAACAACTTCTTGGGAAAATGCGGGGACACCCACAGACCTCTCATCCTTTTCTGGAGCCAGTGTAAATGCAAAACTATCACTCTAACTAACTAACACTCTTGATCTACCAGTGCCTCAAGAAAACATTACACCTCTGTTATTTAATCTGTCAGAAAACACTGAGGGGTAAACGACTATTTAATGCCCTACTATTTTTGGACAGGCCCAGTTGTGTAGTTAAGAAATACTGGGGGACATACAACATACTCCCTGTAATATAATGAGCTGGCCATACTGTTGTGTTGTAGTGTTCCCCAAACATGTAGTTGAGAGTTATCATGCACCATATGGTAGGCTCAGTGTATCCCAAAATGTACAGTGAAAAGTAGTGTATAAGTGAAGTTGATGTCAATAACCAATCAGTATATATATCAACATGCACTGCACATGTTGCTGGAGGAAAGAAAAATGAAGAGACCCAGATATCTAAAAGTCTTTCTTTTTTTCATTGACTCATGAGTAGTAATGAGTGAGTGATTTCAGACACAACCTGTTGGGCAGACCAAGGTGGTTTCCGGTCCTTATGCTAAGCTAAGACAGTGAGAGTGGAATTGATCATCTCATCTAACTCTGTGCCCCGAGGCCTACTGTATAATCATATGTCTCAGAATATGATGTGATGTGATAGGTTAATCTAAACAAACACCTGTGTTTACCTGGGCTTCCAAGACATTAAAAAATCTTCCATTGTATTTCAACATATATCAAGATATAAGACTTTTCTGCTCTTCTGCCTGATGTCCTGTAGGTCTTGGACCTGACGAAGAATAAGATGAATGACTTCCTGTCCCTCAACCCTTGGCCCAGTATGACCAATCTGTCCAAGCTCTTCCTCCGTGACAATGACCTGAGATCTCTACAGCCCTCTCAGTTCCCAGACTGCCCTGCTCTCACTTACTGGACCTGAGTGAGAACCTGATTGAATATTTACCAGTCGGATTCCTCCGTGGATTAGTTAATCTGAAAACACTCTTTCTGAATTTTAACAAGATTAGCATGTTACAGGCTGGTGGACTGGAAGGGGCACTCGTCCTTGCTGACCTGCACCTCAGCCATAACAACATAACACAGATACAGGAAGGTGTTTTTAAAGACTCCACAGCATTAGATAATCTTGTTCTGTCACACAACAGAATCGGGGGGTTGCATGAGGGCAGCTTCAATGGAGCAACTAATCTCCAAAGTCTTGACCTGAGAGCTAATCATCTGCGCACTGTTCCAGTTGAGGCACTGAGGAAAGTAAAGAGGCTAAAGTTTTTGAGTCTGAAGATGAACATCATCTCCAGTCTTCCAGATGACTGCTTCTCTTCGCTAGGCCTGTTAGTTTATCTGCATCTGAGTAACAATAACCTGACCACTGTGTCTGAGGGATCACTGAGAGGTCTGACCATGCTGGATGAGCTGGACCTCAGTGACAACCTCATAGATTCTCTTCCTTCAAAGGTCTTCAGCAACCTGACCAACCTTAGGTCTCTTGATGTGTACAAGAACAGACTGACGTCTCTTCCTGTGGACATATTCAGTAACTTGACCAACCTGCGACAGCTGCAGCTGGACAGCAATGAGATCTCTGTCCTTTCACACGGGCTGTTTGATTCACTGCCACAACTCAACGACCTACAGCTGTCGTACAACCGCATCGTGGAGCTCTATCCCGCTCTGTTCACTGGGCTCAAGTCACTACAGAGCCTAAACTTGGATCACAACGCTCTGAGACACCTTCCCCAAGGACTTTTTGACAGCACCAGTGACCTCAGAGAGCTAGACCTCAATGACAACCACATCAGCTTTCTACATCTCTCAGTCTTCCATGATTTGGTGAGATTACACTCACTGAAGCTCTCTCATAACCATCTCTCCTCTTTACACTCAGATCATTTTAAAGACCTCATTGGTTTAAAAGAGCTAAATCTTGATGGAAACATTATTGGTAAACTCCCTCCAAACCTGTTCATGAATCTACCAAATCTCACAACACTGGATCTGGGTAACAATAACCTCTCAGAGCTGTCTCCTGATGACTTTGTAGGGTTGCCTCGCCTTAAAGAGCTCACACTGAGCTTCAATCAGCTCTCTGACCTTCCTTTCAACACCTTCCATCTCCTCCACAACCTCCGCAGGCTTCTGCTGACGAATAACAGCCTGGGTAGTTTACACACTCAGCTCTTTGCACAGCTCATGAAGCTGAGAGAGTTAAAGCTGGATGGAAACCAGCTGGATTACCTGCAGTGCGATGTCTTTCAAGGACTTACAAACCTCCAAAGATTGAGTTTGAAGTCCAACCAGCTCAGTGCAGTGGAGAACGGGACCTTGGAGCCTTTGAAAAAGCTTAATGCAATCTACCTGTCAGGTAATGTGTGGGACTGCACCCGAGAACAAGCTCTCTACATCAGCTGCTGGGTCAACACCAACAGAAAAAAACTAGGGGATCAGCCAAACTGCACCTTCTCCTCTTCAAGCCCAGCAACAGCCCCAGTCAGGTTACAAGATAACTGCATTGCAAATGCTGCAAGCGGATCACCAGCTTCATTTCCTTTTACACTCAGTCTGCTCTCTATTTTTCTCATAGCTACCAACCCAACATGAAATCCTTTGTTGTGGTTTCACCCTGTGTTTTTTCTCTGCTTCTCATCATTTCACGTTTCCTTTTGGTTTTAACGCGTCTGCCGCCAAATCTTAACACACTGTAATTTTGAATTACTGAATTTTCAGAAATTAAAAACTTTTTGATGAGATTAACTCAAGGACATTGATACAAATCTGTTGACACTGTTTTTTTTTGTGTTTTGGTTTCCTCGACAGACAAGCAAGGCAGGGGGTCACAACTGTGCTTGTGTGTGCATTTGATTTTGACTGTATTAAGATTAAGATTTTAAACTGTTGAAGCTTCATTATACTGCATTATGAAAGTCAATAAAAAAAAGAGTAAGATTCAAATTTCAGTGTTTATCCATTTGACTCACAGTCACAAAGCTGAGATATAACAAATACACACTCCACAGGAAAAGCTAGAGGACATTCATAAAAAATAGTTCAGTATATAAGTTCTTCTAATGGACACAAAGGCAACTCTGCTTCCAAAAACTCACAGCTGTTTTCCAATAATTTACTGATGTTTGGAAACAATATTTTGAAAAAAAGGCAGGGAAGCTCTCTTCACGTTGCTTTAACCACAGTCAGACTTAAAACTTAAATAGATGCTTGAAATTTCTGGAAAAAAATAGTTATTCAGTAAAATCAGACTTTCATTATCCTTCAAAAATCAGAGTAAGAATTTAAAAGCTGCCAGTAAACATCACTCATGTTGTGAATTCCTCATGGTTTTTACATGACTTTCTTTCACTCAGTCACAATCTATCTGGACAGTCTGTATCAGGCAAATGCCTTCAATTTTAAAACTGAAAAACAGCTCACCTCAAGCTCTTTAACCTCACTACAAACCCATTCCTTTGTTTTTCCAATCTCTCCATATTTTCCATTGCAGGCACAAGGAAACTTAGACCATCTGCTCTGCCACCAGGGCAGATGTGTCTTTGCAGTTTAGCATCAGACATAGAAACACTTGTGGTCCTTCAGGTTCCTCAGGTAGGAGAAACTCTTCCCACACTTGTCGCACATGAACTGTTTCTCCCCGGTGTGTATCTGCTGGTGGGCCTTCAGGCTGTTGCCCTGGTTGAAGCTGCGTCCACACGTGTCGCAGCTGAACGGCTTCTCCCCAGTGTGGATGCGCTGGTGTCTGTTCAGATTGCCCGTGTTGCTGAAACACTTCCCACACGTGTCACAGCTGAACGGTTTCTCTCCTGTGTGGACCACCTTCAGAGGAGAAGGTTGAGAGGAAGGAAAAGATTTACACCACATCTCTCTGAAGCAATCGAAAAGGTTTAAATTTAAAGTCAGCAGTTAAAAACTTAACTCAGCTTGTACTGACATGAAGCTTAATGTACAAAAGGGTCAGTTTTAGAGTGTTTTTGTTTGTCTGTTTTAATTTACATAACCAGTGTCACATAAACAGGAAGTGTCCTTGGTTGCATCTGTAACCACATTCAGTGACAGGCAGAACTGACAAAAGTTCTTAGAACTCATCGACCTCATTGCAGCAGTCTGGCCAAAAAACAGATGTTAAAGTTCTCTGACAATTACTGAAATCAATATTGTAATTGATTATTTCACTGGTTGTTTTTATTTCTTTCTCATTTTCTTTTGGTGTCAAATTGATTTGCTGTTAACTATTTTATTTTTTTATGTGAAGATCGTGAACTGGAGCTCTAAATAAAGGTTGTTGTTGTTGTTGTTGTTGTTGTTGTTGTTATACCACTGTTGGTAGCACTGCTACTTCCCCCTTCACATCAGATCTGTGTGCATCTTTATCCTGTTTATCGTCCTAGTTTAGTCAGTAACTACAAATAAGCAAAAATATTTCCATCAGCATTGTTGTGGTTTCCTATACAGAAATGTAACATATTACATGCATTCCTATATCAAGAGAGATGCTGCCATAGATGTCATTTATTTATTATTACATATAGATTTATAGATTAATAACATATGTGAAATGCATATGCACATTTCTCCTAACAACATCTATAAACATCTATATGATAATATATATATATATATATATACACACATATATATATATATATATATATATACATATATATATATATATATATATCATTATTAATTTTGACAGACCCAGACTTTTGGACCCTCTGTGTATAATGTAAATATACAATATATTTAAATTACATGTCTACAGACATACATAGACATGCATATCAGTAAAAAGTAAACATGTCAGTATATAGAACGGTTAAATTTATATTAGGTTTGATGTACTCTAAAACATTTGTTCTTCTATTCTATTCCTGTTTATTACAGTATACACACACACACACACACACACACACACACACACACAGGGAAATGAAGAAAATGAAGGGAAGGGGAGGTGTTTTCTCCATTATGACGACAATAATCAATATAAACCTACCTGATGTGATTTGAGGCTGCTGTGCTGTGTAAACATGCGACCACAGATGTCACAGGAGAAGGGCCGCTCCCCGCTGTGTGTCTTCAGGTGAATCTTCAAGTAACTGGACGACTTGAAACTCTTCCCACAGAGCCCGCAGCTGTGAGGTCTGTCCACAGTGTGGTGCTGCTGGTGTGAGCGCAGGTCAGTGATAGAGCTGAGCCGCTGGCCGCAGAGCATGCACGTGCATGGGATAGTTGCCGCATGCGTCTGGAGGTGTTTGCGTAGGGAGTCCACACAGGCCGCCGTAGTGCCGCACGCCACACAGGCCAGTGACTTCTCCCCTGAGTGAGAGGTCTTCTGGTGCATCTTCAAAGCACTTCTCTGGATGAAACACTTCCCACAGGTCTCACAGCTAAAGGGACGCTCACCAGTGTGTATCCGCTGGTGGCCTTTCAGAGTGTCAGCCTGGTTAAAGCTTTTGCCACAAGTCTCACACCTAAAGGGCTTCTCCCCAGTGTGTATGCGCAGATGGCGCTGAAGGTTACCTTGTATTGTGAAGCTTTTGTTGCAGTACTGGCAGTTGAAGGCCCGCTCTCCTGTGTGGACCATCTGGTGCATCTTTAAACCGTGAGCCCGGTAGAAGCTCTTCCCACACTGCTCACAGCGAAAAGGACGCACCTCATCATGGAGGCGCTGGTGGTTCCGCAGGAGCTGCTTCAGGGTGAAGCCTTTTCCACAAACATCACAGGTGTGTGGTCTCTCACCTGTACATGGGAACAATTTGAGTTGTAAATCAAGATGTCTAATGTCATGATTTTTTGTTTTACAGCTGCTCTATTAAACATTTGAACACAAATCACATGACAAAATGTTCTTTCAACCTATTTCACTGTCTGGTCTAGTCACATCATGAGCACATTTCACAGCAGCAGGTGGCTGTTATGTTTAGCACCCATTGCACACCTCCTGCCCAGCAAGTAACTGGTGAAGAAAGTGGAATATCTGGCAGCTTAAGCACCAGAACAGAAAAGCAAGCTGAAGAGACTGGTGTGTTGAGCACATCTCCAAATGAATGTCTGTATTTCTTAATACTGCCACCATATAAACTTAATGAGGTGGTAAGTAAGTAGTAACTGGGCCACTTGTGCAGATTCTGGGTGCAAGGGGTTTAAATAGCCACTAGGGGGGGTCAATGTGCCAGCAAGTATCTTTTTTTTTTTTTATCTTAGGAATGTACTGATTATTTATTTATTGTCTCTGACATACCCCTGTCTGTTTTCTGCTGCTTGTTGTCAATGTTTGCACAATGAACTGCTTAAACTGATTCGCCCCCTTGGGGACAGGTAAGGTTTTCTGAGTCTGAGTCTGAAGAGGTCTGGTCTAATGGTTAGTCTCACCTGTATGAAGTAGCATGTGTGTGTTGAGGCTGCGCTGGAACGAAAACCCTCGGCCACACTGGGAGCAGTGGAAGGGCTTCTCAGCGCTCGCCTCATGGATGGCCTGGTGGGCTTTGAGCTGCAGCAGCTTGGTGAAGGTTTTCCTGCAGTGTTTGCAGCTCAGAGGCTGCTGGCTCTGACCCTGACTCGCCGTCTTTGCTCGGCCTCGGTTGGACTTGGGCTTTGCAACCCGTTTAGGTCTAGAGGTGTAGCCTGGGTCACCATCACCCGGATCCTCTGCCTCAAACTAACACAAAAGAAATATTACATGTTCACTCATTTCCTTTTGGACCACTTCTTTTCTTTTTTGTAGTAGGGTGATGCTTATTTCATAATCTAGAAATCCCCAGCACCATCACATCCACACATGAGGGTGATGTTCATTTTAAGAAAAAAAAATATGAATGAAAGTTAAATTCTTTATATAATTAAGACAGAGACAAAAAGATCATAAAGAGACAAACAACACAAACTATTCAGGTATCCATAAAATCAACCTGGTAATCTGGGTCGTCATCGTCATTGCACACTTGGTCTCTGCACTGACCAGAATCAAGAGACATCTGATCAGAAAACGCCTCCAATCCTTCCTCCTTTATTATGACAGGCTGGACACTGTCCTGAGAGAGACAGAAAAGTTTGTGAGGACTGATGTAAGAGTTTAAATAATTTCAAATGAAAGACAAAGGCAGCCTTCGCAGCATAACTTTAAAGATTTTGACATATTGTTGTTTTTCATAGTTTGGCTCAAGCCCCATATTTCCAGTGCACTGGTATTTTAGATGATACTCTGTTAACAAACAACTGTGATTCCTAGTTTATCTGACTGGGAAACACATCTGAACAGGGACTGGGGGAACGTCTTTCCAGCCTTATTCTCAACTTACATGGAAAGCCTTTTCAGATGAATGAGGCATTACAGCCACAGATACCTACATTCACACACCAGTTCAGCCTCTACGGAAGATGAACATCTGTGTGATACAAGACAGGAACTTACCTCATAGGTTCTGCCTTTCCACAGGTGGATTATTGGTGACCTTTTCACCCCTGCCTCACCACTGGCCACCACTATAAAAAAACATTTATCAGTAAGTTTGTTTCTTCAGACCAAAGTAAAAAACAAAGACAGAACAAAGACAGTGGAGACATGAACCTGTTTTTAGTCACACTGCAGTGTCAACTCCCTTTCACTCTACAGTACACTACAGTGACATTCACAGAGTGTTACAGAAGGAAAAACACTGTCCTTACACACTTGCTTGTTAGTTTGCTCATCACCAAACTGAGACTTTAAACACTCAAACTGAGGAGGACTTTGTTATCTTCAGACAGAGCAGGCTACCTGTTTCCCACTGTCTACAATCTTTACAATAAAACTAAGTTAGCTTAGATAAGATATGTTAATAAACTAAGACAAGCTAAAATACGATAAACTATGATAATCAGCTGTTGACTTTAATCATGTATGTAATGGAGCTGGTAGCTCTTTCTTTTTTCATAAAGATGATTCAAATACAAATTTTAGTTGCCATTTCTGTAATTAAATCTGATGCGTTTAACATGAGCATTGGTCATAGGCAACACATCACTTCTCATCAACTCATCACCTCTGAAACTCTTCCTCGCTGAGCGGTGGCTGATCTGGACTGAATCCTCCTCTGCTCCATTGATTGGAGCTCCCCTGTCCTCATTCTGTCCACTGCCGTCCTGTGTCAGGTCCTCCGCCCCCTTCTGACCTCCCCTGCCGCTCAACACCAGCTTCAGCTCTGTCTCTGCCACCTCCAGCCTCTTCCTCAGGTCCTCAATCTCTGCCACACCCTGCGACACCCACAGAGCAAAAACAAACAAGATATTTACATTCAAATCCAGCCACAGTCAGGATTTGGTGTGTTTGATTAGGGGCCAGGCAGCGTAAGCTGCAGGGAACCTAGAGAAAATCCTACTTCCCATACACGACAAATCACCAAACTTTGCACAAAGGTCCAGTCCCCTGTCAATATTCCTCGTGGTGTGGTGGTGGTGGTGGTGATGGGGGGGGGGCGTCTAAATTTAAAAACTTTGAAAAATCCTAACAATGGTCAAGTCCATTTGTTAAGCCACACACCAGGTCTCACCCAATTAGCTCAATGAGTTAGAGGATCTTACTTGCTATCAAAGGTTGTGAGTTCAAGCCTCAGCTAAGGCAGAATAGGCATTGAAATGCCGATGTTCTTGTTTCCCTGTTTTGTCTCTTGTTGCTCAAAATTTCCTAAATTTGTCCAAAATTGCCTAAATTTGTCCAAAATTGCCTGGGCCCGGCCACTGCTGCAAAGCCGCTTTAATTTGTTTTGGAAGTGTCAGATGTTGTTTCACTCTGTTTGTACAGTGGTTGGGTCCCTTTAACATTTATTAGGACTGCTTTATGCATCTTTCCCTCCTTGCTCATGCTGTAGCCTTTAACTTATTTTGCAGAGATAAAGAAACAGTCTGGTGACCTGCTGACATACTTCTGACCGCAGCAGCTCAGAACATTCATGGAACAGCTGGCAGATCTTCTCCACAGTTTCTCGAGCCAGAGACGTCATGAAGACAGTGAACTGGATCACCTGACAGGAACAAGACAGACCACCGTTAGAGGCAGATCAACAGATCAAGACTTGGGTGAGAATAAAATGACTTTTTCAGCAGATTCAGACATGTTTAAGTGTAACATTTTTGAATAGTTGGAAAAGTTGAAGCCTGTTCAACTACATTGGGAACTGACATCTAACAAACCTCGCTGAGGCCATGCAAGTTTAGCTGAAACAATAGCCGCAGAATGACAGTAGAACTTGTAAGAAGTGGGCTGAATGAGATGAAATGGTCGAAAAAGACCTGAATTGTTGAAGATTAGTGTAATAAATGTATGACAAAGTGAAAATGAGAAGAGACCTTCTATGATCTCCCCAAACTCCTTCAGTGATTCACAGCTCCTGCTCCACCATCCAAATTGCACTTAGTCATAGGTCACATACCCTACACACCTAAGCTCATGTGCTGGTGGGACTTTTCAGTGTAGCATAATAAACTAGAAAATTTCCTTGCAGAAATTTTGAGACTGCCATTAGGGGTGGTGCCGGGGTGTGATCTCTGTCATCATGGGAAACCCATGACCTTAACATCAAGAGTCACATATCGTATTGACAGACTTAATCAGACAGACACATGATAATTTCTATCGCTAAACACTGACATTAAGGAGCTGTCATCGGTGTGTATTTGTGTGTGTGTGTGTGTGTGTGTGTGAATAGTCTGAATGTGTGTCTGGTTGGGTTTCACAGAAGCTTCATATAAATGTATGGGAGAAAGGGCTCAGAAATATCAGTGAAGTCCTTGACAAACTGCAGCGATTTCAGAGAGTGGTACTGCCACCATCAGAAACAGAAGCAGACAGTGAGCGCCACAGACCTTCCCTAAGGTTGCAGTTTTGGTTGTTTCAGAGTAAATATTTTGGTAACCCTGGAAAGAGGCATTTTAACAGGAAATCTGCTCCAACGGACAGCTGGGTGGACTGGCCTCACTCAGAGGTTCATAGTTCAAAGTCTGTTGGCCTCTGCTTTTTTGAGAACATTGTGAGAAAAATCACGTGTGTGGAGTGTAGGTTGTGGCTGAGAGTGGTGTGTAAGGAGAACATTTTCACACAATTTCTCCCACTCTAGGCTGAATTTATTCCACGCGATACACACACACACACACACACACACACATACACACACACACAGGATAATCTCAAAATGTATCCAAAAATGGTCCTGATAATTGCACAATAATCAAAACTTGGAAACCACATCATTAGACTAGACTCAATAGCAGGGTAAGGATGCTGAAGCAGAACACGTTTAATGTCGGATCATCTTTCTGTTTTTTCACCTCCTCACATTCATTTTCTTCGGATTTTTTTTTTTCGCAAAATTGTAGAAACGGCGAGCCGAAATTTAGTACAGAAGATGAAAAGTAAGGTGGCAGAAACAGGCGATACACTGGCCTCTGTAGCTATTTCAGAGCTACTGCTTCATACAAAAGTGCTGTAGCTGTTGTCAGTGTGACTGCCTTCAGTATTCACACTGACAACGACAACAACAACACTGTCAGATGTTAATAATAAAGTATTGCAGCTGTTGTTAGTGTGAATGCCTTCAACATTCACACTAACAACAACAACAATGTCTGCTGTTAATAACAGCTTCACTTACCTTGTCCTCCAAGCAGCCTTGTGTGTTTTCACCCGTAACTTTGGTCATTTCAGTGACAGTCGTGTTGACCACCACCTCCATGATGGAGCCGACCTGCGCCTCCAGGTCTGACATCCTGACGTGGTACCGGGTCGGCTGTAACTGTATGACTGCTGCTGCACTTCTCTTACTGTATCGTGGGTGCAAACAGCTTTAGACGCTACAACATTGTCGCTATGGTGAGAAAACTCGTACCAGTCACAACACGGAACCCACTTTTTACTTCCTGGTCGAGCTCTTCAAAATAAAAGCACGATCATTCAGACACACAATAAGACGCTGCAGAAATACTAGGAATCATGAAGGTAAGGCAAAAGACAAAAAAAAAAAAAAAAAAAGATGTACAATAAGTATCTTTGATATTGCATGAATATGTCTTGCTTCATTGGTTTATGATTAATAAACTATTATGAATATAAATAGTGATGTGAGGCTGTTTCTGAGAGGACTGAAGATGGTCCACACTACAGCTCTCATCAGGAGGCCACATATGTAAAAACCCCTCACAATGACACTGTGGTGAATGCAGGTCATATGGTTGATGTAGGGCCCCACATTACTTTCTCCCTCCTAGTCAGAGAAAACAAAATAAAGTTAACAACCATCTCTCTCATAGGAGGGAGAAGAATCTGACATGAGTTCATGTTCTGTTCACAACTCAGAGGAAACATATATGCACTTACATAAGTTAATTTACAGTCAAGTATGCAGACATATGGGGAAGCTCTTCTCTACATTCAATCAGGGCATTTGGCCTTTTAATTACTGTAAAGCACTGTCATGGTGGTCGGCCTTGGGCTTTGAGCAATCCTTTTTTTAACCTTCAAAATAAAAGCTACTGTGTTATCACCTGGACAGCTTTTGATATTATATATTTTCAGATTATAATGTTAATTTAGTTTTATTTGGACAATATTTATTTAATGCACTTTTGCTGTTTTGAATTCATCACAATCCAGTGCTAGTAATATAATTCAAATTGACTTTTTTGTAATGCTGTATTTTTTGACTGATATTTGACTCTTAAATCAGTCACTTCACGCAATTTTATATTCAATGTTTACTTTTCATTTTTCATACATTCAGCAGACATAGAAACACTTTTATTGAAGACAAGATGCCTGGAACATGATGATCCATGTGCTTAATGACCGGAGTTTAGTTGCAACCCTTATAATGACCAAGACCGACTTTATAGACTTGTGGAGTTTGTTGGTTTATTTTTTTTTTCTGCAACCAGTCCTCTTTTATAGATTTCTTCAAATATCCAATTCTGGGTGATTTATGATCTACCACATATACAGTAAGTGATGCTTTAGTTTCAGGCCGTTGGGAGTGGGGTCTCTAGTATTTTCTGATATTTCTCATTACAGTTATGTCTCTTGAGCAACCTTGAATCTGAAAATCCAAGTCCACAGCTGCTGCAAGAATATGGCCTTTCTCCTGTGTGGACCTGCATGTGAAACTTAACGTGTCCCAGCTGCCTGAACCTCACTCCACACACTTCACACTCATATGGCTTCTCCCCTGTGTGGATCCGTAAGTGTCTGAGGTAGTTGGTGTATATCCTGAAGGCCTTGCCGCAATGCTCACATTTATGTGGTTTCTCCCCGGAGTGCTGCAGTTGATGGGACTTGAGAGCCTGACGGATGATGAACCTCTTCCCACATGTGTCACAACCGAACGGCCGTTCACCTGAGTGGATCCTCTGATGGTAGTCGTATGTGGCTTTGTAGAAAAAGGACTTCCCACATGTGTGGCAGGTGTACGGCGACTGACCCGTGTGGATCAGCTCATGTCTATTTAGTGAGGTGGCAGTGTCGAAACCCTTGTGGCAGGTCTTACAGCTGAACGGCGTTACATCCACTGTGGTTCTGTCTCGTCGATAGATGACTCTGCGGTTGCCTCGCTCCCGACTTCGTCTTCTGAGGACCTGTCCGTCTCTTTCATCATGGATTACTTTCTGGTGTTTCTGCAGCTGGCAGTTGTACAGAAATGTCTTTCCACACAGGTCACACATGAACGACTTTGAGGCACCATGAAGGAGCATGTGTACTTTCAACTTGTTGTCCTGAATGAAACTCTTCCCACAGACTTTACACTTGAACGGTTTTTCACCAGTGTGAATGCGAATGTGTCTCTTCAGGTTGTGTTGGAGGGTGAAACCTGCACCACATGTCTCGCATGTGAACGTCTTCCCTCTGTGGACCGACTGGTGCACCCTCAGCGATTTCCTCTTCACAAAAGCCTTGCCACACTCGGTGCATTTGAAAGGATGTTCTCCAGTATGAACACTTTTATGGCACTTCAAGGTGAAGGCGTACCTGAAACTGTCACCGCATTCTGAACATTTGTGTGGCCTTTCAGTGGTGTGGACGATCTGATGAGCCCGCAGGTTGTTTTTGGTTTTGAAAGCCTTCCCACAGCTGGAGCAGATGAACGGCCTCGCATCTGTGTGTACGAGCTGATGAGACTTAAGGTACATTTTTGTTTTGAACGTCTTGTCACAGAGCTGGCACTTGAAGGCGGCGTGCTTCCTCTCCTCGTGGCGCAGCAGGTGGTGCTCGTAACTCTCCGTATTCCTAAATTTTCGGGGACACTGGCTGCAGGCAAAAAGCTTCTGTTCTTTGTGAGTGTTCATGTGCTTCATCAGATGAAATTGCCGGCTGAAGCTTTTGTTACAGACTTCACATACAAACATGCTCTCTCTCCTCTTTACTTCTGCTTCCTGAGTGTCTTGGACTTCAGCGTTTTTGGATCCTGTCATGTGCGCTGTGTTACACTCCCCTGCGGTGCCTAGGCAGAAGTAGAAAAGAATTTTCAGACATTTTCAGAGTAGCAGCACTATAGAGGCACAAGCTTTTTTCAGGCAAAAGAAATTGTTTTGAAACATGAAATCATTACTTCAATGAATTCAATGTCAATTACTGACAAGTTGTGGAATTAATGTCTCATGCATTACATATCAAAAAGAAATCGGGGTTGAATTGTTAAATTTCCACACTTTACACTTTATTCTGGAGTCTGTTTTGCAATGTATTAATGTGGATTACTTTCCTATCTACAATGCACAGTCTCACCTTGTGTAGTTTCTGGTGAAGGCTCAGCTTCAGAATTCATCTGACTGGTCTCGTCTCCGCTGTCTGAACAGAAATTAATAGCAGAGAATGAAACCAAAGACACATTAGTTGTTGATGAAGTCAACTAATATTACTGTAAACAATCTGTTTCCAGTAGTAATGAAGCATCAGCTGCTCAGGTAAATAATGAAACTACGACACTCTAACTCACTGCAACTTACACAAGTAGATCACTGAGTGTAGACTTCTCTGTTTCATGTAAAGGAAAAATGAAAAATAATTTAAAAACACCTACCGTAATTAATTTAATTAAATTTGAAGTAACCTGTGTTTTTTATGATTTAGTTGCGTGTGAGTGTGCAGTAGTAGAGTGTGTTGCACAAAACTTGCCTTTAAAATGATTTCTCCCCCCATGTTTATAGTGTTTAGTGTTATTGATTTACACAACACAGTATATCTTATAGTGTGTTTTATCATTAGTAAGATAATTCAAATACCCAAGATAACAAGATTTTCCCTATGTGTGTCTTTGTTGTTCAATAAAACCCCAACAAAACATAAATAAGTAAAGTGGGAGCTAATGTGGATGTTTTATTTATTGCCTAAAATCATGCCATGTGAATGCAACAGCCTGCCCAACCCTGCTAATGAGTAGTCATGACAGTCAATGTCTGCACCTGCAGCATGTGTGGCGGAGGCAGATCAAATGAATTGAATTCTTGTTTGCTTATAGATTATGTATTACTATTTTCAACACCCTTGAAGTCATCCTGCATTCCCCACCTACAACATACATGCTTTTTCTCCTAATAACTCACCAGCATCACGTCCACTCTGTGGCTCAGCGGCAGGCGATGGATCAGTCACTCCCTCTGACTCATCAGTTTTTGCTTTTAAAATCCCAAATGGCTTCAAGGTGAAAATCAGTCCACTCTGCTCAAACAGCACCGGGCAGCCATTCAGGACGTTTTCTCTCCACATTCTGGCATTTTCAAAGTTTTCAGTCATGGTTTTCAGTTGGCTCTCCAGCTGACGCACTTTGGCCTTTAGAGTGTTGTTTTCACTGCACAGCACTGAGGACACTTGGGAGAAAATGGTGTTTATCTTTCTGGTTGCCTCCCGGGCCAACTTCTCAAACATGATCTGTAAAGTTAATTAAAAGTCAATAAAAATGTGAGAAAACTTTATCCAAAGTGGTGATATAGTTGCTAAATAATATAAACCACCATTCAGCATATTCCCTTAGGGAAGGGCGTCAAATGAAAACTCAATATATTTTAATTATAAAACAATACCTTTAAGATAATTATCTGATAGTGATCAAGAAGACAAGGCCCTTTACAGGTGAGGGCTTTATTCACATTTGATGACATCACCAGAGCTCACACTAAACAACTGACTGACAGGCAGAGGCATTTTCCTGATGGGTCACTCTTGAAAGTCCACTGGATGTGAAGCCAAAATCCACCTGAGACTTTCAGCTTAAATCTTTTACCTTTTAGTCAGGTATTTTCTCCATTAATCATTTAGCAAATAATATGCCTGGAAATTTACTTTATAACCTGCAGTCTCCAATGACATGTTTTTACCAACAAGGAGCGTGTCTACTACTATAGCTGCTGCTAAGTTCACCGCTATGTGAGGACATGTGTGAGGCACAGAGAGGAAGAGAGTCTTTCAACAAACGGACAGGAAATAACAAACGTGTGTCCTTCCTGCTCAAACTACCAACGGTTGGTCGACTATCGTCATTTACCGGTAAACTGATCAAAAGGACTGTTTGCTGAACCGAACATTTTACGGGCTACTGTGGAGCATAGAGCAGTACATAACATCACTCAGTGAGAGGGGGTGGGGTATTGATGGGGGTATTAATACAAAACAAAACCAAATAATGTTCCTTAAAACCCCGTATAAAACGTTGCACCACTGTGCGAAATAACAGTCTGTTAAGGATAACTAAGCGTGTTTATGTTGTACGTCGAACTTTATCTTGGAAATGTTTGCTATCTTCCGTATAAACCGGCATGACGCCATCTTTGATTAACTGTCGGTTTATTCAGTGGGTCCAATCTCCGCCAGTTACAACGTCTCGGACTAGTACGAGAGACACAGCTGTCCTGTCCTGATTTGAATAAATAGCCACATTAATAATACTAACCGTCCACTCACCTCACGTCTTACATCTGGTTCCTTTGCGGGATTTTCATCCTTCAGTTTTCCTGTAACGTCAACTGTCGTCTGTATAACAATCTCCATGATGGACTTCGTCTCAAGATAAAACACAGAGATTTCTGACATTTTCTCTGCTAACTTCAGTGCTCACTACTGTTTGAGACAAACGGCTACAGAGTCGGCGCCATTGATTCCGGAGGCGGAAGTGGCACTAAATGTAAAAGCACCCATTTCAAAATAAAAGTCAAATTCGTTTTGATTGCAAAATTTCTTTTATTTGCAAGAACGAACCAAAAATATTATAGACACGCTGTGCATTCTACGAGGTACAATTTTAATTAGAAAATAATCACATTCTGTTGCATTATTTTGAACTCACAACATAATATATGAAACAGTTTAAGAAATCTTTCAAAAATAATATTAATATTAACTCAACTAGTAAAAGAGAAAATGTTTCACTTCTTAACTCTTCTTTGCACAGAGAGATGGATTTTTTTGCAACATTTACCACCTTCACAATATTTACAGAGGTACCTCAGCTCAATACCTCTGTGTGTAACTTCGAGATTTTAAAACAGCCATAATGTCCTTTAAAGGTAAGCAGCCCTATCTATTATTTATAAATGTGTTAACTGGGGTTGGTGAAGCAAGAAGAAAATTCAGAAAAAGAACTATAAATGCCACAAACATTGCTATTAAACTCTACTTTGAATGTTTTGGATAAGAGTAGAGCTGCCACTAATTTTTACAATCAAGTACTGTGAGATTTATGTGTTTAATCCCTTAACTCTGATATATCAAGAGTAATGATCAGTTACGATAGCCCTCATGCTAAAAGAATATGAGGACACACAAGTACCCCTTTGTATTGTGAAGCTGTCACAAGCAAATATTTTGTATTATTACTAAACAGTTGCAACAATTCAACATCTCTTCCAAACTTCACAACAGATTAATTCATTTCAACGCACCAGCTCTCAGCAAAAGTTAATAACAATAGAGCTAATCAGATTATGTTTTGTCAGTGTCCCTCTTGCTCAGCTGAGTAGTTGTTTGTAATTTTATTTCCCTTAACACAACATATTGCCACTTCAGTGATAGCCAGGTTTACACAGGTCCTCCCATTTGTCAGTTGAGCGTACAGGTGGCATCGCATCACCTATGAGCCATCACAGCTGTGCTTCTTGATCTGCCTGGAGTCGGAGAAACCGCGTCCACACTGCTGGCACGAGTAGAGCTTCTGCCCAGTGTGAACCTGCAGGTGCGACTTGAGCTGATTTGACTGGTGGAACTTCCTCTGACAGTACAAACATTCAAACGGTTTCTCACCCGTGTGGATCCGCAAGTGTCTGTAGAAGTTTCCGTCTGTTCTGAAGGCCTTGCCGCACTGGTCGCACTTGTACGGTTTTTCACCAGTGTGAATCCTCTCATGCTGCTTCAGACTGCCGGCGTGGAAAAAACGCTTCCCGCACACATCGCAGACGAAGGGCCTCTCCCCCGAGTGGCTTCTCTGATGATACCCAAAAGAGTATTTGTTATGGAAGGACTTTCCACATATACCGCAGTTGTACTCCTTGTGCTCGCTGTGGCTTCTTTCGTGAAGTTTGAGGGAATATGCGGCACTGAAACCTCTCAGGCAGATTTTGCAGCTGAACGGTTTCACCAGAGTCTTGTTTCGCCGTCTAGTCTGGAAAAGTCTTTGCGTTCCGTCTGTCTCCTCGTTCTTGTCAGCATGCACGTACTTCTGATGTATGAGCAGCCTGCAGTTGAAGAGGAAGGTCTTTCCACACAGATCGCACATGAAAGGCTTCCTGGCACCATGGATGAGCATGTGGGATTTGAGCTTGTTGTTATCTGAGAAGCTCTTGCCACACTCCTGACAGGTGAACGGCTTCTCTCCCGTGTGGATGCGAAGGTGCCTCTTGAGGTTGTTGTTCAGGCTGAACCTTGCTCCACATATGTGACAAGTGAACGGCTTCTCCCCCGTGTGGACCACGCTGTGTCTTTTCAGAGCAGTGCCGGTCCTGTACGACCTGTTGCACACGGTGCACGTGAACGGAGTGACGCCCGTGTGTTTCCTCTTGTGAACCGTCAGGGAGTGGGCGTATTTGAAAGTCTCCTCGCACATTGTGCACTTGTACTTTTTGGTGTTGGTGTGAACTATCCGGTGGAAGCGAAGAGTGTCTTTGCTCTTGAACTCCTTTCCGCATGTTGCACAACTGAACGGTCTTTCCTCCGAGTGCACGGCCATGTGACACTTGAGCTGGACAGATGTCTTACAGATCTTGTCGCAAAACTGGCACTTCAGCATCTGCTTCCACTTCTCGTGGCGTAGGAGGTGGTTCTCCAGGGACTGCTGGATTCTAAATGTTTTCCCACACTGGTCGCAGGCGAACGGCTTCGGCGGTTTCAGCCGTTGGTGCCGCTTGAGGTGGTTCTGAAGCGACTGCTCTTTCCTGTACGACCTTTTACAGTGAGGACAGGGGAAGGGCAGGGGGGCTTTGCTCGCCTCGTGACGCAAAAGGTGATTTTCCAGAGACTTCTTCTCCAGGAAACTTCTGTCGCACTGGTCACAAGGAAACGGCTTCGTGTGCACCCGCATGTGTTTGTTCAAGTCACCCTTCCAGTGAAAGCCAACGTCACAATGTTCACAGAAAAAACGCTTCACTGTCCGTGACCCTCTGTTTCTCAGCCTCTCACTTGACTTGGTTTTGCTCTCTTCAGCGCTGTTGTCAGTGGAAGCTGGAAATAGAAAACAAACAAAATTAGTGTCATATTTGAAAATTTTGATTCAATGTTTACTTTGAAGGATGTATCCTCTCCAGATTGTATATTTGAGATAAACTGCATACATCATGTGAGAACCAAATGTAATCCAGTTGTACCTTTTTCATATTTGGAGGGTGCTCTCCTGATCCTCTTTGATCTCCCTGAAGGTGCCTCCTCCGCAGGTTTCTGTGATGCATATGTCAGCGATTTCAGTTAAAATTCAAAGGCTGGATGAACCCAACGATATGTCATCAGAACCTGAACAGTGATGATTTCCTCTGCATTACACCTCACAATATAGAAGCTGCTAAAAGTGGTCTGAGTGATTAGATATTGAAAGCATCCTCTATGGATCTTGGGTGAATTCATAACTGAACTCAGAAAGCAATCATTTAACCTGAGGCAGATGTTGACACCAGGGCCACAGGCACTGCCTCCCTCCATAGAGGGAAAATAAACACAAATATAATACTATGTCTGGTCCAAACTAGTATCATCAGAAAGACAAATAAATACTAGTAAAATAGTTTAGGCATTAGATGTCAACACCTGACTGCTACTAGACAAACACAACTAAATCAACATCTGACCTTTTCGTGTGCTGAGTCAAGACCACTGACGGAGCTGGAGTCCGGACTGGGGGCATCTTGAGGTGGAGACCGTGCTGTTTTGAGGATGAGTTGTGTTGCTCCTGTGGTCTCACAGACAGCGGACGATGGCGCAGGGGGGTGGGTGACGACCTGGCTGGTACCCACCAACACCACCGTGGGAGCAGAGGTGACACTGCCCACAAGCACCATTGGAGTGACCGCAGGTTTAGGAAGCGTCCCAGACTCAGCTGCGGACCTGGGTGTGATGTCACTCTCTGCTGCACCTGGTGGAGCAGGTTTGGGGGCAGTTTGACTGGTGGAGACTGGGAGCACTGGTGCTCCTGCTGTTAGAGAGACAGAGAGACATCATGTCACATCTACTGAAGTTGTGCACTGGCAGAATGGAAACTGTCTCATTAAACAAAGAGCTACTCAGTGCATTAACTAATGACATTACACACAGTAAAGTCAGCAGCTACAATTGCTGCACCTCAAAACAATGACATGTTCAGTTTCTCATGTGTTTGCTGTATAGTTCTGTTGATTGTCATTACACATTAAATATCTTTGGGTTTGACGCACACAAAGTAAACACACTTAAGATGTCACCTTACGATTGTAAAGGACACTTCTTCAGCTGTTAATAGTCATATACTAAACCTCAGATTCAACACTCAATACACTGAATTTAATGTCAAACTGGAACTTGTTCATTTGTGTTTTCAAAACTAACTGATAAATCGACTAATTATCGCAGCTCAAAGTGAATCTGATCGTCAGTAGCCTTTAGCTCGAGTCCCAGAAGTCTGTCACTGAGTTTCACGTGTTCACCGATGAAGTGACTGATTGGTGATTGACGGCTGCTCCTCACCGATCACAGAGCCGCTCTGGTCCTGCAGCAGGACGTGTGTCTGCCCTCCCTGGGTCTTGCTGCTGCCCTCGCTGATGCTCCTCAGCTCCTTCTCCAGCTGCTCCATCTCCCGACCGAGCTGACCCACTCTGGCCTCCAGCTCCTGCTCCAGCTGCCCGGCTTTCCTCTGCAGCACGTCCTCCAGCTGCTCCACTTTGGCCCGCAGAGCCTCATTCTCCTCGAACAGCTCGGAGGAGAACTCCGTGAACACTTTGTTGATCTGGACCACCAGACACTTCTCTATCTCCTGGATTTCGCTGAACTTCGCCTCTTCCCACTCCGTGTTTGGCGCCTCTTTCGCCCAAACATCCCTGAACACGGACACTGCCGCCTGGATGGCCACCTCCACGGCCGACGCGACCTCGCTGCCGAACCTCGCCTCCATGTTTGTTCAGTGTGAAACGGAGGCCGCGCGCTCAAGACACATCTTCACTTTCACACTCAGACGTACAGTCCAGACACAAGAGTGTTTAACAGCGCATCTTCCGTGTTCACGTAACGTTGACTGTCCTATATGCTGGACTGTGCACCTCTGAAATGATTCCGTGCTGCACTTCCGCTTCCGGTGTCACTCTTCGCTTCACAGTAAAAGCTCTAGACACCTATTAAAATCAATGTGCGATAAATGGTGTGAAGACAGGAGACTCCTAATTGAACTTAAAAACGCCGATTTTAGTAATTTTAATTCAAGGTCAGCATATGTACATAGCCTTGTCGAACGGCGAATGAATAAAAATATAACAAACAAAATAAATCAAATCAAATCAAATAAATAACATCTCAATAAACACAGATGATTGTAACTATTGTATATTTACTGTATACTGTATAAGCCCCCCCCCCCCCCAAAAAAAAACAAAAAAAACAAAATAAGAAAAAAAATAAATAAAAAGCTGATAATAACTACAATAAGGTGCAAACAAACAAAGAAGCTTCATAATTACCCTCAGATATAGTTATTTTGTTTTGGGCCTTCCCAAGTAGTATGATCTGAGTAACAAGTAAGTGAAATACACTAACAGATTTTATTTGTAATGGACTGTGGTGATCAAGGCTGGATCTGCAGTCAGGTAGAATGCACAGCTGTCCAGCTGCCCTAGAAGCTGCGGGGCCTAAAAGGCTCCAGATTCATCTACAGCACTGGGTTGGAAAACTGATTTGTGACAAAAGTAGGAAATGATTTGCGCCACCCAAGCAAATTAACAACTAAAGTGTAGTCTAGCAGGAGGAAAGGTTCTCCAGCCAAGGATAACACAGACTGATTAAAATGATACCTGACTTGTTCACTTTTACTTGATTCTTCCTCTCCTACTTCTTATCTTAAAGTCTGTGTAGATGTCATTCTGCCCAGTGAGGGTTAAAATTCAAGTGAGATGGAAAAAACAAAGCGTATATGGATGATGGATGAGACTTAGCCAGTTACACTCCCTCACTTTAAGAGTGAGTAGATATCACAATAGTGTTTTACATGTGCAAAGAGGTGGTCTAAGCCCTGACATCATATGCTCAAATGTTTCATCAGTTTTAAAGATGTATGCTGCTAACAGGCTACTAGAATTAACTTTATTATAAACATAGACAGTTTTGTGTCAAGTTGTTCAAGTCAGGATGGATAAATGTAAATCCTTGTAAATTCAGGAGGAACCAGACCGATGCTGACTCCTGTCACCTCCTGTAAGGTCACACAACTCACTTGTCTGCTTGACAAACACACACACACACACACACAGTCATTGTCTTTCAATATCACAATTTGTATTTATCAATTCAAAGAAACGACTGTACAGAGTCAATGATTTGCAGTTGGTTCTCATCATTTCATATATAATACTGATTCATTCATTCACCTTATTCCATGTTGGTAGTTTGTGTCGCCCCTGTATGTTACAGTGATTGTATAGTGGAAGGATGGGACTTGAAGACATGCACAGCAGTACCATAATAGAGACTATGTCATTCATGCAACCTCTTTGTCCTGATGTGTTTGTGTGGAGGATCTGTGGATCATTTTCAACTCGCTTTTTGGTACAAACCAACAATCTCACTTCAACACAGAGTCAAAAAATTTCAACATAACAAAGACGAGGGGCAGTTCTCTGTGCCATCATCGATTAACTATCTTTTTTCTTTGTCATCTTTTTTTTTTTTTTTTTTTTTTATACAGAAAACACTTCTGAGCAAATACACTGGGACATTATCAGGTTGCTGTAGGCAAGCATACAGAGAGACAGACAGGCTGAGGGCAGATAGACAGTGGTGCTCTGGGATCCTGAGAGGAAAGAAACTGTTGCAGCAAAATCTGTGGCTGGTGTCATCACTTTATGATAGTTTGAGTGTGTTTGGAGCACAGAAGGAACGGGGTTGTTAAAGCAGACAAGTCCTGCAGTTACTACGGATGATGTACTGAGACTGTTTGGCTCATATATTCAAATGATCTCAAGACAAAACGATGCACAATAAAATCTAATCTAATCTAAATCTGTCTAGACTAATCCAGAGAGTGTGAAAAAGTGCTGCCTGAATTAACTATGAAGCTGTGGACACTGAGTGTACAGAGATAAATGGAAACTCATGAGCATTCAATTAGATTAAATGTAACCTCACATAAAAAATATTGTGCTTTTTTGTTTTAAAGCAGAACGGAGCGTCTTGTGCAGTTTGTCAACATTTATGCTCATGAATGAATCTCTCTTTATATTTCCTGGCAAGGAGGCTGAAACCCGTAACAGGCTCAGCACATGACACAAAGTCTTACCCCCATTTAAAGACAAATGTTATGATTTTAATAAACCTGATCATTCTGTCCATAAAACTGCAGCCTTTATATAGTAACCTTCCAGTAATAGAGTCATGTGTCCACAGGATCAGCCTCTCTGTCACTGTCATTGGCTTTGAGTTGAGGAGCCCTGCATGTGTTCTTATTGAAGAGTGGTTAAATAAACCACCAATGATTGTCCTCAGGAAACACAGGAAGAAGTCTAGGTAAAATAAATACATAAAATGATTGTAAAAAATGTAAGTTGATTGCATTCACTGTCATCTGAGCCCTATTCAAAGTATGAATATTTTCTTGTTGTTAAATAATAATAATAATAATAATAATAATAATAATAATAATAATATTAATGAAAATAAGAATACTCCAGGCAGTGTGTGTGTGTGTGTGTGTGTGTGTGTTCAGGACTGAGGCTGACTATCTGTTCTTGTCTGGGCGTTGGACAGAGCAGCAAGCTGTGGCTTTGTCAGCACTTCTGGTAACGTAAACAACAGATGAGGTATCTTCAACAAAACGTCGAGGAGAAAGCTGAATTTTTTCTGACAAACTGCCCATAAATCGAAGACATTCAGTTTACGTTCAACGAGAGAAAAGCAGCTCCGCCCAGATACTAATGACTTCTACAACATATGAATCATCTTTGTCTTTTTTGGTGAATATTCTGCAGCTCCGCCTATGGATTGATCAGCAAATTGTTTCATGGTTTGCAGCAATTTTGAAGCACACAGGGAAAGAAAGTGATGAAAATAAATAATTCTTGTTCTCCTAAGTTTCATGGATCTGACCTCCCTGCTGGACCCCGACACCACTATCCATCAGGCCTCAACTCTGCAACAGGCCAGTGTCCTTAGTGCAAAGAAAAAGTTGCATAAAGTCTCAGGTCATTGCTGACATCATCATCATCATCATCATCATCATCATCAACATTAATGACAGTAATTCCTGAACTCACCCCTCTACAACCGTCATAAACCAAACTCCATGTTACTGCATACTACTGAGTGGTTTTGGTGTCTTTATGTGAGTGACTGAAAGAAAAATCTGCATCAGTGTCTCTGCCTGCTGACGTATTAATAAACATTTATCATGTAATAAAAATAGAGATTTTTACATGTCAGTAAATAAAGATGAATTTTCTTCTTCCTGGTTTGATGTGGATGTTTCTTATGTTTTGAAGTGAGAGCAGGAGGAAACACTGAACTTGTACATTCATGTCCAGTGACAAAAGAAAACACTGACTATAAATACATGAATGATAAATCAAAAGGAACTTTATTCGTCGAATCATCTCGGCTGACAGACTGAGGTTGATGTGAACAGAAGAGCACAGACACACAGACACACACAGACAGGACAGGCTCATTTGAACTGTTCGTGTTTATAGACTTCAACCAGATCTTCACATTAGCTCTTGACTCACTTCATCATGATGTTGACGTTCACATATCAACACGTTTAATGTTTCTGTTTAACGGTTAAACAACATGTCATTAGCTGCACGCTCTGTCCTGTGTGTATCCATGGCAACGCGGTGTGTGTGGGTTCACACCGCTGTCAGATTCAGACTCTGACGACTGCACTGCGCCACGTTACACATGGTAAGTTTTTCTCCTTCAAAACTCACCTCTTTGAACTCTGACTGTTTGTTGTGTCCGACATGCATGTAAATGATTGCATTGATCTGGCATTCACACCTAATTTAGATGCATAAAAAGTGTAAAAAAAAAAAAAAAAAAGATTAAATAAAGCTACAGCTCGTCAAGACATGTTTTTTTTTTATCATAAAGACAAACCAGACGAACAGAGAGAGAGAGAGAGAGAGAGAGAATTTAAAATCCAGATGTGGATAAAATGAATAAAAAACAGCCAGATATTATGAAGTGTTGGCTCATCAGCTCATTGTCACTCCACAGAAACAGGATGATCAACTTCACTCTGGCAAATATAGACTTCTACAAATATAAAGCAAATTCTGAGAGTGGGATTTCTGGGCTCTACAGCCATGGCCATTACTGCTCATAGAGGATGACGTAAGTTTAAAGTTCAACTGAAATCACATAAAGCCACTCTTTAATAGATGTTTTTATTCCTACTGTCAATGATAATCTATCATGAAAAGAGAAAAAGTAAAAAGGAAGAGGTGGCCTATGACTGTCTGATGATGCTGTAGCTTATGAGCTCTGGGTAAATGAGTAAGAGACAGACTCTGCATGAGAGAGACATTGAGACGATGTTACTGAAGGCGCTGACGTTACTGCTTTAACCAGATATGGTTTAAAACATTGTCATTTCATTGGCTGTATAGAAAAAGGGTTCTTCATCTGTGCAGATAGAGACCTCTGACAAATCAATGTAAAATATATGGGGCACTATCATGAAATCAAAAACTATTAAATGCAAAACATGCAGGATCATTTCAGATGGACTTCAACCGAAAGAGTCAAAAACATCAACAACTTAAATGAACAACATTTTCTTACAGTAGCAGTGATATCGAGACAGCATTTTTATTTGATAGGATTAAAAAAAAAAAAAAAAAAAAAGATTACAAAGACAAGGTTTGAAAAGCCACCTGACCAGGCTGCACCAGCCAGGGCAGGACAGTAACTGTGACTGTCCCTCAGCAGCTGCTGCAACAACATCCCACAGCTGCATTTACCAGTTAATAAGACTTTAATTAATCTCCGTTTCATTTCTGTGTCCTTCTTTCTTCGCTGTTTTTTTATGGCTTTGCGGTGAGGTTACGAGAAACTAAACACAAACAGATGTGTGGATGCAGCAAACACAAGCTTCTTTAGACGAGTGGTTTCTCTCCAAGCAAAACATGCAATCCCACAGCTTACGCAGTTCAACCCCTTTCCTGCAGATATTTAATCATTCAGTCTGGTCTCCTGGCTGTCACCTGGTGTCACACGTCACTCATCCATCCAGTCATGACCTCCGCCACAGGACTCAACTTTTCAGTTAGTTTATAGCAAGATTATGGGAAAAAGTACCGGACCGACGTAGTGGGGGTCTGGTGGCCGGGGGCCGAGTGCAGAGGAAGAGGCCATTACATTTTGGTGTGAATCCAGTTGAAGAGTTGAGGATAACTTTTCAATTTTTTGTCATGTGTGTGAATTTGGCCTTGGCGGAGGTACACACTCTACTGACTGACGCCCTGGTCCAGTCATTCATTCCTGCCTAACTCTATATGTGTGTGTGTGTGTGTGTGTGTCTTTTGTAGATTGGACGTGTCTGGAAGACTGAGGTTGCGTCTGAGGAGACAAACACATTAAGACGTGAAGCACACCGTAAGCACACACCAACATAAAGAACCTGAGAGCTATGGAGACCCTGGGAGCGGAGAGCAGCAACACACACAATCACACACACACACACACTTGCTGATCCTTCTATAGTTGTGAGGACATTTGTTAACATGATGCATCTCCTCGCCGCTTAGCCCAACGCTAACCATCAGAAAGAACTTCTGAACCTGAACACCTGAAACAGCCCTTTGAATTTGTGATCTGCCAAAATGTGTTCGATTTCCCAAAACGTCCTCCAAGGGTTATTGTCCACACAACAATAGAAAGCCATGCACACGCGCACACACAAAGTATTTTGAACTCTATATAAATGGATGCAACAAATCTGTGTGAATACATGGAAGAGAAAATCCATCAAGTGTTTTGATGTTATAAGACAGTAAAAGAGTAGATGAGGCCTGTTTGCAGCCTGAGGGCCTCACACATTAAAAACAGCGCCAGGTGCAGGGTTTTGTGCTTGTGATGAAAGCCAAACATGTCATTTATGGGAAACTGATCTAGATGCTAAAATCAGCAGGATAAAATGAATTTCACCCACATTCTTAAAGTTATTAAAACCTAAATGTCTCAGAATATGACTGCTTTTGTGGGTTTTTGCAGTTTTATCATTTGAACAATATTTTAATGAATGAGGCCCCTGTGAACCAGAGTCCTTTCTGACCCATCTGTCTTTATTACCTGTATGATTTGACTCAGAAGGTCTTTGTGTCACAGATTTATTAACACTTTGTGGATCTTCTGTCCTGCAGAAATCTTCACGACAATAATCTGGTTCATGTTCAGCCAGATTTCCAGTGTTAAACTATAACACCTCCAGCTAATTTCAGGGTTGTGACCTTTCTTTAAATTGGGATTTCAATCTTCTGGGTGAATTTCTATTCGTATCTGATCAGCGATGAATCATTTCTACGCTCCTTTTGCTCTGACGTTCACTCCAGTCGCTCCTCTCTACTCCTCTCTCGTCTTATATCATCATCTTTCCTTCTTCCTAAAATCAGCACAGCAGCTGTTCAGCAGTGTTGATTCATCCATGATGGGGTTGGATGGATGTGATATCAGTGTGGTTTGGTGACAAAGTAAAACCAGCTCCAATTCCATGTTTTTCATGGCCAGACCTCGAGACAGATGGGACAAGGTGGAGAACGGTAAACAAAACAGTTGTTGTTTGTCTGTGAAACATTTTGGCATAATTTCATTCTCTTTCGATTTCCGCGGAGTAATAAGACCTAGTGTAGGATGTCTCAACTTACAGACAGACAGATAGATACAGTAGATAGGACAGACAGACGAGAAGTACATACAGATAGAGCTCATCTCATAGAAAAAACAAACAGTATGTGGAACATTATGAGCTACGTTTTATCGCACTACCAGCAATCAGTAACAGCCTTCAAGTTAACGTGATTCGTGTCCCGTCTCTCTCTCGCGTTAACGCTGCCCGGGCTTCAGCAGCACTAAGCTCCACCCATGGCAGTTTTCTGAAACAGCCAACAGGGGGCGTCAGTGACTCTGTGTGTTCTCACAGAGACACAGAGGAGAGAGAGAGAGAGAGAGAGAGAGAGATACAGAGAGAGAGAGAGAGAGAGACGTCTCCTGCTCCAAATTTCGTCCTGTCCATTCTATGAGTGAGCCTGGGTCAATCCTTCTGTCCTGTGTGTCACTTTCCATCCAAACACAACCTCTTTGTTGACAGTGTTGGAGGCGGAGAGAAGGAGGGAGGCGTTCACTACCAGTCTACAGCCCCGCCTCCCACCTGGAGTTCATACTCTTCAATCCCGACCAATCTGTTGACCGGCTCACTTTTTCTTAGCGGACTTTTCTGAGCGCTTCCCGTCCGACTTCCCACCCCGATCTGACCTCTCCGACCGCTCGCCTCTCTCCCTCTCCTTCTCCTTCTCCCTCTCTTTCTCTCTTTCCTTGTCTGCCCGCTCGATTCGTTCGGCTCGGTCTGAGCGCTCGCCACCTCGCTCTGACCTGTTGTCTGCCTTGCTGCCGTCCCGGCGCGTGCCCTCGTCGGTGGATGAGGTAGTTGGTTGGGGCTGACCCCATTTGGCAATCTCCTCGTGCTCTGTAATACTGGTGGTGATGTTGGTCACCCATGATTTGAGGTCCTCCTGGAGGGAGAGAGGGGCGGAGAGGGAACACAGGTGTCAGCTATATGGTCATGTATAGTTTATATGACACTTTAAAAGTCTGAGTGATGAGATAAAACTTATATTATTGTAAGACGTGACCAGAACACAGAAGCATCTCACCTCATCTTTAGCATGAAACAAAAACTCGCTGCCGTCCTTCGTTCTGCAACAAGAGGAGAGGGGTCAAACTTGAAGCACTGTTATGTCAAAAACCAGTGGATGTGTTATTTAGAAGGTTTTTTTTAGTAAAGACCTGGCAATTAAAAAAATATTCTTATTCATTTTTTGGATGACTTATAAGACTCACATGGTCAAAACCGAAGCAACTTCAAAACCACTTGATCTTAAATTTTCCATGGAGCCAATCATTAAGAGCTTTCATTAGAGCCTCTCTACCTAGTGAAAGCCAGCGTCTTTCAAATCTCACAGTTCATGTTTGTACCTCACCAAACCCGGGCTGAGATAAACCTCATCACACCAACAGCCTAAACTCTTGTGTGAGGACTTTGTTGGATGGTATTGACAAAGAATATCAAACTGAGCAGATTTAAATTTGGTGCATAACCAAACCGACTGACTGAACTGTACTGTGACATGTAAAGTAGATTGTTGACTAGTAGCTAGTGCATAAGAGGCAAGCTAAATCATTTGGCAACTGGAAATAAAACATTTAAGACACATCAGGTTACAACGCTGTGCTTAGATCATCCTGATTATTCATTTGGACAGCACTGTTATTAATGAGGTGCTATACATGTGTACATGCCTCGCCCTGCTTTATGCTTTTCTGCCTGCAGGCAGATCCCTCGTCTCGTGGATGAATGACCTGTAACTCCACTGTCTTGGACAACAGCTGCTGACAGTGGTTTATGCTATGCTCAGGAGGAAATCTGCTATATGCTGCTACGCCAAGGTGGCCAGGTCAAGGACTGTTAAACTGCTTCCTCACTAGAAGTTAGGTGAAAACAACATACACACAAGGCAAGTAATAGTTCTGCACAAAAACCACCATGACATCTGTGCTTTTTGGTTCAAAAACAAAACAAAATTGAGTGTAAGAATGAAAACAGCTCCTCACTTGAGCGTGAAGACGTTCTTCTTTTTCTTGTAGCCGTTGGTGACGTCGCAGTGGCAGTGGGAGAGGCTGAGCAGCGGCTCGTTGTTGTAGGGCGTAGTGGTGTTCTTGGCATCCTTGTAGAAACCCATCTCCCCTTTGTTTAGCACGCAGTACAAGTTGACCCATGACCTGCTGTGGTGTGGGAAGGCCGGGGGGAGGGCAAGGGGAGTGAGAGTGAAGGAGGAAGGGGAGGTGGAGGGGAGAGTATGGGGAAGGTGGGGAGGTGGTGTGGTTGGGGGGAGATTGGAGGAGTCAGCTAGGGTTGTGGAGTCGCTCTCGCTAAGCTAACACCTCACTCACCTGACCAGAGCAGACAGGTAGGTAGGCGGGATGAACCGGCGCCAAGAAGGGATGTGGAAACACACTGCTGAACAAACACAGACGAACGCACAAACAAACGGACGGACGGAGGGGGAAGGGGATGGACGGGTGGGGCGGAAGGCTACATACAGCTTGTGTGTGCGTGTGTGTGGGGCTCATATATGACTTACCTTAGAGGAGACGACAGGAGCAGCCAGCAGCACAGGGGAGAAGAAGAGAAAGGAGAAAGAGGAGTTTGGTTAAATGGCATTTTGGCAGCAACACAATATAAAGTCTGGTCATGCATCTTTTCCCTCTGTGAGCGTGTTTACATGCACATACCATTCCAGGTAACTACTGACATCCAAGTAAAGGTATTATTCAGAGCAAGCTGGCTGTGTGCAGCTTAAATGGTGCATGTGATCTATCATGGTTGAATTTGACAGAGGTTAAGGGAAAAGGTCATTATTTGGAGGGTAACCATTTATTGTGACCTTTGAAACTGTATGTTTCTTTTATGAGAAAGCTTCTTCTTGAATTTCCAACATCCAGGTATTTTTGTGTTTGGGAGGTTCAAAAAATCAGATGATATATTAGCCAATAGTCATTTTTAATCTTAACACATCAACAACATCTCAATACAGATCCATTGTAATTGCTCAAAGATAGATCGTGGCTAAGACTGGTGAAGCATCAGTCTTGGATGCAGAGACGCTCTCAGCTGTGTCAAAAGGCTCAGTTATACTGTGTGATCTTAGGCCGTCTCTGTTGACAGTTGTGAAAGAAATACACTTGTTTGATTGTCAAAAATGTCCTAGACTGTATTGTGAGACACATCTACACATGTCTTCAGGGACCAATGGCAGTTCTAATAGTGAAAGTAATTTTCAATTATTTATCAAAACATGAACATATTTTTAATATTGTACCATCATAGATCTATGATTCACCAGGCTTTCAACGCACCACTGACATCCACTAAACGGACATCATCACAGACCTGGCTTTGGTTTCATCTTTAGAGGGGACAATTTCTGTTGGCCAGTGAAAATCAACAGTTTCTACGCACTGTATTTTATTGAATATGTATTAATTGATATAAGTTGCCTGAAATCAGACTTGTATCGTGTTTTTTTCTTTGATTTTAAACATATTTTACTTCATTTTACATTTTATTCATGAATTAACATTCTGCAGATGCACGCCAACCTGGAGTTAAAATGATTAGATCATTTGATGTCTCTACTCTACGCCCATGGATATCAAGCACCTGACACAGATTGTATTACAGCCCTCAGTGTGACAGTTGAAGACTGTACAGAGAGCACAGAGGAGCAGCTGTTCTATTCTGACAAAGTATTTAAGTTAAATGACAGATTTTTGTACCATGCAAAATCAATCATCATTCACTTCACTGAGTTGATGTAAAGAATAGACACCATTCACACGCACCGTACATTTTCATCAGGAAAACTTGGATATCCTGAATAATACCAGAATATTAATGTGCACATAAACATACCCGGTGTCTCATCATGTAGCTACGTAACAGAGACAGGTTGAATCTCAATCTTTCCTCACAGACTAAACTCTCTTCCCCAGGGTTGACTGGAGGAAAAGATCTGAGGGCATGACCTGCAGATCTTCTCCTCCAACCAAACTCAAGTCAAAAAGAGAGCGTACAATCAAACGAGGAGCTGTTTGGAGATTCACACTTGTGCATATTTAAGCCATTCGGGATTATGCTTTACCTTGCTATGTACATAACAGGGCATGTACATACGAGACATTCATCCATTGCCTTGAGTGGACGCGTGCGTGGGACTCATCCTTAGCTGGAGGGGGATGAGCTTTTAGCTGTGTGCAGTCAGCTCAGCCAATAAGGGACAGTGCAGGGAGGCGTTTCTGTCTGTTTCTCTCTGGAGGAAGCAGGCCAGTCATTTGTAGAGGTCAGGTAGTGTGTGTGTGTGTCTCTGTGTGTGTGTATTCACCCAGAGGCTAAGCGACAGGTCACAAAGCAGTGTGTGCCATCACTATCTTTAACCATCAACCTTCACTGGCACAGCAGCCGGTCAGTCTGCCAACCACCAGACTGCTTGTGCTGTTTTACTCTGTGGACTCATGTTGGATCACGAGACGTCAGACGTCAGAACTTCAGAACTGTGCCTGAAGTTTTCACACGTGATGAGCTGCTGTTTGAATTCATGTAAATGTTGTCTTCAAACACTGATGCTATTGATCAGAGGCAACATTTAGTACTGTGCATCAAATATTAAGAAAGAATCTACAGTCTGATAAGAGGATAACAAAGGTTTGCCTCCTTACGCTACAGAAAACTGGTTGAACGTGGACAAAACTCAAGGCTCAGAAACTTTAAATGCTGCTTAATAAATTGTACTAAGACAGTTTGAAAGGTACTCATGATGGATTAAGATGGATTGATCTATTATTCTTCAGTACAAATAATACACTGTAATCTACCACTATCAACTGGCAGGCAGTGCACCTTCACTGACAGCACTGAGAGAACGACTCATACATTACTCACTCACTGATGAACTTTTCCACTGGATACATGAACTATGTGACTTGTATATTTCTGTCAGTTACAAATATACTACAAATCTGTGAACAGTCAAGATCATTTGAGAGTAAATCCTAGATGCAGAAACACAGTATGTGTGAGAAAATCCAAAACAAAGCCGAGTATTTTATTTTTCATCACGTCGACCTGATGAAACCAGTGAGGCTCCATGTGTCATGACCTGAGCTGGTGTCGCTCATGCATCTGGTCAACATGTTTCAGCGGAGTGAGTTGGCTTGTTAGCTTAGCATGCTAAGGTCATGCACCTGTCATCATTTGAGAGTTCAGAAATAGACAGTGCTGTGATGTCATGCGACAGCTGGTACGATGACATGTGCAACAACCATCATAAGTCAAACAGTATTTGAAAATAGATTTTTAGCTTGTTTTACTAAACCTCAGTTTTTACCTAATTATATTATAAATTATATAACACTATAATAAGAATGTAGCTCTTCTGGTAAACTCCACCCATCTGGTCCTGTGGTACAGGTCACATGTAACTTTCCTGAAGCACCAAATTAAACTGTCAGTATTATTTTCAAGTACCATTTGACCAAGCACATGTCTTAGACTTATGACACCAGTGTCCATCCTAACTTTCTACGTCATCTATTATCTCCTCCACATGTCGCGATTAGCATTAAGACCCTGAACACCCACCTGTTGGTGCTCTTCTTCAGACTCTCGATGTCCAGCTTGCGGAAAAGGAAGCCCTCATGGTGTGCGGTGTGTGTTGGCGGCTGGGGCACTGCCGGGCTACTCTGAGCTGGAGCGGACCTAGACCGCCGTGTCGTCTCTCCTGGCTCTTTGGGTCGTGGTCGGCGCCGTGGTTTGGGTCTGTCCCGAGCGCGAGGTCGGTCGGGACGGGAAGACTTCTCTGGTAACCCGTTGGGGAGGCGGGGCACCTCACCACGGGCCTGAGGGCAGGGAGAGGTGAGAGAGTCAGCATAGGTAAAAATCACCCTAAATGTGTCTGATGTTCTTTTGCTGAGTGTGTTTTTAATCAACTGAAGCATCATGTGAATTAATCAAGATCTGAAGTTACAGTATGTGGTACAAGTAAGAAGATGCTGCCACTGATTCTCTGAGATGTCCCCTGAAAAGATTGATGGCACAAATATTTACAAAATAACGGTGGTATTGGATTTTTTAAAATGATGTCTTGTGTTAAAAACCTCCTCTGATGAACTATAAAAATGTAACTGAATGAGTATTTACAAACACAGAATGAAAGAGTGAAATAAAACCAGACCTGTGCTGCTTCTCGTTCTTGCAGCTGCTCTACTATTTCTGCCAGAGTGGATCTCTTTTCTCTGTGAAAAAAAATGCACATTAGACAGGAATTCATCATCATTCGTGTTTTTTTCCTACAAAATACTTTACACAAGACAAACAACTCAAGGCACCTCAGAACAAACAAACTCTCACCCTCCTCCTGAGCGTCTGTCTGAATGCTCCTTCCCAGTGTCATGCTCGCTGGATTCCTGTCTCTCCAGTCGGTGTCGGTCCCTCTCCCTCCGCCGGCCCTCGTGGCTTCCGTGGCCCTCCTGCTCGCTGGACGTTTGCCTCTCCAGTGTCCGTCTCTCCCGCCTCTCAGCCTGTTCCCTCCACACCTCCTGAGGCAGCTCGTCCCGACGTGCTTGGATTAGCTGCTCGCTGGACAGCTGCCGTTCTATCCTGTGGTCCCTGTGGTAAGTGTGTGTCTGGACTTGGGGCTCAGCATGGCCCAGTGGGTCAGTCCTGGATCCCCGAGGCCCCCTGGTGGGCTCGCTGTGCAGACGCTCCCTGGGCTCCTGGAGTACCACCTCAGCCATCACGGCCATCTCTACTTTCTCTGTCCCTATCTCTCCCATCATCATCTCTCTCTCCCTGCCCCTCTCCCTCACCTTCTCCAGCCTGCTGGCCACAAGTAAAGGTGTCACTGCATCATCCATGTGTTTGATTTTGGGTTGCCGTAGATACGGGGACGATTTCACCTCCACTTCCCTTGCTGCCTGCACTGGTTGGAGGTGACTCATTGCCTTTGTCACCTGCTCTCTCATTGTGCTGGCACTTTCCCGGGCCTGGTTGGCTGAGACGAGCATGGCTGCTGTGGCGATGGATGCAATAGAGGACGGTGCAGGCTGGCCTAGTCCTGCAGCCACACCCACTACGGGGCCATGCCGTGACTCCAGGGTGTGGCGATAACTGGAGCCGTTCATTACAGGGGTGTAGTTGGCGACTGTCGACCCCAGTCGACGCACCACAGAGGAAGGAGAGGGTGTTGGGGTGGCAGGTGAGGGTGAGGGTGGAGAGCTGGCTTCGTTCTGCTCATAAATGGTCTGTCTCATAACGGGTGATATCGGGAGGCGGGGGAGGGTGGATGGACTGGGGCAGGCATCTTGGGGGTCCAGGAAGACTTTGCGGCCCAGCAAAGGGGTTGGGGGTAGTTTACTTTGTTCTGCCTTCAACTTCTCTACCTATGGAAACAAAATACAACCGGCATTAAAACCAACCAGTCACATAGGTCTTTGACATGGGTGGATGATATTTGGTCCTGTAATGGACTGGGGACCTGTCCAGGGTGTACCCCATGTGTGCCCTATGTCAGCTGGCTCAGCCCCTCTACGACCCTGCACAGATAAGCGGTATAGACAATGGATGGATGATATTCTGTACTTATTTCTCCATACTGGAAAGCCTCCACTCTTTTTTTATTACGGTGTTTTCAGAACTTCAAATGTTTTCACTTTTTCAGTAGAAAAATCTTTGTTATGCTGGCCAGATTGTGCATGTATTTCCACAATGATGATGATGATGATGGTTACCGTGGTGAGTCGCCGCAGTGAGCTAAACCGCTCCTCCCAGGTGGCAGCAGCTTTGCGGAAGGCTTCATGTCGACGAATCAGCTGCTCGACCTCGTCTACACTCGATCCCAGCTCACTGCTGCTGATGAACGGCTCCTGAGCGGTCAGCCACGCCTCCGCCACCACGGCGTCCTGAGCAAACTGATGAACCTCCAACACTGAGGGGAGGAGAGGAGAAACAAAAATAACATTCTCTGTTCTCCCCCAGAACATCATGGGTATATTTAGGCTTGATATTTGTCCCATCTCTTTGTGTGTGTTTATGAAAGCTTTGAGGTTTGTGTGTGTGTGTGCTCACATTGCTGCAGGAATTCCCAGTGCCTGTCCCACTTCTCAGACAACTCATGTTGCTTAGCAACCACCTTGTCCAGCTTTTCCTTGATCTGAAAATCAAAATCACAAAAACACAAGAGTCAAACTCAAAATCAGTACTAAAATATCTTGACCATGTGCAGAAAGTCTCTCTGTATATCTCCACTGTTGTATGTAACTGGAACACGTTACCAGCTTTAGTTCAGTTTTTTACTTTACTTTTTTACAGTTTAATTATTTGATCTTATTATTATTGTGTTTTATGTTATTTCTGTTTTGTGACCATTTTTCACCACTATAAATTAGCGACTCAGCCCATACCTTCATCTGTGTTAAAATGTAAACCTTTATAACACTGACAGTGTTTACACACTCCACATAATGTACATGTATGGACATTTCTGTATTCAAAGATTTAAGAGCTGGTTCAACTAATTTAGTGACTAAGTGCTTTTTCTTAAAATTCTTGTGCTGCGTCTCAAATCGGATACTTTTGTTATTACATTCACTCATGTGATGCACCAGCAGTTTACTGATTAGCAGAGTGCATGAGAAATCAAACCCTGCTATTGTGCACAAAATCATCATCATGTTGATGACCTGTGGCTGCTTTGCTCACTTTATAGTGTCTGTGCAACATTAAAATTAGGCTGCCACTGACACCACCTGCTTCTGCTACATAGTTGAGTTCTGTATGCACCATCAGCTTATGCACTTACACAATCAAAATAACAATTGCATATATGGAAGTATTTGCGTTGAGACACAGCTGAGGAGTAAAAAATGTTTGATTCCTGGGTTTTCATGTGAGAAGTCTGAGTAGTAGAACCATCGCCTTTTCAAAGCCATCCATTTTTAATCATCAAAAAGGTTTGAGGACTAAATAAATAAAAAAAAAAATCATATATCTCTGGATTTTCAGTTTTGCTTTGAACTGATTCCTGCTGCAGTGAAACACTTTGTAAATCATTAACTTAAGCTCATGCGCCTCATCACACTTCCTTGTCCCACCTCTTCAGCTGCAGGGTTTCTAGCAGCCAGCAGAGTCTTTCCCATCTCGATACACTCCAGTGTGCTCCGGCTGCGAGCCTCCACTTCACTTTTTAGACTCTGGTGATAATTCATCAACACCTCCACAGAGGACACGTCCCTGCAGGAACCACATAGCCCACAGACACTTTACTCACCAGCACACATACGCCAACACACTGCTCTGTTTTTCAGACTACTGACTACCACACTACCAGACAAAGCCACACCACACCAGAGTGTTATGTCTCTACTGCATTTTTAAAGAAACCATCCAAATGTTATGTATGAAATGTTTGCTGGTAAATTACACACACAAATTACACAATACACAGTAGATTGATACTGTATATTATCTGGTAATAGCAGTCATTTTCAACCTTATTTTCACCTGACTGAATTTTGACTGACACCAAAACTGCACTTGTTCAGGTGATTATACATTGCGTAATATCTTGTGAAATCTGCGCACACTGCTTGATTTAACCCTCAGGTTGACACAGATTCTGTGTTTCCTGTGGTGCAAATACCTTGGCTTCTCTCCAGTCCCTATCTGACAGATGATCGAGTCCATCCACATGATCTGATCTCGGACCATGCCGAAGAACCTCAGCTTGTCTGTCTCGGTGGTGATTTGCAAGCGACACTCCTCACAGGACGTCAGCAGCTCTTTCCAGAACTGCATCACTTCATGCTCACGGCATGCGATCGCTTCGGCCTTCTCGCCGGCGTACACCGTCCTCAGCTGGGCTGCACTCTCCTGTAGCTGACGCACCTAAAGGAGTGGGTGGAGCAGATTTTAGACAGAAGCAGAACTGAACAAGGAGGAATGTGATACTGAAACATGGATGAAAAGATAAAGAGTTTATTTTCCAAATGACGCAGAAAACACAGCTGCTCTGGCAGCTGTGTTTAGTCACAGCCAAGATGTACAGGCTCTGAGTTGACACAGAGCAGCTGTGATCTTGCATTGTTCTCCTGTAAAATGTACAAATGTTTCTGTTCCCCAGGTGCATGAGAGAAACTCGGCAAAGCAAAATTAAATGCAGACTAAGATGGTAGTTTTTCCATAAAGATTTAGACTATTACTAAGACTCTTAGTACCAATTTATTTTCAATTCGACTTTAACTGTTTACAGTCTACAGTTTAAAGTAGAGAAAAATCATTCAATAGCTGATACTGCGCTGGGACAGACAATTTAGTCCTTATGAATGAACTTAATATGAAATAATATGAATGGAAGTAATATAATCAATATAAATACTGATGGAAACCATTGTTTTTTATCAATATATCATTATATTATCTACAGCACATCTGTATGATTGTGAGGCATTGTGTGATCAAGAGAGGATGCACAAAGCATGCATTCCCCCCAAAATATCCATAAGTAAATGTGACATCAAAATGAGCATTAAAAAAATCACTGTGATCATCACAGAGGAAGGTTTGTGATTCTTCCCTGCATGAGCCGTCCTTCAGATACTGAATGTTGTAGCAGCTTTTACATGTTGTCTGCTCTGTCTCTCTGACGCACATGCTTCTGTACCTGTGTGACCAGCAGCTGTATGTCCTGTTCAAAGCTGTGCAGGAGTCTCTGCAGGGTGCTGGTGTTAGCAGTGCTGCCCTGCCGAGCCCGAACTTCTGGCAGTCTTTGATGTTTGTCCTCAATCTGAGCCAGGACCTGAAAAACAAAACACATGAAGCAGTGTGAAGTTGCTCTGTGGTTGCACATACACAAACATCTCGCGGGCACAATTAAGTCAAACCGATGAATCCAATCTATTCAAAACAATAAAAATGACCTCCAAATCTCTGTTGACACTCTACTGCCCCATTTCAAAGGCTCTTTCAAATGTAGCCTTCCTCTCATGGCCCAGTCTATCCCAAGATTCACTGCAGGCCAGGACTGAAAATAATGTGACAGTAGGCATCACTGACAGGATGTCAGAGAGTTACACTTTAAAATGTAAGTATGAGGATTAAGCGCAGTTCAACAGTGGATGGTACAACTGAGAAAACCAGGGGCTGTAAAACCTCAAGTTTCATGAAAAAAAGCAACATGTTTTGAAGGTTGCTCCGTGAAAACAGACTATACTGTGATGTGGCCATTACAGTGAGCCTGCAAAAATCCTGCATCGTTTCATGTCACCTCAGTTCTTCGACTTACCTCTCTGCAGTCAGAAAAGAACTTGTGCAACTGGTGTGAGGCGGCAAGCATCTGCGCCCTGGTCTCCATGAGCTCCAGTAAGTCGGCCCACGCCTCATTCACCCCATCCTTCCATTCAGCTATGGTCGCTGCCTCTGAGTGGCCATAGTCGATGAGCTCGTCCACCATCTGGTTGACGGCGGTCACTCGTTCCTGTCCCACACTGCCCGTCTCTGATGCAAACTCTGTGAACTTCTCCTGCAGGACCTGGAGGCGTGGAGGTGAGAAAGGAAATGAAATATAAACAAAACAGAACAAAAGGTGTAGACGTTTCAGATGAGTCACTCATTCACAGAGAAGATTTATTGGCTGGTGTTGATTAATAATGAAATGACATAATACACAACCACATGAGACCAGTGTTGTTTCAATATGACTTTTTTTTTTAAATCCCATTTATTAATCCACAGGCACCATCTGCTGACATACTTACTGTGACATGCTCATAGTCTTGACCCAGTTCGGGCGAGCTGGCAACCACCTCCCTCTGAGCGATCCACTGCTCCAGCTCATCCACCTCTCTGTTGAGCTGGTAGAGCCAGTACTGTTGCTCCAGGCGGCTCTTCCTCTCCTCCACCAGGTCCTTCAGAGACACATACAGACGGTCGATCTGTGACTGCCGCTTGCTGATCTGCTCACTAACAAAGAGAGAAGGAAAAGTGTGTCAGGTCATAATCTACAATGGTTGTATGCCCCCACCAACCAGTCAAGTAACAGGAAATGCAATCAAAACCTTCTCATCTGTTCCCGAGGTGCAGCATTTAACAATGCAGACAGTATGATAATAACACCTGAGTCATAGGCTAGAACGCAAGAGAATACATAGGACTAAACCATCCTCAGCACGTCATCCATCTGCTCTGCTATAGTGGCAAACAGCTGAGCTAAGCAAAATCTGACCCCTTGCAATAGTGGTTTTATGTGAATGGAAAACAATTCCACAGAACAGAAAGGATGTATTTTTTAGCCTACATCAACACATACAAGCATCATTTCATGCTGCATTTCTATTGGTGAGTTCACAGACATAGGTCATAGTGGCTATGGCATTGAGAGGTAGAATTGTGAGTACTGGTATTGTGAATATTTCATCATCAAAATCTTGTCTGAGGCTAACTTTGGTCACATGACTGTGACATCAGCCCTCTTTGAACCACTCTCACAGTGTGTCGTAGAGCCACCACTTTGGAGCCACAACCAACGTTATTAAAAATCTCTCAACTTGTGGTAACAATGTAGAAAACATGAACAGTCCTGCAATTTATTTTGTTGTAAAAGAAAATGTATATGAGACTGAGTTTGTGCGTGCATTTACGTGTTTACATGCTCACCAGTCTGGATGTCCCATCTCCAGCAGCTGCCGACACTGCTGCGACAGCAGGCCGATGGTCTCAGCATAGTCCTCGATGGTCTGTTCCAGGACCAAATGTTTCTTCAGCAGCTGCAGTGTACTCGGCTCATCCTGGTGGGAGGAGAAAACAGCACACAGAAAAAAGTTTCACTATACACACACTCACAAAGCATAAATGCTCAATCCTTCCTCTATGTAAAAGTCTATCAACAAGGGACAACAACTTTTAATAATGTAAATGTCCAACAAAATTAGGAGAGCACTATGATTTAGATAAAGTTTTTGTGTGTAAACAATTTGCAGAGGTGTGCTTTCAAAGTATTTCTTCTGATGACTTTATGAGGAAATAATTTCTGAATGATCACATGCTACATGTGGTGATTTTAACCTGTAATGTGCAATTTATTCATTTTTACTTAGGTTACCCAGCGCATACTTCAGAGATCACACACTCACCTTCCCTTTCTCCTCATTCATCATGTGCAGCTCCTGCTCGCTCAGCCAGGCCTCGACCTCAGCCGTGTCAAAGTAGTACTGCTGAGCCTGGTACATGGCATCAAGGACCAGTTGCCTCCTCTCAGTCTCAGCCCAGAGCAGACCCCACAGCTGGGCCAGCTGGTCGTGGCCGGCCCTGACACAGTCGGCCTCGGGGCTGCGTATGGAGGCGATAATTCCTGCCCTCTCCAGCACGTCTTCAATCCTGGCTCTGTGGCCCTGCAGCTCCCTTTGAAGAGTCTGGGGGAGAAGTGAAGTAAAAAGTTTTAAAACCGAAAAACCATGAGAACCACAGTATGTTGAAATAAGGGTGGGAATAAAATCTCAACAGGAGCCAGAATGTAGTTGTGTGTTAGGTAAATCTGTGGTTACAATCACCACACGCTGTTCTGATTTCCTCACCTGATTCTTCTTCATGAGCTGCTGGACGGCCTGCAGAGTGGAGCCGTGCTCCTGAGACATAGCCATCGGGAGTCGCTCCTGGACCCACAACTACAACCACAAACACAGCAGTGAATATGACGTTGTGAGAGAGCATATCTGCACTTCATATACATTAAATATAACATGATATAAAATGCAAGTGTAGTGTATCTCAGTAATTTGCAAAAATACAGTGACATACAGTGGGAAAAATAAGTATTTGATCCCCTGCTGATTTTTGCCCGTATTACACTTGATCAGATGTAAATTCATTTACAACCTTTATATGATGATGTTATTTCTGGACGTTTTGTTGATATTCTGTCTCTCTGTTAAAATAAACTTACCATGAAAACTACTGACTGTCCATTTCCTTGTGGGGGAGCAAACAAAATCAGCAGGGGATCAAATACTTATTTTCCCCTCTGTATATCACTGTATTTTTGCAAATTACTAAAAATAAAACACAGAAATATCCTATTGAACCTTGTTAATAATTATTATTACGTTATCTGTTTGAATTTATGAATAAAAAAAATAATTTAAGGTGGATGCATCTTATTTCCATACACTCTGTGAAAAAAGAAAATTGACAACACTCCCTGTTTACATCATAGTGTGTATGAGTGTGTCTGGTTGTGTGTGTCACTGACAGCCTTTTAACTCACAATCTCATCCTCCAGATCTCGTCCAACTTGGTGGACCTCCTTTGATGCCAGAAGGATGCGTCGTCTCTCCTTCAGTGGCTCGATCAGACGCACCATCCTGGCCTCCACAGCAGCCTGACGCTCTGCAACCGTCTCCTTGACCTGCGTCTGCTGAGGGATGGAGGCTGCCTGAACCTGGAGCTGCCCTACTTCCTTATACCACTCCTCCATCTGGGTCTCCATGGTCTGTGATAGTGGGGGGGGGGGGTACAGTAGAAGTTATCAAAAACAGATGGAGGAAAAGAGGATGTGTTGAGTTGGAGAGAGGATGTAAAAGAAAGAACAAGGGAATGAATCGAGTGGAGGAGAATGACATGTATTCATGGGAGAGAAGATGAATGTGAGTGGGATGTAACGACTGAGACAGTAACACAATAATTAGTAGCTTGTTAATTTGACTGCAGCTCTCAGTTGACTATAAGATCACATTTTTAAGTTTTTTTTAAAAATACTTTTTGCCTTAAATTTTAATCTTCTCTTACATTATATTTAAGATTAGTTTTATGTAAATGCTATGAACAAAATTATCAGTTAAATTTACTTACCACTGTTTTATATACAGCACAGTCACACATTTATAAAGAAAAAGCATTAACAAAGTGGTGTCACCATTTTTATCCTGCTCAAAAAGACGGTATGACCTAATCACAATAATCGTTTATTCATAATTGGTTGCGTGTAATGACTGCAAACAAATAATGTTAGTAAAAATTGCAAAAAATATCACAACTGAAACAATAACTGCAATCAATAAACCAATAAGGACTTCAGATTATTCTAATATTTTGAAATGTCTGCTGTGTTCAGTTTACTGACATTTCAACATATGATGAATGATGGACACGAAAGCAAAGATGAGACTGAAAATAATCCAAAGCAGCAAAAGAAAAGTTGACAGACATGAAGTGTAGTGAAGGTTACTGTACCCCTTATCAGGATGGATGCTGGGTAGTGGAGTTTGGTTTGATGTTAAGATGATGTGGGAAAGCAGTGCTAATGGCGGCCTGTAAATGAAGCTGTAAGCGGCATACTGTGGGAGAGGAGAATGAGAGATGTCTGGTGAAAAAATGAGGTAATGAAAAGATGAATTTGTGTGTCAGCCCCAGTCACAGCTGCCTGCTGTTTTCTGTTTGAAGAATCAGACTCCAACAAACCATCACTGTAATATATATAATATTTCTGTAGGAAAATGATTCAGTTGAAGAGCATAAATGATTAAAGTTGTTTTATAACCATACTGCTGTATATGGGAAGTTCATGTCATTTTTAACTGAGTATTAATTCTGCCGTTTGGATCTCTCTTACTATCGTCCATTTTTAAAGCACTTTTACAACGTCAGACAAAACCCCACTAAAGAGTCTCTGACTAAAACCCTGGTCTGGTAAAAATCAGTGTGTGGATCTGTAGTCAATGACGCCATCTGTATGTGAGGTGATATACTGCTGTCTATACCTCACATAGGACCCTTGAGCAGTTGGTCGGTCCAAACGATAAAATATGTGAATAAAAAACACATTTTGAGAATAAAAGTTGGGGGTTGGGGTCAACTGGAAGCTCTTAGATTTTTTGTTTATTACATTTTGGTAATACTAAATGACAGGTATCACAAAGTAGGCTACTTTTTTATGCCACATACCCATTAACTCATACATACACTGCATTGATCACCTGAAACAATATGTGAATCAGTGTCTTGAATCAGCTGTGTTTTCTAGCAAACAAGCTATGTCAACCAAATAAATCATTAATTCTCTACTGTATTAATAATATAATAGTATTAATAACCCAGCCATTTTTAGCTGATTTAATGCTCGTGTGTGAACAAATGGTCAGTTAGCATATCCAATCAGTCAAAAAGCAGTTAGCTTATCAAAAGGCATCATGATCTCATTGATTGATTTGGTGAACAAAAAAAATCCACAAGCTCCTGGCAGTTGTATTTAAAAATATAATAATCAATAAGTTCCCATCAGTATCTGTAAAATGATCTTAGGATGAGACACTTCTGTAAGGTGACTGGGTTGGCATCGAGGAGGATAGTGTTTCAAAAACCATCAACACAAATTCAAAATTGATGCGGGGGTGAAAATAAAAGCCTGACTTTGCTGAAATGAAATGAAAACTGAAAGCGCTGTGAGAAATGTTGTTAGTCATTTTAAAGATTACTTTAATTGTTAATGAGATGATGTCATCACGGTGTGACACGAATAACCCAATTAGTGAGTCATTCACTGTTCAATATATGAAGTAAGATTGTAGCAGAGCAACAGCATTTCATGTCCTCCACAGAATGCCAGTTAACTGGGACATGAAATCCTGCCCAGAAATAAATGCACATTATTTTCAAAACTGAAGTTTAAAGAAAGGGTTATCTTTGGTTGGCATCATTAAAACATATCCATGAATTAATTTCCTGAACACTTATTTACTTATCATAAATATCTTTGCAATGTCAAAGTCACTTGAAGCCAAGAGCTGACAAACTTACAGGACAGAAAAAATGTAGTATCTAAAATTGTTATAGAAATCTTGAAATGTCCCCATTGCTGTGTTTTCCAGTGAAATACCAAATGTTTCCTCTGGAAATTAATCAATAATAAAAAAAAAATCAGATAATTACTTGATTTGAACGGTCAACACTCTCCTTCTACAGCCATAATTGCTGAATCATTGTTTTCTGGGACATTTTAATGCCTTTAATGCCTGTTATTAACATCTGTCCCCCTGCGGTTTGTGCACTGACCACTCAGCTATCAGGCTGTGCTAGACATGACATAACCATAACTTGGAAAATGTTTTTAATTCTATGTACCTGTAGTTTTTTGAGCTGCTTGTTGACAGTGGTGAGGTCTTGTCCCTGGTCCACATAGGCCAGTTGACCCTCCAGCTGTCCCAGTCTCTGGTCCAGGCTTTCGTAGCTCTGCACCAGCAGGTCAGCTTTGTTGGCCTCAAAGAGCTGGCGGGCTTTGGCCTGGGTCGTGCTCTCCAGATCCTGCCAGCACTCCCTGATCTCCTCCAGCTTCTTCCGCACCACAGGGCTGAGCTCTGGCTTCTCCTGGATCAGCTGCTGGCCCTCCTGGATGGATGAGAGGACACAGGTAAGGATGAGTTATTAAATTGTTATATTATTAGAAATATAACACTACAGATACATAATGAAAGGAAAATATCAGTAAACAACCAAGATGTCCAACCGTAATAACCACACCATATCAAACACAACCTCTTCAAGACTGAAGATTTCTCTACTGTCACAGAGAAGTGAGAGGCAGTCAGATAGTTCTGATAACATGGTCATTACGGAAAATACTCAGCACTTTAATCAGTGAATCTTTGTCTCTACAGCACCTAGGAGGTATTAACATAAAATCACAAATTTATGTGCAAATTTATGCCAAAAGATACTTGAGAATCAGATCATCTCTGATAAAATGAGCTCATGGGGTTCAGAGCAGAAAAATCGAGTTCCTAATATGTGTTTTTTTTATCTGCGTTTATTAAGATTAATCCTTCAAGAAAATCTAACCAGACTAGACCAGACCGGACTGGACTGGTCTGGTCTGGTCAAACACAGAGAGGGAGAAACTACACTGTGAGTTTCTAATAGAGAGTTAGTGGAATTTATACAATTTCCAGATTAATTAGTGATTTTTTCCAAATAATTAACTCTAAATCAAAAATCAATCAGTGATTGTACACAATTTAGTTCAGCCAATAATGAGAAAACAAAGAGGTAATACACTTCACATACATGATACACATGATACATTGGAACAAATCTTCACATTTCAAAAATTGTAATCACATCATTGCAAAATCAGTTTTACAGTTTCAGCTGAGATTATTCAATAAAATCAAGTTTAAATAATTAATCACCATGCCAATCACAACAACAACAACAACAACAACAATGTATGTGCGTGCGGCTGTGTCTGTGTGTGTCTGTGTGCGTGCAGAGATTAAACCTCGCTGTATTAAAATGCCTCATAAATTACTTCACCATCCCCTCCCCTTCCTCTCTGCCTCTGTGCTCTCTTTTTCATATTTCTGCCCCCTTTTGTACCTCCTCAAACACACACACACAAAGACAGAAAGAGAGAGTAAGAGAGAGAGAGAGAGAGAGAGAGAGAGAGAGAGAGTAGTGTCATACAAACCACTATTCCTTATGTACACCTGCTCCCTTTCAGTTTTTTTCTATTTAGCCTCCCCCACAGTGAAATCCTTCCCCCATCCAATTGTAATTCACATTGTGCAGACTGTGTGTGTTTGTGTGTTACAGGGAGCCACAGAAAAAAGGAGGTAACAAAGAAAATATATATATAAAAAAAAATCACACACACACAGAAAGACAGCAAAAATGGTGTCTTGATTACGTCTGTGTCAAACTGTCAAAACCAGTGATATGGAAAGTGGAAATCTGTTTCATTACAATACACATTAACTGATAATTGACATTACTGATGTTTTTGTTCATCCAGTTCTTCTCGTAAACAACAACAACAACAAAACAATAAACATTCCTGCTAATGATAGTGCAAAAAAACCCCATTACCATTAAACATTCCTCTTGAATCAGTACACTTCAAAAGAAACAAAGCTTTACACACTATGTGCTCCCATTTATAGAAATAAACGTTAATGCATGCACCTTGAACAGTCGGGTTATTGTGTGTAGCCACTAGCCAGTATGGTTCATGCTCTGGCAACACTGAATGTGGCGGACAAACTGACCAACAGTGATTGATCTAACATGCCATAGAGCAGCATGGCCCGACAGCTGGTGATGACATAAATTATTAGATCACAACATGTGTCACAATGTCAAGACTATAGACCAACTGGCTAGATTCATGTTAGCTTCACCTCTATAGGTCTGTAAGAAATGTAAATCAATTTATACCAACAAATACGTTTTTAGGGAAATTTTCCAAATATACTTTTGCTCATTTCATTAACATGTACGATTTGCTGCTTTATAAATACCATTTAGTTTGGGATTCATTATGCTGTTTAACTGAGAAGACGACATTTTAAGAACACATAAGTTACTGGACTTCCTGCCAGATAACTTATTATTCTGACCCAATTTTCTGCAAAAGGCTAAGTTTTCGAGCATTTGGTGCTTGGCGGGTGGCGAATTAAGATTCAGCCAAGACATCTCACAAAGACAGTAAAGTAACGCTGAGCAGTGACTCATCATCCACAGAGGACAACATCCTGCCTGACTCACTCAGGTTATGATAAGATCTACAGGCAGAGCTGCACGGTGACTGGAAACTGGATGGTACTGATACCCTAAAAAGCTTTCCAGTCCAGTCTAGCATTGCAGGTTTGAAGCTGGCAGAAACTGTTTCCTTATTTTGGAGGTGTATATAAATATATATAGTGTATATAACTGCTTTGATATAAATGCAATGTAATGTTTTATACAATTTATCTGTATGAAATTACATTTTGTCTTGACTTGAATTTTGAGATACATGGCATTTTATTTTTCCATTTGTAATAACGTTCTTTGTAGATCCTAATATAATAAGGGTTACCGCCTCATGATTGTAGATCTCTTCTATTCAGGCTACATTCAGGTTACATCCCTACCATATGTAATACGAACCATTTTTGTCAAATGTTGTCATTGCATTGGATAACGGCTAAAAAGAGTTGGGATCACAAAATTCTACTTGGTTTGCCCTTAAAGGAAAAGTACCATTTTTTATTTAGATCCATTTGAGAGCTGCATACATCCATGTAGTGGGAGTGATCGGGGCACTGAGAATGCAGCCTCTAATATCATCCTAATGACACCAAAGTTATATGGGTGTGTAAACGACCGTATTTTATGCCAGAAATAAGGTCCACGTTGTAAAAAACAACATTTCTCCCTTAAAGCTATACAATGTAAGATTTAGTTCTCTGGTTGAAAAGGGCAACTGTCTGCTACCTGTGTTGTTCAGCCAAAAATTTGCAACATTCAAAGGCTGAACAAAGACAACTCCAAATCTGTTGATGTCGCCCACAGTGAGTGTGGATGTGCAGATGTGAAAGCTCTAGAGTCTGAATCCGTTAGTCAGTGGTCCTTTACAAAATTTAGGTCAGACCCAAGGCACCCAATGACTTGTACTTGCCCTTCAAAGTGGAGACTGCAATGTGGTGAAGTTTGAAACTGCACCAGTCGCCCATTGACATGGCTGATGTGGGTGGGAGGATGGACCAGCACAGGTGGTGAGACCCCTCCTGCGCAACTACTTGTTTCCATAGGGATTGTGCAATATGTTGAGTCTGACCTACACATCACATGTGAAGCAGTCCTTGTTAGTATAGTGGATAGTATCTCCGCCTGTCACGCGGAAGACTGGGGTTCGGTTCCCCGACGGGGAGAGTGTCATTTTCTGCTAGAACAGCAGTCAAATGTAAACATACACTGGTCTCAAGATACCAAGCTCACTTTTAAGTTCAACACTGGCCTTTTAACACAGGACCACATTTGACCATATTTGAAAATAAAATAAAATTTGCGTGTGCCTTTCTAGGCTACCATATCAGCATATCTGAATTCTGTACCAGCCACACAAACAACTGAGGAGGAAGAAACGAAGTAAAGGAGGAAGAAGAAATGTCTTGTTTTCCTCCAAAGCTACAACAATTTATTCTCTACAGAGCTGCAGGATACTTTCAGTTGTTCCAGTAAAGATGAAAGCCATTATAATTGATGTGTGTACATACACGCAGAAAACAGATGAATTACAAGATGTACTGCAGGCTACACTACACCACTCACGGTCCTGTAATGTTTCTGTGTATGGTGTGGTGTTTCTCTGGCTGCTGATGTGTGCCGTCCTCTGTGGTGAGTGGGTGGGTTGCGTGGGCTCCGGCAGCTTCACCCACAGGCTCAGCACTGCTGCTCCACGCACGCACGCACAAACACACACACACACACACACACACCAGGCTGCAGTTCAAAGAGGATCAAATATTGCACCGCTAAAACAAATCATAACTGAGATTTCACAGCAAACAGGAAAATCCATGACCAACACACAACTACAATGTTTTCTTTATATGGTTTAAAGCAGTTATATAATGTCCTCTGTAGTTATAATTATAATATCTTGGCATGAGCTCTAAGAAAGCAATATTAAGTGGAGAAGCACTGTTACAGACAGTGGGTGTGGAGTTTGATGTTTGAAAGACGCTGTCTTTTATTAGGCATGGAGGCTCTGTCAAGCTGCATTAATTAAAGGGAATTAAAGGCTCAAGTGCTTTTGGAGCTCAACTCATACAAGGGACTAAAAGTCAGGTTATTTCAGCCTTGACCACTCTGATGTTCCTCTGGCAATCCATCAAAGTTTGTAGAAGCATGACACTAAATCTCAAGTGTACCCATTAAAAGCAGTAAAGATTAGTACAGTTTGTGCAATGACTCCACCTGTTTAATGCGGTCAGTGATGTTGTGCTTTTTCTCTTTTCTGTTAATGAAGTTTGAGGCTCTTGGGACAGAGCTCAACTTTCATCAACATTCATCTGGTGAAGTATTAACTAAAATCAAAATATACTTTATCATTAAAATTGTTTCATTTAAATTCATGTTTGAAGCTGAATTATTATTGTGACATGGAAATCTCTGATATCATAAAGGGTGTCACTAAAGCTGACTAGTTAAGACACATACTGCAAAATCAGAACAAAATAAAAAAGACATAACAAAAAGGCCGAGTGGAAAAGCAACAGTAAGAAGAAGCCATGAAGGACAGGGAGAGGACCCCTGGCAGGACACTGATTCTAACACTGACAGATGGTCCATCCTCATTCTGCTGTCTAGTCTGTATATCACAGCAGACATCTGCTCCCGAGCATCACTGCTGACACCCGGCCGGTCAGTGTGCCTGTCATGCTCAGGCCACTGCAGCTATTGTGTCAATATTTACTTTTCATGTGCAAAGTCTGCAACAACTGCTCCGCACATTTCAGGTCATAGCTTCCATTTGTTGTTGAACTGGCAGCGTTTTTTCAGTTTCACAATACGTTCTGTCTGTCAGTCTTTCATGAGGGAGGTCCTCCACCACAGAGTGACGCAAGCAATGGCAGGAGCAATAGTCATGATGACTGAAAAGAGATAACAAACAGGTCCCAAATACATATGACATGCTAATTAAAAGCAGACTTTTAGTATGTTGTGTATTTACAGTATTTTATTAGAGCTTGTGATACATGCTACTGTCTCAAAAAACAACAGAAATGGAAAGTAAAGCTATTCATAACAACACATCCATGATAAGAGTAGCTTTTTGGCAAGACTTGTGACTGGATTCAGAAATATATGTAACAACATATGAATGCCCTCATGATTATATCCTTTGAGTTTATAATTGTTCAGTTCACTGCTCGTTTTGCTACAGATACAAAAAACATGTAATCATGAGTCGTCACCCACACATGCAAGCAGCCTGCTCTGTGCTCTGGCTAATGGAGCTCAGGTTTGAGAGATATGCACTTACTTTGCGCAAGCACACACACACAGCTGGAGATGACATATTTTCCAAAAGGTACCCAGCTAGAGGCGAAGAACAGCACTGAAGACCCATCTACCGAAAAAGTGCCCTCCTCTCCCCCTGCGCTGCTGTAAAAGCATCACTCTGTCTGGGGGGAGAAAGGTACTGAACCTGCTTGTTTTGTCGTATTGTATTATGAACATTAGAAATCCCATTGTGCTCCAGGATTATTTGGGAGGCGTATGAGAAGAAAACGCTCCGATGATTTTCATTTCACTTCACTGCACTAGAAAGTAGAGAAACAATGTATTGGTCCATCATGAAATAATCCAATCCATCATTCTTTCAGAGCTACAGTTTGTGGGTGCTGATCATCTTTGACTACAAAATAATACTTTTTTTCTTTTTTACAAAATTTTGTGCTGTAATTTTGCTGAAAACTAAAGCAGACTTAAACCCTTCTGGTGTTTATGAAGGTCAGTCAAAGCAAAGCTATCTTTGAAGAATAAGAGTCTTAACAGCAGGGTTGCTGTGCTAGCAGAAGCTACTGTATAGTATCACTATCAGACATATTGTCTGGTCAAAATGCCAGCAGGAACACCTGCAAGAAGTAGAAGCTCCCATAAAAAAGTGCAGGCGACCTTTTTCCACCTTTTATCTACATCAGTGTACAGGTGAGACAAGGTGAAAGTATGAGACCAGATAATGTTGAGTAGACGTTTGCTTTAACACTTGAAATGACTGCATGGTCAGGTTGTAGCAATGCGTACCTGGATATTAAGTAAATAGCCTTATATAACATAATACACATGGAAAATACATTGTAGTAACAGATTGGACCTCAGCTCACTCATAATTCAGCATCTCCAGTGCAATGAATCTTAATGTCTGTGAAAAAACCATGCTAACATTAACATTCGCTGCACTGTGGAGCGTAAGGTCTTCACTAAACTCAACCCCGTTTTCACCAGATACACAAGGAATCATAAACAATAAGAGATGTGACGACTACAAATTAAAACCAATACTACTCATTAAAAAAGGGAACTTTGATAAACAGTAGTCTACATTCACTGAGAGACTAACCATATATTTTTGTTGTCTTTTTAGAGCTTCATTTTCATAGAAACATCAACCTAATTAATAGTTACCACTATTCATGTCTCATTAGTGTGTGGCAACAACTCATTGGGAGGAAGTGAAAGTGGGACCAGCACAAGCTGACTCTGTCATTCTTAATGAATTAATGAAGTCAATTAAATATTAAAGTGAGGACACACTCCTCCACAAATCACTGCAGTTACATTACAGTATTACTGGGCACGTCACATTCAATTTCACCTCTGTACTGTATGTAGAACAACTATGGATTTTTGGTTGGAGACCAGAAACCTACACAACTGGCTCAACAAGTATTCATTATATGTTTATTCACAAACTTAATTTCACAATACGGATATGATTCCTATATATTTAAATTTGTTTATGTGGCTCATAAAGGAAGCCCAGTCATCCTGCAGCGACAGAGCAGCAGTTATTGATTACACACTGCATTACCCATTCAGAACACTGCAAACCTCAGCTTATTAGTTTTGGCTCTGTATACTACACTACATTAACACCTAGGGCTCTATGAAGCACATGGTCTAAAGCACGTGGTGAAATCTGATTTAGGGTGTGTCCACATCACCTTAGCTATTTTAACAATTAAAAATCAAATTTAGTGCACCCGGCACTTAATCTGCAAGGGTACTTCATCTCTTACAGGTATTCAGCCCTCCAGTTGCCCTCTACATCGCAAAGCCCTACAAATCCAAGAGCCCGATGCCAGTTGGTGCTGGCCGCTCTCAGACCCAGATGATGACACTATGTGTATATATATATATATATATATATAAAATCTCTTTTTTAGTACTTAGCTCATTTGCAGCATTGTTTTGAAACTTTTATGCCAGTAAAGCACCTCTTAATTTGAATTTGCGTGTGTAGGGGCCAGAAGAGGAGAAATGACCTTCATACAAGACAAGGTGAAGGGAGAGGGGATTGGACAGCTGTTGCCTGGCAACCACCACAGCCACAGGCTAAGAGGAGACACACTGCTCCAGCTGCTATCAGCTGTTTCACGTCACCACAATCTGACACAGCACAAGAGATGCATCATAATCATCCAAAAAGGCCTCCTCAGCTGGGGTGTCCCCTATCATCAACACTCACCTAGACCTCAGGTAAGACCGACGCTTTAACCTTTTTCCTACCTACAGTTGCTCAAGGGCACACTGTCAGTAGCTTTGAGGGAGGAGAGATTTAGTCATTGTGGGATTTCCCAGCCTCTCTAAGGAGCCAGTGACATCAGGACTATCACAAAAGTGACACATACAAAACCTTTATGGAACAATGATTGTTTATCATTTGTATGGCAATGGATGAACTGGACAATGTGACAGATAAATGAGAGGCAATCATTTTATTGGCTGCCAGGATCAGGATGCAATCACACACACACACATAGCTTTTCTTGAACAGAAATAGAACAGAATATTTACTTATCTCAATACGAAAATACTAAAATTAGACAGAGTACAAGAGCTGTTTATTCTCATCACGATACAGGACAAACAGCTGGATAAGAGCATCTGTCCACTACACTATTTTCTATCATTTCTTTTCTATACTTGACCTTACAAGTATGTGAAACCATCAGCCCAAAACCCCTGCAGAGTTTGGCTTTAACATACAGACAACAACTGTTATTTTCAAGACCAGAGAAACTAGATTAAACAGTGCTTTCTCAGATGGTGAACAGGTAGACAAACAAGGAAAACTATGTAGCTATGAGACAAATATCCTCTATAGTTTAGCTGAACAGGTAAATTGTTTGGGGCGACAACTCAATTCTCTTCTACCTAACATTTACTCTAATATACTCTAGATTCAACTACATTGTACCATAGAAGAAATATCCATGTAATCACAGATGGCTCACGCAACCCCAAAATAAGAAATGTGCTTCACAGAGTCCTTAACAGCAGACAGGGGTTCGTACCCGATTACATAAATAGACCAGAGGTTCTCAGAGGACGCAAACAGAGACACAACTGCACCATGCAAAAGGACAGAACAATGTTTCCAACACTAGTCAGCAATGTGTACCAATACTTGACTGTATTGCCATGATGAAATGCCAAATCCTGTAACTGTTATCTTGCAAAAAAAAAAAAAACCTACAGAAGTTGCTCGGCAACGGCCATGGAGGGGGCTTGTGGGGTGAACATAGCTGCCACATACGACTATACCTACAGTTACAAACAGTTACAAATGCCTTAGGTCAGCTCCATAATCTGCAAACCTCATGCTCTTTTCTTGATATAAAAAAAATATGTCTCATTATTTATTATCTCAGTGTTAAGCACCAGTATGTAAGTGCCACACATGGTCATGGTGTGTTTTTAAATCATTCTGGTTGTCGCTGAAGTCTGAAAAATGTAGTGTTGTTAATGTACCCTGAGCTGTTATTACTAACTTACTATAACAATGTTTTCAGACACAAAGTGTATCTCCTCTGCTGTTTTTTTTAATTTATTTTTTAAAAATAAAGACATTTTAGTGTTTTATGTAAAAAAAAACAACAACAAAAACATTTGTTTAGTGAGACTAAAGAAAAGGAAATCCACCAAAAACCTTTAAGTTTTCTGTGTTGTTTGAGTAGTTTAAGAATTTAAATAATAATTTTTTATTGTATTGCTTGAATTCCTCTTCACTCTCTGGTTGGTATCACTTAGATCAAGCTTTTTCACAAAAATGAAAAATGTCAGTCACCTGTGGAACAGACAATCCTGTAAAAACACCATCCAATCATTCTGAACGCCACAAACAAATTCATTTGATTGTGATGCGTCTATCAATCTGCCATCTGCCCCTCCCTCCCCGCTCTGCGCGTACCCTTCGTTGTGCAGAGTCTTCAACAATTTACGTTACGGAAAAGACGATGCCAGACCTTATGCTGGCTTGCTAAATTCAACGAGACAGTTGCAGCAACGTTATGGCAGAAAAGAACAAGCATTGTGCGTTGCTGTGCTCCGGAGGCGTGGCTTCGAAGAGAAGTCTAAAGAAAGGGGCTTGAACTTTTGAATTGTGTGTTTTCAAAATGTAGCCTGCTCCACCCATTTTTCCAGGATCTCCTACTCTACCTTTAAGTTTTCAGCTGGTTGTTATTATTTTTATGGTCAGCCACATCAGATCTTTCACCTGAAGATGAAGACAAAGAAATTCTGATACTTGAGCTACAACACCAGACTCGTTAATGCATCAGAGCAACGGGAGATTTTATATTTCTATAAAATGCAGGGGCAGCGATCTTTTATACACAACATTTAAGAAATCAAAGGCCATTTTTCAGCTGCCCTCCAAAGCAATCATCAATTATTTATGCAAAAATGTAAATCAGACACATCATTTTTGTCTATTGCACTTCATTTGATCCTTTATATATTCAAACAGCAGCTCAGTGTTCTTCGCTCTTTCTACATCACATCACTATACATCACACATCAGTCAGCCAATTTCCCTACATCATGATCCCACATTTCAGACATGTACGCACATGCACAGCTACACACGCATACAACCACACCAACTTCAAAGTGTCCACTGTAGAGGAAGAAATGGAGAGAAATGATAGGGTTCTCAGTAACAGGCATACAGTAATTAGACATAATGAGCAGCTTATAGGGCAGTAGTGGGTGAAGCTGCCTATCTGTATAGCGGTGAGTCCATCAGCCACAATGTTACAGTGATCAGTGAGCTGATTGGAAAAGGGCAAAGCGATGATGTAATAACTCAACTTCACTAGTTTATTTGAAGCTTTTCTGCTCTGACAAGACGGTTGGTCCCAGAAAATCAACAGTAAAGCTTTACTGTTGTTGTTTACTGTTGCAGTTGTGAAAAAGTCATTCTTGTCCACCTATATTCCCTGAGATTTATATGCCCTAATAATAACATTAAAAATAATTATTATTCCACCAACCTCAGCCATGTCAAAGGGAGAGTACGTGCCCAGATAATACAACAACGCAGTGTTGTGCCTTGGCTCGGTTCACTCTGCTCCCACAGGGGAGTTCAGTTTCAGCCCTGCCCAGTATGAGACTGCAGAGGACTGAGCTATTATGCCATAGGCAACTGTATGCACCATCAAAGCAAGTTTTTATGACTGAAATACACTACTATATTTAATGTATCAATTAGTAGGATAAATGCTAAGGTTTATGATAATAAATGTTCTTCAGTGTCTCTTCACTGATAGCTGTTCACAGTAGTTCTTTGATTTTACTCAGAACAGATGTACTGCCAAGATTTGTTTATACCATACGCCCCATCAGATAGAAACTGCAGCCTGTTAACTAAACAGTCACAGGTTTGGTTTGCTACAACAACCCATATGGGTCCATCAGCGTCCATGTGTCCTCAGCCAAAAACCTCAGCCACTCTTCTGTGCTCACTCTAGAGACTCATCACATAAAATATCTTAATTTGTACTTCTAACGGGCAGAGTGAGACTCCTGAATGTTACCCACCAACTGTCTACATTTACTCCTCGATGACACAAAACAAACATGGTTTAGCTTCGAGAAAAAGAAAACTGAGGAGGCCATGATGTAGACCATAAATGGGCCAGAGCAGAACATAATTAAACCCTGCCAGCACAAAGATATTTTATTCTACATTGTTCCTGAAAGAACGATGCACACACACACACACACACACACACACACACACACACACTCCTTGATCATTCATGTTCTTGTTTCCTCGGGATCATAACATTTAACAGATGCGATACACAGATGCCAAAAGCTATTGACAACATACATTAGATAGCAACATAACATCTAGACCCATCTGCAGTATGATAATATGAGCAAATATCATTCCATTATCGCCCTCGCTGCCACTGCCATAGAGGCACACACACATGTACACATATAAAACACTTGATGTGACTTTGCCTAAAACAGAATCTACCATGAGTAATGAGACAAAGATGCTCTGAGGAAACATGGCACTGAACTTCTGCTCCACTGACCAGTGATGATCAAGACACCCAGACGCAGGTCACAGCAGTGAGTCAAAGGCATCAACAAAAGAGCCCAGTGTCAACACAGTGAAACCTGGACATGCAGCAGGAGAAACACTAGCTAACACAACATGCAGTTTTAGACAAGAGGCTGATATTCTGTATAAATCTCCTTAATATGAAATGGATCCTATCGGGACACAGAGCAGTGGTGAAGGTTACAGCGCTCCCCTCTCTATTTAAAACCCCTCTGTAATACTTTCTGTCCTTGCCACTGGCTTTGTCACGCTTTGATTAAGTAAGTGTAACACTGAAGTGTTTAATAGAAGGACTATTATATAGAGCAGTTTAAAATAAATGTGATATTAATGAAAGGTTTTGCCACTTTGATGACTGATATCAACACTTTGTTTACATCAGTAATGTCTGTCTGAGAGGAACCAGACAGAAGAGGAACATTTTCTCTCTAAAATTATATTAAATGGAGTGGGGTGGGACTGGGGCATGTGATGTTTGTGGGGCTGAATTCAATAATAAAAAGAATTCAAACATAAAGTTATATAAACAAGTCTTAACCTTCAGATTTTTGGCAGCTGATAAATCTTCTCAAACAAAGATAACATAGCTGTTTGTCAGAGACCTAAAATCAACAGAATTTTCTCTTGCAAACCATCAGTACAATTGGCTAGCAGGCATCGACTGAAGAAATCAGTAGTGATTCAACAATAAAGACGTGTATCTTCCTGTTTGTTCTGCTACTTTCTAGCTCTTATGTTAGAGGGTAAGACTTAGAGTCGAAATGTTCTTCATGTCTGTGTTTACACTTATTATCCATAGTCAACACTGCTAATTTTACCAAGGTGTAAATAACTACTGTGTAGCCAGTGTGGTTACTAACATCTGGGTGTTTACAGAGAGAGGCACTGAGCGCCCCACATGGCATTATCTTGACACCTTCCATCACCGACAAACTGCAGTAACAAAAACTGCGAACTGACAGTCAGCATACCTCTCTTGTTTGTTATGGTGATGTGATGAGTGTGTTAACATTATCAAAGGCCAAACCCTATTCAAAAAATGTGTTTTATTACAGCTCCAAACCAGTATTGTCGTTACCTCTCCCCATCGCAATGAAATACACAAACACACATTACATCAATAAACACTGGTATTTTTCCCATTCCAAGAAGCCAAACATCATAAGGCCGAGTCAACAGCAAATTGAACCAGTAAACCCAAAGAATGAGAAAGGACCAAAACTGTACCAGTTTGGCAGGATGATGTTAGGATGAGCAGCAGAACTTACCTTTTCAATTTTGTCCAACCATTCCTTATTCTGGGCCAACTCGGCCATGAATGCCTGGTGCTTCAGCCATTTCTTATGAAGCTTCTGGGTCTCGTCTCGGCTGCTGTCCCTCGCCATCAGCATCTTCTCACACACCCAGTCCCCCAGCTGGACAAGAGAGGCAGGGGGATGATGAAAGGGAGAGAGAGAAAGAGAGAGAGTGAGAGAGACATACGTCAACACTGGATGAGTAAAAATACTGTAAATAACTGTTGCTGTGGGATGTTGGTTTTATAGAAACTGATTTCTCATTCAAAAAGATTTGGATGCAATGAAACACTTTCACATAAATAAGTTGTACACTTAGGCTGAAATGATGTCCCGTTCATATGTTTAATTGCATAAGAGTCACACACTCACTTACAGTACATTATAATTCACACATGTATGTTTTCATTATCTTCTATAATGTGAAAATGCTAAAGAACAACATGAAAGGGTGTGCTGTAGATCAACACACCAGCAACACATATGGTGAGAAATACAAGGTCAAAGACACAGACATGAATATTTAATGGCGCACAGCAGGCACATGTAGGCAGACACACGTGTACCAACAAGCATGGCGGCAGGAATTCAAATGTACACACAACAGATCACAGTGTTCACAGTATCAACATTCACCCACACAGTAAACATCCCCCACACACATACACACACACACACACACCTCCACTCTCCATCAAAGACTTAAACCTGCACGTTCTGCACACACAGATTGTCTGTGTGAGGCAAACACACAGTGAGAACCCTTCACGCCTGTGCTGACAGCGTCACCAACGTATTCAGGTCAGGATCAGCACCCTCATCTCTCCGTCATCAGCATCCTCACACCTGCGCGCTACATTTCCACCTGCACCTCAGTCAGCCATAACCGCTCTCCTCTCACCCAACCGTGCAGCGAATAACTCGTTTACCAGCGCTGTTTAACAGGAACAGCCCACAGGGTTGTGACAGCTGCAGGCAGCTGCTGGTATCCGCATCCTCGCTGGTCTGCCGTCACACACATGCAAAGACGCTCTTCACCGCAGAGCCAGATGGAGAGAATGAGGAGAAGGGAAGGGAAGAGTCAGAAAGAGATGCTCCTTCTGGATAGGTTAGCACAAAAGGTGTGCTGAGAGGAAAATGCCAGCCATGAGGGTAAGTAACAACAGTACTGGAGGCTGAAGAGACAGACCGGAGACTTCAAACTGTGCCTGCGCTCCCCTCTTTCCTAGCTGTGTTGCCGAGGACTCGCCGTATGCTCAACCAGGAGAGAGAGGAGTGGTGGGGGCGGATCAGTGACGAGCGAGAGGGCAAGAATGAGGATGACTGAGAGAGGAAGGAGGAGAAAAAAAAAACCTCTTCCCCAAAACAATAAAATGGCAGGCAGCCGAGCCGACGCAAGAGTGCTCCTCCCCTGCCTCACACCTTCAGCATGCAGGCGAGTGAGTGAGTGGGCTGATCGGAGGAGAGATGGGCTGAGGAGGAGTAGGAGGGGGAGGAGCTAAAGAGTGGAATAGGGGATTTTGGGGGGGGGGGGGGCAGGGTACGCAGGCAGTGCCTCCAGGCTCACCGGTCATGGCTAATGATGCTGAGCTGAAAGAGCTGGAGGGGGGAGGTGGGCTTGAAACGGTGTCAAAGCAGGGGGATGGATAAGTGTGATGATAGAGAAACAGTAGAACCAGAAGAGATTTTTTTTTTTGCTGCTTTAATAGATTGAAGCACGCACGTCTCCACCAACAGCTGAGCTCACGACTCCTCTGTTTTATTCTTCCTCTCCCCTCGCACTACACACACCACCCCCCTCTACCATCCCTCTGTTCCTCTCTGCAGCAGTCCCAGGCAGCTGTACTCTGTGTCTCCAGCTTGCCTGACGCCGCTGCAGTGGTAAAGCAGAGAGAAAGAGAGAGAGAAACAGTGGAGGTTTGGACAGAGGAGGGGTGATAGTGGGATGAGAGAGACAGCTAGTGGAGGATTGGACAGAGCAGTGATTTATCCCGAATGATGTATTTGTAGTCTGATAGATTTACTGCTCCTCTTTCCTTTAAAGGACCAGGGCTGGGTTTCAGTCCGACGCCCACTCTGTTTGTCACTTTGTCACCTCTTTCAGAAGCTATCACACACTATCACACACTGTCACACACGGGTGAGGACACACCGGCTAACACTAGTTAACATGGCTCACGTACATGCAGACACAAAAAGAGCATGTGCACACTGACACTCGTAGGCAGTGTAGAAAGGGACATGAACACACACACAAAATGCAAACACACACACAGGTCTCATGACTGCAGAGGTCACGGTGGGTCACAGCCTGATGCCCCCCTTGAGACAGTAAATGAATTGAATGAGCGAAGAGGGAAAGAGATGGCTTTTTTTGGGGGGGGGGGGGGTAGCGAATGAATGGTTGGGGAAGAAGGGGGGAGGAGATAGAGGAGTGAAGTATGTCTGACGTAAGAAGAGAGGACAGGGACAGAAAAGGAGAGGGAGAGGAGGAAAGAGGGCAACAAGAAGCTTCCTAATCATCATCATATCATCAGACTTCATCATCACACTGATCACATCACACTCTTTGTTGTAAATCAAGGATCTTTGAGCTTGAGTCCATCAGCAAAAGAAAGACGATTAGTTATCTGATTATTGTGATGGTTAATTACGACATTTAAAAACTATACAAATGTATAATTGTAAGAATGTAAAAATCATTTTTGAATATTTTGAGTAGATATGATAGACAGGATGTCAAAACTCACAGATTATCAATGTCATTGTATAACATCATCATAATGTAGCAAGTCATTGTCACAGTACATGGGGACAAAGTCGTCTTTGTCTGCCAGCTCTAATAAAATATACACACGTTGGACATCAGGGGAGGGTTTGGATTCAGACTAATAATAGATGTGCATGTGCTGTGCATGTTGACAGACGCGTGTTAGTGCTTCAGGCTTTTTCACGTGGTGAACATTCAGTCTGGTGTTTTCGATAACGACACACAAGCCACTTTATTTACATAGCTTTTGAGGAAAGAAATGATTAAATTGAGTGACAGTGGAGCTCAGGACAAACCCCAGTCCACTGCAGATATTGTATGAAGAAGACGGGGATGTTAACAAAGGATTTTTAAGTCTGGGGAAAATATGAGGAGGATTTGTTCACTCCTAACATCACATAGTGACGTATAATGTTGTATTAGAGACAGTGTGTTTAGCAGTGCAGTGTGTTTAGCAGTGCAGGGGCATACACCTGCTCTTTTCTGGAAACAGACCCAGAGGTGAGTCAGGGTAAAAGCAACAGTATGATCTCTGAGTTCACTTCTTCAGTCCCCTATTGTCCTGAAGATGGAGTTGTACTCTGGATAAAGTGGAACAGACAGGTTGAAGAGGGACTTTTAAGGTTATATAAGAAGGATAAAATACTTCTTTTCTCTTTTTTTTCCCCCAGTATTTTTAGACAGGATGCCTGAAAATTAAGTAAACTGAGAACCCATGTGACTGTTAAGTCTCACTGTACCACCAGTGTTATCAATAAATAACTGAACCAATAAAATCATAAAATATACAATTAATTAAAACCAAAAAAAAATCTGTGTTGCTCCTCTGACTCTTCTAACAGTACCAAAAACTACCTTTAAGCAGAGGTCTGTGGATACCATTGCTGTCACCAGTCTAATGTTTTTAAATTTTGTCTGCACTCCCTTGATCTTCACTTTCTATGGAGCAGTAGTGAACACTGCTTTCAGCAAAGATATGTCAGAAATATGAACTGTAAATGTTATTCAGCTGGTTGTACAACAAATATAAGCAAATGTGTAAAGGTCAGTGCAAATGTGCTGTTGAGTGGACAGGGAGCGGCAGTGAGATGCATGAAACACAAGGGTGCAGGCAGGACTGAAGAGAGGAACACACCCTGCCAGCTCAGAGCTCAGGTTCCTACAGACTGACGCAGTGTCACTCGCCTACTGTAGGCTACACACACACACAATCAGGGGAAGTCTCCTCATGCATACTGTACTTCTACAGACACGCACACCACACACCACATACAAGCAAAAAGAAATATGACTGACACACACACACACACACATATACACAGTGATATACACTCTTCCTCCTTTGAATTAGTGATGAGGAGCTGCGCTGCTGAATTATTCAGTAGAGCCAAAGAGAGAAAGTTGCTGAAACTAAACAAGGTTTTGGCCCAGAAAGAAGCCTGTGTCTCTGCAGGGTGAGAGAGCAAAAACTGCAGAAGGCTGCAGAAGGCAGCAGAGAGTGACCCACTCAAAATACTGCACAACACAACTGGACATGCACGAGGTTGTGTGTAACGTGTTACTGCCCAGCACTGAAAGTTTAAGTTAGAAAGTTAATGAAGTATTTCTGTAACCGTTATGAAGACTATAGAGCTGTCACAAAGCTGAGAGTTGGGATAACTTAATCGCAACAAAAACAAGAGAGGGGCGTAAGACTTTGAATGTTCCTACAGACACCAGTGAGAAGTTTTGAACTTCTGTACAATGCTCTCATCAGGACAATAAAGACATTCTGTGCTGCTGGATGACCTGATGAAGGCTGGGATAAAGTAGATCACTTAACAACCAATAACTTAATGACCAGAATCCAATGAGCATACCACTTCAAGCACAAAAGATATCAACTCCAGAAGCCTCCTACCTCATGACAGTCCTGAAGAAACCTCTGAAGTTCCCACTGGTCATTCAGTTTCTCCAGCCACTGCTGGGCCAGCTCTCTGTTCTGGTTTCCCCTGAAAAAATGACAGGCTGTTAAGTTTCACGTTTCAAGTTTTAGTGTTAGGTTTTCTTTGCCAGGTGCTGTGTTCTGTGTTCTGCTTTTGAACAGTTATTCTGAGACTGAAACATTTTAAAGCCTAATTGGCTGCAGGGGGCAGGTAAACTAGTGGTCAGCAGTGCAGCAATCTTTCTTCTCAATTTAAGACATACCAGTTGTTTATGGAAACAAACCTTGTAAATGTAATAATTGTCAAATATTTTTTATGGAACCAGATTATGACACATAAAAACAATCTGACTTTATTCCTCCCCATGGAGGAAAAGTAATGATCGACTGAGATAATTAATGTAAATTAAATCTACAAACCATATGGTTCACCACATTGCTATTGTTGTAACACAACCCCCAACCCCCACACGCGCACACACACACGCACCACCTCAGCTATCACACAGATTTCATGGTCAGGTGTCAGTTCTGGACCAAACAGACTGGGCTCTGTGTTCAGCGTTTTGTTTCATTTATAGTTGCCATTCTTTTTATCATTGTCATCTTGTGTTTGGACAGCTGCGCAGATCTTTGTGCTTCATAATCAGCTCAGCGTACAGCTAGGACAGTGTGTGCAGACAGAGAACAGAACAAAACCAACGTGTTGACCTGGAACCTGAAACTTTGGGTAGAGTTAGAGTTAAATCTTAAATCTTAAATCCAACATTTGAAGCTATTGAGGGTGTGGAAAAACAGACTTCTTTCTCCTTTTTCATTTCCACAGAGGACGATAATCCATCACAGTACACTAATCGTTTGTGTTTCTATTTCTGGCATGATTTCCACCATTTACTTGCATTTAAATATGTCCATGAAAAATTCACAAAGCAAGAGGAAAATGTCAATATGAGAATACAACATATTGAATTTTTTTTTTGATGGTTTTCAATCATTTTCGATGCAGTAAAAGCGACGCAACATTTAATTAACTGCTAAACATTGACAGACTTTGTCATCCACTTCAGGCTTTGAGGCTTTAATCCAACTCATTTCCCGCTTTTTGTTCTCATGTACCTGTTGGCGAGGGTGTCGATGCGTTCCCTGATGCGTTCAGAGTAGATGTTGCTCTGGCTGATCAGACTCTCTCCAGCCTCAATCACAGCTTTGATCCTGTGCAGGTTCAGCTCCATGGTTGTGGTGAAGTCCTTGTGTTTCTTTATGGCCGCTTCAACCGTCTCCACCGTGGTGGGCAGCTCCACGTGAGCAAGGGCAGATTCCTGGAAGATAGGGATGGAAGCAGTGAGGTAATATTCTGTTGATCATCTTTTTTTAATCCAAACTGCCAAACATTTTTTTGTTTCAGCTTCTTGGATGTGAAGATTTGCTGCTTCTCTCTGTCACATGGAAGATGAGAGAGTCCTGTATTAGTTCCACAGTGAGGGGATATGAAACGTGACAGTAAATTGAATATTTTAGCGTTTTGGACTGTTTCAACTTAGGTTCTAAGAAAGCTGCAAAGTTGGGATTTTCTAAAACAATATTTTGCAATGAGACCAAATGATTGGTCACAAGTAGGCAGATTATAATCAAAAACAACGATCTGCACAATGTATTGTTAAAATTAGTTCAGATCAGTTTTTTTTCGGTTTTTTTTACATTTTATGTATGTATATTCACAATGTTTTGAGAACAGTTAACGGAACATGAAGTGTCACAATATATGAAGTAAGCAGTCATCATATAGGATAGATCAGATAAAAATCTGAACAAAAAATACAAGAACAAACCACAGTCTTACAATGTATGGGGCCCCTGGACACAGAAAATAAATTGAACTGAGGCAGAAACAACAGGGAAAGGCAGGCAAAGATCTTTAGCCTGGATCGTCTTTGATACTTATTGAAGAAGAAATGCTCCTCTCTAAATAAGCCTGCCACCCCACCCCCACCAGGCTAATAAGGAGAGCTGGACCCTGGTAAAGATCTGTTAGCAAAGAAAAAGAGACACACACACGCACACACGCACACACACTCACATACACACCCACCCGCCTGCAAGTTAGGGGCAGGTCTGCCTGTGACATTTCAGATCAGAAAAACAAACCTCTGTGCATGTTATACTGACTCTTATTCTGTACCACATAATGCAGGCTAGATCATATGGCAACAACATGACACAAGACCTAAACTACATTCCAAAGACTGCTATCCAGATTTGGGGAATTTCATCAATACAAAAGAAAATAGATAATTATCTTTCACCATAGTCCTATTCTAGTTTTAAAGACACTGAAAACTGTTTAGAACGTGATGATTGCTTTCTATCATCCCCATCTGTGCCAATCACTGCTTAAGCTACCAAGTTCATATTCTCATATAGCATGAAAATTCAATAGCATATCACTTTAAAAGCTGCACTTAATTCATATCGCTACGCATTCATGCAACTAAGATCAAAATAATTGCAATGCAATTGTAAAGAAATATATTCTTTCAGGATAGTGCTGAATTAGTTAAGATACAAGGCATGACCTTTTCAAGCTATGATACTATAGCATGATCATGCTGTATATTGTAAACATGAAGACAGACGCGAGAATCAGAGGGCTGCCTCCTCCTACACTTCATGTAGATCTAGAATTACTAGAAGCTGCTATCTCAACAGCTCCTGCTGTAATATCACATAGCACAGAGACACTCTGCAGAAAGTCACCTGCTCTCACACACACACACACACACAGACACGCACACAACACACACACCCTTGCTTCTTTCCTCTCGTTGGCAGAGATATAATCTGACCACACCCAGTCCAGCTGATTTTCTGTGCTTCTCTGCTGCAGTCAGAAGGCATCATTATGGGAATGTGGTCATGTACACACCAGGATGTCAGTGTATATGTATACAATGTCTGTATATATACAGTATGCATATACATAGACAAATACAGCTCTATTTGCGCTTTTTTCTCTACTGATTTTGTGTGCAGCATATAGGTTCCTCTGGTCTGCTATCCTAAAGCACTGCCACTGAGGTAACCAGAGAGAGCTGTCTGGAGATACTCCATTAAAACCATTGAACCCTTGTCTCACCTGGTTATTGAGGAAGGACTCGGCCTGTTTAACGTCTCGAAGGAACAGATGAAAAATGTGAGCCTGGACCAGAACCTCTCTCCTGCTCTCCCACATCTCCAGTAGTTTGTTCCAGCCCACATCAAGCTTCTGGAGCCACTGCTGCAGGGCAGCCTGGGGGAGGGGGGCCTCCTCAGACTCCAGCAGCTCGTTCATGGCCTGTAGCCGCTCATAGTCCTCTTCATACCTACATGGACAATGATACCCAATCAGTCATTTAATGAACACCTGGAATGTTTTGTTTTTTTTAATCAAGAAAGTCAAGTCAGCTTTATTTATAGAGCACATTTAAAAAACAAACATTGACCAAAGTGCTTTACAATTATGCATAAAAAATGAATAACAAGAGAGAGAACATTAAACTAAAAAATATTATGCAGTGTATTAGTGAATTAATACTGCAAGGATCTGAAGGTTTTAAAGGGAATCATCGGCATAACAGTGATAACATATATTTTTTTTGACAAGAGGGTGAATGATCGCATGTTTAAAGCAGGTAGGGACATAGCCCTAGTTTTTTAAGAAGTTCATTTACAGATAAAATAACATCAAAACAAAGATAATGGCTTGTGTTGTCTTTCAGTAACCCACCGTCCTATCTCCTCCTTCAGGGCTGCATGTTTGTTGATGAGTTTCTCGGCCTCCTCCAGGTCATTGGGCAGCTGGTCTGAGGCAGCAGCTGTCTGTGTCTGGACCAACCAGGTAAGGAACGAGTCCAGATCCTGAAAGAATGGAGAAATGAACATGATTTACATTTACTGTTACCGTACAATACAATAGTTTGTGTTTCTGTTTAGAAAAGCACCTCCTCTCTTTCAAGGTGAAATCAGAGACAGATCATTTACTTTGTGTCCAGACTACAAATTGAATCAAGACTACCTTATAGCAGGTTTTATAAGTTAAATTTATTTCCTAACAAATCAATGTCTCCATCACCATTTTCAATCTGTCGTCTCTGTCATCGCTCAGTCTGTTCCCATGTACCTGTATGAAGCTTTGCAGCCTACTAGCCACCATCAGCGAGTCCTCACAGCCCTGCAGGGTGCGTTTCAGCTCCTCCCACTCCACACTGATGCCGTCAAATGGCACCAGAATCTCCATGGCCCGACCCGTGTGTACAGTGGCCAGATGCTCTGCCTCCTCCTTCATCACCAAACAGAGACAGCATTATGGTGATTCTAGCCTTTAGTGTTACAGTTTGCATCTTAAGTGGTTTCTTACACTCACATTTTTTAAATAATTACTGTTTTTTTTTGTAAGCTATAGATGGCAGCTACCTACCTGCAGATGCAGTAGTTTGGGCTCCAGGACAGACAACGCTCCCTCCATGGTAGAAAGGCGTCTCTGCAGAGCCAGGACACCTCCTAGATCACTGCCAACGTACTGTGTGGCATCAATGGCCTTTCTCTTGTCCTGGATCTGGGACTTGATCTCTGCACACTCCAGCAAGTAGTTCTGAAGACGTAACATTGAGTCTAGCTGATCTTTCTTCATCTCCACCAGCTCCACAATGCTGTTCCACCTGGTGTGTTGTGGAGACAGACAAGGTAAAGAAATAGTTCAACTACAGTGTGATATCGTGAAGTAGTTCTCATCTGCAGGATTAAGTAACAAAGTTTTCAAAATACAATACAGTGTGAATAATTTAAGTTAAGGATACTTAAAACAGCATCAAACAGTGATACACACTAAGTTGTTCTAGATCAAAAGAAAATGCAGCAGACATGTAAAGAAGCAGATCCTCCGTAAGAAAGAATGAAAAAACATCAGCTGAAAAAAAAAGCTGATGAGACATATATCTCTTGCAGTACAGGGTCCAGTGGTGATTATGAAACTCATGTTAGTGAAATTTATTTTTTCTGTCAGTGGAGATGTCACCGCTAAATATTTTAAACATGAATTTAGTAAAATGACATTGGTCCTGTTTGCATATTTATAGTTTGCTTGGCTTACACTGCCCTTGATGTTAGTCCTCACCTTGAGAAGAGATGAGCTGCATTTCTATTAAAAGACCAGTTAAACTGGTTGTTATGATGACCTGATATGAACCATTGAGATTTATCTGGGACAGTTGATTCTGTTTGCTCTGTGCTCTGCTGTGGTTTCAGCCCAGGCCTCTGTCTGCTTACCATATCGTCATACAATATGTTCTCCTGATCCTGCTCCAGACCAGCAGGTCTCAATACACACCCATTCAGCCAAGAAACGCACTCAAACACACGCACGCACTGATGCCCACACACAGAGATCCTTGTGACTGTAATGAGGTAATGGCAGAGTCACGGAGAGGCAGACAGAATGCTCAGCGGGCAGGAAGGAAAACAGCTTGGTGACACTGACCTCAGAGCTGCAAAAGACGTCTTAGAGATCAGAGCAGTAGTGATGGTTTAGGTGTGAATGAAGGCCATGGTCTCTGCTCCACAACAGTGAAACACAAGCTGTGTATGAACGTATACAAGGGTGCAAACTGAGTTTACACACAGCACAGTTTGTTTTTATGTCTTTACTCAGGCTGTCAGTTGGTTAAAATATTTAATCACGATTAATCATGAGTGTCCATAGTTAATCATGAATAATTGCAAATTAATCACAAGCACGTTTTTTGTTTGTTCAAACTGCACCTACAAGGGATATTTTTCAAGTGCTTAAATATGGACAAATATGCTTGTTTTATGCAAATGTAACTTTGATATACATTAAACAAAAAAACCTATTCAAACTATGGGTCAGGCCAAAAGCCAATTACAGAACGTGCGTTAATGGTACATCAAAAAAGAAAAAAACAGTGGCAGAGGAATTTGCCTTAATGCATTATTATCCTGTGAAGCTCAACACCCCTGGTATTTATGTATGGCATGAAGGATAAACATGAACAGATACAAACAAAATGTTGATGATTTTAAATCAAAATACTACTTCTGAAAAGAAACTGATGTTTTGTCTAATTGTTAAAATGTAGTAATATTGTAATAATATGTGTTCATCTCTAAATGTAGAAAATCGTTGCCACCTTATATTCATGACTTAACCTAGATACACTGAATACAGTGGATAAAACAAATGGAGCTATAAACATAGTGACTGTCATAAATAGACAACAGAATAGATTACAACGCTACATGGTTTAGGGAGTGAAAATCCAGGACCAGTTAAGACATTATGATATTACATAGTAAATGCCCTAAAACTGAAAGTGATTTTTTAAAAAAAAAACAAAAACAAGAGAGAAGCCTAAAAGGAGACATGAGTATTTATTGTGTATGTTTGCTTGTATTTTTGTGCTCTCAGCAGGCCTCGTCTTGACTGAGGCAGCCGGCACAGATGGTCGCCATGAGACCAACTCCATGTGCCAAGGTCGTAGGATTCATTGACACCACGTTGTCGTGAATACTGCCAGATGTAACAGTGGTCAGTGAATATGACATATGAGAAGGATAAAGAAGCCAATCCAGTCGCAGGGCTGCCATCGATTAACATGTCAGCCAAACAGAGAGAGAAAGAGACTGGTGCAGTGGATGCACAGAAGAGGTTTGTCCTGTTATATTATCCGAAATCTCAGGCACTTCCCATAGATAATCTGTACACCCAATGAATGGATGGGTGTCGGGTGCTGAGCTAATGCTCATGTGGACCAGAGGGCAGGTTTTAGTTTAGCATCTTGCTAAGCCTCAACTGACAGGATATGCAGCGATAATTGAAGAAAAATCAATGTGTATCTCAGCGATTAGAATTTCAAGGTCTAAATGCTGCAGAAAGAAACAAAAACAAGGTGGTGGAGTTCAGTGATCTATTACACAAAGAAAAAATCAGAAGATGCAGGAACAAGCCCAGATCAGGAAACCAAAGTCCAAAAGAATCTTGAAATCCTCACAAATCCTCCAAACACTGGTTGCACTGATAAACAGAGCAGGAGCATAAGACAAAAGTCCAAACATAAAGTCTCTAAAAATAGTCAAAAGAAAGTGTCCCTTCAGGGCAGACATGACACTATCAACAAAAACAATGTGAAACGTTGTGTTTCTAGATCATGAATTCCCTTAAATAACTACACAGCCATACAAACTCCCATTTCTGTCCATATTTCTTTCATCTATGTTCAGGAGGATAATGAGTTGGTGTCTTGGTGTCCACATATTTAGGACCTGACCTAAAGTGTGTACACAGCATACCTGGTCAAGAAGGCCAAGCAGCACCTCTTCTTCTTGATGACCCTGAGGCACAATAAGCTCCCCCAGAAACCCCTACTGAGTTTCTACCACTGCACATTGACATCCTGCTGTACAGTCTGCTGTTCTGACTGCACTGACAGAGGAAGCACCTCAGTGAATAATGAAGACAGCTGAATGGATTGTCAGTTCCCCACTCTCAAACCTGAGTGATATCCACTCAAGCCATCTTCACAGGCAGGGATCAGAAGAGACTCCTCTCCTTCTCTAGACTGTGGTCCACTTACTGAACAATAATACTAATAACTGAAACAATTGTTGACATTGTAGATTTACACGTTGTGATTACCTACCTACCTCCTCACTGTGTTGTTAAATCTGGTTTATTTCTACTTCTCAGTCAAAATACAGTTTGGGAAGTGCAATCGACTGCCCTTGTAATATACCAGTAGCAGTGATGTATTTCATAGTAGAGTGTAATGTCATGTCATGCAGTGATAGCATTTCTTTATTCTTTATTTAAGTATTTCTATAGCAGTATACTGCCATGCCACTACAACAATGAAGTGCAGTGTTGTAGTGGCATGGCCACCTCTGGCTCAGCTGCTGAAACTGTTTATGACATTAGCAATAGCTGTAGATGTTGGGGGGAGTGCTTTATGTTGGTACCTGGAGTTGAGGTGGTCCTGACATCCTCTGACCTCAGTAGAAGATGGATGACCTCCATCCAGGAGCTGCTGGACTATCTGATTAACATCCAGGATCCTTCCCATCAGGCTGTTCATTTCCTGGTCCAGACTTTCAAACCTACAACAATGACAGTGGGCCAATTAGATCACTCCTCAGTTATGAATAAAGTAAAACAACAGCAAACAAACAAACAAACAAAAAATACACTAATCCTTCATCCTCCTCCTCACCTGTGTGCCACCACCTCCACATCCTCCAGTCTTTCAGGGATCTCCATCTTGTCCAGCCACTGCTCCTTCTCATCAATCCACAGCTCGCAGGCATTGACCTCACTGAACATGCGGTAGACAGCAAGGGCATCGTGCAGCCACTGCTGTCGGAGCACAGCCACCTCAGCCACCTCAGTGTACAGCTGCTCCACCTCCCCCATACGCACCTGCACCTCCTGCAGAGAGGAGAGGAGCGTGTGAGGATAAGATGGGAAAAAAGAACAGATGAAGAAAGACAAACATAATACATTCACCAATTAAGATAACAAATCTTGACTGTATTCCCTCTACCCACCTCCTGCTCACGGTACTGCAGAGGCAGTCCCACCATGTGTTTCCGCAGCGCCACCACGTGTAGACGATGTTTGTCGATGGCCTCGCTGACGCCTCTGTGTTTCTTCAGCAGTGACTGAGTGGAGTACTCGTCATGACCAAAGTCTTCACTGGAGACCAATCGGTAAGCATCCTGCAGCCAGGCCACCAAGTCGTCTGTCTCCGTGGAGAACTGAAAAAAGTTGAGTGCCTCCTGCAGGTGTCCGAGACGCTGTGCTGCCTGGTCCTCCAGTCGCTTCCACTCGCCCTTCACCTCCATGATGCGCTCCTGGATCCCTGCAGTGCCAAAGCTCTTCTCACTTAGGATCTGCTTTCCTCTCTTCATGGTGTTCTGGAGCAACAGGGCAGGATGGAGGGATAAAAATGTTGGATTATTTCACACTGTGCGCAGTCAAGGGGAACACCGGCCAACGTTTGAGCGTAAACCTGCATATTTAAGTAGAAGTGTGGAACAGGTCACATGGTCACAAAAGAGACTGAGGATGTTGGCTTTAGTCCAAATAAACCAGGGAGCCTTTCATAAATTATTTTTTTTCTTTAATCTTCAATTTTACTTAAACAGTGTTAGTTGCAGTACTTGAATACATTTCATTACTTTGTGCTTTATGTTGTGGCACAGTGTAATCCTACGTAACACAGACGCAAAGTCTTCAGTGATGGCTCACCTACAGAAAGGGACAAATTCAAGGAAAAGCCTGCAAATCTGAGGGAGGAAGACTGAGAATGCAGATGCCTCATCACAAAGAAGAAGTGACCACTGACTGGTTCGATGTGAATGAAAATTATGTGAATCATATGCTGTGATCGTCACAGTCACAAGATCGCAACCCAATTGGACACCTATTGGAGATCTGTGACAGAAATGTCCTAAAGACAGTTTTTCCACCACCATCAACAAATCACCAACTGAGGGAACATGTTTTGGTTGAATAGTGCTCATCCCTCCACTGGAGTTCAAAGACATGTAGAATTAATGCCAAGGAGCACTGAAGCTGTTCTGGGTGCACGTGGTGACTCAGCACCTTATTGACCTTTAACCTGTGATCTGCCCAAAAATACCAGACTGAGTTCATTCCAAAATTAGACACTCATGTTTGTTAGAGCAGGCACTAATTGAATTCAAGCCTGCAGAGACATCACCTGCATGATGAGGCTCAATAGGGAACTTTTAAATGTTTAGATTTTCTATAGCACTAAGCTGCAAGTAATTTACAGATCACAAATATACCAGCAAGTCTTTGGTTTTATATATTTCACTGTCTTAAAGTGTTGTTTCTCTTGGTCCACATGCTCCTACCTACCTTTATGTCATGCTCTTGATTTTAAATCTAGAGAGGCAAGGTAAAAAAAAAAAAAAAAAAAAAAAAAGTATTTGCACTAGCTGCACTAGTAATGCTAGGTGCTGATTCTCTCCCTTAAAAATAAAAACACAAACAGACCTGCAGGAGTGAGCGGTGAGCCAAAAGCTCTCCAGCCAGTGTCTTGTGTTTCTGCAGTAAGCGCAGCACACTGCTCAGGTCTTTCCCATAACCCTGAGCTCCCAGGATGGAGCTCTTCTCCCTGATCCAGGCCTCCGACTCCTCCAGTTCCTAAAAGGAGAACAGACAGACAAACCAGGTTTGACTTTTAAAAAATGAAAGAAGAAAAAATGTAAGCTTTATAATGCTAAACTAGAGTTGAAAAGATATAAATTAATTAAATAAAAAAAAGAAGGAGACAGGGACTGAGAAGTGGGAAAAGAAACAGGTCAGAGATAAAATATGAGATGAGAATGACAGGAATGAAATGAAATGACAAGTTAATTTTTAACACCGACATAAATGCCATTCTACGATATCAACTAATCTTATCATAACCTGCAGACAAGACACTTCTGTTCATTGTATAGATGCTCTAAAACACACAAAGCTTCATATTTGTGGAGCTCCGCTGGCACAGTTACATTACAATGCTGCAGGTGAAGTACTATAACACTTTGTTCTCATATAAATGCAGCAAATAAAACATTATGATTACAGTGTTGTAGTGCTTTGTAATTCATTATGTCTTTAGTAGACACTTCTGTTCGACCTTCACTCTCATCAGCCACCATACTCAACTGTATAAGACATGATAAAAATTAAATAAAAAAAAAAAAACCTTACAATGTCGTGGGTCAGAATGAAAGAACAAATCCACATTTTAACACAGGCTTGTCATCTTTGTGCAGCAGATTCAGTTTCAGACTATTAAGATTTAGTTCTTTGGATATCTAAACACAAGGCTAGACATGCCTTCAGTTGTCGAAGAGCAGGGTTAAACAACAAGAGAACAATTATGTTTGACATGTTGTTCAACCACCAGGACAGTTGTTTCAAAGGCTCAGTTGAGATGTGATGAAGAGGTGATTAATGCATTTATGGCATTTATTTTCACATTCATGCATTCATAGTATTACAATCACTCATGTGAAAAGAAAAGATAATGAAAGACAGTAAACTTAAGATGTAGTAAGAAGGGGAGAGGTCTCTCTAACAACCAGTTGAACCAACCTACCTGAAAAAATGCCCACAGTTGTCTCGACTCCTCAAGCTCAGCACGCCTTTTAACTGCCAATTGTTTCAGCTCCTCCAGACAGGAGGAGACGTGGTTGACCCGGTTACAGATCACCTGTGGGTCACACGGTTGGTAACCTGGGAGGCAAGAGATGGGGTTAATGACTATGAAAGAAAAAATACATAATGGCAACAGTACTCATTCATTCATTACAGTTATATAAGGACAAGAAAGAAAACATGCACTAATGTCAGGTGAAAAAACTATCTGGACACAACAGATAAATGTATTTTCTGTGTCAAGGTCAAACACCGTGTACATCTCTCCTTAACTAAATAAAAACAATGCTAAACCCTTGATTCCTGTTTTAATTGAGTTAGTACAGTGACAGATAGCAAACACTGAGGGAAATAACACCACTGTTGCCTCTTCATACATCTGAATGTATTTTCTAAAGTATGCACAGAATAATGCAAACAAAGCCAACAAAACTACTGCTACAGAATAATTACTTCAATGACCAGCTCTCTCACACAGTCTCAGCAGAGACTGAACTTGAAATGTTCTGTTTCTTCTTTACAAAGGTTACATTTGAATGTTGTAAAGGTGTTGCTGTGCACACCCTAAAGCTCTTATGTGATATACAAAGAATGAAAGCTCAGTGTGCATGTGTGTACCCTCTATCGTGGTGAATTTGAGTGCAGCTGTGTTGAGTGTCTCGACCCTCTCAGCCTGCACTGCAATGTCGGCTTCCTGCAGGCTGTGTTTCTGCAGCAGGTCATCCACCTCCAGAAGATGCTTCCCAAAGTCCTTTGACAGCAGCTGAACCTGAGAGGGAGCACAGGCCATACGAAGAGGAAGACAGCTTTTTATTTACTCATTTTATTTCTATTTGACTCATTCTTCATTTCTTGTTGCGGATGAAAATCATGGACACAGACTTCTGCTCTGTTCTTTTATTCTCTTTGAATTTTCACTCATCAAACCATATAGTGCTCACTCTTCCTTGGTGTTTCTCTGACTCCACTGTTTCTGACCTCCTTTCCCTTCAATACCTGTGTGTCCTCCATCCAGTCGATCATATAGACCATGTCCTGGAAAGTCTTCTGCAGGGCCAGGTTCTTCTCCAGACGGGTCCTCCTTCCTGCTACCAGCTCCTTCAGCAGACCCCACTGTCCGAGGATGTTCTCCTTACGAGCCAAGATACGACGGATGTCATAGTATCCCTCTGCCTCCATCTCAGCTGCAAGCTCCACTACCACTCCAATTCGCTCTTCATAAGATGCGATGTCCGCCTCAATGGCCTCGTGTTTCTTCATTGCTGCCTCGACTGCTGGAAGGTCATAACCAAAGTTGTCCTAAAAGTGGAGACAAGGAATAAGAGAAAATGGAAGAAGTGTGGCCAAGGAAAGTGAGGGAGATCAGTGGGGAGAGGTGAAGAGAAAGAGGACTGGACTCATGAAGATTAAACATTGCAATGAAAATGATCAAAGAAGAACTTTAAGAGCTTTATGACATACACATGTATACATATGCATATACATATGTTGACAGCGGATAAACGAAGGGGCACTAGATCTGATACTAATATGTTAAAAAATGCCTTTAACATCTTAGTTTACATCATAGAAAATACATTAAATCTAAACAGCATTAATATTGGACTATTTCAAAGGGAAAACAGGAAATGCTCAGTTAACCCAAAATGTAGCATGGCATTTACAATATTGCAGTTGCAAAGGTCAGATGAGTTGCTGCATAATGATAGACTTCAGTCTTGAGATCCCTACCTGTGATACAAGTCTCTGGTTTTCATTGAGCCAGGCTTGTCTCATGGTGGTTTTGTGGTCAAAGCGCTGAGCCAGCAACTCAAGCTTCTCCTGACGAATCAGCTCCTTGCGCAAAGCAACACCCCTCTCATGTTCGGCCTTCTCCAGTCTCTCCCAGGCCTGGACAGAAAATGACAAAACTAAACATCTGACAGTTGAAATAAGATGGACACACAGAGCTAATGGGACATATAAGGCTGAGTGCAGGTATTCTTTCATCTGTTTTAATCAATCAATAACTTGAGAAGTGATATCTTTGTTACATCCTATGTTTCTCACTGTGCACGTGCAAAAGACTGTGAGGGAGAGGGAGAGTTTGGCCATTGTTGTTGTCGAGCTGAAGTTGAAGTAACGCTTTGGAATGTACAGTTGTCATCGTAACTATTGAACTAACGTTATTGTGTATACAACAAAAGCAACACAACACTGCTGGTGGAGTGGTGTATGACCTTGTTGATGTCTGAGATGAGCTTCCCATCATGAGGCACATAGGGTTTCTGGTTGTTGGCTCTAAGTTTGCTTTGGATGGTGAAGAGAAGCACCTCGAGGTTCCCCTTCTCCTGAAACCTGAGCAAGATATAAAAAACTTCAGCCAAGTATAATGCTTCATTATATGACTTCTTCTCTTTCAATAAAAACTTCAAAAATGCTTTGAGTCTGGGTCAAGGACACGAGGCAGCACGAATGCTTCCTGACAAGGCCGTCTGAGGACCGACTCTCTCTGCTAACCTGATGTCCAGTGTCACTGGAATCCATTACTCCAGGAGAGACGACTGTACAAAAAAAACTGTGTGTTTTTTACTGCTTCAAAACAATATGGTGACAATGTCTGGACAAGTGCAAAGCCTTTAATGGAGCAGATCCTCCTTTTACACAAAAGACATTCAGGATGTAAAAGACATTCAGAAATTGTTTTGTAAATTTAAGATATTCAGTGAAAAAATATTTTATTCCAAGAGGCATTTAAAAATTTTTTTTTGTCAAACTAACAGTTCAAAACTATGAGAAATAATATTATTGTGTATGGCAAATGATCTGTTGATTTCATTATTTGATTAACTGCTTCAACTCTAATATCATCATTATCAGGTAAAATCAATGCAGTCAATTTGAAACTTCTCTGAGGGTTTAGCAAGTTGTATGTGAAACGCCACAGATTAAACTAAAATGAGTATCACAGTCATCTTTTGGAAAAGATGGTATCCCCATGTACTGGCAGCACATCTCTTTTTGAACTACATCATGTGTGTGCAGTATGTTCTACTTGGGCATGTTTTTTCACACTTCTCTGAGTCTCCACGGTCTTCAGTGTAGGGTATGCATGCATGTTTTATGTTAGGTAATGAATGACAAAACAAAACATTACTGAAATATCAAGATGCTATATTGAAAATTTCACAGAGCGTACTTGATTGGCTTCTCTATAGTGCAGTAGGTGGTAAAGGCCTGTAGCTGTTGCTGGACTCCTGTCAGAGAGTTGGCAAACTTTTGGTTGCTGATGACCGCGATGGTCTTTTCAATCCAGTCCAGCAGGTCTGACGCCAGAGCCTCGTACCGGTTGATGATTTTCTCTGCCTCAATGCAGTTGTCTAGTACCTGAGTGATACAGACAGAGGGAAATGTAAAGGGAAAGAAGAGGGAAACAGAGACCAACACAATGTAAGACAGAGAAATCTTCAGACCTAGGATGTTTTTTGAGCACATTTTGAGTGATTGTGGCTTGTGTTTTAGCTCGATCAATCAGTTTCAAAATTTCAACTACTGTGTTAGCTGTCATACACTGGATATGAAGCATCATATTTAAAAATGCAGATGAGAATATTTATTACCTTGCCAACCCGCTTGCCCTCTACAATAAGAGCTTTCATCTTGGAGAAGTAGTGGTAGTAGGAGACCACATAAGTGATGATGGATTTTTCATCTGGGTTCTCTGTGTTCACATCTGTAGCAGAGGGATGAGATAGAGGCAGCAATGTATATTGTGAATGATTGCACTTTATGTACTCCAATGCTTCAAATAAAAAATATTTGAAACAAAAAACAATATTCTGGATATTTCTGTATGCAATGTGGGTCAACTGACCGTAACCCAAAACATACTCACCCTCGGGGTCCAAGAGCTTGGTGAGGCCCAGGTGCTGCTCGGCGATGTTGAAGGCTTGCTGGAGGTTATGGGTTGCATTGGAGCGTGTCAGCTTGTGAAACTCTATCAGGTCCGGTCTGGAGGGTGCAAGAAGATGACACAGTATTAGCCATATTTGTATGTGTAATTGCCTGTCAGTCAAACCTGCTCCATATCTTCCCACCCGTCTTTGTCTACTAATCTCATCGTGGGTGTGCATTTTGTTTTTGTAGCTGAAGCTGTTTTTGAACATTAACACATAAAGTTAAATCTTAAATTCCTGGAAGAACTCACCACGTCTGGTGCAAATAAAAAGCCATCTGCTACTGCTGTCTTGTAAAATGCAACGTTTAGGAGGAACTACTGTATGCAGGATCTTTACCTGAATTATGCCACATTTTTACCTTAATTAAACAGCTTCGGAGTAATTGTGATAAATAAATGACTTGTAAATTGTTACAGGGAGAATGGAGGCTCTTTGCCTTCCACCTAGCATCTCTTGGCCAAAAACCAACCCATCAAGATCAGAGCATCCAACCTGGTTTCCCAGATCTCTTTACGGCAGCACCGTGACACAAACGTGCCCCGTAACCCATAATATCTTGTTTATGACAGATAAGAATATACAAATATACACATTGTAATGCATATATGATAAATAATGTTGTCCACTGCTCCATGGATTGCTTTCTTGACGGCTTCCTTGAAAACCAGTGCACATGGCTATGAGGAGGGTTAACAAACAATGGAAAAGCGACCAGACTTGCATAGTTGCCCATTTAAACCACATAGATGTTAGAAATACAACTTACCTGTGTCTGTGTATGAGGGCATTGAAGGCAAGGCCGTCTCTCCAGCAAGTGGTAAAGTTCTGAATGTTGACCTCAGAGTACCTGGGCGATGAAAAAACCCTTTTATAGCTAAGTGTAAACCAAAGAGGACCAATATCCAAATACTTACACCACAACTCGTTACATTACATTAAGGATCATGAAAGTGAGTTGTTGTCATGAGTTACAGTTTCCTGTATACTTATTTCACTGCTCACCCTGCGGTCTTCATCTGGCACCAGAGCAGCAGGGCATCCTTGGCAGAGCGAGTTTCTCTGTTGTCTTCGGTCTCTATTTTGATCACCTGGATCTGAAATAGAAAAGCGACAGGCATTAAGGTCCTTTCTTGTTAAGAATACACATTCACAGTTTAGGTATTTACCTGTCTTTCACTGACTGAGTTTAATAGTTTGGTGTCACGCAATGACAGACCCCTCCTGTTTACTGTATATAATTACCATTTTATTTCAGTGTAAATTTTGTTAAATATGTGGATTATACTTTGGAGGCAGAAAAATTGTGTTCAACCTCTAATAATCCCACACTGCACTACATTACATTTTACAGTGATGTAACCCTATACTCTTCAGTGGTTGTTTTATAAGCAGAATCTCATCTTACAGAGTAAACTATTGAGTGTCTATGATACTCTACTCTCACTATACATAGCAATTTAAGTTGTTTCAGACACAGGAAGACTGACAGAGACCGTTTTACATTTGCCAAGTAGTCAATGAAGTTACTATCTGCAGTCATGCTCCCCTCACGAGGCAGATGATTTGTATTAAGCTACAGATCATAAGAAGTGATGGGATAAGTGTTGACAGTAACATGTGACAGTGTTTGGCACTGTCATCTATTTAACTCGTACCCATACAGGCTCTGATTGGCTCAGTAATTTCTACATCCGGGGAAACAGCTCTTCACATGATCAAAACCAGGCCTATCTGGTATAAACAGTGACTGAGAGGTCCCAGAGACATGTCAGTCACATGTTTGTGACAGGACACTTGAACCATCATATGAACACATCATATGATCATATGAACACATGTTAGAGAATTAACAGTAAAACAGGCAAAAGCAAATGGAGCTGAGGATTTCAGTGCAAAGTAGTGCAGCGCCATTACAGCGCTTGATGATAGGTGACAGTGACAGCTATTCCACCAATCACATCACAGTGACATGATCCAAGGTAATTGGGGACCTGACACCCATGAATCAGCTGCTAGCCATGTTGTGAGGCACACAGTATGCACACACAGATGTTTGTGCTTGTATACTGTATTTGTGAGGACTCATGGACATTCAGCGTTACCCAGCATCTTACCACAAACATAACCATCACTACAGCATCTATATCCTCTCAACCAAAACTCTCAGCTCGTTGACCATGGGTCAGAGGAGAGTACTACCCGAAATGTCCTCACTCCAAAGTCACACTCTCTCTCTCACACACACACACACAAACACACACACACACACACACACACACACACACACACAAATACACATTGAAACTAGCTGGTACTTCAGCAGCAGAGACTTAATAAATATGGAAATGCTTAATTAATTTCAGCATGGATATTTATGAAATGACAAGATATATTTGTATCATATTTTGCAGTTAATTATTTATCAGTGACAATGATCTGAATCCAATAAAATAAATAATTTGATCAATTAATTGAAATATTTTCAAGAATTTTCCAAGAAGTGCAATATCCACATTGCAGGAACGATAGATTGATACAGGTAAAATGTGTCACAACGTATAAGAGCAAACATGCTTGGGGAAGCAAGCAGTTTCTAATGCATCATTATAACTATTCAGTAATCAATAACTGTCATTATTTTTCACACATCCAGCAAATAAGAAAACGCTGATTAATTTTCTTGTTGTTCAAACGTCCTGGTGAGCAAGAACAAAAGTGAGACACTTAGGCACTGTTGAGGAGTATAAGACGGTTGTCTAATGATAAAATAGGGCTCAAAATGTATTTATCATTGATTTGTCTGCTGTGATGAGTGTTTCTACCAGTGGTGTTCACGCTTCACTGCGACAGAGATAAAAAAAAGTAGTAACAAAAGACAAGATTGTGATACGTGTGACAATGTGTCACATAAGCTCACTGGAAGTGTGTCATTAGGAGCATGTCCTGTTACTGGACACACACTCTACATCTCAGCTGTGCCAACAGTGCAGTGTAATGTGCATTCAGTAAAACCTGGATCTCTATATCATCGTAAAGGTAGATTTATGTGCCTCGATTCAGTTTCACTGTAAACAGCAAGTGAGTTGGCAGTGTGTCAGGTAAGCACACACACATCGACACACTGCACTCAGTACATAGCACAAGGACACTCAGCCAACCGTATACAACACTATGACTGAAGTCAGTGCAAATAATAACAGTCTGTTATTATTTGCGTATGGTTCTGTAAATACATAAGGATTACCTCTTCCTTTGCCTGTCAATCCTCTCCCTTCTTTTCTCTCTCTCTCTCTCTCTCTCCCTTTCTTTCTGTCTCTTTCTCTCTTTCTGCCTGTGTGCAGCTACTGCAGTGGTTTGGTCCTACCTGCTGACTGGGCAAAGTAAACTCTCTCTTTCACCAAAGAGGAAGGAGGGACAGGGGAAAAGAGGGGGAGATGCGGAGAGACAAAGTGCATAGGAGAAAGATAAGTGGAAGCCACTCGGACAACGTAAACCTCTGCCAACTCTCTGACATTATTCTAAGCAAATAAATGTTCAAGAAATGAAGTTATTGACTAATATATGAACATGATTTCATATTTGGAATCAAACCTCAGACTTTTAATTTCATAGCTATTGTTGAAAAACATTTGCATGATGACGAAAATCCCAGGCCTGGATCACTTGTAAATTATAAAATGAAGTGTTTTTGGCCTGAAGCTAGTCAGTAGACAAAAATCTACTGCGTACTTTAAAATTTAATTGTTCCAAGCGAAGCCAAGTCTCACAGTATGCAAACAGAGAACACAGATTCAGCATTTTAAGCTACATCCAAGCTGATGTTATACTTTTAAAGCGTATCACTTTTGTTATATTCTCACATGGTGTCCAAACTACTCTGCAGGTTTCAGGCCCTTAAAATGGAGACTTTTGGAAATGCTGCTTGTGAACAAACAATAAGCATGAAGAGTATGACATACTGCATGAAAAGCAGATAGGTAGATTTATTTAACTTTATTTTAACAGACTGAATGCTCAACTAATTGAAAACTGTCCCATTCATTATTTATAACAATATCTGTGGTTATATTGTTTCCAATCAGCAAACACCTTTTCCCCCGCATCCTCACTCCTGCACTGTTCTCCTTTCTCAACGCATGCAAAATTGAAGAGGCCAGCGACTGGTGGCTTCTGGGAAGAAGGGGAGCATGACAAAAGACAAGCTCACAGGTAATGGTAGCAAAGCTGGCAGCTAACATTATTCTAGCCCAACAAACTGTGCAGGCACTTAGAACACAGAAATGTTGTAGGTCATATTTTTCAGAAACTCATTATTTTTTTTCTAGTCAGTCTACTGAACCAGCTGCCTAATAACATGCCATTCACATTAAACACTGAAACTCACCTTAAACACACACGTTAATAACATCCATCATGAGCTGGGTTTCAACACTTACAATTACACAACATATACATTTCTGCATTTAACATTGACATTGAAATGATGAGGTAAGTCAGCCATACTGCATACATACAACACTGGCCTCTCTAATTGCTCCTCTAGCCTGGCTTGCAGAGGGTCATTTGACACAAGCTAATTGTACCAGCAGTGCTGTTAAATGTGCTTTGTGGTAGATAGTCAGCCCAAGCATGACAATACAGAGTCCCAAGAGACAGCTACCGGGGGGACCGTGCACCGTGAATGTTACGGGGGGTCTGAATAATGCTAAACAAGCATTTCGTGCCGAGGCCACACTGTAGCACTGAAGCGTAATGAAGAGGAGCCCTGGGCTTCTGCTGTACTTACATGGCAGGAACTGATCCTGTATCACTGCTAAGGCCTGGAAACCTCTGTATGTGTGTGAGTGTGCACGAGTTTGTGTGCTAATACATGTGTGCCAGTATGAAAATACACAGATATGTAATAGATAGATAGACAGACAGGCTGTGAGTGTATGTTAGAGAGCGAGTGCAGTGTGTGTGGGTTTTGTGTGTGTGTCCTTGCCGAAGAGCAGACTGGAAGGCAACTGCTACCTCTCGGCTGCTGAGCCCTAAGTGACATTCAGGCTGTACCCACCAAACACTGCTGTCGCCGTCGCACACTGATGATGCTGCAGCTGTGACAGCCTCCTCCAAACAGTGCTGCTGCTGGCAGCTCATCCTAAATGAAGCCACTGCTGATTACAGCACCCTGGTGCTTTAGTGAGTAGCATGGCAACACATGCTAACTATTCAGCGCACTAACAAAGATACTCAGATTTAAACCTCAGAATCTCATGGGAACAACATGTGAAAGTAAGTCCAGTAAAAATCACCCATGTGATACTGCTGCTCAGACAGACCACTACTGGTGTTAACTCACCATGAGAAAGTACAGAAAAATCACAGTCATAGTGACCAAAATGATGACACGTACCAGTGTTATAACAGTTGTATAAACGCAATGAAAATGTTCATCAATAATAAAACACAACCTGAAATTATTTCACCATGTGACTGTTTACATTTAAACATTAAAATAATAACATGTCCAACACATCAGTGTCATACTTGCAGCAGTATTGGTTTTGTCTGCTGCATGCCTGTACACAAGGGAATGCCACATTTTTTTCAGACACAGACACTTACCACACAACTGTCACCATCACCAGGACAGTAGGTGCTATTAAACAAGAAACACTACAGCTGCACAGCATTCTGGGATTAAACTGTAGATACAGCCGTTTTTAAAACACACAATCACTGACTGAAGCATTGCACATGGAGCTGAAGCTCTCTCTCTCTGCTGCATCTGTGTGTGTACATGCACCACTCACAGCAGAAACACAAACTTGTCATTTGCCTTTTTCGGCTGATGTAAGACAGTTTTAGTCGGATGGAATATCTCTGTCACTGCTCCTGCCACATTTCGACACACAGAACAAACCCACATTGCTTTTCCTACAGTTACATGGGAGAATGCTGATGGTTGATGCCTTAAAAAACAGGTTATGAGTGTGATTAACCATAGTAATAAACCAGAGTCAACCAGCCACGGTTATAGTGGTAATTAAAATCTAAATGGTAATACTAACTATCTGGCCTTTAATTTCAAATATATCTAAATACTGGACAAGATAACAAATACATTTAATTTTAATATTATAGGGATTAATGCAACAACAACAACCAGGCACAATAAGCTGGTATATATAAAAAGCGGCAGGAAACAGTTTGCACTGCAAACACCCTCCTATCAATTACATCACAGAGCTGCGTTTAACATGTTATACAATGGTCTTAACAATACACAGGTGTTTGTTTACCTGGAAGCGTAGAATGATGGTCCAGATAAGGCCCAGGGTGAGGCGGTGGTTCCCATCCACAATATCATGGGAACCAACATTTTCCAGGTGAACCCTCTGTTCTTTAAGGAACTGCAAAGCTTTGTCAACATTTTCCAGGCAGTGGATCCGCATGCGTCCCCGCGTAGGCCGTGGCTAGGTGAGGACAGAGTGATGAATTACTACTTGTCAATAAGTGCTACAAGCAGGAAAAAAAACTCAAAATAATTGTGATACTTTTAGTAAGATGTAAGATTAAACATCATTTCACACTTTAACAGGACAACACACTCACGTCATATTCTCTGCATGTTCAATACAGACAGAGTACAAAACTAAAACAAGGCCCAATTTTGATTTGTGTGTGTATGTGTTCCCACCAGCAGCTCTCCACTGAGGACCTCCAGCAGTCTGGTGAGCATGTATCCATCTCTCAGGTCGTTGTAAAGGTCAGCTATGCGACAGGACACTCTGGCCAGATGGGAGTTAACCCACTTGGTAAAAGTCTTCTTCTGCACAGCATCTCGTTCATCTGAAGCACATAAAAAAACAACTTAGCACATCCAAAGCAGAACAGTGAGGATAATATTAAATCAAATATTATCTCAAACAGCATAAACTAACACAAGCATTCAGTCGTATCATGGTTACAGCTTATTCTTTTAGGGAAACCTCTTAAGTATGAGAGTTACTTACTAATACTGCTACAGATTGAGCTCATCAAATTACTAATGGTGTAGAATGAACTCTTAAAACAGGCCATGGACATCCAACAGTCAGTCACAACATTAAAAGCAAGTACCTGTTTTAATGTTATGGCTGATCAGTTTGTGTTGTAGCATGTGTTCTTGTATGCACATGAGTACATTGACGTGTGTGTGTGACCACTGACCTGCCAGGGCTTTGATACGGGAGCACTCGAACAGCTTCGAGCTGGTGCACTCTGTCTCCCAGAACCCAGAGCTGATTGGTCGGTTGTTGTTGTTGAGCTGGCGCTGGGCTTCCGCGTTGTCCAGGTCTGGAGAGGCATTAGCCATCGCGCCCGACGCCCTGAAATATACACACAAACGCAGGTCACACACACGGAAAAGACACAGAATTAAAAAAAATAAAAAAAACTGAACAAACTGATATAAACATACATTTAAAGAAACAGTAAAAGTTAAACATCAGTAAAATCCTGATGCTGATTGGACAAGGACCATAGACAGAATACTCACATGCATGCGTGTGTAAAGACATGCACTATACACACACATGCGCACGCACACTCAGACATGAAAGGGAGGGTGAATAAGGCGGTGAAGAGGACAGGTGTCATCGCTGTGTTCTTGTCCTGTCTAAGTAAGCACATCTCCACAGGGGAAAGGCTGTTCACACTTCATAATCAAACTCTTACTGACTTCACACACCTCCCAGGACACTTTAACCCCTATTTGGCCACACAAGTTCACACAAGCAAATTCATATTCATGGAGAAGATACATACAAACCACTACAGCAACACTGCAACATGACTGAGAATCAAAACGCACAAACAAAATGAGTCACTGCAAAAAAAAAAAAAAAAAAAAAAAGAAAACTACTCAGGAGTAAGTAACAGTTCCTTCCCGTTCATGAATGATGCAGCACCTGTCCTCGGCATCAGAGCATCTTACAATAGAGAAGCTTAAAATAAAATCTCTCTGATGATTCAAGGGATGGTGGGAGACAGAATAAAAATTATTTGGCTCTCTGATCTCTCTTTCTCTTCCATTGACAGCTGAAAACCAGACGTTAAAAATAACTTCTAAACCACACCGAGAAATCACACAGTGCAGGGTGAGAGGTAAGAAATGGAAATGTTCAAAACATCAAGATGACGAAAAGATTTCAAATTGGTTCATTTCTCTGCTGTTTCACATTTTCGTTGCCTTCGTTTGCAGACCTGTCTGATATTGATCACAGATTTAGATTCAGATAAACTTAACAAGAAACAGAAAACTAACATTTTGACAGAATGGATGGATTCACCTGGTGGATGCAGGATGCTTCAGGGACTGCCTCTGTTTCAGGTATCCACTGGAAAATTCAACCTAACAACCAGCAGTGAGTGAATGTTTAAACTTCTTTCTCTCACGTGCTGTAAAAGCATGACAGCAATCAAACATGAACTTTGTTTTCAAAGGTTACATTCTCACTCTTGGGCAGATATCTCAACAACTTTTCTTGGACTGCAGCTATGAGCTAAATGTCATGTAAAGTGCAGACAACCCCATAATTTGCTGCTGAAAGTGGAGAGCAGAGTATTTAGCTATACGTGCATGCATGTTTGTGGAGACTTGTTTGCGGAGGAACAAAGATGGGTGGAGTCTTTGTGTAGATATTTTGTGCTCTATGATGGATGGTGGTGGAGGTTTGTGTTTATAACAAAAAAAAAAAAAGAAAAATCTACAGACAGACGTATTTGTCAGTCAGTCTTGTTAGATATTATTCAACATTTAGATCAGACCGAGTGATCTGGTTGGATGAGGGTCATTCCATGTGTGTTAATATTCAGTAGAGCAGCACTGGGACTTGAACTACGTGTGTCACTGCACTTTACAGGTTTTCTATTAATCCATAATTAGCGCTAAGGATGCACGATAATGATTTTGTTTTTTTTAGACAACATTGCCTTGATTTTTCTGATTATCACTCCATTTGCCCCTGAGCTGATTTGAAACAATAATAAATGGTGATTTTTGAAATTGTCATAACTGATCTTGTTTTTGTAGTTATGTCAGTTATATTATTGTGTTAAGTCAGAGGCAGAGCTGTAATAAAAGCTGTGATATTCCCTTACTGAGAAACAACCATTACTGTATGTGAATCCTAGTGAATACAACACTATTATATTAGTTTCTATCTGTTCCTCAGTCTTTCATATGTGATGGGTACATGGAAAATGCATGCAGTGGTTTCTCCCAGTAAAGAGCAAATGTGCCAAGAGGACATGAAATATGCCATTTGGTGCTTTTCTCCAAAGCTGCTTGGGGTGGAAGAATCCATGTTTGCATGCATGGCTGGAGCCAGCGGGAAAGAAAACCTTATTTTTACTGAACTTTCTCACATGTGGGCCTGAGGAATAAAACTGATGTTTTAGAGATGTGACGAGGGAAACAACACACAGCTTCTTATTTATTCCTCTTTTCTTCTGTGATTGAAAAAGGCACTTTGTTATTTAGCTCTGGTGTTGCAATGATATTTCACAGTGTATATTTATTTTTTTAGCAAAATTGATTACAGTTGGTGATGGCAGGTTTGAAGCTGGAAAAAAAACATATTCTTTGTTCTTTCTCACCCTAAATGACTTCTCCTTCCCCCAGTACAAATACACACCACTGGGGCTAAAAAAAAAAATCTATACAGTAGTATACTCTCTTTGCTGTTGGCCTTAAGCTTGTCCTTACCGGTGTTCACCTCTTTAATGCACACATTGGAGCCCCCCCCATTGTAAGATAAAACTGAATGAAAGATTTTCCTCAGCCTCCTCCCTTCCCCCATCTGTTCGCCCATCCCCACCTTTCTCACAAACACAGAAAATGACTACATGGATATCAATCAAACATATTAATTAAAGACAAATGCACCATTACAAGATTTAATGTGAAGTTAATGACAGCATGCACAGCGGGTTGCAGGTTTAACTATGTCAAATGTGGATCACATATTCATGTGTTATGAGTTTTTGATTGGATTTCAAGTTAAAGATTAAAAGTGAAGTGTGATTGAACCTGCTGCATAGGGTTAAGGGGCTGTTCTCTGTGATCTTCTGCATCAATCTTTATGCTGTAAATCTCTTTGTCTCTCCCTCATCCCGCCCCTTTTCTAGTCCATTCCTCCCTCCCCACCACATCAGAAGTCCAACCTCACATATGAAACCCCTGGAAACAACATAGCCATAACAAGTAAATGTCAGTGTGCCCTGCAAGACGGAGAGAGGAAGGGTTTCTTTCTGTGCACATGCACTTAGCTGTTCTCCCTGGAGAGAACAACAGCAAAACATTACAGAGCTTTCTGTCTGATGATGAGGCCGACAGAGGACTGCAGCAGAACCCAAAACTACAGGAAACAGAAAAACTGAAAATGCAAAGGTGATGATCTCACTACAATGTTCAGTCAAGGAGACAAACACACCACAAGTACACATTATAAGATATATTCACATAGTATTTTGTTGTTGTCTGCTGTTTACTGTAATTCATGTAAATGGAGGACTACACCTTACAATGGATTAATCTGGCAGTTAGTCTCTTCATTAATCACTTTGTGTAATGTCAAAGAATATTAAAACAATAAAAGTCTTAAAAATGTTGCTCAGATTGACCAAGAGTGAATAGTTGCATCCTGTGTCTTGTTGTATCTGACCAACACTCCAAAAACCAAAAGAAGCTTTGAGAAGCTGCAAATGTTTCACCTTTATAAATGACTCAATTATCAAAATACTTAGAAATTAATCATATACTGAAAAGAAATGGTCAATTATTGACTAATTAAAGATCCAGATGTAATTACTGAATTAGCAGAAGTAATGATAATAATGATACTAGTAATATCATAATATTAGATATACTACCTCCACTTGAACAGAAACATCATACAAGTGGCTTACATGTTATACATCAGTAATTTTATACTCTTTTTATTATTTCATTCTTATTTTATTGGTTTACCAGTTGCACTCCTCAGTCTACCTGGTACACATCTTCTTCTGTGTTGATTGTTGGTGCAAAATAGATTTTCTTTGTTGATCACGAGGAACCAAAGTCAACTTAACATTTCTCTTAAAGGTGAGTGTGACATTGTTCACTTCCATGCAGCTGTACTCAATACATCTCAACATGATCTAGTCTAGTTAAAGTCTCAGAGGAGTGGCTGCTGGTGATGTGATGTGAAACCAGCCCCATGTTTAACCTCCATAAATCCCTATACATTTTTCACCCCCATCCCCTGTGTGGCTGTCTCTCACCAACATTTCCCTTCCCAGAGTATGTGATAGCCAAAATCAAGATTGGTTGCATACAGTCCCACTGCAGGCCAAAATGATTGACTTAAAAATCATGAATTTAGCAAATCTTGACACAGAAACACTTCTGCCACAAAGGGATTGGAGCATATGGATATCTACAGAGGGGAAGCTCAACTGAGAAAACTATTTTTCAACCATATCACTCACAGTTGAATGGCTATGAAGTAAACAAAGAGACTCATAGTAAAGAGCTTTCGTGTTGGAATAAAACAATGTGATGTGTGTAATGTCACAGTTAGACATAAGATAAAAGGCTCATATATTAAACCCATCATTACAGAGGCGAATCAGTATCTGCACCACATCAAAGTGCTGCACTGTCATGTCAGTCAAAATACTGTATATATATGTGTGTGTGTGTGTGTGTGTGTGTGTGTGTGTTTGTGTCCTTTGCTCTCCTTGCCTTGATCCTTGCCTAACCTCAACCACCTGGTGTCTTTCAATCAATCAGAATCACACCTCACAGGACTGCTCTGATGTATATCTGTGTGTGTGTGCGTGTGTGCATGTGTGTGTGTGTGTGTGTATGTCTGTGATTGTCAGACTAATGTTGACTCTCTTGCCTCAGGCTAGAGGATTCCTCAACAGCTGAGTCTGAATATTAGATTAAAAGGTGATAACATGCACATGCACGCACACGCTCAAACACACACGCACACTCGTCCATTTTCTGCTCCATAAATAAAAGTAGCAGTGAGAAGCTTCAAGAGTTCCTCTGGAGACTGAGCCCAGAGGATAAAAGTGAACACACAGTGGACTTATGGATTTGTGTTCAGGAAAGTATGAATAAATTCCCTCATTTCCTCTTGTACATCTGACCACAAGGTAGAGTTACAACAAATCCACTGAACTGCACATAACTGTCATCCAGTTTCACTGTGCATATGAAGTGACACCAGTGGTAAGGTACAGACAGGCACACCAGAGGGTAACGTTAAAAAATGAATGTGGGCTAAACAAGGTGCAAAAGTGCAGCTAGATAACAATCACATCTCACATATGTTATGTATTTACTATATTTACATTTCTTATTTAGAGCTCAAACATGAATCCAATCAAACACTATTTCTGTTGTTCCACAGATCTGTACCAGCTGTGAGTCAGTAACTGCAAAAACCATGGAAGAAAACTGAGTGCATTTGGACTGACAAGAGGATTGATCATCATCAGCCTACACTGGCACCATTGTTTTTTCCATATTTGTATTATGCATTTTTGAAAAGCTGCCCTTTGTGCTTACGTGACTCAGATATAATACAGCATATTGTAAGGCTGGCAACATCCTGTAATATATTTTTCAAGTTTGAGCACTACAGACAGAAAACAGCAGCTGCAACATTAAAATGACTTCTGTTAATGTGCAGCCATCCTCACTAACTTAAACCGACGCTACTTTACCATACCTGCCAACACTCCTCCACACAGTCTCCTGATTTTTAACCCTTTCTCCTGCCCTGCTCCTGAATTGTAATTTCTCCCGCTATTCTCCCAATTTCATAGCGATGTGAGTCAGTTGGGTGTTTTGTGTGCTGTGGTGTTGGTGGTGGTGGTGGTGGGGTACCCCAGAAAATCTGCCTCTTTTTCAAAAATAAAGTGCTGAGTAATGCTGCTGCCCTCACAGCAGCCAGTGTCTGAAGCTGGTCAGTAATCAACACCTAAAACCAAAAACCTGTACTAAAATGAAAGTGATGAGAGAAAATGCTGCTGCTGAATGTGTTCACTTTGCCTTCTTCAGTTATACTGCTCACACACACTTTAGAAATCGATCTGTGAATGCTGCTCCTTTATATTGACAACAGGAGTGCAGAAGCTTGTTTCATGCCATGGTCATTAAACCTGCTGAGCTCTATTAATGTTGCTGTAATGATATCTTGTAATCTCTATCTATCTAAGAAAGAAATGTGTAGAGCGTAACAATACTGTGTTGAAAGACACTGAACCTGGTGCCTCTGAACATACTGGAAACCACAGCAGGAACACAGAATCAGGATAAAGGCTGTTTGTGGACCACTTTGTACTTTACCAGACTGAAAAGGGATCTGGTTCATGTTCTGAGGTTTGTCCTGCGAGACTCCATGGGATTATAGAGTTCACATTTCAGTCAGTGCAGGATACAACATCTACTGTTCTAACGCTGAAGGATCAAACACTATAACAGCAGCAACCTCTCTGATCTCCACATGGAGCTTGAAGAGGATGCAGGAATCAGGTGTGTGAGTTCTCCTCTTCCCACATCCCATATATATTTGTTTTGGTATTCACATTGGAACCTCAAACTTTATCAAGTAAACTTCAACATGTCCCATTCATGCTTTTTGACTGTCCAAGCATCCAATAAAGACAACACAGCAGCACCAGACTTTCTGCTCATCTCTCGCTTCAGGACAGAATCTAGATCATCTGAGGCCTCTTCTCTTCTTCAGGTTGACCCGAACCTAACCTCACAGTGGTTTATAGGGCAACATCTAAAAAGAACCGTTCTACATTCAGGGTGGCCATCTTTGTTTCCCCCTGTTCATGTTTTACACAGCATCCCACAGGGTGGACAGGGCTGTAATATATTATCAAAATATCACTGATTAATTTTCTATTGATTCGCTATTCAGTCAGTGACCTAGTAGTGTCAGCACTACTGTGTATTTGCCTGTGTGTGTGTGTGTGCGTGTGTGTGTCGTCATGTGGTCTCCTCTCAAGCACTCAGTGTTATTATTGCCATCTCTGCCTGCCATGGTGTCGCTGTTGGTAACAACAATAAATCACTGTTACACCAATGGTGTAATGAAAGCGTCAGCCCCCCGCCTCTCTACTCCTCCTTTTATTATCCTTCACACTTTTTAACCTGTCCTTTCCTTCAATTCCCCTTCCTCTCTTTGTCCTTACCACCTATCCTCTCAGTTTGTTTTGGCTATTAGAATTTGGCACGATGCCTCCATACTACCAAAGAGTGACAACACTCTAATCTTTTCAGTACATGCCAACACCAGATACCCTTGAAACAAGCACTTAACCCTGAAAATTCTGCAACGAAGCAGTTCGGTCACTAACAATAGTCTGTTCAGTGGCCAAAGACTGTTGGTCTTGGGAAGCCAACAATTTTTAATATAAAATGTAAAACTGACTGTCAAGAAGGATGGTGCTGAAAAGAGCAAACAGTGCAAAACACAGATTCATCCACACAGGTTTAGTCTGTAAAAGGTCCTGATTCTGGTCATGCATTCCCAAACACTGTACATGATACGTACATGTGAAAGCAAAACCCACTGTCCATTTCAAGTTTTAGCAACTGATGAGCAGAGGTGGGTAGTAACTTTACATTTACTGGAGTAACTTTTTGGATAAACTGTAAGAGTAGTTTTAATGCAGCATACTTTTTACAGTTCAGTATATTTGTGAAGAAGAAACGCTACTTTTACTCCGTTACACTGAGCTACATTCCACTCGCTACTTTTTATTGTATTTCATTACATTCATGCTCTGATTATTAAACAAATAAATCAGAGGTTACTCAACAGTTACTCAGTGCTTGAGTAGTTTTTTCACCAAACACTTTCTTACTCAACTAAATATGTATTGTAAAGTAACAATCCTCTTACTTGAGTACAATTTGTGGCTACTCTACCCACCTCTGCTAATGAGATTGTAGTTAGTAACATAGGACTTGTCCCCAAATACCTGATCTTATGATAACCTCTTCTTAAGCCCAGATTCAAACTTACCACTCATATGGCTGTTTGAGCTGCAAAGGCATTTTCCAAGAACATTTTCAATAAACTGCTAATAAAGTTCCAGTTTTGGTTGCTTGTCCTCATCTCCCAAACAAAGTCCCTACTCCAGATGTTGTAATGTCCCAAGAACTACCAGGATGAATTTTACAATGCTGAGCAGTTCAGTTATTAATATCCAGTCCTTACAGATAGTTACTTTGTGTTATGGATGTTTACTGTAAAGACTGTACTAATATCATGAGCAATCAAATATGTGACACAGCAGCCTCACATTTGCTTCAGATAGTCTTGGGAAAGCTTTCTCAACATTGAGCACCTGTGTGTTGTGGCATTGGAAACACTCATTTATGGTGAATGAATAAATCAAATTGGATAGATTTCTAATATCCAACTGGGATGCAGTTTCATCTGAAAATTCGCCTAAATATACTTGAAATCACACAAACCCTTCACTTCACAATCTCAGTGATCATTTTCTGTTGTTTGTTTACTCCTCTTTCATCTCAGAATATTGGTGCACAAATGATCCAAGAATAGTCTAATGCTGATCACTGTCCATGCTGAAAGTGAGAGAAGCAGGCATAATCAAAAGTCATAGAGAGAGAGACAGAGACAGAGAGGGGGATTAAGATAGAAGGTTATATATAGAAGGCAGTGATGTTATAGGAAGAAGGTGTTACAGAGAAACAGGAAGGCTGACATGGGAGAAAAGAGGTAAAATAGAGAGGGAAAAAACACCAAAGACCGAAGGAGCAATAGAGAGACAGGCATATCACCAGAAAGATGGAGGAAGAGAGAGAGACAGCTGCCACTGTTAATCAGTCAGTGGCAGCAGCTCTGTGTCTCTGTTTCTCAAAGACTTAATGGGACCAGGCCCACAGTGTACTCCTCAAATGCCCCCCCCCCCAGCCCTCAAGTCCTTGTCAATATAATCAAAACATCTTGGGGATATTTTCGGTAACCTCTGCTAAGTTTATATGTAATCTGCCTGTTGACACTAATGTGAGAAGCATGCTCAGCTTCTGAAGTTTCTACTGATTGATCTACTGATCAAGTATCGGTTCAACTCTCTCCGGAGGGTCAGAGGAAAGTTAATGAAACCTCATTATTCTTCTTGACAGTGAAAGGCATCTAATGCACTTTTCCAGATACTAAGAAAAAAAATCCATCACATTATGTACAAATGAATGTCAGTCTAACTTACTAAGAGATAACCAATAAAACCAAATATATAGCACAGGGTGTCTGCTTGTCCCATGATTCATATGAGGTCCTGTGGATGTTGCTGTCTGCAAGTATGAACTATATCTCAATTTGACTCTCAACCAAAACTCACTACATGATGACAGATGTTATAAACCAAGCAACAGGGCAAAGTTAAAATGGTAAAGTGGGAGACATCCTAGATATGGAATAAAATATAAAACTGGAGAATTTCCCCTTTAATAAGGTTACAGTGAAGAAGACAACTGCATGTGTTACTACACTATCAGGAGTGATGGAGAATACAGCTCACAGTTTTGCTGTACTTCTGTTTCTATTCTCACTATTCATCTAACTCTGTTTGCTGCTTTTCAGAGCTGAGGAGGAGTTTTTTCCTCCTGTGAGGTGTTATTAATGTGTCAACGATAAAGCTGATTATATTTCTTAATATAAACATGTATAAATTCTCACGTATTCACTTGCTGGTAGCCACAAACAAAGTTGATAACAGGTTTTGGCTTTGGTAAAAGCCTTAGATACACAGTTAATGTGACAAATTACTGGAAAATTTCATCAGCTGCTTTATGAGAACTAACCCTAACTCAACCTTAAATTTGACCCGTTTTCTGACCGTATAATATAACCTTACCATTACAACACAGCGCACACACACACACACACACACCGTTCACTGTGACGTCACGCGGTCTCCTTACACACTGCACTGAGTCACTTACACTCGCCTCATCTCACTCAAATGAAACATCTGTAAGCAAGTGCAGCAGTCAACGCCCAGTTTTGAGTTGGCAAGACTGCAAGTCAAAACAGTCACAGTCGCCTTGTGGTTCAATAACAACAGAAATACACCACTGACATTAGATAAACTTGGACCTATCTTGCTGTAATACCTTTCTATTTTTACATTTTATATACAGTAAATATATACAGTATGTCTATGTATCTACAGTATAGATTGTCAAAACATGCTATAATTATTGTACTCTAATTACCACCAGATGCAATTACATAGATTTACATTTTAGAAATCATTATTATACTGCATTATATCTTAATCAGTATAACAAGATAAGGTGTAATACCACAAAGTGTAGTGGATTCAGCAGCCTCCTGTAGATGTGTTACAGAAATTGTTCAGTTAGGCTACAGGACTTAAACTTCCCTCAACTACAATAATGTCTAAATCATTTTTTCATATATAGTAAGCCATAATGACCAGCCCTTAAGAGTATTAATGGGAGAAAAGCATGCTTATTGTAACGGTCTTTAAAAATAGCACACTTGTCTGTATTCCTCTTTTCTTCACAGTTCACTTCCATCATACACACACACACACACACACACACACACACACACTTTGCACCAACTAACGAAAGCTCCCCAAGCACCTATGTATGAGCTCTCCACAGCAGCTCTAAAACAGCAAACGTATCCAATAGCCAGTGATCTCGATGCAAAGTCGAGGTTGTAGTCACCTTTCACTGCAGCTGTGAGGAAACAGGCAGCACTAAGATTTGACAGACTACAGTGCATCTGCTGCTTGTGTTGCTAAAGTGTGCTATTGTTCGCTTTGTCTTACTAAAGCATCCAAATAATCAGCGTCCAAATAAAGAACAGTAAAGCACCCCCAGGATTCACAAATGACTGATAGGCCACCACAAGGGACAGAAATGGCAAAGTGACACCAGGTCACACAGGGAAACCAAAGATACCCAACAACTTCCTGTAGGATTATATAGTAGCACAGTACATTTTTATAGGGTAAAAGTTATTTTGCTAGTTGCATTGAGAGGACAACAGAAGAGGAGCAGGGCCAGAGGACAACACAAGCCATCATATCAGTGATTTAAAGTTATAGGACACAAGGAAGCCTGAACTGAGCCGGTGTAAGGTGCAACAATATGCCACAGCCCGTTCACTAGGCCGCTATTCTGCACCTTAACCCATTTACCCTTTCAAATTAGGCGATAACCTCTGGCACCAATCAAAACTACTTTCCCAGGCTTACATCATGTAACACACATCGGTTAAAACAGAAAAAACACACACACACGAAACCGCGCGTCCCCCCACCGGATCACTGCGGTACCCTGCACCCAAATGCAGGCCGGCGTCCCTGCAAAAAAAAAAAAAAGGAAAAAGCACTGTGCACCTCGGCTCCTTGCTTTCGCACAGGGAATGACAAAATGAAACGACATCCCATGCAGAAAGGAATCGTCCTGTCGTCCTTCTACCGGCCTTACCTTCAGCTTCAGAGTCAGTGTTGGGGCTGGTCTTGTCCTCCTCTAACACCAAGACGTCTTTGGGCTGAATCGATGATAGCGGCTTATCAATGGAGGAGACTGACGCTCCGCTCTTATTCCAGCAGCAGGGTCTTCCCTCGATTAGTCCTTACTCTGAGAGGAAGCGGTTTGTCTGGGCAATTACAGCAGCAGCAGCAGTCCAGGGAGTCCGTGTCGTAGAAATACGCCGCCTTGGTGCATGAGAAAGGGCGCTGCGTGCATGCAGCGGTGACCGCCGGCTGGGGAGATGCTGTCGGTGCTGAAGATGCGAGGAAGGTAGTGATGACATCCATAGAGGTACCCGTTTCCACCTGACACAACCTCCCTTCCTCCTCCTCCTCCTCTCCGCTGGTGATGCTGGAGAGAAATATCAGCATCAGTGCGGCGAGCAGCAGGGAGAGATAGGAAAAGAGAGGGAGGAGGGGGAGGGGAGGGAGAGGCGGAGGGAGGAGAGAGGCTGCCAGTGATACATTTTAGCATGAAGCCACAAGAGGACGTGTTTTACAGCAGCAGAAGAGGTTAAAAGATGAAAGGAGTCAAGTTTTGGTGGTAGTTCAGAAATCATACAAGTGGTGTTCATCTGTGAAGATTATTTTTGCCAAGCCAGAGTCAAACGACTTTGTCTTGTCTGGGTATTTAGAGTCTTGACCTGACTTGACCTGCTTCAGTTGGTCTTCCAGGTGAACTCACTACTTTTACACCCCTTTTCTGCTTTCATATCTGCATCTGCACTGCGTGGTGCTAGTACACCAGAAACACAGCTGTTTCACATGGGAACACATGGGGATGACAGAATGAGCTGTAGCTTCAAAATAAGTTTTTAAAACACATGATCATTGATTGAAGAGTCTCACAGTGGGAATCAGACACATTGACAGGAGCTCCAGCCCTGGGGTGAGATATGACCAACCCGTTTTACCAGTTTGCAGCTGGCAGCTCATCCCACAGCTTTTTTGTGTTTACTCTGGAAGTGTATGCGATGACATCGTTCCTTGAGGTTGTGTGTGCTCAGTCTGAACAGAGAGGCAAACTGAACTGAAAAAAACACACACTGCTAATCCTGCTAATTTTGATAAGAAAATGGCACAATAGTGGATAGCGTTGTTCATTTCAGCTTTTATTTAATCACATATACCCTGCTCACATGGTAGCATTGGCAAATCAATTTGGTCTCACAAGAGGTTGTATAGTCTTGGTCCATTCATCCTGACAGAAATGGTCTAGGTAGGCTGTTGGCCTTCTTGCTAACAAAGGCTTTTTCAGTTCTTATCTTTGGGCTTTTGTTGGCCCCTCCATTACTTTGACTTTATTGTTCACTTACCAGCTTTGCCTTCTTGTCTGATGTTGTGATGTCACCACTGGACTTTTTGCACCAAAGCACCTTTATCTCTTGAGGTTTTTCATCATACTGTGAAACAAGCAAATGGTTTGATTAATTTCAGCTGTGCATGTTGTCACAGGTGTGCTTGATATATGCTAATTCATGTGTAGTGATGATGTGACTTAGACTTGAAAATACTGAGTTAATGAGATGAAGTAACTTCCTCTTTTAAATGTAAAGTCCTTAAAATAAATGATTACCAGTTTAGTTATTAATGAAGTACAAGCTCTACCTCTCCCAACACTAATAATTTAAAAAGTTGATCTGACAGGGAAGTGCCGTGGTGGACTACCCACTAACCACAGCTGCCGGCAGCAGCAGAGATATTGAGCACGGCTCCTTTAAGTCTGTGCGCGGTGGGCGGAGTCTGGGAGGCGGGGGAAGTCTCTTTCCTGTCACCTCAAAGATCATTTCTTCACATGTTCACATTTATTGTGAGGTGAAAGCGCCTTCTGCCTGGGACACACTTTAGCTGACGAGCTGTGGCTGTGTCGCGAATCTCTCGTATTACAAAAAAGATGTCAGATTCCGTGAAAAACGTCGCGATATTTGGAGCCACGGGAATGACCGGGCTGGCGACCCTGCCGTTAGCAGTGTCTGCAGGTGAGGAAGGAGAGAGAGAGAGGGGAGCAGAGGAGACAGGTCAATGATGACTGCTTGTGTCACTATATCGCTTTATGTCCATTATAAAGACAGTGCAAGGTCGTGTGATTGTTGTGGTGTTCAATGGCTGTATCCAGCAAAGAGAAAATAAGTGGTGTCAGTTTTGACAAAGTTTTAAACGTTACTGTTACTGTGACTGCAGGAGTCAGAAAGTCTGGTGATCAGTCCAAAAGTTGATCAGCAGAGTTTCCTGCACTTAAGGTTAATTAATAACAAAGATTATCAATGATACTATTGATAATAACATAAGTTTAGACTTAATAGTGTCAGTTTTGGACTTCCTCCCAACTCTCTGCTATGGCTTCAGAGCTGCTATATTTTAAGTGATGTAACTGTGCTTGTCTTAACTTTTCAGTTTTCTGACTCAAGTCATAAACAAAGGCTACATATTGACCTTTTTTCTTCAAAGTTTCCCTTGTGCAAATATGTTTTGAAGCATCAGTTGACATCTTTAAAATGTCATCATCACCACCATAACGTTTGTTATATTTATAGAGATCAACATGGGTCAGTGGTGCTTAAAGCAGTTAGAAGACTGCAAAAAAATTAATTACACTGTAATTTAATTGATAACATTTAGAAGTGAGGTGGTTTTGTAAATGTAGTATTGATTAATGTGTTGTTTATTTATAAATATAATGAAATATAACGTTGGGATATGGTCCAATGTTACAGTTATAGTCCCTGCTGTAATGTGCTCTGTTTTTGGCAGTCATTTAAAGACATAAAGTGTAGACAGGCTCACACTCGCACAAATCACACATACACAAGCACATACAGTATGTCATATGATTGATTTGATTTAGCAACATTTTTTCATTTCTTTTCCTTCTGCTGAGGTGGGGTAAAAAAAAAATAGAAAAAGCTGAGTCATGGTTAACGTTAGAGATCAGCATTGTGCTGAGTCATTTGACACGGCTGATAGTAGAAGATGTTCACTATCTTGGCTGTTCAGGAGGGGCGGGATCACCTTCAGATACAGGCGGGAAATGATTACAGAGCTGCTGGAAAGACTTTTGTTTTATGTCCAGTTTGAAGAAGTTGAAATTGTACAGAGAGCCCCACCATGTGTCTGTTCAGACAGGTGAAAGTGACAGTTCAGTATGAGGGTTGCTAGGCTATCAGTGTGAAAGAGTAAGATCAATCCCTGCTGTTGTCGTTGCTGAATGAAATGGATTTTGATCTGACTCGCTATACAACGGTCACATGCAACTTGCCTGCAGACCTCAAACAGTCATCATCATGACAGAGTCTTTAATTCAAAAGTTTTGGTGTTGTACTGAATTTGAGCAACAAGGAAAGGGAAGTAGAACTCAAAGCTCAATCCAAGTCCAAAACTTTCTTTCTACTTTCTCTTCTCCATTAATATAATGGAAAACATGATATTGTGCAAAATATGAGGAGGAGGTCTTAAAGCTGCACAACCATTACATACATAGGACTTTGCAAGATACAGTATGGTATATGGAAATATAATTGAACTGATAAAGTGAGTCTGTGTTGCTTTTGTTTCATTTCCATGTGTCCTCCAGGATATAACGTGACAGTGCTGGTGCGGGATCCTTCCAGGCTGCCTGCTGACCACAAAGCGTCCAGGGTGGTGGTGGGAGATGTCCTGAATAAAGACGATGTGAAGGTGACAATGGAGGGCCAGGATGCTGTTATCATCATCCTGGGCACCAGGAACGACCTCAGTAAGTCTCTACAGATCAAAGTCACATGACCAAGCAAGAGAGGAAAACATCTTATAAACATTTTATATTTGTTACCAGTTGCCTTGCAGTAATGACTGAGCACTGTGTGATTGTTAAAGTTCACCTTTCCTTACACAACAGACCATGATCACCTTACACAAGGACGATAAATGATGTAGTAATGTGAAATGTTCACCAGAGGGCGCCACAAAATTTACACAAGATACATTATGACATTGTGTGATATTACTTTGACACAATCTAAAACACATTATGTATGAAAAGGTGGGTGGCATTTACAGTGTGACACACATTAAAGACAATGTGCAGTAGTTCTCCAGGCTAACACTTACATGGTCAATTTGAATAATCATAGATAAATTGACTAATAAAGTAACATGCAGGTGATATAGGTACAAGATAGGGTTCACAAGAAGGTAAATGATATCAATCAAGTCAAAAGTTTCAACTCATTTACACAAAAAGTCCCTCACTCTCAATAACAGAACACTTCCTTGCAGTTGTAAATCATTTATGCAGTAAGACATATTTTTGTTGTTGGTTTTTTAAATAACACATTTTACCTGTAACATTTTGATGTCTGTATTCTTCTCTGTAGTTGAGCATTTCTCTGAAACACAGTGGAGCAAATGTATCACGTCACACAGTGAAAGAATTGTACTGGAGTAAAGAGTCAAAGTTGAGAGGCACAGTTCTTGACAAGGTAATTCAGGTGTAATCCCTAATGTTTCTTTTTTTCGGATGTGTACCCAACAGGCCCAACCACTATGATGTCTGAAGGTACCAAAAACATTGTGGAGGCCATGAAGGCTCGCGGGATCCGCAAGGTGATCGGATGCATGTCAGGTAAGCAGATAAAGCAGATAAAGTAGAAACGTAGATGAATTGGTCAAAGGAAAGAGAAGTGTATTTAAATCCATGTGTATACATTTTCTTAAATTATCCTTTGTTTCAGAGAGTGCAAATAAAGCCAGTTAGAAGTAGAAGATAGAGGAAGTGATTCAGAGAGAGTCATTTGTGTGGCAAGCATGTGCAGTGGAGGACAACTGGAAATAAATCCCTCTTCTTTTCTCTTTTTCTTCTTCCGTGTTTCTTCTCCATTCTTATTTTCGTCATCTCATCATTGTCCCCGTCTCTCCTTACCTTCACTATGTCCACTGCCTTAATTCTATCCTTCTTCCCTTTTTCTCTCCTCCTATTGGATGTCTTTTCTTCATCTTCCCCTCCAGCCTTCCTGCTGTGGGATCGCTCCAAAGTCCCGCCCCGTCTGATCCCAGTGACTGAGGACCATGACAGGATGTACACAGTGCTGAAAATGTCAGGGCTGGATTATGTGGCTGTCATGCCCCCTCACATCGGTGGTCAGTAGGAAGTAGCGACTTACAGCTTTATTCCTTACAAAAGTGGAACAAGAGTTATTGCTGACATAAAAATGCTGAAATTAGCCAATCAGCTGGATTTCATGTTCTAAGCAGTTTTTGTGATCCATGTAAATGGATTTTTTTCCCCTAAAACATTGTGAAACTACAAAGCAAAGTTAAGAAAAACTATTTACTTTCACCCATGAATAACTGTAGACTCTGCTGTACTGTAGTTAGTGTGTGACAGAATGCCCTGTTTCATGTATTGTATATATCTTTATTTGAATTTTTGTGTGTCTATGCAGGCGACCTCCCTCTGACAGAGAAGTACATGGCGACAGAAAACATGCTAAAAGGCAGAGCCATCTCCAAACATGACCTGGGACATTTCTTCGTTAAGTGTCTGTCCACGTCAGAGTGGGATGGCAAGACCGTTGGAGTGTGGGGAGATTACAAATAACCCTGAATGAATCACTGCTTATGCGAACCACATGCTGAGACATAAAATGAGGGATGGATGTTTGCTGATATATGTTTTAAAAATAACCCACTACGGCTTTGCTATTGCTTTGATGATCATGATAGAGTAGCATCTGATTTGTGTTGTTATATTTTTATATACATTTAAATTTTTATCCTCAGTAGCATGAAGGAGACACTTAAAAAAGTGCCAAACTGCACAGCTGCAGTTACAGCTGTTTACATTTCTAAACATCATGTCGGTCCTTTAACATCAACTGTCATTATATACTGAATGTTTCCCATCTTTGAACATTAAGTCAGGTGATGGCTACTGTTGCTGTTTTGTGTGACAGTAGCTCTATTTTTACGGCTGTTGAAAATAAAGACTTTATTGTAGAAACAGTTGTGGTGAATGAGTGAGGTCTCATGTGAATGAATATACCCACAAGGCATTTGTTGCATGAGTGACTGAGCAACAGCTATGAATCGTATACTATTCATAAGAGTGATTATAGAGCGAATGCTTAAAAATACAACAGGAGTAGATCATGTGTGAAAAGAAGCTGTTTTTACAGACAAGTCGGGATTCAAAGTGGCATCCTTCTGACATGGTCAATTCAAAGCACCCCACAAACATCTTTTTTTTTCTTTGGCTGAAGCAGCAACAGCAAATCTTGCGAAGAACTCCATAATTGTCAGTTTTTGCTTAAATGTACTTAAATACAAGCAAAAATCACTTGCATTCTCACAAGTTATATGGTAGAATAGCTTTTCAAAGAAAATTAATCAATAATTATTCTGTCTCTAGAAATGCACACAGCGGTGAAATTAAATGTATGCTTTTGGTCCAGTGGGATGATTTTGTTGGATTACAGTCGAAAACTCAGTTGGGGTATCTGATCTGTCATATCTTCAGTTCACCTCAAAAGCATAACCTTCTCTGAGGGTCAGATGAGTGGCATGTGTGGCTATTGTGCAACTCCCTCCAACAAAAATGTGTCAAGCATCCACGCGCCATCGTAATATAAGACAGTCTTCAAAATAAAAGCTGAAGGTTTAGACGTGTTTTTTATTATTATTATTTTTATTATTTTTACCCTTTTATGGCTTTGGTATCATGTTAATGATACTGCTCACTCTGTCAACTTCAGTCATTGCCCCAGTCCTGTGTAGGACTGTGTGTTCTAATAATTGAAATAATGGCCCGATATGTGCAAATTTACAAATAAGCAAGATTCTAAAAATTATATTATATTATATTAGTTTTTGCTTTTTAGTATTAGTATTTGTCAGAGTGAATGTTTATTTTGAAAGAGACAACCAGAAGTGGTTCTGTGCTCTGATCACTTGATGTTTTCCGCTGCCGTCCGATGCTCAGGCCGGTGTTGCCATATTGGCGGTTTTCCGCCCAATTGGCCTATTTTTGTTTACGTCAGGCGGGAAAAAAATACATTGGGCGGGGGGATAAAATTTGGGCTGCTTTGGTCGACAATTGGCGGGTTTTTAATATTGTGAAAACAACACACACACACAACCCTCTCTTTTCTCTCTCTCTTTTAAAAATAAAAAATGAATTTGGATTTGGCAACTTAACCGTGACGTCAGTTCAGCAGACAGCAAATGCACTGAAGCCGCGCTAAATTTGAGGTGAGAGGCCCAGAGAAGTTCGCATCATGCCGAAGTGGGGAAAATACAAAAAATCCTACAGGAAGGAGTGGGAGACCACTCTAAAGCGCAATGCAAGTATTGCAATACAGAAATAAGAGCACAGCTTAACGATTTGAAAGAACATGGCTCCACAAAAAAACACAAGTCTTGGCAAGGATGACAGAGGTTCATTTTGCAATTTTGCTATCCTTGGTTGATTTACCAAGCTGGTTGAAATTTTCCAAAAACCTATTAATCTATAATTTATTTTTATTATTTATTTATTTCATTCAGATACGAAGCTCTGAATACGTTTTCTATTGAATGTATTGTAATTTTACGGGTTTAAATGGCGTCTGGCAACTTCGTGGTTTGGGCGGGTTCTTATTGGATTGGGCGGGTTCTAAACTGTGATTGGGCTGGCAACTGCCAATCTGATCTGGCAACACTGCGGGCCGGTCCGGCTCCCCGTAGCTTCTCACGGCTAATATGAGTGTGTGTGAGCATGCGCGGCTGAGGGTCCCTGTCCGAGGGCTGGGTTAGCCTGGCTATAGTCTCCACCGCGGACCACGGGCCGGTCCGGCTCCCCATAGCTTCTCACAGCGGTCAGCTGCCCCCGGCTAATATGAGTGTGTGTGAGCATGCGCTGCTGAGGGTCCCTGTCCGAGGGCTGGGTTAGCCTGGCTATAGCCTCCACCGCGGACCACGGGCCGGTCCGGCTCCCCGTAGCTTCTCACAACGGTCAGCTGCCCCCGGCTGGTATGAGTGGGTGTGTGTGACTGCGCATGCGCGGCTGAGGGTCCCTGTCCGAGGGCTGGGTTAGCCTGGCTACGGTTTCCCCACGGGATCAGATCAACGAGCTAAGGGTCCCCTTAGCTCATAATCACAGCGGTCATAATCACAGCGGTCAGCTGCCCCCGGCTGGTATGAGTGGGTGTGTGTGACTGCGCATGCGCGGCTGAGGGTCCCTGTCCGAGGGCTGGGTTAGCCTGGCTATAGTCTCCATCGCGGACACTGGCCGGTCCGGCTCCCCGTAGCTTTTCACAGCGGTCAGCTGCCCCTGGCTAATATGAGTGTGACTGAGCATGCGCGGCTGAGGGTCCCTGTCCGAGGGCTGGGTTAGCCTGGCTATAGTCTCCACCGCGGACCACGGTCCGGCAGTGTTGTCAGATTGGGCGGCTTTTCGCCCAATTGGGCTATTTCTGTTTACGTTAGGCGGGAAAAAAATACTTTGGGCGGGGGGACAAAATTTGGGCTGCTTTGGTCGACAATTGGCGGGTTTTTAATATTGTGAAAACAACACACACACACACACACACACACAACGTCTCTTTTCTCTCTCTCTTTTAAAAATAAAAAATGAATTTGGATTTGGCAACTTAACCGTGACGTCAGTTCAGCAGACAGCAAATGCACTGAAGCCGCGCTAAATTTGAAGTGAGTGGCCCAGAGAAGTTCGCATCATGCCGAAGTGGGGAAAATACAAAAAATCCTACAGGAAGGAGTGGGAGGCCGACCCTGAACTTAAATCCTGGATCGCGCCTGTCCAAGGAGACCACTCTAAAGCGCAATGCAAGTATTGTAATACAGAAATAAGAGCACAGCTTAACGATTTGAAAGAACATGGCTCCACAAAAAAACACAAGTCTTGGCAAGGATGACAGAGGTTCATTTTGCAATTTGTCTATCCTTGGTTGATTTACCAAGCTGGTTGAAATTTTCCAAGAACCTATTAATCTATTATTTATTTTTATTATTTATTTATTTCATTCAGATACGAAGCTCTGAATACGTTTTCTATTGAATGTATTGTGATTTTACGGGTTTAAATGGCGTCTGGCAACTTCGTGGTTTGGGCGGGTTCTTATTGGATTGGGCGGGTTCTAAACTGTGATTGGGCTGGCAACTGCCAATCTGATCTGGCAACACTGGCTCAGGCTGAGGCGGAGCCTAACCTGTTTTTTTCAAAGTTGACTCGCTGGTTGTTCGTGTGGAGAAAAGTGGTGGAATTTAAACCTTAACAGTAAAGATCTGACATGTCGATGGTCTGCGAGTACGACAGAAGAAGCTGACTTCACTGACTGTCTTCCTCTGTGGCGACTGCAGCTCTGCGGTAAATGACTGGCTGTGGCTGAAATCAGACTGATTTATAGTACTGCACGCTTTAATATAGTTAAAGTGATTTCAAACCCTGTGGACGTGTACAATTGTGGGATGCAATGCGGACGTTTCTGCTGTGTCTACATCGTATTTAAGTGCATTTTTAAAAGCTCTCGGGTTGTATTACTTTGCTGATCAGTCTGGTGGTTTACCCTCCTCTTTTGTCATAACAATTTGAATTAAAACGTTTAAACGAAATATCCATAAATGTCTTATAATACACGCTGACTGGAGTCCACCGTCGGTAACGTCATCGGTAACATCATGTTTTGTAGTTGTCGTACATTCGACTTTGTCGTGCGAAGGCGACGATAGGACGTGATAGGATGGGGATCCTGCTTCTGTCGTTGATGTAATCATTTGGGAATTAGTGCAATGTAAATTACATAATAAAAACCTTGACAGTCCGGTGTGGGAGGCAATTCATTAAGTTAGGAATGAGTTAACGGGTGTACATATTTCATGAGATAGAGCATTATCATTACTCTTTGAAATATTTAATTTAACGTATATTTGACGTAAATATGTGGTGTGAAATTACTCTTTTGGAATGTAATGTAAAAACTGCATTACCCATAATGCCCGCCGATACGTCCAGCCCCCAACTGAAAACCTTTTGGCGTGTAACTCAAATCACGGGCGGGAGAAAAGCGAACCAGTCGGTTAGCGAAACTCAGCTGTAACGTTCAGACTTTTAAATCATGGTGTTTCGACCGAAATAAGTGTTTTCAATAGTATTTTAAACGCCGACCAATTTCTGAAACCGTCGACGAGGACGCATCTCATTGAATTAGTCTTTTGAGACGAGGAGGAAGTCGGCTAACGAAACACTAACCAAAGCGGCGACGTCGAGAGACGGGAAGTGTTTCACCAGGTCTGTTGTTTAAAGATACCTTACTTTTAAACTGTTTAAAAGTCTTCCCATCGGTGCTTTAACCACGTTACATGACTTCGCGTCTCTTATCAAAACTAATTCAAGTCGGTTTCAGAGGAGTTGTGTCGCTACTATGCCTTCTTCGGCAAAGTTTGTGTTTCCCTCCTATACGATGAAGCTAACGTTACAACCCCCAACCCACATGATCTCACCGAATGACTCATAAGAAACACTGATAAAAGGTAACAGCAAGGTCCTGTATTTTTGGCATGAGGCACTGAATTTAATATTTGTGTGATTAGTAGTAGAGTATAAGCCTTTATTAGTGCCAAATGTTTGAAAGTAGTAATAAACACGAGCACTGAAGGAAGTGACTTCTTTCCTATTATGTTGTTTTGTATGTTTAAAACACAGTCAACATGTCATTTTGAGTTTTTTTCTGACTACTGCAGGATGTCAAAACACACACACACACACACACACACACACAAAACAACAACTTGTGATTGAAAAAGAAAAATAAGCAAATGCCCCCAATCCTGAAAAAAGGCTTGACTGTTTATTAGTGCTGGATAAATAATGTTAAATTGATAAGCTTCAATTGAGAGACTGTTACTTGTTTTAATAAGTAAAAAATAATAATAATAAAAAAAGTACTGTGTTTGCATTTTTTATGCCACACTTTCAGTAACATACGGTTTCCTGTCACTTTACATCAACTTAACAGTTTGTGTCTTCCTTTGCAGTTTAAAGATGATCATGAAGGCGCAGAAGCGTAAATTCCCAATGGAGGATGTGGAGATTTCTGACAGGAGCAGCCCGACCTGGGAGAGCCAGCGCCAGTTTGTGTTCTCTGTTTCCTTGAGCAAGTATCAGCGTGGCCAGGAGCTACCTGAACCCAGTCTGCGGAGGTCTGTTCTGATAGCCAACACACTGCGGCAGATCAGCCTAGAGGCGTGTAGGTCACCCACTGTAGACATGGAAGTGTCACCTTTCAGTCCTTCACCAATCCAAGAGGAAGAGCACGAGAGTATATCCACTGGCGTTCCTGCAGCAAAACATCACTCTGCAGTTGCTGTTACTAACAGCAACTCAGCACTTAACAGCTGCCCTCTGGTTTCCTCTAATTATGTGTCAAATAGCGTTACAAGTAGGTGTCCTGAAAGTTACCACTTAAATACATCAATTGTCCCTGTGTCTGTTGGAGACGAAGACGAGGACTGGGGATCAATGTCCACTGACCCTGATTTCTCCCTTTCAGCTGCCATTTCCTCCATTCTCACTGCACTGGACTCTACCATTGATGGGAGCCCTCAGGTAGCTCCACGGACACCTCTCCGGTCCCTGGAGAACCTGTCAAGGCCTGAGGGAAGTGTTACATGGGTTAAACCAGAGGTCAGAGGTTATGGAGGCGGCTGGGAACAGCAGGAGGAGTGCAGGGTGCGGGAGAGCAACATGGAAGTGATGAGGTCCAGCTACCTCAGTGACCTCACTGTTGAGGATCTGTTTCAGGATATAGACACATCCCTGCTGGAGAGGGACATGGGAGTGCTTGGGCTTAGAGGCAGTGGAGCTGGATACCCAGCTGGTGATGATCTCCTTCGCTACCTGCCACCTTTCTCTCCCTCCTCGCCCTCCTTACACCCCTTCTCCCTCTCTCTCAACCAGAATCTGAAGTGCCTTCCTTCATTCTCCTCGTTCAGCCCATTGTCTTCCTCGCCGTCTTCTTCACCTCCTTTCTCTTCACCACCACCCTCTCCCTTCTCTGCTCATAATCATGTGAGAGAGGGACTTGAGCTGGAGCATCTGATGGAGATCCTGGTGGAGTCATGATAGGCTCATTTTCGGCATATTTACAGGAATCCACTTCAATTTGAAGAATCAACATTTGCTTACTTAGTGGACAAAACTGAATTGTCAAGGCAAAGGGCCGGTCTGCCAAACATGTCAAATTTTCTCTTTTTTTGTTTTTATATTGCTAAAGAAATTGTGTATTATGGGCTTTAGAAAGTAGTACGAATGTTCTAGACATGTAGAAATGGTTGATGTCCAAGACAGAAAATGCTTCACAAGTAGGTGGAGCTGTGATGCATCTGGCGGCTCTTACTGCAACACAAAACTGTAACATGAAGAGTTTGTGTTTCAGACACAAATTAAAGTCAGATAGGTCGGATCTGTGACCAGTGAACTGCCGAAAAGCATGTTATTACAACTTCCAGTGTGACTCAGAAAATTGGAACTAAAGAAGGGAGGAGTCTGACTGGAGAGCAGAGTTTTCTTGGCAACTGAGAAATTACCAAATGGACAGACGACTGCTTCAGCAGTGTTGCCCTGAAATTTGTCAGATGCATCACAGCTTCAAGTACTCCTGTGTTCACACTGAACATCCAGAGTTACAGAGAGGAAAAAAAAAAAAAAAAAAGCAGCAGCTGGTCACCGACTGCTGTTAATTCATGCAGTGTATTGAACATTGAGGGACACATGGGACAAATCCCATTTAACAGCATAAGTGTGAAATGTTAACAAGTGAGTTCTGAGAGAATGGGATTTGGCTGGCGTTGGAAGTGGTTGAAACACTAATATTATAAGTCAGATCTTCTGTGAAGAAAAAATTTTTTAAACATATTTATCGATTAGTTGTAACAGGGACATGATATAAGAGACCAGGTCTGGATTTAGGTAGGAGCATCCTGGAAAATCATCTTTTTAGTCACTGAAAAGCCTTACATATTTATGATATGAAGTGGTTCGGCCAGAAGAACAAATCCATAAGAACTAGTATTTATGTTCATTTGGGGAAAAATGAAATTTCACAAGTGTGTATAAATTGTGAATGTTGTCATTAACTTTGTGATTCTCACTTTTATCAGTTATGTTTCACTTTCCAGTATTTGGAGGGTTAAGATTACATTTCATTTAGTGTGCTCCTGTATTAGCAGTAAAGAAAGTTACTCCTTGAATATTACTCGGTGGAAAAAGCACAAATCTGAAGTTCTGCTCACCCAGCTGACTGTCCCATCTGAAAGCTGACAAGCATGAAACCAGAGTTTGTTTCCTCTGAGATATTTCCTCTCAGAGACGACTTGAGTGCAGCTGTGCAGCTCAGGAAACACAGCAGTGCGTGGTTGTTCTGTAATGGCTCAGTGCACAGACAGTCCAGCTCAGAAAGAGTATTTCATGTCTTTTAATAGGTCACTCTATTAAATGAGCATTTGCAATACTGTGAATGTGTACAAAACATCCTCATGAGTTTGATTGTGGCAGCACAGGGTCACCCGTACATGCCACATTATTATTTAACGTCACAACCACTATGCAACAGTTTATGTTGTGCAGATGTAGCATTATTGATCAGCCCTGCTAGGACATTGTCATAGTGCTATAGTCTCAGCCACATTGGCTGGTGGAGTCTGGATGGTGCTGACTTTTCCTGTGAACAGTTGTTAACTCATCAGTAGGTCACTTTGTTTGTTATAGTGAAGTTCACAGTTCACATTTTATTTGGTTTACATCTGAATTATTGCACTTTTGTTAATAATATGCATTTTAGGTCTCAGTCATGTGAGTGTGTGGTTTATGTTTTCCTCTGTATTTATTAAGCAGTAACGTTACAGGGAAGATGAGGCCAAATCAGTCCCTGTTAACACATAAAGTGGGATCCTACAAAATGTCTGTCTTAGGCCAACACTGCGAAAATACATGACATGAATTGCTGAGATGAATTGTTTGGGGAAGCACGTGATATCTGTTTGTTGGGTTTCTGTACATTTATGTCCTGTTTATGGATCAGAGTTGCTCTCTATGCAAAGGTCCTTACTGAACAGCAGATGCAGTCTCAAATTATAGATGGCATATTTTGTTAACAAGATGAGTAATTTAATGTCATACCATATTTGATTTTAATTTACTAATGGTATATTAATATACTGTCATGGCAGTTATTTTATTTACTTTTATTCTCTCCACAAATATTTTAATGGTTATGTTTTAAGACCAAGGGCAGAATGCTCAGATACTATGTATTTAGACATTTTTTCTAAAAGATGTATTTGTTTACCTGTACTGATGTTTTTAATAAAATTTGAAAAAGAAATGATGTGCTTTGTTTCATTATTAAATAGTTGAATGTTACGCAGAAAAGTGTTGCACAGGACTGAAGGTAGTCTGCTGGAAAACACTGTATTATTTTTAAAGTGGATTTTTTGCAGGTTGGACAAGCTTGGAAATCACTGAATCACTGGTGAACATTGCATCTCATCTGATATTTGAATTTGTTCCGGTAAAGAAAAGCTGCAGCGGTGTATTTAGAGACTCTTAACATGCTTGAATGGTTGTTGGGTTTCTGACAGGCAGAAAGTCTCTGTACGACAATACTATTGTATTAATAAAAACATTTCAGTTATTGATATAAATCACATATTTGTTAAACATGAGTGAAAACTAAACTGAAATCTTGACAGGACGGATGGATTCTCCTGGTGTCGAGAGGAAACAACAAAAAACCCAGATCAAGATGCTCCTTCCATCCTACTTGACCTTTAGGAAGATGTTGATTCACAGTGAGGTTTTTACACCATACACATTGCCTCCCAGACAATTCAAGCTTAGTTTCATCTGCTCACCAAATATTTTCTTAGGATAGTTATGGAGAGTTAAGCTGCTCTCCGGCTCGTCACGGACACAGTGCCCCATGATCTGTGTGGTTAGCAGCACTCTGATGATTCCCTTTCTATTTTTTCCCTGAACGTCCCTCATTGTTGCCTTTGGAGTCAGCTCAGCTGGACGTCCACTTCTGAGAGTAACCACACAACTAAATCATCTCCATGTATACACAGTTTGACAGTGGACTGACAAAGATCTCCTTGAGATGAATAACCCTTTCAAGTTTATGCAAATCAGTTCTTGATGGTAAATCTTGAGAGCTCAGTTTTTGTGAGAGAGATGGTTCACATTTTTCTTGTGAACAGAGACCCAGTTAAAGTGGCTCCAACACAAACCTCTGATCTTGTTTCAGTGACTGGATTCCAGGTTCCTCCTGCCTCCAATTAGCATTTCTAATCTTCACTGAATATTTGAATGGTATGTTCAGTGTGTTCAGCTCAATGATTGGTGTGTCATAAGCGGAAGTAGACTGTTCATTCATTAGCCACTATTCATAGGGTTTGCAGGGGTAATTGCAGACCTTCACATACTAATCACAACATCACAACCTAAAATAGATTTTGTTAGTTCATAATTGTGACTTCACAGTGAAAATTTGGTCATATTTCTTTGATTATTCCATACACACCAAGACGGACACAGACAACTTATGTCATAGCATCAGGATGTAATTAGCTTGTAACAACGTTGATGGTAAAAGACAAGTAAGTGATGTGAACATCAGAGTGCATTTCAAGTCTCATCTCTGATGGATTAAATCCAGACACAATAAAATCACACTAATCAGCTCTCCATTGACATTAATCACACTCACAGTCACCACAATGAAAAAGATATTTATTCATTTCCCCATCAGTCCCTCTTTTCCAAACCTTTAAGCCTATTTATTGCTGTTGTGGAGGTGGCAACATAGTCCACTGCATACATGTAGACACCAGGGGGCAGCAGCACAACACAGCCTGTGTCCTGAAGCAAACACTGTTCTCTTCTGTAACTGCTGTGCTCCTCATGGCCAACCCAGACACAGAAGTCACTACTTATCACATAACATCTGATTAAATAAGAAACACATAACAGTTAATATCCCCACTGTCTGAAATGCACATGCAGGTGCATGTTAGAACTTCATTTCACTGCACTTGTGATCATTTGCTGATTTGTGCTTGTGAGGATGCATTACAGACCTCTCCAGAGTTTAAGTCTGAGGATTATAAATATGACGGTGGTCTGGAGACATTTGTGCATATAATGTGCATATTTTCAAATATAAAAAGAGCTGAACAATGGACCAACATTAAAATGTGTACAAGATTTTCATGAAGTTGAAATCAACAGACTGTGTTTAGCACCAAGTTTAGTTTTAGCACAATGACATGAAGACAATTTATGTTAGTCTTGAAATAGCAACCAAAACCTAGAGCATAGAAAAAAAACAGTGACAAGAATAAGACAAGACAAATGTGATGTGAAAACAACAAACCATGAACCACAAGTTTTGGTTCCACCCTCTTTATGTGCGACTGTGAGACTGAACACAGGCCACAGTTACACCAGTGTTTGGGAGGAAAAGGATCGTGTGTAGTTTTTGGTCCAGGCGGGTTGCTGATGTCACGCTGGGAGAATCTTATAATGTGCAGAAAAGTGATGCGATGACTACACAAAGTCTGTTTTTGCGGTCCTCTCACAAAGGTTGAATCTCAAAAGCCTCAATTCCTCATATCTTTATGTTGTCTGGACGTTTTTAAACAACATAATGAAAAAAACTAAGAGGTTTTGAGATTCAGCCCACCAGTCCGGTTGTTGTATCACTGGTTTATCTCAGAGGGAATCGCAAGAGGTAGAGCTTCTGTGTTTCCTCCTCTGCCCCATTGCTCAGCCTTTGTTGATGGTGTTGTACGACGGCTGTGATCCCGGCTCCAGGGGTTCACTGGCAGATTTTTCTGCGCGGTAAGGGGGCGTCACCTCCTCATGGTTGGTCTCTACAATGGGCTCCCTGTCGTCGTCTTGGTCGGTCTCCTCACAGCGTGGCAGCTGCAGGAAGGTGGTCAGGCCGTGCAGGTCAGCCATTTTGTGGAAGGAGCGCAGCAGGAGGTACATCATCATCAGACCCACAAACAGGTAGACTGGAAGGAGAGAGGAGTCACAGAAGGACATTTATTCTGCAGCGAAGAGACTCTTTCTCTTATTCCATTTCTGATTCATCGGATGAATCATAAACATACAATAAAAACACAGGGAGTATTTCTCCTCAAATGGAATAAAACTGCATCACTGTCTATCCCATAATTGTGACTATGGTTAACACAACTCTTAGGTCAGTCATAAAATACCTCCAATGCCCATTAACATGTATGGTTTTTCCTCTGTATAATATAAATACAGTAAGATAGTCAAAGATCACAGATGACCTGTCATTGAGAAAAGGCAGATGACAGCTGATAGTTACCAACTGTGGTTACAGGTGGTAACGACAAAGACAGGAGAGCCAGTCCAATGGAGCGCAAGCATGATGATGAATCTGTCAGCTGATAATGAAACTGCAACTGTTTGCAGTGAAGCTGTGACAAAGTTTAGTTGAATCTTTTTTTTATTGCCTTTTTTTACTGGAGGACTATTTTTCCATCAGGATTCAGCCACTAATAATCATGTGATGCGTGTCATAAGTCTGTATGGGCTGTGTTTACGTGCTGCATGGAGCCAGTGTACTGTTTCAGACTGCAGTCGGCTCAAAGTGGCACTGTGCTGCTAAGGTTTTGAGTGTTTCATCGTAGAAAGCTGAGCCATTACATCATCACATCAACGCTGACATAAATCTTTACAAGTTCACCATCAGTTGTTATCATCAGTCTCCTCTGTTGATGAGTGCTTAAGAGCACATGAAGCCCAGAAAATGTGGCCAGTACAGAGCTGAGGAATTAATGTCTGGACTGTGAACACAAAACTATTTCAGTCAGTCAGGACATCAGTGCCCCCAAAGATGAAAACAAAATCTGCTCAACATTTGTTATTTCTGCTCTGATTCTTGTGTTTGCAAGAGCCATGTACAAGTAGGTCAATTCTTCAAGAAAAACAGTGCAGGATTACAGAGGCCTGTGCTCCAGAACTACACTGTTATTGTGGAAGTTTACAGTGAACGGTGCAGGGGAAATCCTGAATACACAGGACAGCCCCTGCTGGTTTCATATACACAAACTGTATAATGGAACCAAGCAGCCGAGGTCCTCCATGTTTTTATATGTACAGGTTTGAAGAAGTTCAGGAACTGAAATTTGAAGCTTCTTGATTTTAAACAGTCACTGCTTTCATTGTTCTGGGGGTGAAGCACATGGGGAAACTTCAACACATCACAAAAACATCACATGATGACTTTTAAGACTTTGACCGTGCAAACACCAAACTATCATCCCAAAATATTTGCTCATCAGCAAGTCACTAGAAATGTTGTGCCTTCTAACAGCAGTGTCTTAGTTGGACTTTGCCTCTGTCCATGAAATACTGAATTTTTCAATATCTTTGAAAAACTCGTCTGTCAGTTTCAGACTACATTATGAGTTTACTTCCAAAATAAAACAAAAATCATTTACTTCCTGTACTGTATTGTGTGAAAACATCAGAATTAGAAGTGAAGCATTTACCTCCTGCACAGCTCTGTGTGGGGAGTGAAGGTTGAGTGCTCTAATGTGGGAGATTTTGGAAACAAATGCCATCTGTTGTATCAGACCGCCATTAATATTATGAGGTAAATTCTCCAGTCATCTCCTTGACAACCTTGACAAAACCTGCAGAAATATTTGCCTTCCTTCAGAAGATTGTGATGAACGAACAACACAAAACAAAAAAAAACGGCTTCATTTTCAATAATCACCACAGTGTGGATGTGTTGTTACAACAAATTTGCCTTCAGCTGGGGCAACAACACATCTGTGGCTGTGAGAACAACAGGCCACAATCTGCAGCCGGTCTCTAATCCTCCTCTGGACCTGCAGGGACCGTTTGGGTTAATCTGGTTCAACCTACATCATTATTATATAATAGATCCTGTGGGACCGGGAAACAACAGGGCTGCTCCTTGTGAACTGCTGGGCCTCCTTCCAGACTGAAGTCAAGGGATTAGAAGAGACCAGGAGGACACAGAAGAAAACATGGTGACTTGAAGCAGCGACCACTCTCAGTGAAATATAATATCCTCCTTTGTCCAGTCCATAGGGGGAGCAAAGTGTACGTGGCCAAAACAAACATGGTCATCTCTCAAACCTAAAGATGCTCAAAGTTCATCCTCGATGTGTTTTTTCTACAACACACTTGAGTGATGAATTTGATGTTGTTGTGCAAAAATGAGAAAAACTGCAGAGACAAAGACGACATGCAGAATTCACTGATTTTCTGTCAGTGCTGGAAACAGCAGATTTTCACTAAAGAGCACAGCCACTTTTAGACAAAAACCTCATTCCAGCCCTGATTCAATTAGAGAGGAAACACTCAGACAGACACAGAAAAACAACAGTGCAACTATGAACAGACCCTCCATCATGTGACAGTGATATCTTGATCTAAACAACAACAAAGAACCTCTGGGTCGAGCGCATGGTTTTATGAAGGAACACACATGTGCTTAACATCTAAATCCCACTGTTGGAAATGTGTAGGAGCTATTTACTGGTTTATTGTCTGTCACTTATTCATCTGCTCTGAGTTTGGATTTGGAGTTTTGGATTTTTGATAATATATTCATATATTAGTTTCTTTCTGGCATTTTTTTTCTGGCATAGTTAGTTCTGGTGAACTAGTGTTTTGTTTAACTGGGGAATGCTATGTACTTGAGTTGGCAGACAGGTGTAGGACTGGCATGGGTGGGCTTCTATTTTTTGCTTCTTTTAATGTCGACTGAATGTCTTCTTTATTTATTTAATCTGTTTTATTTTGCTTTCTTAAACCTTATCAAACTGTTGTATTTATGTTGAGTTATCATTTCTATTGTGCAATGATGTGGTGTGTTCAACCAAAGACCAAAATAAACCAAATTAACTAAAATCAAAAAATAACCATTTCTTTCCCCTGCATGAACTACATGTGCAGCAGTGGCCTTTTGATTCTCGTGTTGGATTTAAATCTGTATGAAGACAAATAATAAGTGGAGAGAGAGTCTTGGTAAAAAAAAAAAAAAATGCAGGTGCAATGCTCTTTTAAATGACGACAACTAGACCTTATAATACAGTTCTATAAATGACATGGTCCTTAAAAGAAATACTATGATTTGCCAGCTCTGTAGCTGCCCAAACATTTCGCTGTTGGAACATTTTAAAGCGTTTTAAAGACACTGTCTGCCAACAGGACAAAACCAGACATCACTTTGCATTTCTTGATGCTTTGCAGTGGGAATGAAGTGACATGAATCAACACCATGGATCATGAATGATGACTCACAAGATGTTGCTACAAGCATGATAAAATAAAGCTGCTAATTTGAATACATGTCAGACAATCTATAGAGCCAAGCCACTAGCATGACTAAAACCTATTAAGGGTTACGGTATTTACTCTTTAGTTTAAGCTCCCACCCAAGGAACCTAAAATTACACTGAACTCACTGTTGCTTCTTAGACAATTTCACTTCTGTTTCATGAAAGTCTGTGTAGTTCAGATCAGCTTACAATGAGCCACCCAGATAAGTATATTTGAATTTCAAGAGTGTTACAAGATACAAGTCTGAGAGCGGTTTCACTTCCAAAGAACCACGAAAGGAGAAGCAGTGTGAAGCGCTACTTCTCACATCAGAGGTGAGAATGAAGGCTTCACGCATGGCTGCAAAGGTCAGCTTCTGTCCTCCCAGCAGCAAGACTCAACAAGCAGCCTGCAAACATACAACTCTTTTCCGTTACATGCTTTCAAGAAATCATTTCAAAAACAACAAAAACATTTATCTTCATCTTTCCTCCAGAATAAAGAAGACAAGGCAGAGACACATGAAACTGTTGGTCTTGTCTGGTTCTGTGCCTCTGCACAGCGTCAGCTCAGACTCACCTCCAGCTCTGCAGGCATGGAGCTCATAGCTATGTGTTACCCCCCCCACTGGTCTCAGTGTGAGTCATGTGACTCCTGTTAGCTCTCATTAACACAGCCAAACGCAGAGCATTTTTGGTCACACTTTGGAGGTGAAATAATAATCAATAATCAAGTGGAAATATGCAGATATCATGATGCCTCTGTGCATGATGAATTTTTAAATTGACGTCTGGATGTTCCACAGACTTGATGCGCTTGTGGGAGCATGTATAATAATGAGAATTCACAGGATCCCATTCATTTTTATGAACTATTTGAATAAATATGATTCCTCCAAGATGAAGAGGAGGCAGTTTCTGCAGTGGCAGCACTAATAATATTATATTAATAACATATCTACTGCATCATATTCTGGGACATTCAAAGAATTTCTCCTCAGAGAGCAGGAGATGGTCAAACTAACGAGGCGAGACACTTCCTAGATACACACACTATACACAGTTGAAGCACACGAACTCAAGTGACACACTGAGCCATTCATGTTATCAACAATCATAAGGCATTATTCCTTTTATGAGTTTCTAATGTCACTGGGTATAAATATTGGGCTGTGCTGTGTCACACTGTGCTACCTTCATTCCTCACTGAGTGCTGTCATGACACTGGCCTACAGTCTGTGTACCTCCAACACATACCAACCCGAGACAGATTTTTAAAATCTATTTAAACAGTCTTTGCCATTGTTATTTGACACTGAAGGAGATGCAGTGAGTGTGTTGAAAAATATGCACCTGATGGTTGAAGTGCTACAGTTAACTGTGTCTTCCTGTATTTCATTTGGGTTCAGTCGTTCTGAAGTGGCCTATCGAACTATTTACATTCAGTCTTCCTCACTATTATGTACCGAGTATCACTGAGTTCACTTCCCCTGCACTGTTCACACTCATGTTTAATTGCTGCCAATTTTCTTCTCTTTGGTTCCTGTTTGAACATCACTGTGGTTTTTGGCCACCACCTGAAGAACAGTGGCATAATGTTGCACCGTTGGCAGAACTGCGTCTCATTTACAACAATATATTATTACATTAGAATTTTATTATAGTAATAGCTGTGTTTGCTGTGTTACTGTCCAGGTGCACAAGGGAAATAAAAACTCAGAAGAGCACTACCACAAGTCATTAGGTCCATGTTGTTTTAAAACCTGTCCAGCAAAAGGACGAGGGTGAGACTGACAGTTCCTTTTACTGACTTGACTCAAGCAGCTGTATACTACTAGCTCTGTGCCGTTTGCTCTGCATGTTACAAAGTGTGCACTAAGTGAATCATAACCGGGAGGGTAGTGAAAGTGAGTAATGTGAAACCTGGTGTTTGCGTTTTTCAACATGTTGGTGATACATTTCAAGTGTGAGTGAGACTGTGTGTGAATCCATCTACTAAAGTAAAATGTATTTAAAGCTGAATAGTTAGACGGGACCATGAGCTCAGCAAAGAGTTACTGATGAAAACATCAACGTCAGGTATCATGATGACAACACCTACTTGTCAAACATTTACGTGGCAGACCAAGCCTTAAAACACTCAGACTTGAGCTACTGTAGATGGACATGTGAAAATGGGACAAGACAACTGGAAGTGGGGCAGAAAATCCTGTATTTTGCCTCATTGCTTGTGTGTTAGGAGATTGGCTGCAGTTTTGGAAATATGTTTCAAGTGCATAAAAAGATACACAAGATATCATCCAGTTCATCTTTTTAACAATGATGAAGTTTAACAATATGGATGATCTAGGCTTTAGTCTGATGTTACAGTACAGGTAAAAGTCTAGGTCAGTAAGGACTGCACTCACCCATGACAGACACCTGATACAGCTGCCTGTTCTTCTGCCCTGGCCGCATCCCTGGAACGAAATCTCCCAGTCCAATGGTGCACAATGAGATGAAACAGAAGTAGATGCCGTCCAGGAACGACCAGGACATCTCCACTGCACTGAATACCGCCGCCGGAGCTATGAAGAAGCACAGCACCACCAGGATCAGCAGCAACATGAAGTGGACAACGGTGGCCGGCCGAGGCTCCATCCCTGAACGCTGCAGAAGGCCGACTGGAGCGAGGACCAGAGGATACATCAGCCTCTGGACGCAGGCGGTGAGCACCAACATGGTAAAGGGGACTCCTATCAGGGCGTAGACGATGGAGAAGGCCTTTCCAGTGTCAGACAGAGGAGTGGTGTGGCCATAACCTGGAGATAAATGTTTAGGAGGGAGGAACAGCAGAGGCACAATTGAAAAGATGCCCGTGTGAGTATTGTCAGAGGACAGCAGGAAGGACAAGGACACTGACCTCCTGCCTTTTGTTTACATTTGTAATTGTTCTAACGCCAGGAGATTTTTTTTTTTATTCCAACTTATAGAAATTACATAAAAATCATGCTGAATCTTTTTTAGTTGTGTTTTAACTTTGCTATTGCTACTTAGCCACTATCAGCATTGTTAGCTTTAATCTACCAGTCTAGAAGAAACACTCACAAAGAGACGTCTCCAGAGGTGGAAGACGGCCTTCTTTTGTTTTGTGTCTATTTCTAATCATGTCTTTCCTTATCCTGCAGCTTTCAGATAACGAGTCACTGTAGCATCCAGTCTGCCCTGAAGATGTAGCACTGCTCGGATGATGTCTTGTAAACGCTGTGATGGCTGAAGCTTCTGCCAAGACTGGCGGGCTAAATAAACAGCTGTAAATGCCAACATTGGCTACATATCAAAAGCGAAACTTAATGTATTTTTGTGGGAGTGTACTGCAGCTTATTTTGTGGCATTTCCCCTAAGTGAGACTTCAGGTCAATCATTTCCACAAAAAGTTCAAACAATTCATGGTTTAATCATAAAAACCCCTCTGTCAGCAAAGCTCCAGGTAAAACCACTCTACCTGTCAGACAAGTGATAACAGCAGAAGCTAATAGGCTCCTGAAGTTGGTTTGGAGCCAAACTTTCAGTTCAAAAACCAGTAACTGTTTCCCATAACAGGATACTAAACTACAGGCTCACAGCACGCACTATTCACTGTGTCTGTCAAACATGTCTGCAGGGAGGCCTCATCTACAAGGCAGCAGTGAATGCAGCGTGACTGATGCACGTAAGATTGTGAACCTTTTGAGTGGGCCAGACCTCAGCTAAGTCTCCTCTGTAACAAAGCGATTTACAGAAACAACATCATGAAAATGAAAACAACACAGTTAAGTAACAAAACCTTATACAACAACACAATCCTCTCAAACACACAAACTGCCACAGAGACTCAGTTAGACCAACTCAACCTCAACCTCCCCACATAGGAAACACCGGGCAATTTTAAAGCTCATTGCACACTAAGCACGCGCTTATTTTGTGTCTTTGGTGTTTTGGGGTTGGCTTTCACACTGACAAATATTACAAAACACAAAAGGTGTGTGTTTTCATCTTGGGTCCAATTCTCAAAGTCTGGATTCCCACAGCTTGTGGTACCATTTTAGTCCACAGAGATCACCGCTGAGCACAGTAAATGGACAGTTTTACCAAACAAAAATCTTAAAACTATTTACATTTATTTCCCTGACCTGTCCTTTGTAAACCTCCATTAGCTGTTTTTCCACTTCTGCTTTCACATTCAGGTGAAAGGTTCAGATAACAAGTTGCTGGTTCAATTACAGCCTGTATGATAACATGACACCTGCTCATGTTTGACTGAGAACCTCCAGGTCAAAAATAAACAAAAAAAATCCTCTTTGACTGGAAACATTAGCCAAACGTATTAAACCACTAAAGGAAGTGTCTTGGAAGTTGTGAAACAAACTAATGCATCACATAGGGTAAACAAACATCTCCTGACACAAAGGTCAGTTCTGTTCTGCTTCATGCATGAATTTGCATTTCTTCCGTGGCCATGTGAGTGTCTGGTTGGCAGCAGCAGCAGCAGCAGAGTGTCTGTGAATGTGACTATTCTCAGAGCAGTTTGCTCAGATTGCACAGCAGCTTGCAATGAAAGACCCTGGGAGCTTCACTGTGTGTGTTGTTAACTGCGATGATGCTGCCATAGTTAGCTTTTGGCAGCACATGTCAAAATTGTATTAAAACTCTTGGGCTGAGATCAAGTCAAGCGACAAACCTTCTAGGCAAATTACAAGTCACGTCTTTCTGCTGACCATCAAAATGACACAGCATTTCAGACAAATATGTGCTGCAATGCTCAGTACCATTATGTAGAGAGGAGCCTTAAAAGCACATACAACTTTTAGGCAAATCATTCATACAGTTAACCTTTCTTCCCCTTCAAACAGAGACTATTAGCATTCACAACAAAAAAGGCCTACTCATTCAAATGAAGGGTTTTTCGTAAACGCAGCATAGGTATCAAACACAACTAATAGAAAAAAGAAATACTTCAGTGCTTTTGTCGTTAATCAGAAGTTCAGTGACTTCCTGTCTGGTTTGTTTTTCTAGACAAAGCTGTGCTGTATTTATTTTTTTGTTTCTTGGAGCGGAGGTTGATTCCGCAGCTGAAATCACCTACTTTTTTTGCGGTTTATGTTTCACACCCATAGGTGCTCTCTGCATCGCTGTGTTTTGCCAACATTTCTGTTACAACAGGAAATACATCTAATTCAGGAGACAGAGAACAGTCTCAATGTGACCAGCTACGTTTGAAGATGACAGCAACAATAGCAACAACAGATCATAACAACATCACCACAAAAGCTCAGTAAACTCCCTTTGTGAGAAGTGTGTGCATTCATTCCACTGAACCACTGAGCGCTCTGTGGCTGTACTGTTGTTGCGCTGTGCAGCTTCTACACACTGATGTGTGTCAATGGATGTTATGCACATTGTTATTATGTGACAGCATGGGCAGCAACTATCTCAGTGTGTCGATTAAGTATGGAGATTTCCTGGATAAATAAACTTGCATCATTATGTGAGCGAGGTCCTGTTGGTCACTTAAGCCACAGCATTTAATACAAAACAGACAGAAACGAACACACAATTCTTTGTTGGAAAAAAATAAAGTCTTCATCTTATGACCATCGCACTGTCCCTAAGGCAACTCAAAACAACTACAAACACAGTTATCGCCTCTGGGCTGGTCTAACCAAGTTATCAAGATGTCTATGTTTTGTGTTGATTTTACATTATTATTTGTAATTTTTCATTCTGTAATTTGTTCTGAGTGCTTGTGGGTGGAGCTGGGAGGACTCCTGATGTGGCAGCTCACTTTGACCCCCTACAAGTTGCACGTGTTCCACGCCACCAATTTTTGTTATCTAATTTTGTGTTACTTCTTTGTGTACACAGTAAATACTTGATCACATCAATATCAATATGTTACATGATTGATCTGGTTTTGAAAGCCTGGTCTATGTGACTGAGCACCTCACTGACGAAATCAGCTGCACTGCAATGTGAAAGGGTCTTCAGGGCATTTAGTTTGGTACATACAGCTGGGGGATTTCAGATGAACCGAGTTTTAAAGGATGGTTAAATTCAAAGTCGTACAAGTTGAGATATCGTAATTCTAAATCAGACCATCATGCAAACTGATTGTCAGTTGAAACCAAGATAAAAAGAAGAGACCAATAAAAGAGGAAATTCATTCATTCGTTTATCGTCTGTACTGCTTATCCTCACTCGGGTCGCGGGGGAGCTGCAGCCTATCCCAGCTGACTTACAGCGAGAGGCAGTCATGTCGCCACTCGTCAGTCAATCACAGGGCTACATATGACATACCATTCACGCTCCCATTCACAACTACAGGCAATTTAGAGTTGCTAATCAAGCTATTATGTCCTGTGTCCCAACCTGCATGTCTTTGGTCTGTGGGAGGAAGCTGAAGTATCCAGAGAGGACCCACACATGCATGGAGAGAACATGCAAACTCCACACACAGTGGCCCCAGAACCCAGAACCCTCTTGCTGTGAGGTGACAGTGCTAACCACTGCACCACCTTGCCACTGATTGATTAAAAGAGGTAATGTTATATACTTGGCACAAGAATATTGCACATCAAACAGTACATCTTATGAGTATTACGTAAACTTCCATCAAAGCACCATTTAACTGGTGCTACTTAAAGGTGTTCAGAAAAGAAAATTTAATTTGATCCCACTATGGGTCTCAAAGTTAGTGTAATCACTCATCTATCAGACAATGTAGCCCAAACTTTGTACAAAATTCTACTTCCGAGTAAATCCAGGGTAAAAGTGGGGTAGTTTTTTTTCACATTGGATAATGCAGGCACCAACTATGCATCACGTTGCTCACGATTCATCAGCCAATGATATCAGGATCCTTCATCCGTCAACCCATCAAACCTGAGAAAAACCAGGAAGCTTTGACAGCGAGTGGTGGTTTTTACAGGAGTAAGTGGTTTCGAGTTGTAGTGAGCAGTTTCATGAGTTTTGAGAGAGTTATTATCTAGTGTGCAGTTGCAAGAGAGTGAGTGAGGGACACGTTTGGGTGAGTGAGTGTGTGGTGAGATTGTGAGTTAGCGTGTGTGTGAGTGTTAGTGGAGTAAGTGTGGCTGGAGGAGGACCAAGGAGGTGTTTGCTTGGGTGTCCATCCACCCCAACCACTTTGTTCAGCCCCCTTCGGATGTAGGGATACGAGCCGGCTGGCTTGAATTCCTGCACTTCGACGAGAGTGGGCTGTCAGTGAGATCCAGGGTGTGTGGAAGGCATTTCACACAGTCCTGCTTCTCAAACTATGGGCAATAATCATCTGGGCTGGCGAAGGACATAATCCTGACGGATACAGCGGTCCCGACAGTGTACACTGTTTGGGCACCTTCTTTGAAAGTACCGGTGAGTTGCTAGCTAGGCTACTAACATAGACGTTTGCTCTTTTATAAACCAGTACCAGTCCAGTACCCGCCCCAAACATTGAATATGCCGCCCGCTCAATAACGCCCAATCAAATTCGTTTTCCTTACTCGTGTAAACTCATGGAAGGAGGCGGAACAAACAGGACAAACAGCCATTTCTGAAAACCGTTAAGATCCTGATGGAAGATGGACCAGGTCAGTTTAATGGTTCATTCTAATCAGCCTGAGGGTAAGACATCATGTCCACAGTGGATGATACAGCAGCAGCGTCAGGTCTTCATGAACTGAAGAGAACCGTGTTCTTTTACTCTCTACATCTTTAATAGTGGTCTGCATTAGATGAGTGATGACAACAGGTTACTGAACCACAACTTTAAATCTCTTTTAAAAACTACATAAAAGGCATTTTAATCCCTCTGGCAACTAGTGGTACACTAATTTTACTTTTCATTTTGTTTTTGTACTGTAACTTATTGTTTTAAATACCATGGCTCACAGGATTTTACTATTTCTTTCATTCTGTTGTTATGATGCTTCTCCTTTTGACCTTAATTTATCTTATCTGTATAAGTTTGTTATTATTATTATTTATTATACTTGATTGACTGATACTTTGGTGTGATTCTGGCAGTGTGACATTTTTCTTTCTCAGGTCTAACAAACTAAAAGACAAACTAACAGCACCTGCATCCACTTTCTAAGATGCCAAACATTTAATTGAGGTTTAAGGGTGCAGATGAGCATATGAACAGTGAACAGAGGGGACACCCCAACATCACCGCTGCTCCCTGTGGACCTGTGATGTTATTCCCCAGCAGCGCCCTTTACTTCCTCTAACATCCAGATCAGGTCTCAGTCTACAAACTGGCTGTTCAGCTAAAACATAAGTGACAGGACCCTCAATGATAAGTGACAGTTAACTTTTATATTTTCTACTTTCACACACACACACACACACACACACACACACACCATGTTTTAGAATTTCACAATAAGAGCACCTGAACATTTACTCTGACAACATACTTCTTCTACTAAGTGACTTAGGCTTTTTTTCTCTTTTTCTTCAAGAAAACAAACCGGAAATGACTTTTCCCCCTGAATCACTGTGTACTGATGAAACCCCAACTCTCTCTCCCTCAGACTGACTTTATGGCTTTGTGTTTCTAACGCGACTGAAGCTGAAAGTAACACAGCTGCAACTTGTCGGTCACATCCATGACACGTGGCAAAACTATACACAATAAAACATCAGCAACAAGACAAGAAATGAAGTTCATTTATCCGACTGGTGGAGTTTTGTTGATAGTTAGAAGTATAGTGTATTAGCAGTGGTTAGCTGAGGTCGGTTCAGGTGTTTTGACGCCACCAGGTGACTTTAGTGGTGTGTGCTTGCTTTGTGCGAACTCACCGACAGTGGTGACAAGAGTGTTGGCGAAGAACATGGAGGATGTCAGGTCCCAGTTGGAGGCAGCGGAGGAGTTTTTGAGGACGGACACGCCGTACTTGTTGGCCGTCAAAACCTTGACCAGGAACTTCTCGAGGGACGCGGCGTTGACGCAGCTCTGGCCCAGGAACTCCTGCTTCAGGACCTCCATGTCGTGTCGCAGCTTGTCCTCCACCGGCCGCTCGATGCTGGAGAAAACCAGCGCCCCGAACAGCAGGTAGATGATATAAAAGAGTATGAAGCCTATGAGCAGCAGCCACGACTTGCCTACGGAGTGCATGTCTGTTTTGACCGCTGGCTGGGCATGAGTGAAGCTGCTGCTCGGTGATTCCCTCTGTGCCTCTCTTTCTGTCTTTCTTCTTGTCTCTGCTGTGTGGGAACTTTTCAGGGGCTGTCCCAATTGAACTTGAACCCCTCCTTGTCACCGCATCCTCCTCCCACAGTGGCAGCAGGAGGGTGTGTTCAACGGAGTCCTGTTGTGCATCCTGGACTGGTCCTGCTAAGTGTCAAGGTGCGTTGAGGAAGTTATCTCAAGAACACGGGTAGTCTTTCAAGCTTGGGGAAAAGTTAAAGGGTGTTTGACAAAGTTTACCGCTGTTTTCAATAACGTTTTAATTTCAACAAAACACTTCTCTGTCCTACTGAAACGATAAATGAATCCTCTTTCTGCAGGGAGAGACACATCTCTGCTACTTTTGTTGAGTCCATTTGCAAATTAAAAGTTGTATCAGTTAAATTCACCTTTATCTCGTTTACCAATTATGTTAAATGAATAGTAGGTGAGCAGACTGTACAGAAAGAGTGTAGGTCACCAAACCTTGTTGTTCATAGAAAATGGAGTGTTTTTTTTCAGGGGTGAAGAAAATTGGTGGAATGAGTTAAACCTGCAAATTTAATGCAAACAGTTTATAACTTTGTTGATGACTTGTTAAGACCCACTGTTTGTGAACAGGAAGTGTTGGAACAAAATGTGTCTCTACACCCTCTGATACATTATGTGGACAATACTGTACTGCAGGAAGTGGCGCTGCATGTTGTTATCAGATTGGTGAGGAAATGTCAATTAATAAAGGAAGACTGACTGGTTGGTCAGTGGTTCGCATTAACCATTAAACATCTGTTGTTGCTGTGAAACTCCCATTGCTTTGCATGGGTTCAGTGAAGTTCATAGCTGGATGTTGTAAAATTGTGTAGTAGTGACTGCTGCTTTAGTTTTCTGATGTGTGTTCTCTGGCCTCATATCACTTCAGTTCATTCAGTGGTCTGATAGTGTTTGTGTATCTTAACCACACAGGGTTTTAACCGCCAGCGGTCAAAACCCATCGGGTTTGGATGTCTGTCGTACTTTCAGGGAACTTTCAGAGAATTTGCACAAGATGTGGAGTTCATCCAAATTGTACATAGACAGATAGCCTGGCTCTGTCCATAGGCAACGCAGTCTGGCTACTAGCACTGGTAAAACTCACTAACTTGACTCCAGAGTTTCCACTTGTGCTAGTTAGTTTGACATGTGCAAAGGAGTAAAAGGTGACACGTTGTCATGTGTTACAGGGACATCATGGGTCTGACCCTGCCTGACCCAAAATAGCAAACATTAGAGTGATGTCGACTTTCTCTGTCGAACTCTTGGCAATAAAGTGAAGATGCGCAATCACTAAATTGCTGACCTAGATTCAAGCTGAATGAAACTTCAATTCCAGTTCATTTGAAGATGACATCTGAATCCCTGAACCTGTCCGGCTGGAACCCAGCACTTTTTTTCACAGACAGAGATTGCTAAAGGCACAATGCAACACTCTGCCACACTCTGTTAATTCCTCCTGGAGGTAAAATCACTGGGTTGGTTGTGGTGTTTATGTAAAGGCCGACTGACTCATGAGATGTCTGTGGTGAGGTCAGGGCAGTCTGCTGCCTGAAGGCCTGTTTTCTACCTCTCACAAAGCTCTGTTATCACCGCACAGCAGGCAGCTGCTCTGACTCAGCAAATAAAGTGCCTCACTCTCTGTGTGGACCACAGAGCTGCCTCGTGCATCTCAGAGGAGTGAGATGTTGATATCACTTTGCAGAACAATCATGTTGATACTGGTTTTTATTAAAATGTGATTTCTGATAGGAAGGAATTTCCTGAGCATTACTTGGATGAACTGAGTAAACTGCGATGACTCATTTAATCATGACTCATTTAATCCAGTGCACCCTTGGACACTGCATATAGTCAGCTTTATCCAGTGATATGTGAAGACATATCAGACTACTGGTATCTGCATCACTCTCACCTACTGAACATCTACAAACATCACTGTCTGCACAAACACACATCAGTTATTGCAGATAAACACATATTTTAACATGTTACACAACATGTTTTGATAAGCAAAGTTAAAGGTGTCACAGTGTGCCCTATTGGATGTGTTTGTTTGCCTTTGTGTATAGATAGTTGTGTGGTGCGGTGGTTTGCCCACGAGCTCCAAGTTCAGGCTTGTGACCAGGAGGCTCAGCAACTATTTTAGGCTTTTGACGTTGTTGTTTTTTTTTTTTCAACTGCAGTTTGATACCTCACATATTTTTTGATGTTGCACCAGTATCCCCTGCGGTAAGTGCCTTTTAAATACATTTCAGAGGCAGAATGGCAAGTCAGTGGAACAAAGCTCACAGCAGAATGATGAATTTCACACTGCCCACAACTCAGTGGTCACAAGTCTGACTGCGGTGAAACTTTACCCAAGCTACTCTCATACAGACTCTTTATGCTACTGGAGAGGGTGCTATCTAATCAATTCAAAATCAGTACAACTCTGTATCACTGTGTGTATTTGATGCAGAACACTACAATCTAAATGAAGCTGACTGGAGGTGCAGCTAGGAAGCCCACCATCACCGTATTTGATGTCTAAAGACTGATTGATGACACAGTTGTGCAGTCAGATGTGAAGCACTGGTCCTTTACTGCCTTCAATGACAATGGCTGCCTGAAGATTCAGGCTGAGTAGAGGGGGTGAGATCATTGGAGAACTCCATGCTCCATGCTGCCGGGAAAGATGATGGAGAAATTAAAACCGTCAACACTGCTGCAATTATTATCTTAGTGGTGGTTTTAATATCGGCAAGTCCATATTGAACGTTATGAACTGTGCCTTTAATATCAAGTCCATTGCTGCAGATTATCATCTTGGTTGGGAAGATTTCAGCTGAATACATGCTCAAGTGGGACAAAAGTGACTATAAGAAAATCAAATTTACATGAACAAATCGAGAGGAATGTGCTTCCTTTAATGACATTTTTTTTTCTATCACAGCTTGTTGTGGCAGCAGTAAAAACATGAGACTCCATATGCACATCTGACTCATGAAGAAGTTTTAAAATCCCTATGAGAAACACAAATCAGATTTTAGTCTACAAGAATTTAAAGCTATCTATAAAGGAGGTATTAATTTTTAAAATGTAAGACTATCTTGATCTGATGCCCATAAAGCAGATTTAAACATTATTGCTTCCTGTGGTTATTAAGTGAAACTGTATAACCTTAGCTAAATGATAATTGAACCAAGTTTCTTTCTCTGTCCACAAGGAAAGGCAAATTTGATTCCAAAATGTTCATTTGTATCGGACAAAGGTCCCTAATATCTTATCTTACGGTGGTTTTAGTTTGTCCAATGATGGAGATCTAGATCAAAATTGAACAGAGAGGAAACAGTCATCACGCAGTATCATTTTATTACATCACTTAACAAGGCGACGTCTCCTTCTTCCTCCATTGAACAGATCAGAAAATATTCATCTTTTTCTTTTCCAGGGACTTGTAGTTTGTACAAATGGCAGACACACGCAAATGATTGGATTCGGAATTTCATCACAAATGATTGAGTTGATGAGTGAAATATACAACGTAAAGCCAAACAAATGTTCTGAGGTGATAATGTGTGATAGTATGTCTAAATTAAAAATATACAGTGCATCACTGGCACGTGAACAATGTTCTCAAAAATATCGTTTTGATTTTTGATTGGCAGCTAGTTTCAAGTTTTGCCCGTGAAGTCCACTCAACTGCAAAACAAGGTGGCGTTCACATGAGCGTAGTGAAAAAGGCGGACAGGAAGCCAGACAGAGACAAAAACAAAACAAACCATCACATGCCAGAACTTCATTTTGAGTTCACCTCAGTGGACGCACTGAGTGTTTCTGAGATGACTGTGTAACCTTGTAAACATTGGCACTTTCACTGGTGTTCTAGTTGGCACTAACTGGAAGACGAGCTCGTTTCTCCAAGGAACCAAAACTATTTTTAAGGTTCATTCCTGTCATTTGCATTTTTTTCAGTAGCTATTACATAATGAAAGCACATGCACCACTTTGCAAAATGTAAACGCAAAACTAAAACATCATCACATCTGGTAACTTAAATCTGCCATATGTGGAAAAATAATGCTTCATTTTGCCATCCAGTGTGACGACTTACTCTTCTGTTACTTCGTCATTACATCATTCATCATTACCATTATTTACAAACAATAAAGGGAAAATGAGCTTTTATGTGATGTGTAGACATGTGGGCAGTCACCCAGCGTCTTACACTGTTTCTGTTGTTGCCTCTCCCTCTCTACCAGAACAAAAACACCTTCTCTGGGAGGTAGACTGGAGCTTCATATCATGTTCACATATTATGAAGCATAATATCATCTGCCTTCATATTAGCACTGATTAACACAGAACTGTTAGAAAAGCAAACATGAATGCCTCCTCCACAATGATTCATTATATACTCATGTGTCAAATATAAATGATTTGTTTTTGTCACGCTGTATCACAAACTGCAGCTCAGTGCTCGATAGATATTTTTCAGTGTGTGAATTTCACTCTCCTTTGCTCTTATGGCTCTCCTGTTTCTACATGACATGAGCGCAACATCCATCCTACAGACTCCTCAGAACTGCTGGGAGAAATCTCACTGGTTGAGTTAAACATATCTTTGGGTCAGAATATCTCCATCATCTTCATCAAATGAGAAGGAGCAGTTGGGGAAAAAATGACCACAGTTTGCAGGTCACAGGAGCCGAGCTGACAGCTTCTATCAACACAGATAAGCTACTTTGCTAAACATCCAAAATCATGAATGCCGCGGTCGTGAATGAACTGGACATCAGTGATTTTGCCTGACTCCACCTCCTCAAGTTTAATTCAACCAATGAGAATAAAATCCCCAGCAGCTCTGCCTCAGAGACATGACATACTAGTCAAACATTTACACCACCAATGCTCAGCTGTTGTTTCAGTGTCTCATTTTAAGTATAGAACAAATACATAAAGAATCAAAGGAATCAAACAATCCTAAATTTCATTATTTTGACTCATCCAGCAGCTAAATAAACTCGCAATCTTTTCTCTACAGTGAAAATCAAGTATTTCTCAGTAGGTTTGTTCCAACACTGTTGCAGAAGTTCCCACTAATGTGCAGATGTTTTTCTTTCACCTTCTGTTCACTTCATCCCAAACCAGCCCTGTGTGTTTACATGGTGAGACTGTGCTGGTTTTTATCATGTGAAGTTCTCTCTGGTTATTTCTACTGATGTTTTGGGTCACCTTTGGTTACCTTTGTACCAATTAAGGTAAAATGGGAGTGGTCTAAAACTTTTGACCAGTAGTGTATTTCAATCAAAGTAAAGTTTAATCTTCTGAGATAATAAGGAAGGAGAAAAATCAGCGTGGATGTGACTCTTCCTTCAACATAGTGGTGAGTAGCATGTAACCACATCTTATCACAGTCCAGACAGCCTGCCAGGACCAGGGTGGAGGACGGAAACCAAAGTGGGAGTGGGTTGTTGTTGGCGGTGAACAAGGTGGTTTGTGTAATGAAATCACTCCACCAGTATACATCAACAGGAACTGGAGGAGACGACATCTGAAACACGAGGTGCATCACGCCGTTTTCATGGATTATGTCTTCTCAGCGCCTTCAGCTTGGATAACCAGGGAGAGTGCAAAGAGTCAAAAGGTCAGTCAGTATTTGACTAGCAGATAGGACACATGTCATGAGGCCAGAGTCTTGAGAAACTTGTTGTTGATCTGTCTGGCCCAGCTGTGGTTAAAACCTGCAAGGTGAACGCTGGCCAACTACAACTGGCTCTGCACAGTTACTCCATGATGTTTCTGTTGTAGTCATATGAAAGCCGTCGCTTGGCGGCAGCGTTCTGAGCGTGCTGATTGGCAGAGGGGAGGCCAGGGGAGAGACGCCTGTTGGCTGTCCAGGGAGCAGGTCTGCTTTCCTGCAATGATAACCAACACAAAGAGAATGATATTACACTGATAAACACTTCATACAATCAATCCAGAGCTTTGAAATCGTTGAAAGTGTTGATTAATCAATTCTAATAAATAAAATAAATAAAAACTTCTACTGTAATCCATCTGTATAAAAGTCCACATTTAACACCTAACATTAAAGTTAATAAAATCAGCAGTATTTAGCAAATAAGAAACAAAAATAAGACCTAACTGTTAATCAACACCTAACAAATACTTTCTAGATTAACTCTGAATCAGTACATTAACAGGTAACACACTAACTAAATGTACACATGGTGTTTCTGAACCTCTGAAAAGACTCTGGGGGAGGAAACCTCACATTTGCATGTTGTGCAGGTGCTCTGTTGTTTTGTGACATGCTGTTGTTCAGCGCTGAGAGCAGTCCACTTACTCCCTTCCTTTATCTACAGCTGTGAAGTGTGAGCCATGTTTTGCATATAACAGCAGTCACCTAATTTGAATCAAGTTACACTTTTCAAGAGCATCAGTTAAACAACACTATCAATTCACTTGACATGATGTTAAGGTCTGGTCACCCACGTCTGCACACTCACTGTAACAAACTTAAAACTTCACAAATGAAAACTGAACAGGAGGTGCTATGTGCTAATTCCTCTGTGTGAAACGGTGGAGAAAGTGTGTGTCGTCAGAGAGAGAAAACATTTAATGTGAAAATTTGATTGTTGGTGTTGTCTACATGCGGAAACACATCAGCATGATGACGGCCAAGTGTCATGTTTGTCAGAGAATGAAAGCAGTCTTTACTCACAGTGTGCGGCTGCTCCAGGTGTAAAGTCTTGAGCAGCAGGTCACGAGACACACCACTGGCTCTCTTGTATCTCTGGCCAATCATTTTGTTCAAGTCATGGAAACTGTCCAACAGCCTTCAGGATTAAACACCAACACACAGAAACGGAAACAGTGATTTGATGCAGATACAGATGACAGCTGCTGTTTTGTTGTTGAATAATTAATTGTTCTAATACACAAATGTCAAAATGCTCCAGTTAACTCCAACTTGCAGTTCACCACATAAACCACTCGGTGGATAAAACACATTTTATCCACACATTTTAAAACACCACCTTAAATGAGACTTTTGTTTACACTTCTTCCCATGAACTCGCTGCCGCTCAGACTGTGCTGAGGCTCATGCAGAAATCTTCACTACTTGACATGAAAAATAATTCATTTGTTGTGGTCATGTGGACTGTCATCTCTAAGACCCAGTGAAGAAAGAACTAAAGCTTTCAAACTACATAACCTATTATTATTATTATTGTATATAACTAAACTATTTATCACATGAGTAAAGCTCCATAGAAACAGACTATTCCATTTCTTCACACTGCATCACTTTGGTTGTTTATCAAATTAAAAAATATAAAATTCAAAATCCTCCATGTCTTTTTCCTAATTACAAACAGATTGTATAGGATTTTTTTCTGTGGCCTCTGATATCTTCTGTTACAAACTGGAGGAATGTGCCAACACACACAGTAAACCCCACAGCCAATCGATGGTCATACAGTTAATCACAATGATTTGGTCACGTAAATGCACGTGAAGTGGACTCAGTTCACCTACCCCTGGTCCTGGCTGGCTCTGCCCCGGAGGAGCTGGGTCAGAGTGGGAACAGCTTCGTGGTCACAGGAGTCACCTGAGGACGAGCCAGGCAGCGAGGGGAAGGCTTCAGCAAAGACAGCCACCTACAGGACAGACAGAGAGAAAGTAGTAATTTTTGTTGTATTTCTTCCTTTGTTTCAGCTGAGCATTTAAAGAGAGGACTCCAATGAGGACTGGAAAAGGAAAAACAAGTGAACATGCTGCCCACATACACCCCTAATCCATCACCTTTTGCATCCCTCTTTAGTTCTTGGTTTTCATGGCACTATCAGCAAACAGAAAAACTCATTAAAACCCAACACTCCTCTTCACTGCAGCTTTGGGCTGAGCCTTCAGTGTCCACTGGGAGCCTCTTCCTGCAGTGCTCATGTCTCCTTTCCATCTCTGACACTGACGAAGACTGGGATAATGTGAGTGAGACATTAGACAAAGTACTGGCTAATTTTAAGTCTTAAAACTTAGTCACCCATCCCCCAGGGCTGTGCAGGATGAGCTGTGCTGCCATGGTAATGCTGCAATGGCAACCGCAAAAAAAAGGAAAAAAGCAAACAACATGGCTCATAATTACCTCTGCCAAGGAGGTGAAAGTCATGGGTTCTTTTTTTATTTGTTTTAAATGCAAAACGAAGAAAGATCTGAAAACAAGCTGTTGCTGCAGATCTGCACTCAAGTATTTTGTTTTCTTTAATCGGAGTGTGCAGTTGAGCTAGCAGCTCTGTGAGGCTGTACAGCAGGACACAGAGCTGAATGCTAATGTCAAATACTGACATGCTGTTGAAAATGCAATGTTTACCACCAGTGTTACTAATGTTGGTCGACCAGCACTGCCATCCCTAGACTCATTGATAAACACTGTCTATACTCTGAATGACACAGCAGAGGCAACAATGTCAACTCTGCTAAAAATCTCAGACTCCTGTTTCACCTGGAATAATGGATTAACAATAATGAGAATAATTCAAGCCACAAACACATGAGGTTCAGCAGAGTAGACTACAGCAACTCACAGTGTGATGGAAAAACCTTGAAAACGTTCAAAAAACTTCTTATGCTCCAAATATAAATGAAACATGGATAAAAACTTGTATAGAAAAGCAAGTGATTGACAGCAGGGACAATCCTTCAGGGTGACCAGTGTCCCCGTTGCAGAGCACTGACAGAGGAGGAAGGACAAACACAGATGTTGCTTCAGTCCTCTTGGACAAGTTGGTATCGTAAAATACTTGGAGAATACAGCTATGAAGCTTTTAAATTTACTCTAACTATGGATTATTGGCTCCATGTAGGTTCTGGGTTACAACCTCTCCAGCCTCCTCAGTATAGACATATGCACATTCACTGACGACTGAACATAGGTATCTGTGTGAGGTTGTCCTTCTCTATATGTCCGCCATGTAATAAACTGACAAACCTGGCCAGCGTTTACCCCATACCCCATTGGCTCCACCTCCTCCTGTAAGCCTGCATGGATAAGCTGTTTAGCTAATGGATGGATGGAGCGAGGCACGTGTCATCATGTACTCTCACTGCCAGAGGGGGGAGACAAAGCTGAGCACTGCAGGTTTAAATTTATGCTATTACAGTATCCTGTTTAGTGCTGCTCAGTTTGTCCTGTTGTTTCAACAAGGTCCTTTTGGACAGAGTTAATACACACAGTGGGAGGTAGGTTATGTAATACTTCTCCTCCTCCTTCATTATAAAAGTCATGCTGGTGAATTACAGGAGCTGGTTCTGTAACAGACAAGGAAATGCCACAGGACAACTATGTGACCTTCATCAATGGCATGCTTCTTATTGCTTAATATTACTTCATGGGGAGTTAATTAGCTGTAATTTAGCTGATGCAAACTATTCATGTATTTCTGGATGTTGCATCTGAATCACAGTAATACAGTGTTTCTGTGTTCAGAGCCAGTGGAAGCGTCTTATCTTCACTTTTCCTTCACTGCTTTGTGTTGAGTGATGCTTTAAGTAAAACACTTTTCCTTACCGATGACACTGAGGCGGTGTAGCTCAGTAACATGAAACCTAGCTCTGTGTAAAAACAGAGACTCACTGCAGTTTGACATCCAGACTGGACTCATGGGACCAGTGGCTTTTGCTGAGACGCAATGGTCACCACAGGCTGTAAACAGCAGTGAAATGTATGTGGTGAAAAATCACAGACTGGACAGGATTAATATCAGTGACTGGTGTAGTAATATTGAGAACACCTCACCTCCCCTAGAAAAATAAATCCTGCCTGTGTGAGGCTTCAGACATTGATGTCTTTTTATCAAAAGCAGCAAATATATTAACACAAATTGGCCTGTGACAGTTCATGGTAAGTAAGTGGGGGCAGGCTTCTGTGCTCTCTGTGGCCTCGTATACCACTCAAAAGAAGAAGCTGCAAGACACAGATTATATGATGCACAAAAGTCTGACTAAATAATTACTACCTGAAATGACGAGTTTACTTCAGATGCATCCAGAGTAAAGTTTTGTAGCGCCCTGGATTTACATGATACTCAGAAAAGTGTATTTGACAGTGAATTTCGTGGCACAAAAATTTCAAAGCAACCTCAATAACAACCTCGAACGTCAACCTTCAGTGGATGTGTTTGGTCAAATAGTCTTGAATGTGAGGATTTAATTAATGGAAGCTGAAAGACTTTTTACTTTGTGGATCAAAACTACTGTGGCCCTGAGAGCTCACCACTTTGCCACTGAAGAATTAGATACTGTACATACATGGACATAAACATGCTAGAAACTGACAACACCTATGCTACAAAAACTCACAACACCTGGCAAACGTGCTGCAAGAACTCACAAACAGGTGTTTCCAGCGACACAAAAAAGCGTCCGAACTTGGCTAAAGACTTAGGCTAAGCTAACAGTACATGTGTGCAAACAGTGTTGCAGGTGTTTTTGCAGCACATGTGTTGTCAACTGAAGTGGTTTCTGAATTTGTAGTGTGTTTGTGTCTTTGTGTGTGGGATCTCCCTTGAGCATTTTTTCTCTGTATGGACGAGACCACACTGAACACAACACATGCTGTGTTTGAGACACCCCAGTTTCATTGAAGGAATATTTAGGCAACAGATTCCTCTTGACTTTGAATGTGCAGGAAGCAGCATTTTCAGATTTTCAATTTGTGTCTCACTTTGTGTCTCACATTCAACATCAATAATTAGAAAGAATTTGTTCTCACTCAAACTTCACTTACAAAATACAGCAAGAATCAGACTGAGCGCGACAGCTGAGCGCAGGGGCAAATACAGCTCAAATATAATGAGTAATTTGCTGCCACTGAAAATATTACACTGACGTTTTAGCATTTAATTTGAAGCAAAAACAGAGGTTTTAGTGAGGTATGCATTTCTGCGTGTTTGCCTGCAGAAAATATTAAATCTATTTGACAGTGGTACAGGTGAGGTTTAGAAGTGAGACTAACAAACACAACCAAGGAAAAATCAGACAGAACAGCCACAGTATCCTTGTGGCATTTCTTCAGAAACCTATCCTTAACATTCATGGACCAATGAGGAGTGACAATCTTGTTTCTGTGGTGGGTGTGTAAGATCGGCAGCTTCAGCCTCACGCAACACAACACTGTAGCCCATCATGCATCAACACATCTACTGGACGTTCGTACGTTCGTCTTTGCCTCAAGGAAACATCTCACACACCAGCAGTGAGTGACTTTATCTGACTTGGCCTGTACAACATGTTGTGTTGATATTTCAGTCTGGACCAAAGCAGTGGACCAATCAGCTGACATCACCATTCTACCATCCACATCCTCATCAATATCCTGGCTAAAAGTTCATGTGTCCCAGTTACTGGATTGAACACATTACTCATCAGCCAGGTGCAGTTAACTGCTGGAAACCCCTGAACACCACAGATTGATATTACAGGATTGATATTTCTGAACCACTTAAAACCAATTACTGATGCCCCAACAAATGAGGCATGTACACAGACACATTTTAAGTGAATTAGGACAGCAAAGAATGCCACACACATATTTAATTTCACTTCTACTTTATGTTTGAGAAAGACCAGAAACATAACTGTACCAGGTTCTGATTGGCCAGGAGCCTGTCTTTCCTCTGCTCCACAGCGCTGGTCGGCCACCACTGTCCCGCCACGTCTTGCCCTTCATCTGACGAATCCTGAGGGAATGCCGTCCAGGCGTCATCTGATTGGTGGAAGGAGCTGTCCGTCCAGCCTGCCGTCCAGTGGGTCGACTCCCCAGTGCCTGCGTGGTTTCCAAGAGCTGTTTTGACACACACACACACGGTCTTTAGTAAAATGTAGCATATGTGTTGAATGTGTCCTTGCAGTGTTGTGTTGTGAGATGTGAATAGCTCTCACGTGACAAGGACAGACTGAACTGAACCTACATTGCACTGATATGATTTGTGAATTAGTATGGGACAGATGGCGACTTACGGGCAACAATACACAATTAACTGTCTCTGCCAATGAGGATGAGATGAATTATTCAGATTATCTCATAAAGGCTCAGTTTACCCAAATGACAAAAGACTCTCAGCCCCATTTTCCTCCAGCCCACTAGTTTTTTTTGTACTTTTGTACACAACATCCATTGCCTTACATACTCAGTTTAAACACTTTGTTGGATCTGGTTATTATCTGAAATATAATTATTTTTTTGTTCTGTTTTCGTCTTGTGCACAGGGAGTTGCTTTGCTGTCTTGTTTTTTAGCAATAACAGTTTCTGATTTGATTTGATTTGGTTTGCCGAAATTTTATGAGACTTCACCACCCAGCAACATCCTAGTTACAGTGTTGTTTTACAGTGTGTCCTGTCATCAAATTACTGTAATGAAGAAACCTACAGACATTTGAACAAACCCAAGGGAAACGTTGGACTTCAGAAGAGCTTTATAGTTATATTTCACACAGGAGCACTGATGTTAAATTGGTAAACAGTATCAGACAAACCCAAGCGTGGTATGAGAACTGTAAAACATCTATGTTCAGCTGAGAAGTTTAATTTATTATTACTTTAATCAAATTATTGTGAGTATTTGTGTCTCATTGTGTGGACTATTGCTGCATCAGACACTTCAACCTCACTGCAAGTTTTCACTGCAAGGAAACAGTCCAGTGAATATTTGTGTCCTGCTGACCTCATGTCTTCCACCACTTAGGCCCTGCACGATACATCTATCAAACTCTTCGCTCATCTATGTGTGTTTGTGTGTTTGTCAGACTTTTTCTCTTACACCCATTGCCCCATAACCTGAGGCTAACAGGACCTCCCAGTCCCAGGCCCTGTGTGCCCCCTCCTCTCTTAACCCAGCTCTGAATGATTAAATACCATGTAGTGAAAGATCGGTGAGGAATCCAGGTCAGGACAAACTACTGCCTTATTTCCACTGAGAGCAAGTGGTGCTTACAAAGGCAACACACACACACACATTATCAGAGGAGCACTGCTGTTACTGGTAAACAAATATTATTATTTCATACATTTAAATCAGGTTCTTGTCCAGACATTGCTGATTTTACTCATACATACATAATTTATATGTGTCTTACTTGGGGACAATACTGTAGTTTGAATATTTTAAGACATATAAGGAAATCACATATATTTGACTTGTCAGCAGAACTTTTTATCATCTTGGCTGTGCTTTTCTCCTGAGTTGAAGATTCTCCTCTTTTCTGTACAGTTCAAATTATTATTTAGCAGACTAGTGATTAGTCTCGACGTCTGACAATTCACATTCATGTCACAGAAGCAATTCTGTAGACGCGGATTCTAGTTAGATGGCTGATTCACATACTGCTAACTCCTATTTCTGCCTGTGATGTGATACTTTCAAGGATAAAATGTTGTCTGTGTTGCTGACAGTACAGAAAAATCACATTAGAAAACAGTTTTCTTTGGAAATCATAGTTGCTATGAAAACTGTTGGCACTGTGCTGTGCTGATTATCCAGAGTAACAGAGATATCGCCAAACTTGGCTGAGTTGACCCTTTGGGAAATAAAGGGAGAAAGACCCAAGGAAGAGTAGCTGCTGTGAAAGCCCAGCAGCTAATGGGGATCTAATAAACAAACAAACAAACAAACTTGATGACCCCTCCCACAAAGGTCTTTAGACAGAATTACAGAGGCTCTGCTTATAACGCCCTCCCCACCCCTCACTGATAAGTCTTTAGGAATATGTAATAATAAACAGAAATGTTCTTTATGCAGATAAACTGAGAAGACATGAATAATGAGTAAACCTCAGCTTAGCCTTGTTTGGCCCTGCAGTGGAAACTGGGCTGCTTAGGCGATTAGCTAAAAGGAACATAATGAGGGAACATGAGGACTGATTAACACTGGCTGTTAGAGAAAAACAAAAAGGCGCACTCCAACATGTCAGACACTCTGACATGCTGTGTGTGTCTATGTCCTGAGAGTGGTGATTCTGTAAGAGCCCATGCATACTATCACAGTGGTTCATCGTGCTCGGTGCTCTGGTAATGAGTCCGACGTCATTGTTTTGGACTGTTTAGATCTATGTGTGGTTCCTTCAAAATAAAGACATGGGTTTACAACAGACCAGTTTTGGCTCCCACATGTGTTTTTGCTCTTGATTCTCTCACTGATTTGAAGTTGGCAGGGTTCATCCACAGCAACCACAAAACAGGATTGTTTTGTTGTGGCTGATTGGTGTTTGTCTGTGGCCGGTTTTAACAGTTCATTCAAAATCATTAGTGTTTTTGTATAAAACTAACTTGTAGTTAGAATTTTTTCCCCAAGCTTCAATCAGTCAAAAATCACAGAGCAGCTACAACATTAAAATCTGTCACCTGCTGCTGCTGATCAGTCACAGTTTTAAATTATTCTTTCTTTAAATCCTTTTATGAACATCAGTCAAACTTTTTTATTTTTACTTCGATCATCATACATGATAACTACAGTTTAAATGTAGACTGACTTGAAATGTCTCCACTACATGGCCCTTACAATTTAAGAGCTAACAGACTTTCTTTCATGAATAGAAACCAGGAAAATTGCATTCGCCTGAAATGAACAGCGACAACGATCAGATGTGACATAAACTATTCATGAATTGTGGCAAAATTTAAGCTAAAACATGCAAAGCCACTGACACGGTGCTTTAGATCCGAGTGCATGGGCATGCATTCCTGAAGCTGCACAAAAGGTTACAAACGCACTAATACCCTGAGTGAATGTTATTGTTCCAACACACAGAGAGCTTGATGTCTTTATGTCTCTACATTTGTGCATTTCTACTAAACTTCTGAAGCCTTTTAGTGTCAGGATTGTCAACTTTAGTCAAACTTCCTTTGTCCCATCTACGACAGACAGAGAGGCACATTTACTTAAGCAGCACATGGGAAGAGAGACAGAGTAGAAAAGAGAGAGAGGGAGAGAGAGAGGGGAAGGAGGAGAAGGCTTGCTGGCAGATATAGAGAGAGACGTTGAACGACAAACTAACAACCATGAGACTCACCGACACTCTCTCTGCTCCCACAAGGCACTGTGGCAGACATGGTGAACCCTCCGCTCCAGGCTGGCTGTCCTTCTGCATACATGAACACACCAAACTCATCTTCCTCCTCCTCCTCCTCCTTCTTCCCTTCTGCAGTGGCCACTGTGGAGCTCCTCTCCTCGTTGTCCCGTTCCTCCAGCTCTCTCCCGTGCCTCCTCTTCCCTTCCTGACCTCCTTCTCCTGCCGTCGCTTGGAACACCCCTGCCTCCTCCTCCTCCTCCTCCTCCTCCAGACAGGCCAAGCTGGTTGCCATGGATCCCAGGAGGGGCAGAAAGGGGTCAGGATTAGCCAGGGAGAGTGCAAGAGAGGTGGAGGGATCGGCACAGGATACACTGGAGACGTTGGTGCAGCTTGCTCCATTTTCTTCAACATGCGAGATGTTTGTTTCACCGCAGATTTCTTCATCCTTCTTCTTTCCCCTGCAGTCGTCTGCAGACTCCTGTAACCTCCTGTTGTTACCTTCTATATTACTATCCTCCTGTATTTTGCATTTCACATTTAACTCTACCTTTGCTTGCTGTTCTCTGACATCATCACCTTCACCATTGTCTGGCTCCTCGCAGGTGTGCTCGCTCCTCCAGATCTCCTCGGCTTCCTCGGGATCCAGTCTCTCCTCCTCTGACTCCAGCTCCTCTCTCCTCTCAGACTCAACTGTCCTACTGTCACAGCAGTTTTCTGTCCCGAAGATGGAGGGATCTTTGTGTCTTAGAGGTGAAGATGAAGCTTCTCTCTCCTCCAGCTGACTGCTGTCTTCCTCAATTTTAAGAAAGAAAGAAAGCTGAGGTTTCACAGTGTTTATCTCATCTCTCACTGCATTCGGTTCTTGGGGCTTAAACCTGCCAGTGTCCAGTCCTTCTTTACCCCTGACCCCAGGGTCCACCTCCCCTGGCTGACACCCCTCAAGGTGCTCCCTGTGACTGCTCTGCTGCTCTCTCCCAACCCATCTGGCCTCTGGGTCAGCAGTGCAGATGCTGCCCTCTACAGGAGTGGAGGACTCAGGGAAGCCTGCAGTGCTGATGGAGGCAGGGCGGGTGGAGACGGCCTCGTAGCAGTTGGGCCCAACTGAGAAATCAGCAGGAGTCTGACTGATGCTCTTTTCCTCTTCCTCAAGGGCCACTCTGCCCATCTCACTCTCAGATTCTTCACCTGCTCCTGCACTTTCAGGAAATGCACTGGCCACTGTTTCTTCACAGGAGTTTCCAGCTGGTTCTCTGCTGTCAGAGCCTCTGTCATGTCCTGGATTAAATTCATCAGTGGACTGAGTGGAGTGAGAGTGGATGAAATTGTTGTTTCCTGTTTGCATTTTCATAATCTCACAGTCTGAACAGTCGCCCTTGCTGTGAGATGTTTGCGTCTTCAGCTCTTCGTTGCTGCTGGCTTCTCTAATCTCCTCACCATCACTGCCACAGGCGGATTGTGGGTGAAAGCGCTTAGATTCTGGGTCAAGGTCTGGTACAGCCAAAACAGAGTGAGAAGGCTCCAACTCACACAGGCCTCCCTTCTCCTCCTCCTCCTCCTCATTCTTTTGCCTCTCCTTCCTCATTTCTTTCACCTCACCATGTAGCCTGTTGAAAACATCTCTTCTCTGACTTTCGCTTCCCTCGCCTTCCTCCTGGCTTTCCCTCCTCTGTGCTCTCCCTCTGCACTGAGTGCGGGTTTCAGGAGAGACATTGTGGCAGCAGCGGGGACTTCTGCATGCTCCCTCTCTCTCCTGTCTGCCTCTTCTACCATCCTGCTGCGGGCTGGGAAACTGTTTGCTTTCCAGGCCTCCTTTGTCTTTCTCTTCCTGTGTTTCGCCTGCAGGATCCTCCCCTCTCCTCTGCTGCCTCTCTCTACTCACGCCTGTTTTCTCATGGCCTGCTGCATTTCCGGATTTCCTCCATCTCCGGCCAGATCGCACTCTAACCCGGTTCACTCCAGTCTGTGCCGGCAGAGTTGGCCCATTGTCCCTCCTCCCTGCTGTAGTGTCTCTTCTTCCTCCTCCTCCGGTCTTCCCCCTCAGCCATCCTCCAACCACACTGGAGGCTGCACTGCCAGTCGCCCCTGATCCAGGCTTCTCTGTCGAGTATAAACAGCTTCCCTTCTCAGTGCGGAGAAAAAGGCATTGAGTCTGTGTCTTCCCACTTCCCTCTGAGGTCTTCAGAGTGGCGACAGTTACCAAAGCTCCAATGCCAGGCTGTCTTGCATCTAGCCCTAAAGGAAGCCCGTACCCCATGCGACCCCACTCCCTGCTAAGGTAAACATCTGCAGGCCTGGGGCAGGAAGTCAAACTTCCATGGCCTGCAGGTGGAGCTGTTGGGGCCTGTCCTCCTCCCAACAGACCGCCGGCCTTGCAGCGATTCTTCGAGCACAAGACCCAGGCTCTGAGGCCCCGGATGAGGGGCAGGTCTCCCAGGCCCAGCTCCAGTCGGCTGGGGAAGGGCAGGGAGGTTCTGGAGCACTTCTGGAGCATCTCCCGGGTGGAGCCTGTCACATTCAGACATGGGTAATTGTTGTTGTTATTCTGCTGAAGCATGATGCTTGTTGTTTGCCTCATCTATGTTTTAACGTATTGTCCTCGCCTATCCTTAATCAAAATGCAGCCTGTCAGGTCCAGTTCAATTCTCATTTGTGAGAGGGAACGCTGCCACAATCAGGAGTCTATTCTTGACTCAAAGCGTGACAGTGAATAAGTGAGAAGATCTGAGTTTAGTAACACTACTCTGGCCATTGTGAAACAGCGGATAATAGTTGACACTGGAGGACAGGGAGAGAGAGCCGACTCTCTTGTCAATGTCATGTCTTAACAGGTCAGCTACACAACATCTGGGTGTTTTGGACAGAAGACATGAAAAACAGAGTCAGTTGTTTTCTGGCAGCAAGCTGCACTTGTGCTTCTGTTTCCCTTTGTTGCTCACTAGCGTCGAGTCTCCCGATGAAGAATAGAAACACCCAGGTCAGACGTCCAGCTGTCAGTGCTGATGATAGAGAGGATAATAAGATGTTTGCTTTCTCCCAGACTGATGCTCAGCGACACCGTCACTGTGGGCCGGCCTCACGTCACTGTGGACTGACTCAGCCGTCACAAAACAACCTACAGAGGAGTGGGACAAAACAAGGAAATTAAAAATGAGAGTGACGGGCACTCATGAGAGAGGAGACCTCAGCAGTGAACTGTTAGATATAGTTAAAATAGGATCATGCCAGGAGAGGACACTACCTAGCTCTCCACTGCATTTGTCTTTACAGTAGATACAATATTCTTAAAAAAAAAATCATTTAATTCAGCAGAGCTGTGATTTGGTTTGACTCTGGCTCACTGGATTACAGCTTTCCTGTGTGGGGGTGTGAGCCTGTCAAAGGTCATATTTGAATCCAAGTGGCTTCATTTCATCCAACTCCTACACAAACAGGCCTTAGTTTTGTACAAAAATGTGCGTTCACACCATAACCAGCATGGTTCCAATTAGATTAGTCGTTGCATCAGCCGCACAGATTTATCAAATGGACCAAAAATGAAACACAGGTGGCCACAAACCCATAAATCCACTCCTCGTGCCTTCACGGCTAACTGTATAAGTGACTTAATAAACAGCCTCATGCATGAGCGATAAAAATAGGTTTGGGCCACGCATATCGCACTTTTAGCCTACTCATATCAGCAGGCTGTGCACCACTGTGAGGCGGATGAACCACGTCAGACCACACACTGTACCAGCAAAACCAGTATCCTCAGCCAACATGTCCTGAGAGGACTAAAGCGGCTGTTGTTTCTTTCTCACCTCAGTCGATGCCTCGGTGTCTCAGGTCCAGGCTTTGAATAGCGCGTCCCCTTAACGTGTCCCTGCTCGCTTATTGTTTACAGACGAAGCCTATTCATCCATCCTCGGGCTCTGGAGTATCCTTCAGTGGGATCAGCGCCACCACATCCCGCCAGTCGGCCTGCACCACTGGCGCTACAGCGCTTCAAATCAGTCAGATATGCGTTCAGGTCTGTCCCATCGTCTGAATTAGAGTCGCGCGCGGCGCTGGATCTGTCCTCGGTGTCTCCCCCGACTCGTTCGGCCATTGCGCATCATCTCATCCACCGCGGCTCGGCATCACGCGCCGCCGCATCTTACCGCAGTAGCCTCCGGTGCTCTCAGCGAGCAGGATGACGGAGAGCTAATTTGACTTGCAGCCCACTCACCTATATGAGGGGGGATTGGTGCCTTTGAGAGGCAGGGAGAGGTGAAGCTAGCGGAAGTGTATGATGGGTGGTTGATGCCACGCTCTAATAGCCTACTGCTGTTCATGGAGGTGCACAGACACTTTGGGGACAGGGGCCTAAGTGAGGGCTCCTCACACAATTTTTTTCACCAAAGACAAAAAAAAAAAAAAAAAAGAATCAAAGTCTCAGACCCAGCACATCCTTGTTTACAGATGTATTTTCATACCCATAACTTTGATACTCAAGTTACCCAACAGATCTCTACATTGTCAACATATATGTCTCTTAGACTCTTTTAAAACATATGTAATTTTGATAGCCCTCTGATGTCTATGAACTGAGTCATAATGGAAAAGATGGCAGGAAATTGAAATGAAAGTCAAATCAGTCTCATTAAATAATGTATCATATCCAACTCTCTTGGACAGTTCTGCAGACTGAAACTAGTGACCTGTCCTGTGTTGTCTCTACTTTGTCTCTGGTTTCCATGAAAAGTCCACTGTGTCTCTGTAGCAGGGTACTGTACAGAGCAGCTTCTGCTCTGTTAAAACTCGTACATAGCTCTCATGTCTCCCTTCATATACAGTGGAGACATCTATGTAATTTCCTGTTATCCTGTTAAGTCAACTGAAAACAGTACAGATGAGGCTCTGCAGTACTGTATCCTGTCTCTCTCTTTATTGGCACTGTTTGCTCCTCATACTGCATTAATATCCCCTCACATACACTCACCCGTGTAGCCTACGTCGCACAGCATCATCACAGCAGTAGATGAGTGGACTGGGAACACACACACACACACACACACAATGGGAAGACGTCATCCACCCCTTGAATAGTTTATCACTTTCTCCGCCAAAGTCCCTCCTCTCCAGGCAGCTTTCAATAGTACTCATTCATGTGCTGTTGTGGCTCTGATCTGCAACACAGAGCTTTCCACTCTCTTACTTTTCTCTGCAACTGATTGAGATTTAATCTAAAGCTGAGACTCATATGTTCCTGAAACATTTTTGCTGTGCTGTTTTCGCCTCTGTTCTTAATGTGTATACTGCACTGTTTTTAAATAAAACATCTAATATAACAATTTTCTGTGTTGAGGTCAGTGTGATCTTTCCTTATGCACATCACACTTTGAGACTCTGCTCCATGTGTCTACATAACTTCTACATAACTCAGTTCTGCAAATCCATCCTTTGTTCTGTCACATCCCAGACGTTCTACTGGAGTCTGTTCTGTAGACTGAGGAGCTCTGGAGTTCACTGAGCTCAACATGATGTTGATGAAAGCAGTCTGAAACGACTTTAGTTTTGTGATGTGGAGATTCATCCTGCAGGAAATGGCCATTGGGAGACTGGGATGAACATGGTCAATAACACCACTCAGTCAGGCAGGGACCTACACATCATGATTGACTGGTATTGAGGTCAACAGTGTGACAAGAAAACATTCTCCACACCTTCAAACCACCACCACCACCATCTGCTGACACAAGGCACAGATTCAATTTCAGAAACTACCATCTGCTGCCTCAGCACAAATCCAGATACTTCAAACTATTTTTTTCTTCCTCTTTTCTTTCTTTCTTTTTTTTTTTGTTGCTTTTATAGCTCACCCATTTTGAAGTTGATATTGTAAAGAGTGTGTATATGCATTACCATAGCTTACCTCTCCCAAAACAGATATTTTTTGGCACTAGAAGAGAAAAACATAGGATCTATGGGCTATATTTTTTCTGCTAACAGAGATAGATATAGAGTACAACTGAACCAGTGTGATCCTAATTTGAGAAGTAAAACCTTTTAAATGGAGAGTGGCTTTTGTAGGAGCATGAAAGTTAGGTTTTGGTTTAGATAGTAGATGTACGAATGATTCAGGCAGATGAATGTTGGGGATGAAGGCAAAAAAAGACCACCAAACACCAATAAGTTGACAGCTTTTACAATAAATTCAGCCACAGTGAAGGTCAAAACAATAGTGAAAAATCAAATCATTTTTGTGTGAATATCATTTTATTTTAACATCTTAACCAACAGCCTTTCCAATGCAGCTTTGACAAAAACACTTGTCACTGAAACCCCCTTATCAGCTAAAAGAAATGTAAAGACTTGTTTAAACCAGTAAAGTAAAAATCTCTATACACATAGATACTACTCAGTGCGTGTTACCTTGACATGTCACTATTCTCGCCCCAGATTTTAAAAGTCTATCTCTCACCTGCAAAACAGGCAAAGTGTTAAAAGTTGTTAATGTAAAAATGTGGGAGTGGATTTGTCAGGACTTCTTCATGCATTTTATCACACGATTTCATTCCTTCTACCAACCAAGTAAACCAAGTAAAAAGTGTTCATTCTCAAATGCTTCACATCCACTTGTATAACAGCACTATAATTTTGAAGAAATTTGATCCTTTGCATCCTGTGAAGTAAGTGATATACTTCACATATAGCAAGGTTATGGCTATGAGTAGTGTATCAAATTAGTTCTCTTCAAACGTTTTACCTACATACTACCAAATTTATAGTGACAGTTACTTGTTTTCAAATGGTAGTTATTGCATTTGGGAGTGAAACTTGAAACTATAAAATAAATAATCTAAAAGACAGCACAAGGCTTTTCTCCCTGCATTTCAAAGCAATTTATATTTTAGATGGAGGATACACTTTTTTTGAAAAATGAGGGAAAAGGCACTTACTAAAAATGTTGTCATTAATCTGACATTATTCATTTCAACATCTGTAAATTCTTCTGTAACATCTTCAGAAATACTCACATGCAAAACAGAAGAATGTCAGATTATTAAAAACATTTTAATCAAAAAGAAAACATGCCTTGGTCCTCTTGTTCTTGATCCCCTCTTCTGTCTTTAGAGGACATATTCTGCTACATGATGGCTTGCCACTCCTTAGCCAGTCATTGTAGCAGCCTTAAAGTAATACAATTTTTAGTGGGATATTTTTAAATAGCTAGAAGAAAAAGGTCTATAGTTTTACCATTAAAACTCCTTTCACTTATTTTTTTAAAGCGCCCAACATCACAACATTTCTTCCCAGCATCAGTCAGGGTGTGTATCTTGAAGCCAAAGCCTCAGTCACAAAATATACAGTGGTGTTTTTTTCTGGCAGTGTACAGTAAAAACATAAATACAAAAATAGATTAGCAGCAGGTTGGCCTAAATGTTCAAGAGCAACCTGTAAACCAGATGGTCACAGGTTTGATCCCCACAGCAGATAGAGTCCAGAGTGTCCTGCTCACGCACTGTGACTATCTCTGGGTAACAGCACGAGCTATATGCTTAATATATAAAACTATGGCATAAAATGAAAATAGGCCATCATCTCATAAAGCTCACACTTTTCCTTCAAGACAAACAAAATAGGTTATCAGGTCAAAAAAATATAATTTCTACTCTTGACTCTGGCAAATATGAAAATAATTACATTTTGGATTGAAGGGCTACTGCTTCAAAAAAGCAATTATATAGTTATATTTACATAAATATTACTCTGGCCTGTACTGTAGTGGTTCAAAATGAATTATTTTGAACTAATTATAAAATCATGGTCAAATCCATGATGCTGATGTTATAAATGAATCATTCCAGCGCATTTTGAACACACAAATGACAATAAATATTGAAGCAATATGACATGGTTACATTCAGAGTCAAACCAGTTTAAAACCAAACAAAATCTGATAAATAAGTTGGACTAAACTAACAAAATTTGCAGAATAACAAAAAAACAGGCACATTTAAAAAATGAAAAAAAGGAGATATATATTACTCTAGAGCTGTAATAATGACAAAATTGCCGGTTAATGAAATGTAATTGTTTTTCATCACATTCATACTTTTTAAAATATAAAATAAAGACTTTTCCTTAAGAGAGGTTTGCCATGTTGCATTTTGCTCACAAGAACACTGCAACCTCGCCAAAGAAAAACAAACAGATTAAAAGACATTTAAGATATCATTACAGCATCTTCAGTAGTTCAAGTCTGACACCTCTTGAGTTGTTGTCATGACTGTTGAGGATTCACCTGTTCGCGTTTCTGTTGTAACTGTGCGCTGGGTGATTCTGGTGGTCTTGGTCACCATGGTGACAGTTCCTTCCTCAGTGGACGAGACTTGGTGGTCCTCTGACATTTCTTGGGAGGTGAAGACAGGCCCTGAGGTGTGAAGGCAGAAAGATCCCAAGACGTCGACCTCACCTCCAACCTCTCCCTTGCGCTGGGCCTGAGGAGAGCCCTCTGGGGTAATCTGGAGAAAGCCTGAGAGAGGAGGAGAGGAAACAAGGACAGGCAAGTACAGGTAAGGAAGGAGGAGAAAAGATGGAGAAATGAGGGAGGAGTGTAAGAGAGGGAAAGTGAAAGGAAACTTAGCCTTGTGTAGTAGAGACAAGATGGGAGATATTAATGAATTATAGAACAAAAACAAAAATATAAAAGGTAATAGCAAGGACAAATTATGTGTAATTAAGTGCATATTGACATGATAATGAAGTGAAATAATGATATAACACTGGTGTGAACTATAAAGTTTACACAATATCAACATTATTGCCAATTCGTGGAGAACAACACAACTATTCACTTTCTCTCGCACTGCACATTACAGTCTGGAGAACTTTTTTTTTAATAGACATGAAAGGTAAAAATAAACATAGCAGAGGCTGCACACATATTTTTGGTTTTTGAAAAAGAGTCCCACATTAGCGTGTATTTACTGGAAAGGGAAGGTCCACATTTTCAAAACTCAACCCTTTTGTTTTCAACATTGGCCAGTGTTGCAAATCTGAATCTGAACCTAAATCTAAGAAAGCCTGGTTATTTTGGGGGGACTTGACAAAATTCCATTATAGGCTCATGAGACAAAACACAATGAATTTTATTTGAGTTTCCTCTTTAAAAACAAGATACAGTTGACAATATTCTTTGAAAAAAAAAGAAAAGTCAAGACCTTTATTTCACTACTGCTTCATAAAATGCTCAGTTTCCATGTCTAATCCTTTTTCAAATATCCTGTTCTTCCTGTTTGAAGTTTTTGTTTTCCTTACCTGTTGAGTGAGGCTTCAGAGTGAACTTCGGGACCTTAAACCAGTGGGAGGACTCTCTTTCTTCAGAAACTCTACTTTTGCTCTCCACCTCACTCCAAGCCTGGACCTTGGTTGACCTGAACTCCATTGTTGAAACATCAGGTGACTCGGAGCTGTCCCTGTCCAGCATATCTGTTCTGGCATGAGATGACACCACATCCTTCGAAGCCTCCTCACTGAAACTTGTGAACATCTTGCCTGATTTTACTTCAAGCCCTTTAGCATCTCCCCGCACTTCTGCTGCTGACGAACCCTTTCCTCTCAGACTCAGTTCTGTGTCCTCCTCCCCAGCTGCCATCTTGCCATATGGACTTGTCAACTCCACTTTTGGAAGTTTGATTTTGCCACTGAATGTCCCTTTATCGTCCTTGGTGCCCTTGTGAGGACTTGCATCTTTTTCACCATTGAGACTTGAACCTTCACCCTTGAGGGTGACATCAAAGGACCCTGACTTGCCAGGAGAAAATGACACTTTGGGCATTTTCATCTTCCCTCCCTTTGACTTGTCCCCAGCCTCCCCCTCTCCCTCTGTACTCACAGCAGCTGATTTATCTTTGGACTTCCCATAGTTTGGCTTCATTTTTATTTTGGGCAATTTCACTTTGACATCTCCTGTCTCAATCTCAGCAGTCAGCTCCTCTTCTTGAAACACTGCACATGGAGCAGGATCTTCTATTTGGGGGGGATCTACCAAGACAAACACTGCTTTCTTTACTTTGGGCATTTTAGGACCCTCGTACTGAATTTCTGCTCCAGAGATTCTTCCCTCAGGAGAGGACATTGCAGGTAATGGGACACCAAACTTTGGGATTTTGATTTTCTTGCCTTTTTCTCTTTTGTCGTCACCTTCATCTTGAGATGAACCAATATCAAACTCTATGTCTGGAATCCTGGGAACTTTGATTTCTGATGATGAGAGGTTACCCTCTCCCAATGGTCCCAGGTTTGCTGAATCTTGTTTTGTATTTAGACTAAAACCTGGTAATGTGACCTCTGGCACTAGGACATTAGTATGACCTTTGTCCTCTTTATGAGCATTGTGAGTTTCAACTTCAACTTCATACTCACATCCCTCTTTAACCAAGCATACATGTTTGACTTGTCCATCTAACTCCAAATTGCCACAGGTTTTGCAAGTTTTTGCCTCTGCTGTCCCATCTGTGCCATCTTTCTTTTTTGGCATTCCAATCTTGAACTTTGTACCTTTGACTTTAGGTCCCTTTACTTTGCTGCTGGCCCCTGTTGTGAGATCTAAGTCAGGTAGTTCAACTTTTTTCCTGTCCTTCTTGCCCTCTCCTCTATAAAGTCCTATATCAAGTTCCAAGTCTCCTTTTGGACCTTTAATATCAATTGTTGGCATCTTAAGTTTCAGACCTTTGTGTTCTTCAGCATGCAAATGGGCTTCTGCATCGGCCTCTGTGTCTTGCTTAGACATCTTGCCTCCACTCCCCTTACCTTTATTTTCAAATTTGGGACCATCAGCCTTTCCTTTTGGCAGTGAAATGTCTACTGAGGGCCCTGAAATCTGTGACATTTTAGGTTTGCCCCCCTCCCCTTCAATCTCCAGTTCTACTCCTCCAAGTTTTCCTTTGGGGAGAGAGATGCCAACATCTGGCATTTTCAGATGAGGCATTTGTAATTTCTCTCGTCCATCTTCCTCCATCTCAACCTCTGGACCTTCAATTTTGTCTTTTGGCAGAGCAATATTAACACCTGGCATTTTGAATTTTCCATCTAAACCTTCTGGACCTTTGACTTTTCCTTTGGGCAGTGAAATATCCAAATGTGGCATCTTCATGTGAGGCATTTTGATCGTCCCTCCAGTACCTCCCTCCATCTCAACTTCTGGACCTTCAATTTTTCCTTTGGGAAGTGAGATATCAACAGAGGGCAAGCTGAAGTGTGGCATTTTGAAATTCCCACCTTCTCCTTTAATCTCCACCTCTGGACCTTCAATCTTTCCTTTTGGCAGTGAAATATCCAAATCTGGCATTTTCATGTGAGGCATTTTGGACTTTCCTCCAGCGCCTCCCTCAATTTCAACTTCTGGACCTTCAACCTTTCCCTTTGGAAGTGAAATATCAACAGAGGGCATGCTGAGGTGTGGCATTTTGAATTTTCCACCTTCTCCTTTGACTTCCACCTCTGGACCTTCAATCTTTCCTTTAGGCAGGGAGATATCAAAATCTGGCATTTTCATGTGAGGCATTTTGAACTTCCCTCCAGTACCTCCCTCCATTTCGACTTCTGGACCTTCAGCCTTTCCTTTTGGAAGTGAAATATCAACAGAGGGCATGTTGAGGTGTGGCATTTTCAATTTTCCACCTTCTCCTTTCACCTCCACCTCTGGACCTTCAATCTTTCCTTTGGGCAGTGAAATGTCCAAATCTGGCATTTTCATGTGAGGCATTTTGAACTTCCCTCCAGCACCTCCCTCCATTTCAACTCCTGGACCTTCAACCTTTCCCTTTGGAAGTGAGATATCAACAGATGGCATGCTCAGGTGTGGCATTTTGAACTTTCCACCTTCTCCTTTCACCTCCATCTCTGGACCTTCAATCTTTCCTTTGGGCAGTGAAATATCAAAATCTGGCATTTTCATGTGAGGCATTTTATACTTCCCTCCAGCATCTCCCTCTATTTTGACTTCTGGACCTTCAACCTTTCCTTTTGGAAGTGAGATATCAACAGAGGGCATGCTGAAGTGTGGCATTTTGAATTTTCCACCTTCTCCTTTCACCTCCACCTCTGGACCTTCAATCTTTCCTTTGGGCAGTGAAATATCCAAACCTGGCATTTTCATGTGAGGCATTTTCAACTTTCCACCAGTACCTCCCTCCATCTCGACTTCTGGACTTTTGATCTTTCCTTTGGGAAGTGAGATATCAACAGATGGCATGCTGAGGTGTGGCATTTTGAATTTTCCACCTTCTCCTTTCACCTCCACCTCTGGACCTTCAACCTTTCCTTTGGGCAAGGAGATATCAAAATCTGGCATTTTCATGTGAGGCATTTTCAACTTTCCTCCAGTACCTCCCTCCATCTCAACTTCTGGACCTTCGACCTTTCCCTTTGGAAGTGAAATATCAACAGAGGGCATGCTGAGGTGTGGCATTTTGAATTTTCCACCTTCTCCTTTCACCTCCACCTCTGGACCTTCAATCTTTCCTTTGGGCAGTGAAATGTCCAAATCTGGCATTTTCATGTGAGGCATTTTCAACTTTCCACCAGTACCTCCCTCCATCTCAACTTCTGGACATTTGATCTTTCCTTTGGGAAGTGAAATATCAACAGAGGGCATGCTGAGGTGTGGCATTTTGAATTTTCCACCTTCTCCTTTAACCTCCACCTCTGGACCTTCAATCTTTCCTTTAGGTAGGGAGATATCCATATCTGGCATTTTCATGTGAGGCATTTTCAACTTTCCTCCAGTACCTCCCTCCATTTCAATGTCTGGACCTTCAACCTTTCCCTTTGGAAGTGAAATATCAACAGAGGGCATGCTGAGGTGTGGCATTTTGAATTTTCCACCTTCTCCTTTCACCTCCACCTCTGGACCTTCAATCTTTCCTTTGGGCAGTGAAATGTCAAAGTCTGGCATTTTCATGTGAGGCATTTTCAACTTTCCTCCAGGACCTCCCTCCATTTCAACTTCTGGACTTTTGATCTTTCCTTTGGGAAGTGAGATATCAACAGAGGGCATGCTGAGGTGTGGCATTTTGAATTTTCCACCTTCTCCTCTGACCTCCACCTCTGGACCTTCAATCTTTCCTTTGGGCAGTGAAATATCCAAATCTGGCATTTTCATGTGAGGCATTTTGAACTTCCCTCCAGCATCTCCCTCCATTTCGACTTCTGGACCTTCAACCTTTCCCTTTGGAAGTGAGATATCAACAGAGGGCATGCTGAAGTGTGGCATTTTGAATTTTCCACCTTCTCCTTTGACCTCCACCTCTGGACCTTCAGTCTTTCCTTTGGGAAGTGAAATATCCAAATCTGGCATTTTCATGTGAGGCATTTTGAACTTTCCTCCAGTACCTCCCTCCATCTGAACTTCTGGACTTTTGATCTTTCCTTTGGGAAGTGAAATATCAACAGAGGGCATACTGAGGTGTGGCATTTTGAATTTTCCACCTTCTCCTTTAATCTCCACCTCTGGACCTTCAATCTTTCCTTTAGGCAGGGAGATATCAAAATCTGGCATTTTCATGTGAGGCATTTTGAACTTTCCTCCAGTACCTCCCTCCATTTCAACTTCTGGACCTTCAACCTTTCCCTTTGGAAGTGAGATATCAACAGAGGGCATGCTGAGGTGTGGCATTTTGAATTTTCCACCTTCTCCTTTGACCTCCACATCTGGACCTTCAATCTTTCCTTTGGGGAGTGAAATATCCAAATCTGGCATTTTCATGTGAGGCATTTTGAACTTCCCTCCAGGACCTCCCTCCATTTCGACTTCTGGACCTTCAACCTTTCCCTTTGGAAGTGAAATATCAACAGAGGGCATGCTGAGGTGTGGCATTTTGAATTTTCCACCTTCTCCTTTCACCTCCACCTCTGGACCTTCAACCTTTCCTTTGGGCAAGGAGATATCAAAATCTGGCATTTTCATGTGAGGCATTTTCAACTTTCCTCCAGCACCTCCCTCCATCTCAACTTCTGGACCTTCAACCTTTCCTTTTGGAAGTGAGATATCAACAGAGGGCATGCTGAGGTGTGGCATTTTGAATTTTCCACCTTTTCCTTTGACCTCCACCTCTGGACCTTCAATCTTTCCTTTAGGCAGGGAGATATCAAAATCTGGCATTTTCATGTGAGGCATTTTGAACTTTCCTCCAGTACCTCCCTCCATTTCAACTTCTGGACCTTCAACCTTTCCCTTTGGAAGTGAAATATCAACAGATGGCATGCTGAGGTGTGGCATTTTGAATTTTCCACCTTCTCCTTTCACCTCCACCTCTGGACCTTCAATCTTTCCTTTGGGCAGTGAAATATCAAAATCTGGCATTTTCATGTGAGGCATTTTGAACTTCCCTCCAGCATCTCCTTCCATTTCAACTTCTGGACCTTCAACCTTTCCCTTTGGAAGTGAAATATCAACAGAGGGCATGTTGAAGTGTGGCATTTTGAATTTTCCACCTTCTCCTTTCACCCCCACCTCTGGACCTTCAATCTTTCCTTTGGGCAGTGAAATGTCGAAGTCTGGCACTTTCATGTGAGGCATTTTCAACTTTCCTCCAGTACCTCCCTCCATCTCAACTTCTGGACCTTCAGCCTTTCCTTTTGGAAGTGAGATGTCAACAGATGGCATGCTGAGGTGTGGCATTTTGAATTTTCCACCTTTTCCTTTGACCTCCACCTCTGGACCTTCAATCTTTCCTTTAGGCAGGGAGATATCAAAATCTGGCATTTTCATGTGAGGCATTTTCAACTTTCCTCCAGTACCTCCCTCCATTTCAACTTCTGGACCTTCAACCTTTCCCTTTGGAAGTGAAATATCAACAGAGGGCATGCTGAGGTGTGGCATTTTGAATTTTCCACCTTCTCCTTTCACCTCCACCTCTGGACCTTCAATCTTTCCTTTGGGCAGTGAAATGTCGAAGTCTGGCATTTTCATGTGAGGCATTTTGAACTTCCCTCCAGCATCTCCCTCCATTTCAACTTCTGGACCTTCAACTTTTCCCTTTGGAAGTGAAATATCAACAGAGGGCATGTTGAAGTGTGGCATTTTGAATTTTCCACCTTCTCCTTTAACCTCCACCTCTGGACCTTCAATCTTTCCTTTAGGTAGGGAGATATCCATATCTGGCATTTTCATGTGAGGCATTTTGAACTTTCCTCCAGTACCTCCCTCCATTTCAACTTCCGGACCTTCAACCTTTCCTTTTGGAAGTGAGATATCAACAGATGGCATGCTGAGGTGTGGCATTTTGAATTTTCCACCTTTTCCTTTGACCTCCACCTCTGGACCTTCAATCTTTCCTTTAGGCAGGGAGATATCAAAATCTGGCATTTTCATGTGAGGCATTTTCAACTTTCCTCCAGTGCCTCCCTCCATTTCAACTTCTGGACCTTCAACCTTTCCCTTTGGAAGTGAAATATCAACAGAGGGCATGCTGAGGTGTGGCATTTTGAATTTTCCACCTTCTCCTTTCACCTCCACCTCTGGACCTTCAATCTTTCCTTTGGGCAGTGAAATGTCGAAGTCTGGCATTTTCATGTGAGGCATTTTGAACTTCCCTCCAGCATCTCCTTCCATTTCAACTTCTGGACCTTCAACCTTTCCCTTTGGAAGTGAAATATCAACAGAGGGCATGTTGAAGTGTGGCATTTTGAATTTTCCACCTTCTCCTTTCACCTCCACCTCTGGACCTTCAATCTTTCCTTTAGGTAGGGAGATATCCATATCTGGCATTTTCATGTGAGGCATTTTGAACTTTCCTCCAGTACCTCCCTCCATTTCAACTTCTGGACCTTCAACCTTTCCTTTGGAAGTGAGATATCAACAGATGGCATGCTGAGGTGTGGCATTTTGAATTTTCCACCTTTTCCTTTGACCTCCACCTCTGGACCTTCAATCTTTCCTTTAGGCAGGGAGATATCAAAATCTGGCATTTTCATGTGAGGCATTTTCAACTTTCCTCCAGTGCCTCCCTCCATTTCAACTTCTGGACCTTCAACCTTTCCCTTTGGAAGTGAAATATCAACAGAGGGCATGCTGAGGTGTGGCATTTTGAATTTTCCACCTTCTCCTTTCACCTCCACCTCTGGACCTTCAATCTTTCCTTTGGGCAGTGAAATGTCGAAGTCTGGCATTTTCATGTGAGGCATTTTGAACTTCCCTCCAGCATCTCCTTCCATTTCAACTTCTGGACCTTCAACCTTTCCCTTTGGAAGTGAATATCAACAGAGGGCATGTTGAGTGTGGCATTTTGAATTTTCCACCTTCTCCTTTCAACTCCACCTCTGGACCTTCAATCTTTCCTTTAGGTAGGGAGATATCCATATCTGGCATTTTCATGTGAGGCATTTTCAACTTTCCCTCCAGTACGTCTCCCTCCATCTCAACTTCTGGACCTTCAACCTTTCCTTTTGGAAGTGAGATATCAACAGATGGCATGCTGAGGTGTGGCATTTTGAATTTTCCACCTTCTCCTTTGACCTCCACCTCTGGACCTTCAATCTTTCCTTTAGGCAGTGAGAATATCAAAATCTGGCATTTTCATGTGAGGCATTTTGAACTTTCCTCCAGTACCTCCCTCCATCTCAACTTCTGGACCTTCAACCTTTCCCTTTGGAAGTGAAATATCAACAGAGGGCATGCTGAGGTGTGGCATTTTGAATTTTCCACCTTCTCCTTTCACCTCCACCTCTGGACCTTCAATCTTTCCTTTGGGCAGTGAAATATCAAAATCTGGCATTTTCATGTGAGGCATTTTGAACTTTCCTCCAGTACCTCCCTCCATTACAACGTCTGGACCTTCAACCTTTCCCTTTGGAAGTGAGATATCAACAGAGGCAAGCTGAGATGTGGCATTTTGAATTTTCCACCTTCTCCTTTAACCTCCATGGCTGGACCTTCAATCTTTCCTTTGGGCAGGGAGATATCAAAATCTGGCATTTTCATGTGAGGCATTTTGAACTTCCCTCCAGCGTCTCCCTCCATTTCAACTTCTGGACCTTCAACCTTTCCCTTTGGAAGTGAAATATCAACAGAGGGCATGGAGAAATATCAACAGAGGGCATGCTGAGGTGTGGCATTTTGAATTTTCCACCTTCTCCTTTCACCTCCACCTCTGGACCTTCAATCTTTCCTTTGGGCAGTGAAATGTCGAAATCTGGCATTTTCATGTGAGGCATTTTGAACTTCCCTCCAGCATCTCCCTCCATCTCGACTTCAGGACCTTCAATCTTTCCTTTGGGCAGTGAAATGTCAAAATCTGGCAATTTCATGTGAGGCATTTTGAACTTTCCACCAGCACCTCCCTCCATCTCAACTTCAGGACCTTCAATCTTTCCTTTGGGAAGTGAGATATCAACAGAGGGCATGCTGAGGTGCGGCATTTTGAATTTTCCACCTTCTCCTTTGACTTCTGCCTCTGGACCTTCAATCTTTCCTTTGGGCAGTGAAATATCCAAATCTGGCATTTTCATGTGAGGCATTTTGAATTTTCCTTCACCTCCTTTAAGTTCTACGTCTGGTCCTTCAATTTTTGGGACTTTCCTTTTGGCAGTGATATGTCCAAATCTATTTTTGGAATGGAAACATCAATTGTTGGCACTTTCGGAATTTTTAGGTTTCCCTCATAAGCTTTGATATCAGCCTCTGAGACATCAACTTCTGCTTTGGGGAGAAGAACTTCAGTCTCTGGCGTTTTGGCTGTTGGTAGTGACAACTCAACAGATGGCATCTTGACTTTAGCCTTGGCTTCATGATCACCCCTTGGCTTTGTTACAATTTTTTCTTTGGAGCCAAATCCTGGCATGGAGAATTTGGGTAGTTTCATTGTGACATCGGGTGCATGTAAGCCACCTTTCCCTTCCACATCTGCCCCCAATTTGGCATCAACCTCTCCTTCTGGGAGTTGGCCTTTTGGTGATGATATTTTAAACTTGGGGAATTTAACTTTGTATTTTGATTTATCATCATCTGGACTTTCAGTATTAATTTCCTGCCGTGGAATGTCAATTTTTCCCTTCACTTTAACATCCACATCAGGACAAGAGACAGATGCATCTGCATCTTTTTTGGATAGTCCAAATGAGGGGAACTTAATTTTAGGCTTTTTTATCTTAACTTTCCCTTTTCCATCAAACTCTACTGATGGTGGCCTTATTTCTCCTTTTACATGTGGTGGGCTGTGGGAAATATCTCCCTTGGGGATTTGCCCTGATATCTCCAAATCACCACTCTTTGACTTTCCACCAAACCTGGGAAAAGTAAAACTGGGGACTTTGAGGGATACATCAGGTGGATCAAAGCTGCCTCCTGAAGAAGGTCTCCCTCCCTCTGCCTTTAGAAGCTGCACCTCCACATCGTCTCCTTTTGGTTTTGTGAGGCCAAAGTCCAAATCCACCTTTGGAGCTGTGATGTCAACTGTTGGTAGTTTGACAGAGGGGAGTTTGAGAGATGCACCTGCACCTTCCACACCACCTGTCTCAAGGTCAGCACTTTTAACTTTCACCTTGGCTGGTTTAATATCTCCTTTGAGACCAGACATCTCCAAATCTCCTGAAATGTCTGGACCACTGGTGTCCACTTTGAGGCTTTTTTCTTTCAGACCAGAGGGCAGGCTGAGGTCTAAATCAAATTTTGGGAGATTTATGTCAATAGTTGGCATGTGGAGCCCACCACCTTTTTTACCATGTAAATCAACTTTTGGCATTTCAAATTTTCCTTTTCCAGGTCTTTCAATATTGATATCTCCCTCCACTCTTCCCACTGGAAGTGATATGTCAACTGTTGGCATTGCTGGTGTCATTCCACCTTTCATCTCTGGTCCCTCCACTTGAACTTTGCCCTCTGACAGGTTCATCTCTGGAAGTGAAATGTCAAATTTACCTCCCTTTACCGCAGGATCCTCAATACTGAGGTCAGCATCAGTCTGCCCTTTGGGGAGTGAAAGGTCAATGTCTGGCATGTTGATTTTTCCTCCCTCAAGTTCAGGACCTTTTATATTAATCTCTGGTCCCTTAGCTTTCATTTTAGGGAGAGAGATGTCAATAGAGGGCATGTGAAACTTGCCCCCTTTCCCAGCATGCTCTTCATAGTCACTTTCTCTCGCTGCCTTTCCTTTCGGGAGAGAAAGGTCAATGTCTGGCATCTCAATCTTCCCTCCCTTCATGTATGGGCCTTTTATTTTGGTATCACCTTCTGGGAGACTCACTTTTGGTAAAGACACATCGAATTTTGGCATTTTAAACTTACCCCCCTTCACATCAGGGCCTTCAACATCAAACTCACCCTCAATTTTTCCTTTAGGGAGTGAAATATCAACAGTTGGCAGGTTAACATCAGGACCCTCAAGGCTGGTATCCACCTTAGGAGACATGATTTTTGGGAGTGACACATCCACCTTTGACTTTCCTTTTGGAAGTGATATATCAACAGTTGGCATTTCCATTTTCCCTTTTATGTTTGGTCCTTCCACATTGATGTCAACTGTTGGGAGACTCACCTCTGGTAAAGACATATCAAATTTTGGCATCTTGAATTTTCCACCTTTCATCTCAAGGCCTTCAGCATTTATATCACCCTCAGCCTTTGCTTTTGGAAGGGAAATGTCAGCAGTTGGGATGTTGACCTTTCCTCCCTTAATATCAGGGCCCTCAAAGCTGACATCTGCATCAGGAGATTTTATTTTGGACAAAGAAAGATCAAGTGATGGCATGTTTAGCTTTCCACCTTTAACTTCAGAACCTTCAACATTTATCTCTGGACCCTTTGCTCTCATTTTAGGAAGAGCAATATCAACAGAAGGCATATGGAACTTCCCTTCTTTGCCAGCATGTCCTTCAGTTTCAACTTTTCCACTTGCTTTCCCTTTTGGGAGTGAAATATCAATGTCAGGCATCTCAATATTCCCTCCTTTGATGTCTGCACCTTTTATTTTGACACCACCTTCTGGGAGATTAAATTTTGGCAATGATACATCAAATTTGGGTTTTTTCATTTTCCCACTTTTTATGTCATGGCCTTCAACATCTAGGTCACCCTTAAATTTTCCTTCCGGAAGAGATATTTTACCTTTAAATTCAGGTCCTTCAATATCAGCATCAGCTTCCTTATTTTTTATTTTAGGAAGAGAGATATCAAATTTGGGCATGTGAAACTTGCCTTCTTTACCACCATGTCCCTCAATGTCAACATCCTTTACTTTTCCTTTAGGGAGTGAAATATCAACGGTTGGCATTTCCATTCTTCCCTTAACATCAGGTCCTTCTAGTTTGACATTGCCCTCTGGCAGGTTCATCTTTGGAAGTGAAACATTAAATTTGGGCATTTTCAATTTGCCTCCTTTTACCTCAGGACCCTCAATACTGAGGTCAGCATCAACCTTTCCTTTGGGGACTGAGAGGTCAGCATCAGGCATGTTGATTTTTCCTCCCTCAAGTTCAGGATCTCCTATGTTAACCTCTGGTCCCTTAGCTTTCATTTTAGGAAGAGAGATGTCAATAGAGGGCATATGAAACTTGCCTCCTTTTCCAGCATGTCCTCCAATGTCAGTTTCTCCTTCTACTTTTCCTTTTGGGAGAGAAATATCAATATCTGGCATCTCAATCCTTCCCCTTTAATGTGTGGCCCTTTCATTTTGGCATCACCTTCTGGGAGGCTCACTTTTGGTAATGACACATCAAATTTTGGCATTGTAAACATACCCCCCTTCACATCGGGGCTTTCAGCACCAAACCCACCCCCAACTTCCCCTCTGGGGAGTGAAATGTCAACAGTTGGCATGTTAACATCAGGACCTTCAAGGCTGATATCCATCTCTGGAGACTTAATTTTTGGGAGTGACACATCCACATCTGACTTTCCTTTTGGAAGTGAAATATCAACAGTTGGCATTTCCATTTTTCCTTTTATGTCTGGTCCTTCTACGTTAGTGTCAACTTTTGGGAGACTCACTTTTGGTAAAGAAATACCAAATTTTGGCATTTTGAATTTCCCCCCTTTCACATCAGGCCCTTCAATATTTATATCACCCTCGGTTTTTCCTTTAATATCAACGGTTGGGATAATGACCTTCCCTCCTTTAACATCAGGACCTTCAAGGCTGACATCTACATCAGGGGATTTTGTTTTGGGCAGAGAGAGATCGAGTGATGGCATGTTTAGCTTTCCACCTTTAACTTCAGGGCCGTCAACATTTATCTCTGGTCCCTTCACTTTCATTTTAGGAAGAGAGATGTCAATAGAAGGCATATGGAACTTGCCTCCTTTGCCAGCATGTCCTTCATTCTCTATTTGTCCTCCTACTTTTCCTTTGGGGAGTGAAATATCAATGTCTGGCATCTCAATCTTTCCTGGCACTTTGGCTTTTATATCACCTTCTGGGAGATTCACTTTTGGTAAAGACACATCAAATTTTGGCATTTTTAATTTCCCCCCTTTACATCAGGGCCTTCAATATTTAGGTCACCCTCAAGTTTTCCTTCTGGAAGTGAAATGTCACCCTTAAGTTCAGGTCCCTTAATATCAACATCCTTCACTTTTCCTTTTGGTAGTGAAATATCAACTGTCGGCATTTCCAAACTGCCCTCTGGAAGGTTCATCTTTGGAAGTGAAACACCAAAGTCGGGCATTTTCTGTTTGCCTCCTTTTACCCCAGGACCCTTAATACTGAGATCAGCATCAGCCTTTCCTTTGGGGAGGGAGATGTCAGTGTCTGGCACATTCATTTTTCCTCCCTTAATTTCAGGACCTTCTACGTTGACCTCTGGTCCCTTAGCTTTAATTTTAGGAAGAGAAATGTCAATAGAGGGCATGTGAAATTTTCCGTCTTTACTACCATGCCCTCCAATTTCAATCACTCCTTCTGCTTTTCCTTTGGGGAGAGAAATATCAATGTTTGGCATCTCAATCTTCCTGCCCTTGATGTCGGGCCCTTTCAGTTTAACATCATCCTCAGGAAAATTCACCTTTGGTAATGAAATGTCAAATTTTGGCATTTTCATCTTGCCCCCTTTCACTTCAGGACCTTCAACATTTATGTCACCTGTGACTTTTCCTTGTGGAAGCCCAATGTCACAGGATGGCATGTCATTTTTCTCATCTTTTCCAGAGTGAATGCCAATATCTGTATCTCCCTGTGCTTTGCCCATAGGAAGTGAGATGTCAATTTTTGGCGCTTCAAACTTTCCACCTTTGACTGTGGGACCTTGAAAATGAACATCTTTGATTTCTGGCCCCTCAATATTCATGTCACCTTGCTTTGATTTTATTGTAGGCAGAGAAACATCAAATGAGGGAATATGAAAATCTCCTCCTTTGCATGTAGTTTCAGTGTCACTCTCTACTTTTCCTTTTGGAATGGAGATGTCAACTGAGGGTCCCTCAAGGCCAATATTTCCCTCAGGCATCTTCATCTTTGGTAGGGATACATCAAATGTAGGCATCTTAAATTTGCCTCCTTTTCCTGAAGGTCCTTCAATATCCATCTTACCCTCTGCTTTTCCTTTTGGAAGACAAATATTGATTGTAGGCATGTTCATTTCACCTCCTTTGATTTCACTTCCCTGTAGGTCTAAATCTGCGTTTGGGGTTTTAACCTTCCAATCAGGACTTTCTATGATAGTACCTCCTCCCGGTGATTTCATCTTTGGTAGTGATACATCAAAAGAAGGCATCTCAAGTTTCCCTCCTTTAACTTCAGGTCCTTCAACTTCAGCCTCTCCCTCCTTGGTTTTCATCTTTGGGAGTGTGATGTCAAAAGAAGGCATCTTGAACTTGGACATTCCTCCACCACTGCCCTTAAGCTCCAAGTTGCCCTCTAAGTTTGCCTTTGGAAGTGAAAGGTCAACCTGGGGAGGATCAGGGCATTCTAAAGTGACGTGTTCTTCAGGTAGTTTCACTTTTGGGAAAGAAATGTCTACAGAGGGCATACTGACTTTGCCTCCTTTTACTTCACCACCATCAATGTTGAAATCTCCCTCTAGGTTTCCTTGGGGAATGGGAACATCAGCATCAGGTATATTGAACTTTCCACTTTTGAATTTAGGTCCCTCCAAAACAAACTCTCCCTCAGGTGATTTGATTTTTGGAAGACCTACATTAAATGAAGGCATTTTGCGTCCTTTTCCCACTATATCAACCTCACCCTTTAATTTACTTTCTGGTAAAGGAATATCTATTGATGGCACTTCGGTTTTCCCTCCTTTAATTTCAGGTCCTTGCAAGTTAACCTCAGCGCCAGATGTCCCGATCTTGGGAAGTTTGACATCAGGTGAAGGTATTTTAAACTTGCCTCCTTTTACAGATGGACCCTTTATTTCAGTGTCATCTTCCATCTTTCCTTTTGGCATAGATATATCAATGGAAGGCCCCTCTATATTTATGTGACCTTCTGGTTGTTTGAGCTTTGGTAAAGAAGCATCAAAGGTAGAAATTTTGATTTTTTCTCTTTTCCCAGTATGCCCTTCTACATGAATGTCTCCCTCCATTTTGCCTGTGGGCAGAGAAATGTCAGGTGTGGTCAATTCAATATTACCTCCTTTTACTTCTGGGCCTTCAACATTGAATTCCATCTCAGCTGTCTTCATCTTTGGGAGGGAGATGTCAAAAGATGGTAACTTAAATTTTCCTCCACTAACTTCAATGTCAGTTGTTTCTGCTTTGCCTTTGGGAAGGGTCAAGTCTATATTTGGCAACCTGAAGCCTCCTTCCACCTCTTGTCCTTTTATATTTGCTTCTGACTGTTTTCCTGTTGACTTAATTTTTGGGAGTGATATGTCAAAATCAGGCATTTTGAACTTCCCATCACCACCAACATAATACTCCATATCCACATTTCCACCCTCTGGGCATTCAGTATCCTCAGGTGATCCAATCTTTGGCAATGAGATATCAACCTTTGGCATGGAGATTTTAGGCCCTTTAAAACTGCCCTCCACCTCATCGGGAATTCGTCGTCCAGTGTCCATTTCCAATGCTACATCAGGCACTGAGATGTCAATTGCAGGTATTTTGATTGTCTTCCTAGCTCCTTCATGCTCTTTCATTGAGATGTCCATGTCAGACTTTCCCTTCATTTGTGGTAGAGAAATATCAACAGAAGGCATGTGAATAGATGGAACTGTTCCTGACAGATCACCCTCTATCTTTGGTTTTGCTATCTTTACTTCGGGGAGACTAATCACCCCATCTCCTTTCATTCCTACTTTTGGAGGTGTGATGTCAGCATGAGGCATATTCAGGTCTCCAGTTTTTACTTTGATGTCGCCATCTATTTCATCTGAATGACGTGAGAGTCTAACTTTTGGTAGTTTCAACTTTGGCATTCTGAGCTTTGCATCTCCTTTGCCTCCTTTGTCAACATCAGGTTTTCCAACAGCCGTATCAGCCCCTCCTTTGATATTGGTTTTCGGAGCTTTTATTTCTGCTTTTCCCTTTACTGAGGGCAAAGATGCCCCAGCTTTTCCTGAGGGGAGTGCAAACTCCACATCAGGTGAGTTATCGCCAGACAAACTGAACTCCACTGATGGTGGCTGGATGTTCACATCTGGTGGCTTCAGCTCCAAAGATCCAGTCTCCAAAACTGAGTCTGACTTTGCTTGTTTGGTCTTAGGAAATGTGATTCCAAACTTGTGTCCTTTTTCTTTGGTTCTTACTTTTACTCCAGGCATCTCAGATGGAGAAATATTTACTTGTCCCTCAAGTTGTGCTGATTCCACTTTTCCTCCCTTTGCTTTCAAATGAGGAAACCTGGGAAACAGTATATTGAAAAAAGGATTGTAAAATAGCCAAGAAAATAAGGTTATATTTAGTTTAATACATAAACAAGACTCCTATCAAAATTTCTCAACACAACACAAATAAGGCCAACCTGATCTTCCTCTTTGCCTTCCCCACAGCTGCTGCTCCTCCAGCTCTTTCTACTTCAACCTTTGCACTCCTCTTTTGTTTGAATTTGGGGAGAGAAAACTCCACATCCACATCACTCATATCCAGTCTGGGTGGTGTTCCCTCTATCACCAGCTCCTCTCTGCGCTTCTCTTTTAGCCTCTTCAAACCAAAACGACCACCTCTTTTCTTCTTGGCCTTGAATGGTTTGGTACCCCTTACGCTCTGATATGCACACAGACACATATTAATCATTAAGATTGAACGTAATGTTATTTATACAGCACACACCTGACATGTACTGTTGAGTTGCAACTCAATTTGAAAGCTGTAACAAAATCTTTTCAGGGTCGTTGGATATGAATTTATTACTACAGCCTAATTATACTAGAAAATACTACTTCATCTACAACTACACAATTTAGGTTAGGGAGATTACATACCACATATGAATACACTTTTTAATTAAGTACCATTTTTGCCATCTTGGCTTTGGGACCTTTGACCTCCACACTGGGAACTCGAGGCCGCACGCTGACCTCTGCTCCAGGGATGGTCCTTTTCAGTTGGAAGCTGACCTTATAAGGCTCTGCACACTGAAGGATCTTCAGAGCATCTTCATACCTCACATTGTCAAAGTAGACCTTGGCACTGAGCAGCTGGTCACCTTCACACAGAAAACATCATGAACAAGTGAGTCCACTGTTAAAATCTACAAAGTGATTTTTTGTCCCCTTAAAGGGATTTGGGGCAGGATTTGTGAAAACTTAACCATGCATTTTAAGTTTTTTATTGCTAATAGGTGATGAAGCGTTCAAAACCAAAAAGAATGAGCCCACCCACATATCTCTCCATTGCCTTGAACAGGCTGTGTGCTGCATAATGTATTGCAATTTGGAGTCGAAATTCCCACACAGTTCTGCGGACGTGACATCAGATGATGCTGAATGTGCATTCTCTACAGCTTTTGACTTGGATACGGGAAGAAGAGAAGCGCGGTAGTAATGGACTCTGCTACGGTAAATAAATGACCCACCACCACACAAAGCCCACTGAAAAGTCCCACAAAGAAGAAAATGAAAGTTTTATCAGTGGCATCTCCTCAATCAAAATGCAATTACCTGCAACAGCCATCGTGTCAGTATTGAGTCTTATTTCTTGATCCTGCCCCAAGTCCCTTTAATATTGCGATACATGTCAAACTGTATGTATTATTAAATTATGCTTTTCACTCAGTCTTTTGAATAATGTTACATTAAACATTGACATTAAAAATTGTCACTTGTAATGTTGTCATGAACAGATGTATTGTTAAACAAGAGCCTTTAAAATACTCCCGTGAATTCAGTTATTTATTCCAGAGTCCAAAAATATGTTTCTCATGTGTTTTCAGATTTGAATTTGGAGGCTGCCCTCTTGCAGCCACAATGAGAAGTGCAAAAGAAAATACATATGTGGTTAACACACAGATAGTAATTAACACAAGTACAGTGAGGACACTGGTTCTTGTTAAAATCAAAAACAACTATTATTAGTTTTACTTGATTTTAATGTCAGTTTTCTGCCATGGATGTTAGTTTTTAATGCCCTCCAGTGATCACTCCTTGGAATAAAGGTAAAATAGCAAAAAAAATGTTAGAAATACTTCACTCTCCACAATTGTGTAGCCACCCCCGCTCAAATTTTATGCCAGCCATTACCTTTTACAAATGGTGATGTGGTAAATTGTGGAAATCTCAACTTAAAAATGATTTCATAACATTTGTAATTCTGAGCCTTAGTAAAAATGATAAAGTAATATGTAGCTTTATGACTTTATAAAAACATTTGTAGGATAAAAAATTTTACTGAATAGTCAACATCAGCATCAGTATACAGTGAGGACATACACTCATAGCTTAGAGTTTGTAGTGCCCATTTTCACTGATTTCCTTTTTATCAGTTTTACTATATACGTTGTAAAGAGCATGTTCCTAGGTACCTTGCTGTAGACTGAGATGTTTGGCAGCTGGAGAATCTTTGAGGACGTCTTTAACGAAGATCCCTCGCTCTCCTCCACCAGTCACACTGTAGCCGCTGGCTCCAGCCTCTGCCTCTGTCTCCACCACGATTTCCACTCTCTTAGTGGCTTCGTCCGCACTCTAAAACACACACAGCCAATATCACTGAGATGAGATAGGACAACAGCAGGCAAAATATCAAAGACAGGCTCTGTTTTAAATCTTGTTTCACTTGCTAGAGTGCTGAATTTACTGTACAGTTATTTGTCATTTCACACTTCACTTCTGAATCCATTTTATCCATTAAACTGTCATGGAGGAAAGGTCACTCCATTCTTGGACTACAACCAACTAGAAATAACTCATAGACAACTCCTGATGGAAAAAGTGAACCATGCAGTTGAATCATTTGCTGGAATGACTTTGTGTTCCAAGTACGCATCTTCATCTGTATCCCATTCCATTAATACTTCATAGTAAATAAACAAATTCAATAACCACAGACACAAACAAAGGTAATAAATTCCAGCCTGAAAAAACACATTAACTGTGTTTCATCAGATTCCAGCTTACTGTCTGTTCTTCTGTGGCATCTGAGTCCATCTCTGGTTGGGCCAGTTGGCAGGTCGACTCTCTTAGGTGACTTCTCTTCTGACTCAGCACCTGTTTCAGCTCTGCATGAAGCTTCTCCTTCTGCACCTGGAGACAATGCAGATGACAGAAAGTGAGATGGTCTGTACTGTAGATGGGTCCACAGTGCAAAACCAAGTTATATAAATTACTGTTCACTAGCTTTTATACTGTGTGATTTTTAATCTAGGGAATTGTATTGTATTTGTATTGTTAGATGTTATGAAGATATTTCATTCTAAGGTTTTTGTTTAACTCATGTCTTTATGTTAAAATGAAAACCAAGTCTGTTAACTGTCATTCCTGCTTGAGGCCAGCAGGTGTCACTGTGTCTGAACAAGCAGCAACATTGTTTTGTTTTTCTGAAACTCTTAAAGTTGCAAACGTGCTAGTTTTTAGTCCACGCATGTGAGTCAGTGTTTACAGAGTCCCCAACACCTGAGGCCAGTTTTGGATCTGCCACAAAAGATGTTTATTGTTGTCGACTTTGCGCCCAGCAGCTGGTGGTCACCTGCCGCTACAGCATGAAAAGGCCATGACTGGCATGTGTGCTGAGCTGGGACAAATGAAAGGTTGTTTATGTGAGGGCCAATGACCTCAGCAGATCAGGCTCGGACTATTGTGATCCATTTTGAATGGGCCTGGTGGCTGCTGGGTCAGGAGGTCGATCACAAAGTTGCATTTTCATCTCTAAATATATCTGAGTAACAACGTAGCTCAAAAGAACATCAGTGTTATATTCTTTCCTGGATGTGAATAGAGCTTTTATGGTCCTGAGGTCGATGTCGAAGGGACACAGAGTTCAAATAAAATGAATCACACTGGTGACAAACACAAAGATCACACAGTTATGATAGCAGCAAAAAATATTCTCTGAATAGGGAACTATGCATATTCACCGTCTTGTAGAGTTAAATCAAATGATTGATAAAATCCACAGTGCAGAGTTTTGGTGTCTAATGAGCTCCTAAACATATAAATCTGCTCTTTTAACTGAATTTTCTGAATCATGTTTCATGTATCACTGATATTTGAAACACACACCCGTGTGCTATTTTAAGTGTTTATCCATTGTAAACTCAGGCTAAGAGTGTACAGCCAAGCTAGCTGATCTGTGAGGCTGCAGTGGTGCTTTGAGCTAAATTGTACTGTTAACACATCTGCAGTGACAAAGCTAATACAGTGAATCTTCACACAACTCATCCATCCAAAAGTCACTGCCAAAATCACAACAGTAGCCCGCTCTTAGCTCTTAAGAAAAATTATGCACCTATAGATGCCACTAAATCCTCCACATTGTTGGATTTAATGGAATGACCAATGTCATCATACATTGTACATCCATACATATACATATTTTTGTATGTACATGCATATATACATATAAACACACCACTTGTGACTGGAGCCCTGTGAGGACCAAGCCTTGATGGTACAGGCTCTACAGGTGAGATAATAGGCACCCCTGCATTATGGCATATTCATGCGGAGGGCTTTACTTTTTTTTTTTTGCAATGTGTATATGTGTCTTACCACTCTCTCTGGGCTCTCCTGTTCGTCTGTGGAGGCACTGTGGTGAGGGTTGCGCTGTGGGGCAGTGGGGGATCTGTTGGAGGGGGGCGACCGCCTCTTGTCTTTTACCTGCCCACAGAGAAAGAAGTGTTAAATCACTTTGAAACGACTCATGCAGCAGATTATTGTGCCTCCAGAGCAGCTCTGCACTGCAGCTTGTGGGAGACTCCTGTGGGAAAATCTAAAGAACATGAAGTTCGTGATGTGAATTTTCTCAGTTTCGTTTAACAACGACTGACATCTTCAGCTTTCGACCCTCCAGCTGCAGTGAAGCTGCTCAATAGAATGAAACTGGTGGATATACAGTGTGCACGTGAGGCTCGGCTTTCAAGCTGTGGGTTTGTTATACTCTGTGCTACTCTGTATGCTGATCATGTGTTGCTACCACCACACTCTTAACTTGAGGGTGTGTTCATCACAAATCTAGACTGAACTTCAGTCAGAACACTGAGACAAGGGAAAATCAAAACATGGCTTTCATGTCTGAGGAGGCTAAATTCCTCGTCAACACTGCATGTTTTCTTGTTGCTGAATTTTACTGTCTCTCTTTGTGTCTTATGCAACAGTGTTTTTCAGCTGAAATTATTGTGGTTGGACTAAATCAAAATGAGGTGGCTTCAAGCTCTTCACCTCTTACCTTCTTTCTGGAGGAAACATGTCATGACCCGGCCTCCCATATCTCCTTCCTCTACTCACTTCAGAAACTCACACATTAACCATCTTGTAAAAACATCCTGTTCCAACACTTCACCTGTTTTCAGCCTGCTTTGACCTCTGACAAGACATGCAAACTGTTAGCTAGAATTAAAATAGAAAGTTACCCACTGAAATTATATTAGGCTTATTACGTACTTTTTTTCCTCCCCTAATGTATCGTCCTCATTTCAGTCCTTCTTAAAGTATGATCACATCTGTCACTATGTGAAAATGAATATAAATACAAATTGTAATAATCTAGTTTATATTCCAATGGACACATCTGCTCACACAAACATTTAGCAGCCAATGAGCTCAACATGATTTAGCTACTTGTTTATGAAGTGGAGGTGCACCATCAAAAATGACACACAACTCTCTTCATGAAGGGTAACAATGCACTTCACTTCAACATATTAGATTAGAGTACCATAATGTCCTCGACAAAGTAAATTACTGTGCAGCAAAAACAAATCGTAACATGTGTCACCACTCGTGTCAGTGATTAACTTGCAATCACATAAAAGAATCACTCCACTGAGTTTAAGTGCTGTGTGTTATTACTGTGTGAGGGGCAAGCGGTGCTTTTAAAAATGAATGACAACACAGAAATAAAACATGCCCCTTCTCCATCCTGTTGAATACTGATGTATTTTTTTCTTTATCTCTCCATCTGCTTCCTCAGATGTCTTAGTTATTGTGCTGGTGGTCTGCTTTACTCACGGCTGGATCTCTGGTCTGACTGCAGACATGGCTGTCCTCTTGGTCTCTGTCAGAGTCTGAAAAATAAAAAAAACCCAACATAACTTATAATTGATTGTCATAGTATTACTTCTTGCTGCACATGAACATCTGGTCCAGTTAAGAAGACAGCATCTATTGGCTTTTTTTGTTTGTTTTTTTTAATCACAGGGACTGAGCGTCTTGTCAAGCAATGAAAACCAAAAAGGAGTGAAAAGCCATTTCCTGAACTAGCTAAAGGAGTTCAATGGATTTTCTTGCAGATAAAAGCACATAAACATGAATTCAATAAGATTAAGACTTGTTTGTTCAGTTCAAAAAAGACAGAAAATTTAGTAGAAAGAAAATATATCCAAGCAAAATCTCTTCTGGTTTTATTTTCATTTATCACTTTTCCTGTACAGACTCTGTTCTTCAGGACATCACATTCAGTTTTTGAAACATTTTCCAGACCTTTAAATATTCACTTTTTTAATTTAAGAGTTAAAATTAACTAAAAGCAGGAGCAAATTCGGTGCATCTATTTAATTAAACTCAGTGATATTCATATAACTGTCCATGTGGTTTGACACCAGCCACTGACATGACTGACATGCCACCAGAACAGAACAGAACGAATCAGATGACAGTAAATTAATTCCAGTGGCGTTCTTCAGAAAGCGTAGCATCAGGTGTTCATGTCAACTTGTGCATATGGAGTTTAAGCATCTGATTTAGTGACATGACCGTCTGAGGCTTCTGGGATGGCGGGCTTGAGATTCTTTCCATGGTCTTGGTTGGTCATACCTCTATGCAGGCTACACAGACCCGAATCATCTCCACAGAGACCCCATTCACATACTTTCAGAAGCACATTCATCACTTCAGTATCTCATCACAGTAACTACAAATTACCATTTTATAGTTTCACTAATGTGAAAGTTCAGTTGCATGTTGCTTCAAGAAGAAGAGGAAGAAGCAGAAAGAACAGGGTTGGTAAATAAAGACCAACTACTTGAGAATAAGAGCAGAAGTTTGCAGAAAATCCTGAGGTCAAACAGCAGTAAAGAGCAGAAACCAGCCCTGCATGACGTCACCAAACCAAAAGTTGGTGCAAAGAGTGACTGTAAATGCATCCTGTAAATTACAGTGGTAAAATATTTTGTTCAGTGTCACTGCCTAACTATGCATCCGTAACCAGGAAACACACTAACAAAGTCAATAACTTCACTTTGATTTGTGTTTGCTGAAGTTTCCAGCCTGACAATTATTTTTCAAACTGATTTAGTATTTGGCAATCACTCACCACAAAGAGATCTGCGCGCTAAAAGCAGAAATGACATGAGTGTTTGTAACACCAACAATAGGATGCACACTTCTGAGGTTTCATGTTTGGAAATTTGAAATTATCGGTCAGACAATACAGAAACTACGCAAAAACTTTACTGTATTTAAAGTTACAAAACTCATCCACTGCTCCTCTGATCATGGAGACGTGTGTGTTCAACAGCCAGAGAATGTGCTGGGAACTAAACAGCAGCTATGAGATGTACAACATGTCCACCGTTACTTGGTTGGCTACTATGCAAACAGTGACACCTGCGCTGTGTCTTGTCTGTGGGAAGTATTTTAATACCCTAAAAGTAGTCACTGATTTAATGGAGGAGCTTTCTGAACACGTAAAAGCTCAGCGACCGCAAACCATCCGTCCATCAGCAGCACAGTGCTGCTTGTTTGTGAATCACTTGACTGAGGCCCCCTGCAATCTCATTCCTCACAGTCCTGCCTTCATGTGATCACTTTTTTTAACTGCTTTCGCTTAGCTGTCCGTGTGTATTTATGTATATGCACAGAGGAAAGCCCATCTGAGTGTGTAACTCTGTGTGTGTGTGTGTGTGTGTGTGGGCGTGTGTAGAGTGTCAGTGGGGATGTCATGCCTGTTTGGGTGGGTTGGTGGTATCTGGTGTCTAGCAGGTCACAGGAACACATAACACACATTCACTGCTGTGCTGCCTTCACTGTATCAGTCACAGAGCAGAGGAGACTGGCTTTACTGGGCCAGGACGAGTTAGAGGCTAAACATAAACTGATACACTCCTAGTGATGGGAACCAACACACTGAATCTGTTCTTGAGCTCCAAGATCACACACTCTGTTATTGATATTGAAGAGTAATTACACATAATTACACATTCATGTACTAATTATGCAAATGCCCGCTGATTATTGTTATTGTAATAAAAATAATAATGCAATTGCACTCTGTTTTAGGAGCACATCAAGAATGGGACGTTATGTTTCATCTCAAAATGAGACATGGAAAATGATGTTAACTGAAGCTACAAAATGAAAGAAAGAACAAACAAAAACTGATGCTTGTGCAGGATATTCAACGGTGACAAATAGGTGAGCATTGATCTCTGGTCACACACTCACTGAGATCCAGGCTTAACAACTGTTAATTTTGTGCTGAGTGTCTGACATTTTATTAGGTAGAGCAGCAACAACAGGTGCAACCACTTTGTTGTGCTAATGGCTTGTGAGTATAAACCAGCAGCTGTCAAATCAAAACCAAAAGTTTCCTGTGTTGTGTGGTTATACACTTCTCACACAAAGTTAGGAATATTCGGCCTTCAAATTTCAGAATGCACCTTAAATGCACTATAACCTTTACAGGTGAACTTAATTTGACATTCTCTAAACTTTGAATGCACATGTCCAAGTGTTCAGTGTTTCAATGCTTAAACAGAACATGCTGCTCTCTAACAAGGTGATTGACAAGTTTCTGATCCATGAATCAACCACTAAATGTTCTGGTTCAACAACAGTTTGTATTGAAACAGTCCTCTCCATCATGCTGCTAACAGTCCATCAACAGTACCTGGACATGTGGAGGCTTCAGACGGGATGTTGTCAGTGGCAAGTGTCTACTGAGCTTAAAGTGTCACAGAGTGTCATCAGCAGGTTAAACAGAGACACAGAGAGACTGGAAGAGTCACAGAAAGGCAGAGAAGTGGACGTCCTTTGGCCACATGACAACTGATTGAGACACTGACATTTTTTGTTGTGGTAACCCACCACTGTTGTTAGCTTTTCTTTCAATAAATTGCCTGAGATGAAGAAATGGCCATCCCATGCTGTACTTCTAATTAAATGCCCAACTTTCATGATATAATATCACTATAGCATGAAATTTTTACATTTTGCAAAAATTTCACCCGAAGTCGAATATCCCTAACTTTCTATGGGTAGTGTATATAGCCACAATTTTAGAGGAAAACTAAATATGTCAGTTTAAGGATAAGCTACAATGCAGCTTGTGTAGCTTTACTCCCCACAGCAGATTTAATCTACAGCTCTGTGTGACAGCGGCAGGTGGAGGGGATGACACTCCCTGGACGGAGCACAGGAATGGGGGGCACGGCAGAAGGAGGAGGTGAAGATTTGAAATGCCTCGCAGCCCGGTCTTATTATAGATCAGAGTCACATCTGCAGGTCTCCACAGGCCCTGCATACGTCTGCACTGATCAACATGGACCCTCAGCCTCCTGCATATGTGGGTGTGGAGTAGTAAGTGGGAGGAACCTGCTGTATTTTTACCCACTGTTTAATGGTTGTCAGCATATAAACATATATTCATCTGTACAGTTCATAAACTACATTTATGATTGACTTTATGTTACTTTGATCGGTTACAAACATTACGACTTGGTTACAGGCTGTGTGCATTTCTCTGTAAACTGAGCACTTGGAGACTTTGACAGTATTAATATAGAATCTAGACCTGCTTTGTAATCACAAATGATAATATGGGACAATTAACTCATCATCTCTAATTAATATCATAACACCCAAGGGTGAATGCAGTTGGACCATGTGAGCAGTAGATTATGTCACAGTGGGACTCTCCATATTAGGTTGCAGTGACCCAGCTTTATGTGAAAGAGCAGGTACTGATGGTTCCCAGTAGGATTTTTTTTATTGTTTCTATTTTTTATTTCTATTGTTGACCCTGCCATGATTGAATGGATTTCATGTATTACCACTTCTATTTTGGATATTACAGTGACAACCAGATTTTCAGGACGACCGTAAGTAATATTTGGACCAAGACTTTATTTTGATTAGTTTTGATACTGTTGAAGTTAGGATGATGCAGATCATATCAAATTAGAGAGTAGCCTCCTGCGTAAAATATTCATATGTGCCAATTCCAAACCACCATGCTATAGCTACAGCTAGAGCGAGCTGAATAATAGCTGACAAAAGATGATAGCTGTAGATTGCAGTCATTTTTAAGGTGCTTAAAATGTCAGTAGGGAGTTTATTTGCCTTTGTGAACTGTGGGATGATGGTGAAGCGTTGACATCTTAGTTAGGTGCAAAATTTGGGGTGTCGTTTTAATTTTTAATTCTTCTGTCTTGGTGGAGTAAATTCTTGTATTTTTTGACATTGTTGGAGAAACCGGAGAAGTTGTTGTTTGTAGTTGATAAGTAAAGAGACACAATCTTAGAGCTCTATCACAAATATTAAAATGAGATAGAGTTGTACTGTTAGCGCTGGACAAAAGGTGCTACAACAATCTTTCCCTCCTTTCTTCACACATCCACATCTCACACATCACATCCAGAAGCCTTGTAAGAAAAACAATGTCGAAAACTAACAAGTTTGTTGATGCAAATTCAGTTGCCAAGTTGTTTGTGTTGCTGCAGTGACTCAGATCAACACAGTTCAGTCTCACTGGGGGCTAATCCTGTGTTTACATCCTGACAGACCCAACCACTGACTGTGCCAGCGCTGAAGACTGAACACACAGACCTCAGATGTGATCAGAGTGCTGTGACAGAACAACGTCCAGGGAGCAAAATCAAAAGGCTCAAACAAACCAGTGCCTGTTTGTTACATGTGCCAGACTGCTCCCAAACTGATTGAATGCCACATTATTTCCTCTAGACTCTGTTCAGAATATGAATTAATAATAATCTATTTAACTGGGACAAACAGGTTTAATTTCTAATAATGCACAGAGGAAGAGGTGGCGCTCGGTGCTAATATGGATCATGCAGCTAACATGTAATTAGAGAGTCTGAGCTCTTGTTGTCTAAGTACTATCACACTGAGCTTCCAGTCTGCAGATCAGAAGACAGATCATGCAGCTGAGGAGCTGAGGACTGCTGCTGCAGTCAGCTACACTGCAGTTTGACCAACAGAGGCTGCATTAAGTTGTCTCAAATAGATTTGATAATGCAGGTGGGTGACTGAGGTCGCTTATTAGAAAAGACAACTTAAACATAATCTGACAGCACTTTTCATCTTATGTCTCATGTTTGATTCTTTTTCAATGAAAGCACATTCACATACTCACACCAACATCTCTACTGGTGTACCATCCTGAGCAGCACCAGTCCGGTGAGATAGCTTACAAGAGGTATGGTTTATTTGTGGACTAAACTCCCAGACCAAAGCAGCTCTGACAGGAGGGCTTCAGTCTGTGGCTCATTTATGGTGTGGACACCCTTCACTAGATCTTTTGTCATTATTTCAATTATGGTCATTTATACATGATTTTAGAGGCGGATTTCTGTTCAGGAAGTGATCAGTTTGTAAAAGTGATGCACACAAATCATTTTTCAACAATTGTCAACATGTGAGTGGATTTTCTGAGTATCCTGTTCTGCTCATTTTGACCGCTAAAAACCAAGTGTCTGACCTAATGATCCCACAGGACTACCTCCTGATGCATGACTGCAGAGGTCTCAATTCATCATAACAGTCTCTTTTTTCTGCTTCTAGTGCAGACAGTCACTTTAAAAACACAACTGATCACTCTGATCCCCCCAGGCTTCTGTCAGCGATGTTGATGGTGTGTCAAGAGCTGAATGGTTTGAATAGCCATAGACCTGTGTAAATAACCATGTTCACAGTCCCCTACGAGCTGATTAGAGATGGACAAGTTCATACTGTTACAGTTGGCTCAGTCATCAGAGCATCAGGTGTCCATCCAAAGAAAACAACCACCAGTCTGCTCTCTAAAAACCTGATAACGTTTCTTTGACATGACACTGCAGGAGTGATGCAACTTATGAGATACAGCCCAGGATGTGAGGCTGTGATTTATTTGTGGATGGAGCACGGTATTATCAGCAGAGGCCAGATATTGACAAAAATAGGTTTTCTCCTCACACACAGTTACATAAGAGTACACACACACACGCAGAGGAAATACCGCAACACTTTCTCACAATTGGTTGCAACCTGAGTACATAACACAAACCTTATTGGATCTAATTTTAGGTTACGACCAGATGAGGGAAACTTTTTTTTCTATTTCAGACAGCAGGCTGACTGGAAATACTTCAGCAAACAGCAGTTCTTAAAAGCCACACTGAAATGTACAAATCAACATCATTAGTATCATCATTCATATATAAGTGTATAAGTCACCTCTGTGTGGAGCCTGCATTGTGCTGTGCTCTCTTCCCTGCTTCAATCCAATTTCTTTTTTATATTTGACAATGATCAATGCCTTGTGCCTCGGCCTCTGCTGGTCTGCCACTTCCTGGTGGGTTGCCAGGTTTGTGGACATTGCATTAAAGTCATATTTCAATATCTAGAAGAAGCGTCACATCGACCTTTAAAGAGCAGCATCCAGCAACCGGGGACAGAAAAGAAAGCAGGCACGGGCATGACTGATGAATGTGAGAGAGAAACTCATGAGCCCAAGGAATAAGAAAGAGGAAAAGTTTACCAATAATCAGAAGAACAAAGGCAAAATATGCCAAAAAAAAGAAGCCCAGATTAGCCTCCTTCTTATTCATAAGACCTTGAATTATCTTCATGCAGTGAAGTATTGATGCCTTTCGCTGTCTAGCTATTGACTTACTTTCAAAAACACCATCGAGTCAAACCGGAGACAGGGTGAACAACATGTGTTCTGCAGTCATACAAGATAAAGAAAAGATAAAAGAGATGGTCTGGGCGTCTTTGCATGAATTGAGTACAATTGAAAGACTTCCTCTCTTTCTTTTATGGATTGATCTATTTACATTGTCTCCATGGTAACTGCAACATAATAGTAAACACATGTATGCAGAGTGAACAGTCAATACGAAAACCAACAACCATCTTTCGAGACAGATGACAAGTGAGGGGGCAGTGAGACAGCAGTGACATGCAGTGTGTTTCTTCTTTCCAGTTTCGCCAGATACAGATACAATCAGATACAATATGTGCAGAGCATTTGGCCTTTTTAATAGTAGCTGCAGTACAACTGTTAACAGTTGTCTTATCCAAACTAACTCAGTTCATTCATCACATCAGGTCAGTGCCGCGGCTGCCAGAGGTTATCAGAAAACATCAAACTTCTTTGTGCTGGGATACTGTGTTTAAAGTTAGAATTTTCTCCGACCTGACACTGGTGAATGAGGAACTATGTACTTGCAAGCATTTTATAAAAGTATTGATTACCCATGTCTGGACCCTGAAGAGAAGAGCAATGTGAAAGCAAAAAGCTTAGATTCTACAGTAAAACTTCACATTACAGACAATGATCTACACTGTGATTCTGTTGTATGATTCAGGTACCAACTAAATACTGACCAGTCCTGTCAGGTCCACTATTTATGTATCTATGAGACTATGGGCCACAAGGGAGAAATTACAGGAGATTGCAGAGGAAAGGATCTAATATTTGTTAACAAGAAAACACAGCACTATAACATGTTGTTATAGTTTTGCCCTGAACAACAGCAGAAACCTTCCAGAGCCCACCCCTAACAATGCCTACGTTTGTTTTCCACCTGATATATGATATAATTCATTTCTTGTTTCCTCTAAAATGCCTCAGTATTTCAGTTGTGTCTACTCCATATAACAAAATCACAGGCCATGTGATATAAAGTGCTGCTGATGCTACAACTACAACAACAGGGCACTGATACTGCTGGAGTGGATGACTCCCACTGGGGCCGTTTGAGCAGAACTTTTAGGAGGCATCACTGCGTTGAGCATGATGTCTAAACCTTTCAACATTATTGAGATAAATCCAGGCGTGTCTCCTGGCTACTTGAGACATCAGATGGAGAAAACAAGACACACCCGCGAGGCGTGAGCCTCTGGACAGGAAATGCCCCAATATAAATAGGAATCTGAGATGTTTTGACTGATACTACTAAGCTGTGTGTGGTAAGAGTCACACAGCTCTGGTCATTCAAGGATACACTGTTCCCAGACTATAAACTGTATGTTACGGTTCACAGAGAGAATATAGTATCTGAAACATTAAATGACATGTGCTACCAGGTCACTGTTTACATGAGTCTTCCTTCCTGTAAAATCCTTTTAACTCTGTGTACACTGTGTAGCCTCAAAAGTACGTCAAGCAGTGTTTCCTCATGAGGTCTCCCCGCTGGACTGCCCAATCGACTCTTGACCCCACTTCCTGGTCTAAAATTAACCCCACCCACAACTGCAACCACCACCACCCAAAGTCTGCCGCCAGGAAACTGCTATCATCATCCATCATTTCATTTCTGACGTCATTTACTCTCAGCTCATGGATACACAAACAAATTACACCTGCTGCTGTTTTATTTTCCACACATCTTCCAGAGCAACATGTTACCTCAAAATAACACTGATTAGGATTTCTTAAAGTGTCCACAATAACAAAATGCCCCAAGAGTTTGACACCTCGGACTTTATTTGTAGCATCAGACTCAGACCTGTGATCCCAGTGACAGTTTGTACTGCAGACTTAAAGGAGAGTCCAGTTACTGGCCTCCATTGGGTCGAGTCCAGCTGATGAACACGACAGACAAACAAGCTCTAGTACTCTTAGAGCTCAGGACATCTGCAGCCAGGTCACATAAAATATACATTTAATCTACAAATCAAGATTGTTAAGTGAATCCTAACAAAAATGTGTACGGGGACTTTAAGTCAGAAATGCAAAGGAATGCTTGACCTTTGACCCAAGAGTCTTCACGTTACATTATTAGCATTTACCTCACAAATCATCGCATGATTTTATAGCTGTAAATGTTGAGTTTGGCAGGGAATATCACTGTATACAGAGTTAACAGAGTTGTTCAGTATTTATCCCATGTTGTTGCCACAGCTCCTTGGTGCCTGTTGACTGTCTGTGCCGTTGCTGACATTTTCAAGACCAGTTCACTAACACTGTTAAAGATTGCATTCAGTAGTTAAGTTTGGCTCAGTTCTTTCTCACAGGTAGGCAAAGGATGTCCAAGCCCTCTCTTTGATCCAACCAAACAGGAGAAACAATTCATCAATCAATCAGTCAATCCAAATCCACCCGTAAGGTGGAGAAATCTGATCTATGTAGATAATTGGACACAAATCTTGCTGGCAAACAAAAACTGCTGACGCTCTCATCATAATATGTTTTCAGGTGTTGTTATCAAATCAGAAAGCCTAATATAATGTAATACCAAAATCACGAGCAATATCGGAGGCCCAAAATGTACCCTCTAAATGCATTATGTAACCAGGTGCCACGCATGTGTTGGTGATCCTCTATCATAGCGTGGGTGTGTTTTGGCGGCATCAGCCTCTGTACCTACTTTAGGCCAACACACATACCAGGATGGCTGAGCTCTGTGGAGGAGCTGGAACTACGGGGCAAACAGATCCTATGACCATCACACTGCAGCTGTTGCTGGAGTGTAACATTAAGACAGGGGCTATTTGAAATGACTGCATACTACCACTAGTAGCTCTGCTCAGCAGCATAAAGTCATATCACTACGACAAGCCTGTAGAAGGTTGGGTGTTTACAGAAAAAATGGGTTCTTTTGTGTCAATTGTATCACATGAACAGTTTATAGTCAGTTGTTTAACAGAACTGTAGTGCTGCCACTTGTGGTAAACTCCATTAATGTGGATTACAGTGAGATTAAGAATTATTTTTTATAAAGACAGTCTCATTTCTGATAAATTAGAGTTTGGGTGATTTTGGTCCTCATGGTGTTGTCCAGTGTTGGAGGCCCCACCCATATGGCACTCCTGAAAGGTTTGAATAAAGGTCACAGATAATTTCCAAGTGTTGTTTGACACACATCTCATCACAAAGGACTCTTATAAACTTGGATTCATAGTGACATGCCACACTGCAAATAGTTACCATAAACCTCTGAATACTCAAGTGTTTGTAACCAGCAACTGGCATGTTGGAATAAACAGAAGTGGCAGCTGTCTTACTAAAACTGTCTTTGCATTTAAACAGCATGCTATTGTTATGCTTTCCAAAGTCAGCAATGTGGAGTCTGCAGGCTGCCGCATAAACTATTCTGCACATCTCTCAGCTCCTGAGCTGCCAAATGTTAAAGTGATACAGCATTTCAGAAAACTAATCACGTTTGAGGCTGATTTAAAACTAAATTATACAAACACTCAGCACCAAAGGCATGGTGGCTGACACATACAGTACACCGCTGCCACTCCAGACTGTGAGGAGTCAGTTCTCTTCCAACAACTGCCTTCTACTCTGCACTAACCAGCCATATAAACCATAAACCTCTTGCAGAACATTTTCTAAGAGCAGCAGCAGCAGCAGAAAGCCTTCATATAAGTGCAGACTGCACTGAGTCATCAGCACAGAGACTTTATTAAACCACATCCATCCAACCTACCTTAATTCTCAGCCTCAGCGTGTCTCCTCTGGTGGTTCAGAGGTGACAGACCTCCACCTGCAGCAGCAGAGGTTCAATCTCAGCCTCTCTCTCCTCTCTATTACTCCTTGGACTCCCTTTCTCTAACGTTCACTTCCTGTCTGTCTTCAGCTACTCTCCTTCACTTGTTGTTTTTGTCTTTGCTGTTTTTAATCACTTCTCCCTTCTCTCTGTCTGAAGCCTTTGCCCCTTGCCACCAGCCTGCCTCTTGCTCCCCTCAATGAAACCTCGGGCCTGTCTCAGGCCCATGGCATCTGTAGAAGGGACATATCCAGCCACCTGATTGGCCAGAGGGCAGAGAAATGCCCCATATTAGGGAAACAAGGGGCGGGGCTGCAAAACTATCATAAAGGAGGGAGGAGAAGAAGATAACAAAGTTTGTGACATAGTAGACTGTCTGTGAGCATTGTGAGGCTACTGACTGAGGCTACTCTCTGTCTCACAGATTCCTGCAGCATTCTTGCAACGTGTCAGACTTGGTTTATGAAATCTATCAGTATCAGTGTTGAAAGGAGATTCAGAGTTCAGTTTGACACTTCAGACATCAGAAAGGTAAAACACAAGAACTTGTTAGCGCTATTAAAATAAATGGTATGTTGCACAGGAGATCAGCATAGTTATCACTAAAACAAATGAATAAATGAATATTAAGTGATATAGTCCAGGAATGAAAGAGTTCTACAGATAAGCTTGGCTACATTAGCAATATTGAGCAAATCATATATTAATTATAAAGTATTGTCAGCTGAAAAACAAAAGCTCATCTAATCTATTCCTCATCTACCATCTGCCTCTTAACTGCTGACTTTACATGAAATGCCAGAATGATCAATCTGCTGTTCAGTTCTGGTGATGTGCAAGTTGCCCAGTGGGACAGTTTCAAAGAATATTATGTGAATTAAGTCCATGGTGATTAAAAAGCTGCTGTGTGGTGTGTGACGTTAGATACATGGGCTTTATGTCCACAGCAAGTAGTTCATGTGTTCATGTCCCTGAGCTGAGTGAGTTAATGTCAAAGCAGGAAGTTAAAAAGGACCAAAAAATAAGCTCTAATAAAACCCCCACAGTCTTTAAATGTGTGGATGAACTTTCCAACAAGAAGTCATGTTGATGGGAAGTTATTTTTATCCCAAATTGCTGAAAATAGGAACAACAGGCCTTGGATCTTGTTTAAGAGCAAATGTGACTGTTCTTTTCAGAGAGCAACTGAGTGATGTGTGTGCGCGCGCGTGTGTGTGTGTGTGTGTGTGTGTGTGTGTGTGTGTGTTTGCCTCCTTGTCTGTGTATTCCTGTCTACCTTTCTGTGTCTCAGTATGTTCCGTCTGTGTGCCTCTGTTTGTCTCCCTCTTGATATTTACAGATGATTTGTAGGACTGCAGAGCTGAGGTAAATATGAGAGGGTTTAGATGTGCCAGCCGAGATCCTCTCTAATGCCTATACAAACTGTTCTACTATTATTACTCATCTAACTTAAATTATGAATATGAGTGTGTTGATTCCTGTACCTAATTTCTCTTCTCCTCTACCGTGAAGCCAGAGGTCACTCAGTGAACTGGTTGGGACTCAGTACTTGGCTCAGGACACTTGAGCAGGATACTGTAGCTACTGGACAGCACTAGGGGTTGATTCTAGTGTTTAAACCCACATACACTGTATTGTATCCAGGCTCATATTCAGCACCTGCCACCCAGGAAAAAAACATTCAAGGTGTCACAAAGCAAACCAGCACATCTTCACACTTCCTGAAGTGAAACTGAGTGGAGGGGGTTCACTCCAGTGGAAGTAACCCGGCTGTATAAAAGGAGTTACACTGACACTGTAGTGACCTTTCTCTTTCCAAACCCCAAAATAACGAAGGACTCACGGTGGCTGTTTACTGGTGGTTTGACACATGCATGAGTGAAATGACGTGAGTGTCCAAATGAAGTTTGCACAGTTAACCAAGGTTTTTTTTTTTTTTTTTTTTATTTCTATTGTTGAAAACTAAACAAAAATCCAAATTCTTTGCAAACAAAATTTCGAATATAAACCAATATATACACTTAAACACAACAGGCACAACAGTCAAAAAAACTGTGTGTCTCTGATCACTGATCACCTACAGTGACAGACCAAATAGACGTAGTGCCAACTGTGTATAGCCTCTCTTCCTCCCTCTTAGGAAGCTTACCAAAATAAAAGCTCAACTAAAATAAAACACAAATAAACATGAATGCAAAAAAAAAAAAGGCTCTGAACAGACACGGTATAGTATTTCCCAGCCCAACTGCACATTCCACCACTGATGGGTTTTGAACAGTGGGAAAAATGACTGTTACATATTTAAGACTAACCACAGGTAAACTCTTCAGAGATGTTCATCTGTTCAGCTCCAGGTTCAGTCAGTCAGCCAGAATTTCACTTCTCATTTGCCTTCAGTCTTAATCTGACCTGCCTCTTTTCAGTTCAGCCTAGCAAGCCATCAGCCACGTTAACAGACAATAATAACGATAATTAACATGATGAAGGTGCCAGTTGTGCAGCCCTGACAGATGCAAAGGGAAAATGAAAGAGATGTGCTGTACATCAATTACGCCCACAAATTCCTGTGAAGAGTTTATGCTAATAAACTACATTAAATTAAATCAAAAGTTAAGAGTTAGCTGGTTTCCTGATGTGGAAAGGTACAACTTGTCTGTCACATTTCAAAATGAATCACATTGTCTGAAGGTCCCATACTGTAACAAGGTGGATTTCCTTGTCCTCTGATTATAAAGCAGGTCTCAGTTCTATACTGTGAAAAGTATCAAAGCCTCAGTCCACAGAGATACACACACAACCTTTATTCAGACACCGAGCCATGAAACGAGCTGTCAGATCCTCTGTAACTTTGTGATGTCACAACTATATTTGTCACCACTCTCAGTTGCACCCCAAGTCCCACTCACCTGGACCCACCCCAGGTGAGTGGGCCAGAAGAGAGGCTCTGGCCAGAAAAGTGTAGAAATATAGAAACTTTAAAACTTAACCAAACTTAAACAAGTCATCTGATGTGATGGAACTTATTATCAGGTTTTAAAATGGTACTTTTTCAACATTTTATGAGGCAAATCCTTAACAATTTAATAAAAAAAAATCAGTGGTGGATGATTTGAGTGTGACATTAAAATGGTCATTATTGTTCTGACAGTTTCTAACTTTTCAAGTCATTTGTGTTTGAACAGTGAAGCCCCTGCACACCCATTTAACTGCTTTTCTCAGGACTGTGGGTCTATACTTGACACTTCACTGACACCCACCCCTGTTCAGTGTGTTGTGACTGTCAGTGCTGGACAACTTTGCCTTTCTTAGTTCATCATCATCATAGCTCTACCAAATTTCATCCTTAGCAGAGGTCTGGTAAGCCACAATAAGTGAAGACACCCATAGGCCCAGTAGAACTCCAACCAGTCCACAGCCCAGTAGATGAGTGATGAATGTGTCCCAGTGCCAGGGAGCTGGGCAGAGGTGGGGACATGGGGGAGAGATGCTGTCAGCGCAGATCCAGGCAGCCAGCACTGTGTCAGCTAACATGGTCATTGTTGCATTCCAGCTCCCACACAAAGCCAGGATTTAGACATGAAAATGGCCTGGGACCCCTGGGCTAGACACAGGAGCATGGAGGCTGTATCTGTGTGTCACTGGTGATTTTCATCTTTTTATCAAGGCTACTTTTCTAAGTTTTTTACCTTACTGCTTGATGCTGCAATCTGAGCAGACACACATGGGATTTGTTAATATTTTTGGAGTTGGGTGGTCAGTATAAACAGTCAGAGAGAGTAAAGGCAAACTGCTGGGGGGTGGGTTGTAGAGGGTGTGGTTGTGGGGGAGTAGATGGGGGGGGGGTTATTGGACGAGGTTGGTTTAGGGAGGATGAGCCGCTTGGTTGGCATCGGGTACATGGTCCCACCAGACCACAGCTATGCCCTTGTCAGCGTTTAAATGGGCCAGGAAACTGGAGCGGGGTGTGTGTGTGTGTGTGTGTGTATGTGTGTGTAAGGGAGGGTAGCTACGGTCTCCAAAGGTTATTAACTTTTCAATTTATGCCCACTCTCCCACAGACACTACTTATTTCTGACTGTAGAACAAGACATGTTCCCCTGTTAAACCTGATGTTTGAGCATCATCAGTCAGTTCCGCCACAGATCAGAGCTTCTGTGGTTGAGCATTTAATTGGTTAAGTCAGAGTGAGCCAAGAAATAACTCCAGCTTCTAGAGTCCTCACTGTATTCACAGCACCAATAACAGTGTACAGGGAGGTAACCATGGACATGGAGCTGAGCAAAGACAAATAAACATGGACATACTATTGTGAAGAAGTGTGAAAAGACTGGATACGTGTGGTTTACGAAATGACATACAAAGTCAATAGTGACCTGATCCTAATGTGAGCCATGCAGTTTTCTTTCCATATAGTAGGGCTTCACCTGTCGCAGCCTCAAATGGGAGGTCATGTCATGCAATTTATTTTGTATAAATTTCCCGGGCCACAAATAAAAGTGGCTTTTGGTGTGTACAGTGAGCATATCTTGAGAAGCATATCTTTATACATTTTAAAATATTTTTTCTAAACAACACATGTCCAGTCTTTTCACACTTCTTCAAAATAGTGTGTGCTTGTTTATTTGTCTTCACTCAGCTCCATGTCCATGGTTACCTCCCTGGTCACTTTTACTGGTGCTGTGAATACACTGAGGACTCTTGAAGCTGAAGTTATTTCTCGGTTCACTCTGACTTAACATGTGTGTGCACACCAAAAGTGGCTTTTACATAGAAATTAGTTTACTGTTGTTGTTGTCAAAACAAAGGTTAGTCATCTTGTCTTTTCTGCCCATCAGTGAAAGAGTAGGGACAAGACAAAGCTCATCAACAGGTATAATGCTATAAACTCTTTATCTTTGACCTCTTGTGGTAAATAAGGTGAACAAGATCCAGGTTGATAGAAGTAGTAAAACTTCCCCAGGCCCAAAGCTCAGACATGAAACATATTTTCCACCCAGTCCAGACTGACACTGATACATAGATAAGGGTAACAATGCTGTGCAACTATTTTTGTGTATCTATGTATCCATACACAACTGGACTACACACATTTCCCTACACACTTGCAGACAACAAAACAGTAACTAATAACTGTTTTTGGTGACACAATGCTCGCTTCCTCTCTTGGTTTTGCCTTGACCTGAGCTCAGTGACCTCTCTGTGTGTTGACCTGATCTCTTGGTATTAATAGAGATGAATGTCTGTGGTTCAGTTTTCTAAATGATACAGTCTATATAGCATTTGCTTGTAGAATACCTGTAGTTTACTGGACAGTGATTATAGGATATTAATATAGTAGGACTGTAAAAACTAAGTTGTTTTTTTTTTTTTTTGCACTACTTCAGATGCCGTCGATGAGCCTTGATCAAATTAATTTAGCATCAGCTGTGGTTTCCCCCTTAAACTGCAGTGAGGCAGAGAAAGCTTGTGAGTATAGTCTCCAGCCTCTCTCTTGTAGGTTCAGGTGCAATCTGAATTGTTTTGGATTAAGTGGATAAGAGCAGTTGGAATTATCTATATCACTTTACTGACAGAGCAACTTCAGCCTCAAGTGGACATTTGTGACACTACAGTTTATGGCACTTTGTAATTGCCTCATTTTTAACTGAGTACATCTTTCAGTATCAGTTTATGGCTCAATGAAACAAATAGATTGGACATACAAATGGCCTGCCATTAACAGAATCGACCAAAACATACTTTAATGTGATGCTCATGTTGCTGTGTTTCATGTGGACATATATGGTGGATGTGTATGTGTTTGTTATTGTTCACAATTATTTATAGTTTATATATAAGATATTGCACAAAAATCACAGTTATCATTGACATGTTGCAGTTCTGATTGCACCATGGTGTGCTCAACGTGTAGGTGTCCTGCTGTAGCCAGCCAAATTATCATAAAGTTTCCCTTGCAAAGGTATTTTAATCAACAAGACACAGATGCAATTTTTGAATTGCAGTAACAAGATAGATTGAGCTTTCTCCACTTCTATCAAAAATCTGATGATCAGTGATGTCCAGTTCTTATGTATTGGTGAGACTCTACACGTCTGATGAAATGAATAAAATGAAATGCTACTCTGACATGTTGAGAGCAAATCAGTGTGTCGCAGTGTCAACTCATCCAATTTTGTACAACAACGTTCTGTGTAAGAAGAATTGCAGTGTGAGTTGCAGTCATGAAAGACAATTACATGAAGCAGGATTCATATAAGTGACTCAGCTCATTAGCAGAGCTGCTAGTGGAGGGGGAGAGCATTTAGAGGACTAGATCAACAACAGGACCAAATAACTATCAGATCCTATAAGAAATATCATTCAGTCCATTCAAGGCAGTATCACAAGCAACAGATACCATGTCTATGTTTCCATTCAACTAAAGTGAAGCAAATACATGTTGTAGTAAACTAGCTGATGGTCACTGGCAGGATTACACTGAGAGTCAGCAGGTTTTTTGAATGAATAAAGCGCTCTGCTTAGCAATGGCAGCACAGTTGCCAGGTGGAGGATTGGGGTGAGTGGTGGTCATACATAACTCATGACTGTTGCAGCAGAGACCAGGTTTTGGATCCAGAGACTAGTCTGTGGCTTTGGTTCTGGCAAAAGCATGATGTGTAATAGGGAAAGATGTTAGCTGAATAAAATGTGAATAAACGTGTTGAATCTGAATTGAATTTTTCTGTTTTTTACGAAAACCAGACCAGAATCTTCCCTTTACCTCAACCAAATGCTAAACATAACCAAATGTGGATATTGTACTGCGAACAATCTTGTATGTCAACAGGTAGCAAACTGAAATGTTCAGAGTCAACATATTTTGGACTTTGCAAATATGTCAGTTAATTACATACCTCATTATATTGACAGAAAATCACAATTCAAATTCAGACTGAGCTTCAGTCACTGGAATATCAAAACTTGAGATCCACCTGAAATATTGTGATTGTTTAAGTAACATCACAATATTTAACTAACTATCCAATTGTACCCAATTCATGACAAAAACATATATAAATACACAGATTCTTATACATATATTATGAACCATATAAAAAATCACATATCATTTCAAATACATTGTACAAATCTTACTACTGGTCATTCATATATGTCATAAACATATATCATATATTCAGAGGATGTATATAGTTGATGATAATATATGTATATACATGTAGGTGACATTTATGGCATTATCAATCTTAATATTGGAACACGTCATATACCTGTACAATTCTGTATTGTGCTGTGATCATGGTGAATGTGGACTTTAGTGGACATCCAATAGTCAGACAGTTTTACTTCTTATAGAGAGGATTAGGCTATTTATTAATTTCTTGACTAAGCTGTCAGTTGACCAGAGATGAACCCTAATCTTGACACAAGCCGCTCCCAGAGCTCAGCCGTTACAGTAGCTAAACTCTCTATGTGACTTTTAGGAGAAAGTGGAAAAGTTTTTGCCATATAATCCAATGAATTTTTACTTTATGTCCCATGTTTTAAGACAAAAATGTTACTTTTAGGGAGGTTGTGTTGCTCCACGCGCACAGTAAGACAGTTATTCATCCTGACCTGCATTGGAGGAGGGTGTCCAGGTGACTCTGAATATTCCACGCAGGCACTCACACATGGTCCGCAGCAGAAAGCCAATGGAGAAAACACACAGATGGAGGAGCCCACACACGAGCTGGGAGAGCTGGGTGGCAGAGCTGGGGGAGACAGGTGGGTGTCAGAGGCGATCCAGGGATCGGTTTGGCTGTTTAGGCCCACGGGAGACCAAGCTAGACAGTGAGTGTGTGGATCACAAATAGAAAGAAAGCAATTGAGAGAGAGAGAGAGAGAGAGAGAGAGAGAGAGAGAGAGAGAGAGAGAGAAAGAGAGAAAGAGAGAGAGAGAGAGAGAGGGTGGAGGGTTCCCAGTGCTGGAAAACATGGATGGATGGATGGATGGACTGACAGACAGAGAGACAGAAAACAGAAGAGGAGAGGAGGTACTGTCTCACGTACATACCAACATATGGACCACTGAACTTTCTTTTTTTTCTGTAGACCACTACAGACCAGGACATGGACCCTGTGTGTGTGTGTGTGTGTGAGTGTGTGTGTGTGTGTGTGTGTGTGTGTGTGTGTGTGTGTGTGTGTGTGTGTGTGTGTGTGTGTGCTTGTGTTTGTGTGAGGGAGAGGCGACAGCAACGAGACAGGGCAGAATAGGGGTGCATTAGCACTAGTGGACAGTCAGCAGTTTGCTCTGACCCTCTGTAAAGCCCTGCTCCATTGTTTGTGGTGCTGGAGGCTTTAGCTGTGACCCAGCAGGGCCTTGTTTCTGGGCTTACAGGGGCTGGACACTGGATACCAGTCAGACACAACCACACCACAAATGGAGCAACACATCCTCTGCTTGTGGCATTTTATCACTGTGTGATCAGAAAATTAATTTAAAGTGTGACGCTGGTGTTATTCTGTATTTTTCAGATGTTCCACAAAGACCAGAAGCAGCATTTTGAACAGTGGCAGTCACGTGAAGCTTTACAAAAGACTCACAAATATACTGATATTTTTAATCTAATCTAAATCTCTAAACACAAATTGTGGATTTTGAGCAACCAAACAGGATAATGTGTTTGGGACTATTTGTTTCAAGTGACTATTTCCATCAGCAGGACAATCTATATCCTGTCATGGTAATGAAGGAACATGTCACCCAGGGCAACAGTGAGGCTCACTGATTTTGGAAACAATGGAGCTCCATGGATCAGGGGGATAAGATGCACTATGCTGTCATGTTTTTTTTTTTTTTTGTACAGTGAGACAATCCAGTTTTCAGATGCTGCGAACATGGTTAAAACAAGTAAATGGTCTGTTTTATGTGGATTTCTTTCTTCTTCTTTTTTTTAAAGTATATTTTTGGGCTTTTTGCCTTTAAAGACATGAAATGGGGAGGCTTTTGGGAGCTTTTGGGGAACGAAGATCATGGTGTTTGGTAGCAAGCACAATGTTGAGTGAAACAGGGCACCACACCAACCAATAAAATTCACATAGTTGGAAGAGTTTAGACCCATAAGACTCTTGTCAGATCAAAGACATCAAAGGAGGACAGGACAGTGTTGGTGCCATCCGCTGAGTTTACAAAGCTAACAAATTCACATTGCTCCTTTGTGGCCAAAAATGACAGGACTTAAGTGTGTTTCCGTGGGACCATCTAGCTACAACAGATGAGTTTATCTGGCAGGTGCGACTGATGGTGATGATGTACTTCTTGTGCGTAAAGAGGCTCCCTTTTAAGTTTTGCTATTGCTGCACAGTCAGTGTTAATATAAACATCTGTCACCTACTTACAAGTGCAGAAGGAACATTGTGCCTTCGGGGTCAAACTTTGGTCGTTTATACACGAGGAGCTTAAGCTCAGAGTTTAAACTCTGTTTTTCTTCTATTTCTATGAGTTTACTTACTCTGTACTGGAAGTGTACTAACTGTAAGTTAGCATGCTAACTGGCTAGCCCTGCTCCATTCAGACTGCCTCATCACTTCCCCATATCTGCCCTGAAGAAGTCGTGCTGCTCAGGGACGTGATACAATCTCCTGTCTTGATGCCTGAAGCTCTTGGAAAGACCGGTGCGTAAACAGTTGACACTAACATTGACAATAGCAAAACACACAAATAGATAATGTATGGGTCATTTTAAATGTAAATGTGATATTTGGAACTTTTCAGTGAGATGAAATATAAGCGCTGTTGGTCATGGTCAGAGAGAGAGAAAGAAACTGTGCCAAGAATTTGTTCCTGACAAAGCAAAGACATTGATCAGCACAAAATAGAAATAGAAGTGTTTAGTTGTTTCCATTATTACTGGGCATTTTTTCACTCCTCTCTCAAAGTGTTCTCAGTTGTCAACATGTTGTCATGCAAGCTGTTGTAATTATGTGTTAAAAATAAGTGGTGGAGACAATATCAGCTAATTCATTAAGTGCTGTCCTTAATGTATTTCTAACAACCACTTAAAATGAGCATCTTCAGCATGTCAACATGATCTCTCTTACAGTATTCATTCATCTGCCATTGATAACTTTTTATAAGTGTGTCGGCCTGATTTTAATAAACCTGTGATTTCCACCCCACAGAGACTCAGAGAGAAGGTGTCTGGGTGATAAATGTAGTTTCTGTTCTCATTAGTGGTGATGTTTGTCTGCCACATGCCTCAGCTAATCCCTACAAACTGCAGAGTAGTTGAGAGCTGACTCATCGAGGATGGAGCCAGCATGCGCACACACACACACACACACACACACACACTTAACTAAAGCCGTGAGAATCCTGTGGGTTTAACAGAAAGTGAGTCAGAAGGATCACACAGGTTCCCTCCTCTTGATGCCCACTCACAGCTCAGGCCTTCAAGCTTAAAAACTTCCCTGACAGTATTCATCATCTACTTCGCAGATATGACTAATTTGTTATGAGCCAAGAATTGTCAGTTTTATGAAAACACAGCCACTCCTTTTCTGAAGAGATGTTTTTAGAGACCCCCATGTTAGGAAAGAGTTCTTGGCAATTCCTTTCCATGCTTCAGAACAATACTGTGCACTGAAGGCCACGAATGGATCCCACCTGGGACCTGGTGAAACAGGTTGGCTTTGGCCCTTCAGATCCACTCATGGCCAACTGAATTCAACATCAACATCAATGATTGAACAGTGGAGGATAATGAGACACTGAGAGCTCAACAACAGGAGGGTTTATTTTCTCCAACAGCATGAAAGTCCAGCTTGTACAAAAATGATACATTATCCTACATGTTCATCATCATCTCAAGTATCACCTAAGTTATCATTAAAAAAAGTTAAATGATAAAAATAGAAACCCATAAAATAAACATGTTGGCATGTGAACAAATCTCCTGAAAATGGTCACACACAGTAAATCCATTTCCAGTTGTAATGATCCACTTGATCTCTTGCTGATCTGCAGCTGCTGCTGTGTTTGGTTGACACTGACGTGCCTGAGGGAGAGAGAGAGAGAGAGAGAGAGAGAGAGAGAGAGAGTCCTTCAGTTTATATCAACACTACAACACAGACACATTATCAAAGTGCTTTCTTAAAGGCATTACAGGATAAACCCAGACATGTAGTCGGACTCTCTTACACTTATAAACAGACAGATGGACGAACGGTCAGACAGCATTCTCAATCATGAGGGCAGGTACCGACTGCATTTTGTTTGCTTCTGTCCCAGCAAATCACATCTTCTTTTCATCAAACTGTTCTGACTTCAGTTTTTACCTTTTGTGCTTGGTTCACTCTCAAAACTTAAGAGCAATGAAGAATTATTTCAACAATCAAAACATTGCAGTGTCATCGATCTAAGAAGGCAAACACTGTGAATCATTTATAAGTGGAGTAAATAACTGATGGCTTTATTCATTTTGAATACAGTTTTCGTGCTTTATAGATTATCACAGCCATGAGCAGCCTGGTGTATATCCTCCCTCAGAGTTATTTCTCATAATCCATTATGCAGGAAGATCTACACACAGACCATAGACCCCAAACAAACACTAAGATCAAATATTTACACCTGTCTGTCTGTTCTGCATTTTACATGTGGTTTTTTGGCTCACCACCCCTAATTCATAACACAACTTACTGAATGTGTTAAAGTACTACTACTAACTTCTTTTAGGGTTAAAATAGAAGAGCGCTGATTCAGGATTAACTACCCTTTGTAATGGTTGATGACAAAATGAGAAAATTAGTAAATATTAATACACTGTCAGTCATGAATTTCTCATTTTATAATGAACAGTCAGCTTGAGACATCAGCTTCATCACCACCTGCAAAATCCAAATTGTTCTTCTTAATAAAAACTCCAGCAATAAAGTTTGTATTATCAAGTAGCAACACATGATCCATCTAAATTTAAATTCATAAAGTAATTAGTATCGTATCATATTGTATCATATTGTATCATATCATATCATATCATATCATATCATATCATATCATACTGTATTGTAATATATCGTATCGTCCGACCCGTTCTGAGCCTGTAGTGGTTTCCCATCTCCCCCCACACACCAGGCAGATATGATCACAACCAGCTGTGTTACGGGACAGGACTCCACCTTTTACTGTTCGCACCCTCGTCACCACACGTGTCCACTGAGAGGACGCTGTGGTAATTAAAGTGCAATTATCTCAGCTCCTCTGTTTAATGCCCTACTTTTTGAACTCAGTAACCATAGACTACTTCTCATGTGTCTCAAGTATCAAGTGACAATGACGTAATTTTGTCACATCAATGTTCTATTTTTGCACTATTATTGCAAAATTTGTCCATGATCTACATACTATTGATTTTAATGAAATATTGGAGGCAATTCTTTTTTACTAACATTATTTGACCCCCTCTCTGATAAAAGAAACAATCCTGGCAATAAAAAAGAAACAAAAATAGTAGAAAAAAACACCATTTTATATCTCCTGTGTGAACTTCACAATATTCTTTTTTGTTTTCCATTTCATTTACTGCTCTGCTGCTGCTATTTTACACCCTGCTTCTTCTGTCATGTGGATCCATTATCCAACACATTTCATCTCCATTGATCTTGATTGTTGTTGCTATGTGTTGAAGCGCAATAATACAGTAAACTGCCTTTTGTTTTCTTGTTCACTGACTACGTCTCTATGCATATTTCAATGTATTTTTGGGTTGATTCTATCAATCAAAAATCTGTTGATCAAAAGACAACAGCTTCATCTGAGGACAAACAATGCTTATTCATGTGTTATTCATGTGTTAATGATAAGTTTGTGCTGCAGTGCAAGGACAGCAACGTCTCCATTTGATACTTTCACAGTAGTAATACAGAATCTTGACCTGATTAATAATCCAAAACAAAATGGTGCAGATTCTATATTTTAACACACAATAACTTTGAATAGGAAAATAAGAATTCATGGTACAATAAATCGTGAAACACACACAGACACACACACACAACAGTAACTGCTACAGGTTGGTTCTGTGGTGCTCCTTGTAGTACATCTACAAAATCTGAAACATCTGCATGGAAAGAAAAGATATAATCTATAGCAACACTGTGGGGATCTCCATTTTACTGGGTGGTTCTCAGGGTGGCACACACACACACACACACACACACACACACACACAATGAAGTTGTCCCTTGACAGCTCTTTCCATTACAGCATTAGCTGCAGTTCAGTGCTGCAGAGATAGGAACAGATGTGAATAGACACAGTGTTCATTTTTCACATGTCTTTCAAATCTGAACATCCATAGAAATCGTCATTCAGAATAGTGCATTTCTCTATTCATATTTGTTAAAGGCGATTGATTATTATTTATTAAGTATTAGATTTACTATTCTTATTCTTGCAAAGTTATTGTTTTCACTTTGTTATTATCATTGTCATATCGTAGATCACTTGTTACTGTCAGGAGGATGTCTACAAAAGTGGTCATTTGACTGGACCAAAAACAAGTCATTAATGTTGAGAATGGAGCCCACACCCTCAAGTGACTGACTGTCTACATTATTTTTTTTGCTCATACTGATAACTCCTGAACTGTGGTTAGGGTTAGCAATGAAGCTGAAATCCACTTTTTCTCCGGTCCTCAGTTCTCCTGCCCATGCACATTTCTACTTTAAACCTTTCCTGTCTTTTTTAATTTCATCCTGCACATTTCAAATGTGTGTATCCAGGCCCCCCCCCCTTGCACATACTTCACAAACCACTGGAAGGGTGGGGGCTGCATGGTTTTCAGGGAGACAGAAATAACCTCTTGGATTGGGCTCTGCTGCTCTGCTTGGCCCCTGATGACACTGAATAGTTTACACACTGGGAAGTGACATGCAGGAGATACCTCAGGGGTCGTGTGTGTGTCCTGCTTTAGGCACTTGGGAGCCTTGTTAGTTTGGGGTTATCTTCATAGCTGCAAAATGAATGGCAAGGAGAGAGAGAGAGAGAGAGAGGGTATCATGTAAAGCTCTTTAAGTCTTTTGATGACTTCTTTGCATTTGGGTTAAAACATCACACAACTCGCTCTGCCTCAGTATAGTATTCATGAAACAGCACGTCGCAGGCTGATCTGTGATCTGCAGTCAGCAGAGACTGGGTGTGTTGGATTCTCACATTTAGACACACCCATAAACACTCTTATCCACTGGACCACTGCTGGAGTTTTTGCTCGAACACTCTGGTCTGAACAGTGACTGACATAATAATCAAATTACAGACGAATGATTTTGTGTTATAGTTTTTATCTCAACACATTTTGAGCTTATCCATGTGTTATTCATGTGTTAATGATAAGTTTGTGCTGCAGTGCAAGGACAGCAACGTCTCCCAGGCTCATTTGGTGACTTGTTTTCATTTCTGGGTAAATTTGCAAAAATGAATCAGTGCTTTAACCAAGCTCAGATTTTCAGACTGGGTTTAACTGGATTGTATTTTCTTCTGCTCCAGTCTCAGAGGAGCCTCTGAGAAAGATGTGGAGTGAGACAAGAAGGGAGTGAACACTTTGTGGAAATGTCAATGTAAACCTGCACCAATGCTGCACACAAGTGTTAGAAATCTGCCACTGCAACATGACACACCCCAAAAACCCTATAGGGAAGATCGATATTGAAATCAAGGGAAAAGAGGGACCATTATGAGAGGTTATTGTTCTGTTTCTCTATAGAAGAGGTGCTGCTTGGTGAAAGTGTCTCTTTCTAATTTCCATGCTGCCTTCATGAGCTCCTCGCAGTTTCTTGCTATTGGCTATTGTAACAAGCAGTCACTATGCTGAGATGCCTGTATTGAGAAATCAATTGATCTTGACTGGTTCACTGAATGAATGCAAAGGTGCACAGCAAAACTGACTGGGAAACACAAACATAACATAAATAATTAGTTAAGTTAAAGTTAAAGATACTTTATTGACCCTTTAACAGGAAATTATAATGTTACAGCTAGTTGTACACATCACATGGAACAAAACTGCAGAGATGATTCTTATTCTTAAAACTTTAATAACGATCAGTATTTAATTGTAATATTTCTTGAACATTGAAAAATAAATGCACCTCTCTTAAGATTGTTCTGCTTAACAGTTGTACTTGTATAAAAAAGGCTAAAGGAGGTCAGTGAAGCGACAGTTTGGCTCCTGTATGGAGAGTCAAGAGTTGGTGATTAACTCTAAACTTTCCTAGTCCTCAAAGATCTTAACTGCCTCTCTGAACCCTCAAAGCCCTCGGATATTTCTAGATCTAAACATGTGAGTGGAGCGAGCACATAGGTGTGAGAGCACAGAGCTGTAGCGTGTGAGTGAACATGTACCTTGAAGCCACACGGCCACACGGACACTCAGGACTTGAGCGGGGCCTTAATCCGGGCGGAGCCGCTGTGAAAGCGCACAGACAGCAGTTTGAGAGATGACCAGTTCACCAGACACTAACACATTACTGAGTCACAATTGCAGGCTCTGTTGTTGCCCTCATAGTGAAACAGTAGGCTGCAGGGCGGCTGCATGTGTGAGGCGTTTGGAGTTATGATTGCTTTGTGCGCGCGCAGCCACAGCACATCTTTCACTATGTGTTAGGCTATATGCTGCATGTCTAATAATAACCTGCCGGGCGTTAGATGGAGTCAAGGTCAGCTGTAGGTTACAGCCCTAGACCTGTTGGTGCGTGTTTCTGTCCTCAATGAACAAAGTTGAGAAGTTGGGGAGAAAAGCACAATAAAAGATTATTTTAGGAAAAAAACATTTTCATCTACTTCTCAATTGGTCGCTGAGGTCCTTTGTTCTCACAGCCTACCTTCATTCCCTCTCAGTGGCCACTGTTTTTTCTCTCTGTCAGAAAACTTTGCAGCCTCACCCACAGAAAGTCTCGGTGGTTTTTGCGCACCAGCAGCATCTTCCCACAGAAGGTCTTACACGCAGACGTAGCTCGTCCATGATCGCAGGTGACATCCTCATTCAAGAGTTTACAGGTCGGTAAAATGCCTCTCCCGTTCAGCTGAGTGCAGTGATATGCCGGGCCGAGCGGCGCCATGTCCGCCCTGCTGACCGGTCCCGGTCCCGTACACGCTCCTCCTCCTCCTCCACGCCGCTGCGCGCAGATGGAGGCTTGTGGGAATGTATGGCGACAGAGGAGCTCAGCGGGACTATTGTACTTTGTCTGTGAACGACGTGACAACTGCACCGTAGAGACAACATCACCGCAGGAGGCCAGCTCCATTCACCGTTAGCTTACTGTCATTATAACAACAGGCCTCATGTTGTTTCACAGTGTACTTCATGCCTGCGGGAACAGTGAACTTGGGACATGTGTTGTTGCTTTAATCTTAAACTGGTAACACTGTCACCAATCTGGACATTCAATAACCCAGACATTCAGTCTATATGCCAATAGCCTAAGTGAACTGTCATTTACAAGTGGGCTATTCAGACTCTTTGCTGTGGTTGACCACATTATGATCAGCTGATTCCTCTTCTGTAACATGTGTCTAGAACTTGAGTCTACTTGTGCAAAAATTTGTTCACTGACAGTTTAGAAAAGCATACACAAGTGTTTACAGCAGAGTCCTGCAATCCACACTGTACAGGCCAGTGGGCTCCAGCTCTTCACAGCCCAAGATCCCTGAGCTACAATATAAATGTTGTAGTTAATGTTGAGACAGAGACAACCATCCTACGATTGTATTTCCCACTTGTGGCCTCTTTATTTGAGTTGTGTACTGTATTAGCCTATGTGAGGTGCTAAAGTCCAGCTCTCAAATGAATGCAACCAAGAATGAACTGTAACTCCAATATGAAGCCACATTTGGTGACCAATTTTGTTCTCCTATCACGAGACGGGTCTACTGACAATCTCACATACTTTACAAAGAACTTACTGAACTTATGAACGTGTCATATATAAAATGTGTCATATATAAAACTCCCCTCTGCCTTGAGTATACAGTGCGTGCACGTGGAGCATACAATAGATGCTGGAACACATTCGGGTTAATCAGCTTTACTTTTATTGAAAATCATTTCTTTAAAAGGAGCAAGGAGATAAGGACATGAACATAATAACTGCTCCAAAGTTTTTTTTTTTAAAACCTGCTGCTATAAGTTAACGCTCATACTTGGACAGTTGCCATAACAACCATCTCTCTGCTAATTGGTAGTTTCAATCACTCCACACAGTGGAAATTAAATTTGTCACGTAATGCTGCTGCACACTCCCACTGTGCTGTATGTAATTCTGCCTTCAGTATTAAATGAATTTATATTAAAACAGTCCCGAAGACTTCATTTAAAAAAAATCTTATCTTACGTGCAGCACAGGCACAGCACACTGGTTAGAGCAGAGATTATATCAAATTCAAGCAAATTAAGAAAATACACAATCTTTACTCCCTGAGATGAGCTGGGATTCAAAAAAAAAAAAAGGAAATGCATTGTGATTCATCTTTAATACCAGAAGTGATTGTGAAAATGGAAAGTCCCTAAATAGAAAGATGAAACAGTGCCCCCTAGCCCTACCAGTATTTATCTGCTGTTTTTTTAGAGGTCCACTGGTTGTGGATGCTGGTATCAAGTCACTTTTGGCTTATTACTCACACATATAGCTTTAAAAGGAAGATTGTTCCCTTAAAAAATGCAGACTTCCTCTTCCGGTCCCTGGCAGTTATGTGGTTTGATGGCACTTTACTGGCACTAAAGATAAGTCAAGTTTACTGAAGTTGACTCTCATCCTTTAGACCTGAACAAACAGGGAAACTGCTCCACCGACATAGCGTATTGAGTCAACTTTAGTGTTCTGTGTTGATTAGCTGACATAATGAACAACACTTACTAAACTGTATGGTTGATAATACTGTAATATCTATGTTTGTACTTATGTAGACTGGGGGTGTTTGCAATAGTGGCTGTTGAAACTAACAGAAGTCTTTGAGGTTTGAGTGCTGGGTGAGGGGAGTGCTGTAGTCAGAGCTCCAGTCCCTCTCAAACACAGCCTTCAGCTGTGACTGGAACATTGGCTCCATGGACTGTGATGCAGTCTGGTTGACAACCAATGCTGAGCCAGCAGTGTTCACAAAGTAGTCACCTGACCAGTTAGATGTACCTGAAGACAGAGAGACAGAGAGACATGGGTTACATTTGAGATCTTTTGTTACAGACCTTTTATATAACTAAAAAGCTGATCACTTTGATTTTCTTCACCAATTATTCATTTAGTGTGTCGTTTTTAATTTCTAAAAAAAATGGAGTCATCCTCTCCAACAGGTCAATGAAGTAGAGAGATTCCTGTGAATGTTAACGTTTGTAGTATATGAGTGAATAAACTTTTTATTTTATCACAGCTTGATCCAAAAGCTAGTAACTGACATCATATTTCACATGAATCATGCAAAGTATCTGCAGCCTCACCTATGTAAGCTATCTTGTCAGTCACCATGTACTTGTTGTGGTTGACTCTGGCAAATGGAATCTCCTTCTGCCTGGGGTTGGCAGGCACCACAAACAGCCTCTGAAAACAAGAGATCATCAGGATATACTGTGTTTACTATCTCATAAGATATACAACTTCCTTTTTTGTAATAAAGATATAAAGAAGAACTACTTACCACCTGGATGTCTAGTTTGCTCTTGGGGTCATAAACTGAGGCCAGAGACTTCAGGAAGGGAAACATGACCGGCTGGGTGCTGGCCCAGCAGCTGATCAAGAGGCGCACTTTGACCTTCCTCTCATACGCTGCTCTCCTCAGCTGGGTGTCGATGTCTGCCCAGTACCTGCAGATGGCGTCACATACAGAGTATAAGGACATGGGATCATCACACTAACCATTCAACTCTCATAGGAAATGCTAAAAACATCACTGGTGCAACTGTAGGCGTCATTTAGGAGGTAAACCTGTTCAATTGAAGTTGATGAGATTACACAGAGCTGGATTAGAGTTTCAAACAAAGATTAATGAAACATAAAGATGATAAAACCGATATACTTAATCCACGAAGTTATCAAAGACCTGGGGTTGGTTTCACTTTGATTATGGCTCAGATCTAACAAATAGTCTAAATTTACATAGAGGTCTTAAGTCAGTGGTTGCACAAAGCTGTCTGGTTCTTCTGTCCATGGTACAATGAATTCTGGGTATATTAAGGCCTTTTTTCAGAGTAAAAAATGGCTGGCTGAGGAACAGTGCCAAACCACTCAGCTCTGTGTTTCCTAGGATAAAATATTTGTCTTTTGGAGGAATTCAATAGTTACATTGTTGTTGTTTTGTTTTTAAGAGTGGAACAATAAAAAGACAAATCTGTCTCTAAAAAACTCTCTCTCTCCTCTTTCTTGCTACATAACAGTGTTAACAAATGAGAAATAATGAGCCATGATGTCCAGCTCTTCGTTGTCCTGTGTTGCTGCTCAGCACAGGTGTAGCTAACTGTTATTGTAATGTTAACGTAGGTCTGTGGCTTCACCTGTAGGTACCGCCACCTGCTGCAGGACCTCAGAGCTTCACTAGCCATAAAACCTGAATCTGAATCCTCAGCTGTCCTCCCTGTAGTCACATCTGAACATCTGTACCTTTTAGGATGAGAAAACTCCATGGTGGGCAGGTAGTTCATGACAGCAATGTATATGAAGCTCTGGGCATCTTCCATCACACTGAGGATGGACTGAAGGTCTGGAGTCCTGCCAGTTGCACAGAAGGACGGAGGGGAACTCTGAGAGAGAGTGATGAGAAAAGAAAGAAGAGTTGAAATTAATACACCAGAGCCTTTATAATGTAAGATTATAATACAAGGAAGAGTTCAGTACAGGGTTTAGTAGTTTAGTTAGGGTTTCAGTCTTATGAACCATCAATAAAATTGCCAATCCTCCATCACGCCTTGTATCTCACCGACAGATAAACATTAGACAACGTGTTGTTGAGTGGCAGCTGAAGAGGTGTGTCCTTGTTGTAGAGGGTGGAGAAACTGGACGGCCAGGGTGATGGGATCTTCTGACTCTCCCCCAGGAACCAATAGGCTTCAAAGATCTTACCCAGGTCTGCAGCCAAACAGCTGCAGTTGTAGACCACCGCACCCAGCTCCTTCACCTGGTAACCAACAGCAGAATAAACACTTATTTCCCTCTGTGATTGACTGATCCCAATCTCACCAGTAAAATGAGATGTGGTTTAAGATACTGATGACACACAGTATCATATTCAAATTATTGTCATGACACAGCATGTGACTGAAAGTCTGAGTCAATGGGAGTTTCCTCTTGAAAGCAGAAGAAGCAGAAGAAGCATTATTCTGCCAGGACTGAGGACCAGGCAACCTTTCACTGTAAGGTGTAAGATATAATGTCTGGGATCCTTTATGAGACCTGAATGATAATTAGGCTAAAAGTCTAAACAAAACTTAATTTCTTATCCTCACACATCCTCAGGGCAAAACAAAAAGAACAAAAAATCAATTCAAGATTAGTGTATACCTGCGTGAGGGACCTCCAGTCCATGTTGGCACTGCCGATGTAAATGTGCTTCTTGTCCACAACCCAGAACTTGGTGTGAAGGACTCCAGAGGTGAGCTCTCTCATGTTAACTGTCCTGATATCAGCCCCTGAAATACACATACACACATAAAGACCCATTATAGCCTGAAAAACAAATGTTATAATGGTGAGGAGCATTAGCTGAGTCCAAATCTGGGGGCTGCATCCTATGCAGGCTGCATTTGAAGACCGTCTGAGTCAGAAAAAAAAGTTGCTGTTGTTAATGTTGCTAGGTGACAAATGGCCTCAATTTGATTCAGCCTTCATGGTCTAATACAGTTCTGAGGACCATGTCCTTCACAGGATGTGGGCCCTGAATGGGGACACAATCACTGTCTTGCATCATGTGTTATTATGAGCTTCACTGAGACCAGACATTACTGAGAGAAACTACTGAATTTCCTGTGAAACACTGCAGAGCACAACATTTGGCTCTGTTGGACAAAGACAAAAGAAATTCATCTTAATATTTTTGTTTAGTGGATTCTCCTGGTCCTCAGTACTTAATATGTTGTCTTTTAATCTATATTAGTGTTATTCAAGATGCTAACCTGCAATAAAGATACATTAGGTCTCATTAACCTTTTCCGCATGCCAATTCATTGAAATATATGTAAATATAATCTATCTGAAGTAGCTGTGAGCTTTATGCACGAACCTTGACTTTTCTTTCCGAACTTATGTTTGGAAAAAAACAAAGGATCATTTTAAACTCTAGTTGTGAAATTTAATTAAATTTAAAAACTACATTTGTCCCCAGTGGGAACAGGAATGAATACAAAGTAAACATTAAGGTCTGTTGAGGTCATGTGGATGGAATCAATATAACAACATTAATTAAAATACTTTAAAAGCAGAGCTTCACCTGAGTCGTTGAGCAGCCTGAGGTCGTCCTGAGGCCGACCCTCCTGTGGTCTGTTGACTGCGATACGAACAGACAGCTTCCCTGAAACCTCAGCTAGTTTCTTCAGAATGGTTTCACCCTGTGCCCACAGCAAGGAAATAACTTAAGTGTTGAACAAGTTATTGACAGCTACCCTCAAAAGAAATCTCATGATAGACAGAGCATATACAGCATGCATACATGCATATTCAGCCATATATACTGTATATATAATAGCCAGCTGACCTGATCGGCTGTCGGCTCATGAGTGCCAGTGTCTTTGTTGGTCAGTGTCCAATAGAAGGAGGCGATGTCGAGACTGTCCTGAGCCTCATTTACCAGATTGAGCCAGGCCTGGAAGATGGAAGGGTGAGTGGTGCTGGAGTTAAACTCCAGCCCCTCAGGGATGCTCTCCACCAAAACGATCCTGAATCAGGGGAGAGGAAATTGCATTAACATCTGTATTCCTGGTATTGCCTGTCAAGTCTGACTGATACAGTGTCACCATCACATCATGTTTATTTTTTTAATGTAAAATGCCTTACTCAATACCTGTCTTGCCAGCAATCCTTTGAGAGCAAAACACTGCTTTGTCATCTTAACAATAAAAGTTATGATCCACTTGCTTTCTTTCTCTAGAGCTTTTAACAATATCACAATATCGCCCATTTGTTTGCTCAGCGTTCAACATATTGGAGTGTCAACAAGGTATGGCCTGCTGCCTGTTTACGTCGACAGTGAAATGAATTATTCTAAATGACAGGACTGTGACCAGAGACTTTCTTACTTGCAGGGGTCGTGGCAGGACTCGGCCTGGGGTAGATGGAGGCTGCTGCTCGGGGCAGGATGGGAAGAGGAAACCCTCAGAGTCAGGAGATTATATACAGCCATGGCAGCCAGCAGCACAGTGGCTACAGCAGCCAGAGCAACCACACACCTGGAATACTGGAGAGAGTGCATTGATTGATGCAGAGTAAATCCAGTTTATCTCTGGAGTGTTTCCTTGTATTTCTATGCAACTGCTTCCTTGTTCCTGCGTTGAACCTTTTGTGATAAACTACCACCACTGAGTGCAAATGACTTGACTTGAGCTGGCTTATGTATGTGCATTTGAGTGCGTTCTGTAACATACCAGCTGTGATTTTCTGTTGTCTCGTCTCCTCTGCTCCACATCATCAGCCAGCTACAAGGATCAGAAGAACACAGTGACTCACAATGACAGAGCAAAGTCAGATCTAAACCTAAACATGTATTTTATAATGAAAACTGAGAGGAATTACAGTGTTTAAAGCCACCAGTGTTTATACAATGATGCTTGCATGTGGGGCTGAACAGTCTGAATTCCACAATAGTTTTTTTTTTTTGTGAAAAAACCTTATTGCACAATGAACGTGTCCATAAAACTGGAGAAAACTGGCTACGAATGTGAGACTAAAATCTTTGACAAGATGAGACAGTATTGATCTATTGACTCCATGAAGAACATTCCTCTCAACCTGTTTGATTGAGCCCCTGTGTAATCTAATTTAGTCATTTATTAATAACCATCTACAATATGATCATTCACACTGTGTGAGCAGTCACCAGCACATCTATAATGCAATACTAGTACTTGTCATCTAATCTGTTCTTTTTTCCTACTTTACTCAAATTAGTTTCAGGTACATATTTATGTGGTGCTGTTTTACAATTACATGTTGATTTTCTGTGAGTGATAAACCATTATGAATAAAAACAAGTAATGACCTCAAATGCTATCAATTTGTCTGTTCAATCGTGTGTGAGCTTTGGCGGGCAAATACTAGGAAGTTCCACTTGATAACTGGTTTAAGCAAAAAACAAACAAACAACAACAACAACAACAAAAAAAACAACCAAAACAAACCCAATAAATCAGAGGTGATAAGTAATCAATCATAGAGCCAATAGAGCCTGAAAAAACACCCTACCTTGTTGTAGGTGATGTCCATCTTCCCGCTCAAGGACAAAATGACATCTGATTATCAATCCTCAGCTCAGAGTCTGCAGCTCTGAGAACAAATAGAGGAACAAAACATGCAACGTTACATCATCGTCATCATCATCTACTCACTGACAGCTCAAAATGGCAACAAGAGGCAAAAAACATCTAACATCACTACATCGAAAATCTTGTGTTATGGCATAAGAGGACAGCACTCATAACACAAATCATTAATAATCTGTGTAGATTTGGGGATTAATATTTGTTTTAATAGAGATATAAAGTAAATCTGACAACTGAATAATTGAGAAGTTTTTTTCTGATTAAGAGAGAGTCATGAAAGTCAACATGACAATCTCAAACACTATTGTCTCTCCTTTAAACACACACACTTCTGCTTAACATTTACAGACCTTACAAAGAGAAGCTTCTGGATGTTTTCAACACCAGAGACAGAGAATAACCTGCACAGTTCAGGTGTAACACAAAGACACATGCCGCTCCAGCTGCTGACGGACTGTGTGCAGGTCAGCTGGAGCTCACAGCCACCAAAAACGCTGTGTATCAATTACTACAAATACTGTTTACAGTAAAAATATGCCACCATGACAACCTGTTTACTGAAGTCTAAGGTCTTGTGATTTGATTGAGAGAGGAAGCATGGTAAGTTAACTGCTGACAGCAGCAGCGTGTGGCCTTTAACCAGCAGTCACAAGAGCTGGTATCTCCTTATAGAAACATGTGACTCATTACAGCTGTTGGTATGGGATCAAACAGTATATTGGCATGCTCAGACAGGTTATACTGAACCAGGATCTGGAATAAGGAATTGATATTTTAACTGGAAACACAGACCTGGCTCAGATCAGGATGTAGAGAATGAAACAAGATAATTCAGTGAAAACACAAAAGCTGTAACACAGTTCACTGATATTCCAGTGCTTTTTTCCACATTGTGGTGATTTGGTTTTTTACCCTTTATGCCTTGAGCAAATTCCCAACAATCTCAAGATTTCAACTAAACATGAAAGCTTTAGGTTTCTATGGTAAAGGGTGCCAGGTCTTTCAGGTCTGGTGCAGATCTACTAACAGAGGACAGAGGATGCCTGTTCCTGTCGGTGCAGAGAAAAGACTGAGTCAAACGTTGTGGCGTCAGTTGCTGTCTTGAAGTGAGAGTCAGACGAGACTGAGTCACAGCCGAAACATACCAGACACAGAAGTGTGAGCTTCAGAGGAGATAACACAAGGCGTGTGGGGTCAAAATGAAAGTATGCTCATGTAGGGAACTTTGAAGATTAACAAATACCTTTGAGTCCTTAAAAGCTTAATGCGTAATGGGTTAACCTGTAGGATTAATGACAATGTACAGAACAATTTTTAAGACTGTAATGTTATTGACAAACCGGTGCACTTAACTTTGGATTACTGAGCAGTCAAAGAGTCGCTGACAGTGCAAAACAACAAAAACAACACACTCTCAACTCGCTAAAACTGTCAACCCACCTGTTATCATGCGTCCAGGTTAGTTTGGATCCCACATGTAAAGGCGTCAACGTCTGTTCTTTACGCGCAACAACATTTAAGGTCGCTATTTCATTTTTAATGAAACAAAACAAAGAGGAGCTCATTCACTGTACGTCGTTTAAATGCCGATTTAGCTACAAACAATACAGCGAGAGGAGAGGTGGTCATGTGACCCAAGCGGACAGCCAATTGGAGGGGAGCTGGTCACGTGACCAGCTCGGTTTGAGTATCTTTGGGTGAGTTACAGTAGTGTAGCTCTTACTCTCTACCGACAGAGGGCGCTGTGCGTCCATGACACACACACACACACACACACACACACACTCTCTCTCTCTCTCTCTCTCTCACTCACACACACACACACACACACACGGTTCAGTGAACATTAAAATAAATATATGGCCATGTAACGTGCTTCTACCGTGTTTGAAGTCGGCTTGTCCTTAGTGCAGGGTATCACACACATACACATATTAGTAAAACCTGCCGTTAAACCGCCAGTTGACGGCCATGACGCTACCGGTGGGCAGGGCCAGGCTCTCATCTGGCCTCTGACCTCTGACCCGACCCCCAGGATGAAGATCACATGTAGCTTCTCTGAGCCGGACAGGTAAGACAGCTAAATATTGAGCTAAACAGAGGCTAAACGAAAGACTGGTACGGATGCATAACCGAGGCCAGCAACATCCATGTGATGTTACAGGTGACGTCAGCAGTGATAAAATTAACATTAATCAATCTTAGCAGCTCATTTTGATGATTTTAACCAATGGTTTTTGAGAGAGTTATCATTTCATATTGTGAGGCCTCTCTGGCTCCTGGACCCTCATGTGAGTTAGCCAGTCTGGCTAACGCTCAACAAACTTTTACACTGAGCATTTTTAGCTATTGTCCTTTCCATGTCGTCAGCTGTAGTGAGGTCTGTAAACACCCAAACTAGTCATTCTGTGTCCTGTGTTTAAGAAGTGTGATAATACACCTGTAGCTGAGGAAGGAGGTTGTTTCGATGGGCACTGATGTTGGCCTCTTCCCTCCTGGACACTGACTCAAACTTTTAGGTGTAATCTCGCTTTATCGCCAGCACCTGCTTGTTCTTCTTAGACGTCGTCCTCAGACAGTGAGCACACTGTGTTTGTTCTCATAATTAAATTGCATAATGTTCAGGCTATGATAAAGTACTTTGGATGTAAATAGATGTAATAGATGTAAAGAGAGCAGTTGTGATTCAAGAAAAAGAAATCACATTAGTCCTCGTCCATTGGTGTGTGTGTGTGTGTGTGTGTATCACTGGACTGTCTTCATTTAGTAAGTTTCTCTTACGTAAGTTTCTTCCTCACTCTTTGATTTGCTTCAGTGTGCTGTGAAGATTTTCCCATCCTGGCAATAATTCATTTTCTATGCTATTAAAACTAATGAGACTGAGGCTTTTTTATTTGGTCATTTACTTAAGTGCATTTACACTCTGAAGCCTGTCCAAAATCCACCTTCTCCTGCTGACATCTCATTGTATTCAGTTTTGTCTCCATTGTGCTTTTTGTTCAGCTCTAACCACCCAGCCCCTAGCATAACAGTACATCATAGATTTCCTACCTGTCCTTATATTTATCCAAACATGATGTTCACTGTCTAATACACTACACATTTCTTTCTTCTTTGCTTCTTTTAAGTCTCACTGAATTTCCACTAGCTGAGATGAGCCGGACAGACCAAGGCTACGAGTGAAGAGGTGAGAAATAGAAAAGAACGCCCACATCCAATGTCAGGCAGTAGCTGACTGAAGATAATGAATATATATGTGATATTATATAGTTCTGTGTTTAGCCAAATAAGATTATTGGTCACAGCATTTAATATTTCTCTCATTACATTTTGTGTTTGATGTGGTACATCACATCAGAATGACGTCATTCCCTTGTGCAAGGATCTAAGGCATATTTGTGTCCAGCTTTTCATCCATTTTCATCCACGTAACACTGCAGTGTGAGGCGATGTAAATCTCCTCTCAAAAAACCATCAAACAAAACAACACTAAATACATAAAATAAAAGTCACAAACTCACTTTATTAATTGAAATGCTTTTGGCCACATGCTCTGTACAAAAGTTCTGTTTATTTCATTGAAATAGTTTGGATCATTACACAGTGAGACAGTGGTATTTGTGATTGCAATATTTTTCTCAAGTGTGTGACACTTAACTTGTGGTTGGCAGGTTAAATGTTGTGTTGAGCTGCCAGCCTGTCTGTCTGTGCAGTGTGTGTAGTTGCCACAAAGATAGATGCACAGTTGATATGGTGTATGTGTATTACAGCTGTACAGTCCTATGTGTACCATGCTTCTCTTTCAGAGCTGTCATGGTCACTGATTATATTTACTTCTTATAATGTGCCTGTGTTATCTTCGGTATTGTTACTGGACAGCTTTGGTGCCAATGAATAATTTCTGAATGAAGCCAAGTTATTGGGCTTTCCTTTATTATTTCCATTTATGATTCAACAGGGGGCGCCACAATGCAAGTACAGCCGGGGATCTCTGAGCTGTTCAGACCAAGGGGATAACAGAGGAGGAAAGCCAGACAAAGTGTAAGTTTAATGTCCATTATTTCCTTCCTACACTGTACAATATAGAGTGAAAAGGTGTATGCATTAAAACAGTGGAATGTGCCTTAATGAAAAGGTGTGGCAAATGGTCATATTTCCGTATGTTTGCGGAGAAACAAGTCGTTTGATAAGAAAGAAAGAGCCAGACTGAAAGAATTCCAACATTAACACACACACACACACACCTTTTCCCGTCTCCTTTCCCTGTACTGTAGATTTTTCAGAACATTATAAACATATGCACTACAAAACAGTATTACTATAACTGAGCATATTTTGTGTACTTATTCTCTCTTTGTGTATTGTGTGTGTCTGTGCATGTGTGTGTGTAACCATTGAGATGGGCCCAGAAACATCCTAGACAGTTTTATTTTTTTACAGCAACACAGGCAGAGTTATGGTCAGGTTATAAAGAGCTGACATGTTTCACTTCCGCAGTTGAGGTCCGTCCTCTCCCAGCCACTGATGCTCTTCTCACTTACCTGCACACACTTCTCAGTACTTCTGATCAGTTATCTCTTCTAGTTTTTACCTGCCCAACCTGAATGCATTTTCTTTTGTGATGTTTAAAAAGAACATTTTCAAACAAATGATTTGTAAAAGTTGGAGCTTTTTTTTTTACTACTTTGTGAACACAACAACTTTCTTAAAAATGCAATCTTCCTCAAAAAGTACATTTGTAATGAAGATATAAGCTGAGACCTTTTGTACCTGCTCCGCTCAAATGTATTGTAAACACATCATATACACTTCAGTCTGTTGACAGCTAGCACCGCCATAACTCTCCGTCCCTTTTTTTTTTTTTTTTTTAAATCAACTTCCTGAATTGCCCAGAGTGGGCTGAATTAATTTTCCCAGTTTCCCAGACGAGGTGTGTTTTCTTCCCTGTGATACGACGTCAGGACTGAAGCCACTGAGTCACAGAGTGGCAGCCTCAGCTCACCTGTGCCTCTGCTTTTCATTGCTTACAACACTTCCCTTTTTCGCTCAGCGTAGTTCTGCTTAAAGACGCTTTTTACCCAAATGATTTTACCCTTTGCATTCTGGGTAACTGATTCTCTAACAATGATCCTGCTGTTATGTTCAGGTGCTTAAAGTTGTATTTACGTCTCTGTTTTGAAGTCTCCTCTTCACTACTGTGCAGTAAATGTGACCTCGGGACCACCAGATTATGTGAGGGGGCTTCAGTGGGTCATTTGCTCCACCACATATTCTGTCACTTAACTGACGCATAAAAATCATGTGGATCTCATTTTACTGAGTCTAACCCCAGAGGTGCTCCTGTGTATGTGACGTGGGCCCAGTCTCTTACCTTCATTATGTGGTTTAAGCAAATAACACAAAATCAAAACGTATGATTCCTGTTAAAATGTGTTTACACTTGTCTCGAAATGTGAGATTATGCAAATGATGCCCCCACCCAACCCCACCCCTATCTTTTCTCTTTTATCAAGTACAGAGTCTCTCTAAGGTTTGAGTCTGGTGTTTATGACTGTGTGGGCCATAAACAGCACTGACATCACCAACCCAGGCTGGTAATGGCTGCTCACGGTCCTGTCGCTGGTTTATAGGTTTTATCATTCAGACTGAAACACTGGGACACAGATGGTGTTTCCTTTTGTTTTGTTTTGATCACTACTCTGGCGTGACAAAGACCAAAATTTCATGGATCTGTGTGTGGAGGTTTAAATTCCTAATTTCTTCAACAGCATCTGTGCTCTTCCCCCTGTAAAACTGGGAATTTCTTCATTTAATTTTAGAGCTCCACTGAATTAAAATCAGCTTTGAGTATGCAGAACATTTAGACCATTTTGCTCATATGTGTCTGCTAAAAAAAAACAGTTTATGCTGCAGAAAGTATGTGGGGCAGTTTGCTATTACACAGTTTCTTAATTAAAATTGATAATCCATCCTTTCATAAGACGACACAACTAATCATTTAATTGTAAAAATACTGCCACACTGATTATGAAAATAATCTTAATTGAATGGCAGGTGTTATTTGTATTTGCTGCTCTTCATTTTCATATAATATTTGATTAAACATTAGTTTTTGCTGTGGTCAGTTTTACATCCCATTACCAGACCCTGGTTTGTCAAATAGTGTTTTTGTTGCATTACACAAAGCGGAAACAGACCCATAGAGTTAAAAACCAGTTGACTTTAACAACTGTTTATTTCTTAACGGAGCTAAAAGACCCAGGTTCACACCCACAGGTTGGAGCCACATGAAGGACGACTGTGGTGACTCATGTTCTTCCTGCTGTGCACTGTACTTCATTAGTCATTTACTATCGATCTGTTGTTCTCTCTCTCTTCTGCTCTCTCTCTCCCTGTCTATTTTTTTTATCTTTTTTTTCACACACACACACACACACACACACACACACACAGCTTCCAGGATCTTAGGAAAGCCAGTCACCTGTGCAGTTAAAGGATGTAGAGAAGGAAGTGGAACAACTGCTCAAGCTGCTATAAACCAGTCGCCACCCAACTGACTGACTGAGAGGCTGTATATAACTGACTGACTGACTGTTTGACTTGTTAACAGGTTCAGTTGAGAGGCAGGTCATTTCTTACTAGCCCTTAACTCTAACCTTAACTTTTACAGCTGCTGTACACGCCTCAACCATACAACCATACAACCAAGCCCTGAAACCTCAAACAGCCCCTTGGAAAAGTATCAGAGCATCAGATGTTTCACTTTCCAAACTGTCTTCTCTCAGGATCTAAGAATTAAAATTGTCCTTCACAAATATAGATGAACAAGAGCACAGGTCTACATTAGTCAGACCACACCTAACTCTGCCAGTGCAGGGTGCCTCAACAAAACATTCCTACAAGTCAGAGTTGCTCAACTCCTGACACATGATAACATTTTATGAACAGACTGAAAACTATACATACCTGTGCTCTGTGCTGCCTGCTGCTCTTTTCATAAACAATATATATATATATATCATAGATAAAGTTAACCTCAGACTGAGCGCCAACCTTTAAATATAAGTAAATAAATGAAATAAAAGTAAAAGAACTCTATTTCATTATTTTTTGATGTTAGTAAATTCGTCAGTAAATAAAGCCAGATTGATTTTGTCAGTGGGCCAGTTCATTTGGTTCATCCTCCACCCACGCCTGTCTGAGCTGGACTTGGTGGACTTGGGGGAGTGTGGGGGAGGTCTGCGGGGGAGACTGGTGAGACAGCAGAGGGAGAGCTGAACAGGCTGTTCAACCACAGGAGAAGGCAGATACATATACTGTCATACCTTTTGTCGGGGCGTCAAAGACAAAGTCCAGATCAAACCCTTGTGTTGTAGTTTTGAACATTTTGTGATAGTTTTCACAGCAAAACATCCCCAGAACAACATTGCCTGTTAACGGCCTGTTAACTGCCAGCAGGTTGTTGGGCCAGTTCCAAGGCTGGAGAGACACTTTGAAGAGTAGTTAAGAGGCGGTTGAGAGTGGTTGGTAACCATTGAAGGATGAGGGGAGGAAAGGTGTAGTGTACTGTGCTGTACTGCTGTGTATTTATGTGGTTGTATTTGTGTATCTTACAATTGACTTTGGATGCAATAGCAGCAATATGCTTTTGGCAGATACATTTAGTGCATATTCATGGAAAAGGTGGATAAAGTGCCCGACAACATGATTAGATATGAAGAATGTGGTGTTTTTCCCAATGAAAACATGAGCTGCACCAGGCCAATCAATACTGAGTCAGCCAGGGTGCTCGGACAGCACATAACACCTCTTCAAATAAAGAGACAAGTAATAAAAAGTAAAGGACTTGGCCTTTCAGGGGCCAGTTGCTGGTGAGACAGTTGGGACAGACAATGATGGTGAGATCTTAAAGCTGCCATTGTTGGGGCTCTCTCCTCCTACTCGGTTGGAGGGGGAGGGTGGTAGAGCTGTTGGGTGGAGCATAAGGATGTGTAAGTTATAAGCTGCTTGGGGCAATTGATGAGTGGATGCAACAGTTTGGAGGTGGAGACGGCAGTGAAGTCAAAGCAGCTACAGTAGCTACAGTCAGACAGTTAGGAGCTGTGAGGGTTGATAAGATATCAGAGGTGACTGTGTAGTTTTGATGGGACAGTGTGTTTCCACGCCAAAGCTGATACATTAGAAAATTCATATCGTCTTTGTCAGTTTTCAGATTTTTCTGATTAGGGACAGGTTTGGAAAAGTTTTCTAAAGTGTCTGAACGCTGCTCCTCGTGGGCAGGAGACTGGTGGTCTTCAAAAACAGATCCATCCGCACACTTTTAAAATGTTTAATCTACTTGCATACGTGCAACCAGCAAATTTGCCATTTTTTTTTCTTTTTAACACTGGTGAAACATGGAAGGGCCAACTCAAAGTATCTGGAATCTGTCATTACAGGAGGCAGGCAATGTGGCAGGCAATCATGAATGAAAAGGAAATGTGAATATTTGCTTTGCAAGTCAATTTACGCTGTGCAGCCCTAAACTTTCTGCCCGTGCTCCTAACATTTTAAGTTAGGGTCGACTGTGCTCCCAATAAAAAAAGTTGGTCCGGAGCCCTGGTTAGCTTTGTGTATTTTCTTCTTTTTCATTCTTTTTCTTTTTTCTGTTTCAGTTACATTACACATGAATCATCGCCTCAAACTGGGTTGAACGTGATGTGATATGAATGTGTAATTTCAGAATGGTTGAAAGCTTTGGCTTGAAGTTTGCTCAGGTGTCTGATCATCATAATTAATTTCACAGAGTCTTGACTTGCTTCAGGCTCCGCTCTTCACATTTTGTTAATGAATGGAGAAAAAAAAACAGTGATGTGGAAGAAAATGATAAAAAGATAATGTCATGGTGGATGAAAGTGTGTTTGTCTTGCTCTGAAATTTTAGTGTGGAACTTGAATAATTTTGACATGCGATGCATGTAATGGCCCTAGTTTGCAAGTGGACTTTGGGGTCTGTCTGTGTGCTCGTGCTCGTGCTAACAAGCTATGTGGGTTGTACAGGTCAGCTAGAGCAGGTAACTGATTACCCAGTCCGGTCGAACCAGGTCTGTGTGTGGGAAGGGGGGGGGGGGGGGGGGGGTCAGAGGAAGAAGAGGGAGGCGGTGCATCCTGGGGTATATCTTTATATCCTCATTAGTTTAACCCTTAAAGCTTTCGACCCTAAACTTTACACCCTGGCCATGCATGCGAAGGATTTCCTCTGCATTGTTGTGTTTAAAGCGCGCTTTTGTTCAGTTAAGACACAAGAAAAACACACAGTGGAGCCAAGCTCTTAAAGGTGAAGATTCTGTGGTTTGGACAAACAAGATTTGGCCACTGAGGGTTTCAAATAACACCCTTCAGTGATGGTTTGTAAATAAATGGGATTTCTTTCATTAAGATCTATTAAAGTTATCTAGGTCAACTAGCCTATGTCTGAAACAACACCCAGAGTGACATCAGAATGGACGACAGGAGACTTAAAAAGTAGAAGTTGAGGGTGAAATACTCAAACTGGAAATGCTGCTTTATACATTTTAAAGCCTCCAGTGGAAATATCACAGAGTGAGCAGCACTGTGTTTGACGTGTCAGTGATGTTATTGACATTATAAAGAGTTTCACAAATGCGAATCAACTGGTTCTTGGTTCTTCATCTGTTTGAATTAAATCCCTGATGTTAATCAAACATCAGCCTCTCTCCTGTCCCGCTGTCTGGGACGAGGAAGTGAAGCTAAAGTGCTGAGGTTAAAGGTGACACTGGTTGTCATGGCAGCCTCTTTCAGGTCAGTATCAGGGGGTCTTATCAGTGCTTTCTAAACTTCTCTGCCTGACAGCGCTGAGATCAATGTGAATCACCTTCACATTCCAGCTCACTTGATTGGAGCCGTCCAAATAATCAATGGCAATTATTATACAACATGAAAAGCTTCAGTAGAAAACAGAAGGTTTACTAGTGGTTGGAGTTGTTCATATTTTGGGGGAATACAAAAGTGTGTTGATGCATTCAACTGGTGTACTCATTTCTGCAGTGAACCTGGACACAATCCCAGCGAATTCGGCTACAGATATCAGTGCTCTGATTGGTCTGTGTGTTACATCACTTACGGTATTTCAGCAGGGGAGTGAATTTCCCACTAAGTGATCAATAAACCACAGTTGTGCTGCTGCTACATCTACTGCTGTTGTGTTTATACTGCTCCAATACTAATATTGCTGCATTTAGATACTTGACACAACTACTTAAACTCAACAAACACAACACAACAAAAAGAGAAGAAAATCAATAGGGAAAGCTCAGTATGAAAATACTTCATTACAGGGAAATGTTCGACACTCAGGTTCCCACTGGAACTGCTGAGGTGTCAGCAGCTAAACAAATACCAAGATGAAATGACCTGACCTGATAACTTTTGTTCACAGTGAAAAGGTATTACTGATATTTGGTACTTTACTGGGTTTAAAAATTAAACATTAAACACTTTATTTAATGATCTCATTACATTATTATATTTTACATAACAAATATGATTTTTTTAAAGAAGAAAAAAAATAAAAAAAACAGAGTAAAAGTTTCAGTGGTTCAGAAATCTGTGTTATTCTGTAGTGCAGGAGTAAATACACCTCTGCTGTTGATAATGTTGTTGCTAATTGCTCGTGCTATTATTACTATTGCTATTATTACTATGGTGACCTTGGCATTACTCATTATAATAATGCTGCTGTCATAGTCATATCACTGTTGCTGCTTCCACCTCTTCTGTCACTTTGATTACCTGCTGTTGGTCACATCAAAACTGTCTCTCGCTGTCACAGTTGTTCTTGTGCAGTGGCAAAGACTTGTGCTACTGTTCATAATTAGAGGTGGGAATGTGACCGTGAGACGTTCAACGGTTTGTTATCACACCTATTATGTATTTAGCTTAATTTAGTGTGATTAAAACCTAAAGCTTGCACATGGCAGACTTTATGTTGGTGGCTTAAATTTCTGAAGCTCTGACACATCTTCCCTCGCTTCCTTTTCCTTCTCCGTTCTCATTTCTTTCTGTGATTTTGCTGACTATTGAAAAACAAACAATATCAATAATACGTTTATGTGTAGGCGACACAGCTCCAGTCCCTCTCCGGTCTCTTTCTGCCCCCACCCCCTAAAACTCACCCCACCTTCTACCTTCTTATCAGTGTATGTCCTGGCCAACCCCCACCCACCCCACCTGTAGCGCCAAACCACATCGCCACTGTTACTCATTAACCAGGACTTCCTTTTATCCAGCCCAGACAACCCCTAGGTCACTGCCCGACGCATGCTGTTCAGTTTCAGATGTCGCTCTCGCTATGTGCTGCTGACATTACACTCGGCTAGACCCAAAGATGTGATCACAAACAAAAGCACAGCACAATGAAAAACAAAGAGTAGCACTCCTTGAGAAATGTGTGGAAGTTCACACAGTGCTGTAACCTGCCTCCTGGGCTGCTCGTTGATACTGACCTGCAATGAGAGCTGTAGTTCTCGCTTTCTCCACACTGTCACAGTCAGCAGCAAAGGACTGATGGATCTGACTCCTAGTGTTGATGACTCACTCGTTTCAACTTTATGTCTGATATTATGAAACTATGATGAAACACCATAGATGTGACTGCATATAGTTTATTGATGGATTGATTGATTGTGCTGCGACCGTGTTGTTGTTTTTGCTAAAACACCATAAGCTGTTGGTAGCCACTGTTGAGAAGCTCCAGTGTGGCAGGCACAGGATGCATTATGTCACATGAAAGCCCACGACTACTCATGCACTTGTGGGTAGTTAGGTGTGCAGTGGTGTGCACAGCTCTGTGAACAGATGCCACTGTGGATAAAGACCCTCCTGCCATTACTGCCTGTCAGTGCGACTGTCGGCTGACCTCTGTTAAGAAGGCTTCACTTGACCCAGCATGAAAACAGATTCTCTGCCTCACATGGTCATTTTTACTCTGAGAACATGACAAGTAACGTCATTTGTACTTCATGAATTTCAGTGTGTTGCAACAGCTAGAAGTGGCGCAGTTAATGGCAGACGTATATCTCGTGCTTTACGCTTGATAAGATTGAGTTTCTGCTCAAAGCATAAATGATGAAGAATCATGTTAAAATAAAGAACCTGGGTGAGGGCAGGAGGCAGGGCTGACCAATCATTAATGCAGTAGGTATGCCCCATGTTGTTATCAGCTGGCAGGGAGCCAGGCCCCAAAGCAGAAAAACAACAAAAATGGCTTATCAGTTGAGATTGGCCCTGCTTCTGACTGCCCAGGCCTTGAGACCTCAGAGTGCACCAGGGAAACTGACATGAGTCTGAACCATTGACATTAAAGGCTGTGAGTCTGGCACCGCAGTGAAGTCAAAACTGCACATTAGAAAAGGTTCAGTTTTTGTCGCCAAATCTCACTGAAGTCTGTGGAAAGGTTTTTTAGATTGTGCTAACTTATCCATCAGGAAATAAGGCTTCAATGACAAGACCGGTGTTAATGTCTGAGTGAGGTCACCAGTTCAGTCACTGCTTAATTAATCACCCTTTCATTTTATTGTTGAGCACTTGAGTTCACATCCCCTGACTGTACTCACTAGAGCACCAAATGTGTTTTTGTGTGTTTACTCCTGTTTGAGTAATGTTTGCTGTCGTAGGAAATCACAGTTTTTTTTCAGTAGGACCCTATGGCCTTGTTCAGACTGCAGCCAAACTCTGATCGAAATACTTACTTACTAACTTACTAACCGACCGTGCACATTACATATCGCAAGTGATCGGATCCAATCTGAGTGTGTCCATAATATGCGTGTGTTTCCACATTAATTTCTATGGTAACAGGCTATGCCCAGAAGAAAAACAAAAAAACAAACAGACAGTGAACTGTACTTGCTTCTGTCCTAAATTGTGTGGAGCTGCTTACATTTCTGGATGTGAGAGCAGACATTCTGCGTGATTTGTCAGTGTTGGTCATTTAATGCGCTGTTGTCATTGTTGTTGACACATCAAAATCCTATTAGTAGTGCTGCTGTATATGTCTTTGTATAAGGCTGCTGTGTTTTTGTCCAAACCCGGTCAGACATCCACCCCCTGTCACATACACACACACGCCCTCAAACCCCTCTTCTCTCTCAGCCTTGTCGATCAAACAAGGGTGGGGTTGGGGCAGGGTCACTCTGAGGCTTCCAACTGATCCCATCAAACCCATCAACTGTAGTTGGTGTGTGTGTTTTTGTGTGTGTTTGCACAGTAGTAAAACCTGAAAGACACCCCCACACCTCCTCCCTTCCTCCCCCTCCTCCTCCTCTTCTTTCTACTCCATAAACCAGAGGCGTCCAAACTGTTCCACAAAGTGCCGTGTGGCTGCAGGTTTTTGTCCCAACCAGGCAGCAGCTCACCAGACTTGACTCATTTAATCAACTGATCTCAGTCTTTCGACAGTTGATTGGTCAAACTGTGTGCTCTTGATTGGTTGGAACAAAAACCTGCAGCCACACCGGCCCTTTGTGGAATAGTTTGGACATGCCTGCCATAAACCCTCCCCTTCACCGAGAATCTCCCGGGACACCCAGGTGTAACCAGACACACACAAGAGCGGCACCACATATAGAGACACACACAGGATAGGATGAAAACATACCTCACTTTCTCATCAGGCATTACTCTGTGTCATGAAGACAAATCAGAAACCGTATCCTGTTGTCTGTGTGTGTGTGTGTGTTTGTGTTTCTGTGTGTGTGTGTGTGTGTGTGTGAGAGTCTGTGTGTGTGGGCTGAGACCCCCGTCCCCTGCACTGACAGATAGAGCTGGTGCTATTAGCTCAGTGCCAGGTGAGTCTGCAAGTAAACACAGCACACAATAGATCCAGCCCATCTCCTCCTGTCAGGCCAGCTCTGTCAAAGCCACCCATTGTTCTGCACACAGTTGTGTGTGTGTGTGTGTGTGTGAGAGAGAGAGAGATCTAACTGAGAATATACCCCACTGTATACAGACACACACACAGACACTGACACAATACATGCGGTGCGTCATATGCAGACAAGTATAACTTACGTGTGTTTAAGTGCATCAGTTCCTCAGTGAGGTTCACCTGGCGTCTAAAATGGGGAAGAAAGATACGCTCACTTTGTTTAAATGACTTTTTCACCTCTGTCTTAAATAAATGACTCATTTTTGGACCTACGGAGTCACCTGGGATAAGACGCTCGCAACTAAGTTGCGATGCTGCTTTTGTTTTATTTTAAACATCCTGGATGATACATGAGTTGAGTCTCATTAATTCTTTTCATGTTTTCATTCAATCATTCATCATTCAAATGTTATGGGCAAAGCATGCTGGGTAAAGTCTGAAAAAATTTGCTTCATAGTTTAACTACTGATAGAGTCCACATGGTCCACAGTGTCAAAACAGATGACAATTGTTGACTTTCCTGCACGATGCTAATACTGAAGTCTAACTCATTCTCACGTGGTCACCAGAGGTACACCTGGGTGGACTGTATTGATCCTGGAACAGTAGGACTATGGCAGCTGATGAGGTTTTCTGTGGCAGAGTGGAGAGGACAGCCCTGCCCCTCCTTTGCTGTCCTCCTCCTCCTCTTCCCAGCCATCATATTGTTCAAACACACCATGTAAACAGCTGGGAACAGCATGTGCATGTGTGTATATCTGTGTGTGTGTGGGCCCCTATATATGTGTATGTGTGATGGAGAGAGAGAACAACGGGGAGGAAGAAACTTAAGAAGAGAAACATGAAAGAAAGCAAGGAAGAAAAAAAAATCATCAGGATTAAAAGTCAGAGATAGTGAGGCAGAAACACAGAGGCCTTTGTCTCTCTTATCCTCTCCTTATAGGTGTCTTACACTTTAACCCCATGACTTCTTCACCTCTCAAAGCCCCCCAATCACCCCCTCCTCCCTCCCTCCTCTTCTTCCATCCACACCCTACCCCATTCATCCCTCCATCCCAGCCCTGCACTCCATCCCAGTGCAAACACTCCTCAGCGTTGCGGGAACAAAGCACGGATGAATAATGGCAGTGAAATGTCACCATTTCTTCGTGGCCTCCACCTCCTCCCCTCGCTCTCTGCCAGGGCCGAGCCCAACGTTAACCATTAACCAGCCGGCGCAGCACCTGAACCTGGAACAATGAACACACAGAGAGCGGGTAGGGAGGGAAGAGAGAGAACAAAACTGTAGACCAGAAAAGATTTTTTTTTTTTTTTACATTTAACAAGTTCTCAAAGTCTGACAGACAAATGTGTCCCATCCTTGCAAACTGAGATACTACACAGTACTTCACAGTATTCGCCTAAATGTATTTCTCAAATGTATCTAACAGAACTCAAAGCAATAAAAATTACTATTTATTTTTTAATGTAATGTGTCAATTTTGATCAAAAGTTGTAATTTAACATCATTTGGCTAAATATGGAAAAAGATCAGACTGTGAGTCTTTTTTGGGTGCAGTCATTTTTGAGTCTGGTTTAAAAAGTTTATTTCTGTCTTTGCTGCTGCCCACTCACATCTGTGATGTTTATGGTCTTCACAGATGTCACCTGTGCTCTGAGATTACCTGTTGGTCGATCAACATGGAGGGGCATTGTGTCACGTTTCTGAGGTTCGGATTTTGGTAAGTGGCACTGTTCCTCTTCCTCTGCCTTAGCCAGAAATGAGTCCATATGATCTCCTGTGCTCAAAAAGAAATGTACATCAGGTAAATGGGCATCAGGAAGTGGACTACATTGAAGCGTCATAGTTCTATCACCTATGTAACACACATTTCTTTGTATGAAATTCTAATGTGTTAATGTAAATACTGGTGGAGGCTGCTTCATATTAAACACAGAATAATGCAATTCTTAATTGTTGTTCCACAGTCTAGATTTAAAATGACGTACAGTTCATTAACACAGCTATAATCAGTAATTTAGCTATAACAATGTGTGAAATGACGAGGGGAAAATAAAATGTGAGATGGTGGGAAAAGTCAGCAGCTCCCCACGGCTTTAATCATCTTTAATAATAAGTGTCACCTTGTTGTGTTCAGCAGCACCTTTACTGTCTGCCGCTCTCATCGTGGCTTTTTCACCTGCTTCAGGCAGCTGCTTCCAGAGAAAAAGCCACTGGACACGTCCTGCTCAGCAGCCAACCGCAGACAGACACAGGTAGGAACCAGTTACCAGAGGGGGATGCCTCGGTTACACCTCATACTCGAGCATGTGCCTCTTTATGTTGGTGCAGTTGTGGTGTAGTGTTTTGATAATCTTGTCTTTAAAGCTACACATGTTCTCTCTCCTTGGCAAAAACAAAACAAACAAAAAAACACAGTATCGATGAATCACACTATGACTAAACAATCTACATCTTCTACTTCATTTAATAGTCAATCATTAATATGCTTCACAGGTTTCAAGTTGTCTGGCTCTGTGTTGTCACAAGCCTTGCTCATTTATCCCAAATTTAAACTGTACTTGAGGTCCTCTTTCACACTGTCTTCTGCACAATGAAGCTCAACCAGCGAAGTAACAACAACAAAAACACAGAACATTAAATCAATTTTCTTGAATGAAGGTTTATTTGGATAAATATGTGTGAATTGATTTTGAAATTAGAGATTTGTTATACTACTACTACTAATAAGCTAAATTATTAGTTATTAAATAGAGTGATTAAACTTGTGCCTGACTTACTTTTCCTGCTTCAGGAGTCGCCAGATCTCACATTATCTGATCACATCTCTTTAAGCAGGAAAAGAAAACAGGTAGTACAGTGCGGGTTAACGTTTTTCTCCAAGGTGTTTTAGATGTATGTAAAAATGCTTCTGGGGCTGGATGCATTTTCTGGATTAGGCCTTGTGTCTCACCCACCTTTCAAGCTAGAGCTAGAAACTCCACCACGTGTTTGATCCTCAGTCAGACTCAGAGTCAGATGGAACCAGCAGATGGATCAGAAAGGTTAGCACAACTAGCATCTTATATTTGTTTATGCTGTTAGATACTAACAAACAGCATAAACACTGGTTGGTTATATAACATATAAAAGCCTGGCTGTCTGTAGTTGGTTCACTGTAGTCCAAATACTATTAGTCATAGCACTTACTGCTTGTTTAGCTCAAGATTTGTCTTGACATCATGGACATGCTAACAAGGTTAAAACTTTGATTTTCATCAAAGGAGGTCTTTAAGTTTTACTATGTTTTTTTTTCTTCAGCACAGTGAACACAACAAATCTTACGCTCTCCATTCTCCCTCATCTTAACTTCTTTGTCACTGTTATTTCTCCCTTAGAGGCAGAGCCCTCCCTCCACCTCTGCACTCTGCTTTCTTCACTATAAATACCTCTATGTGTTCCCTCTCTCTCTCTCTCCCTGGCCTGTGGCTAACACTGGTACCTTTGTACAGCTAACATGCCAGATGAGACTAAAATTAAATGCACTTTAATTGCAGCTTGTGCCCCGCTATGTGTGAGAGGTGAGGAGGATTTACAGAGAGGAAATGATATTTTTAGGCCGTGATTTGGTGAGGAGGACTTGTCACTGTTTAATGAGAGAAATAATCAAAACTACGTTTCAACCAAGGAAACACCAAGGAACCAGAGCAGACGTGTTGAGCTCATGAAGTCAGGAATAGCTGAGTACTATGTGCACTATAGGTATTTTACCTCCTGTTATAATAAGGCAAAGACATCAGGAAAACATTTTCGAGCATTTTGGGGGAAAATGTCAAATATTATCTCTATGGGTAATAAAGTAATATTATACATAAAGGTCTTTAAGCTTCTAATGAACCTGATACCTACATTAATTAATGACAAACTTTTCACCAAGAATTATTTTAACTTTTCGTGTATATTTTTGCTGCAGCCAGTATTTTCCAGACAGGTTAGTCTCATGTCAGTGAGTATTAGTGTTTTCAAAATGAATTAAGACAAAAAATAAGTCATAACTTCAAACTCTGGAGTTTGTTGTGAGTTGTTGGTCTGAAAAATACTTGAAATGAAATTATAAAGGTGTGATGTTAAGTTACAAATCATACTAAGTCATGTTACTGCTGTGTCATTGTTGTCTGCCAAACACACTGAATACATTAGCTTCACATATAACATTTGCAAATCTGGATTTAAGTATTTAAAATCTTTGTGGCGCCTGCCAATCACCTGAGGATAATAATGGAATAATGTGAAACTATTGGCTGGAGGTTGTGTTGTATCATACAGACCTGGGAGAAACAAAACTCCACACTGTGGCCTGATGATTAGTTTTATTGTTGTTTGAGAGTTAAGAAACTTTAATTATGCCACTATTACATAAAATATATGTAGAAAGTTTTAGTTCACGGTAAATATAGTAATAGTGATACTAATAAATAAGTGTTTATTTATTTTAAAATGATTCATGTAAGTCCTTTAAGAACCACTAAAGTTAGAGGACTAAAAATAACTGTAAGAACCACAGTTGCTTATTTATCCTGATGTGTAGTTTTTTTTCCCGTTAAGAAATCAGAGGGCTCTTTGAGTCATCGTGGTTTCATAGAGAACCACCATGGTAACCAAAGACCTTCACAGAACCTTCCTCTTTATGGGCGTATGAGAAGAGACAGAGGAGGAGACAGAGAGGAGAGGGCTGAGACGGGTGGGGCGACGGTGTTCGCCCAGAGGAGGAGAGGAGCAGAGGGAGTGGGATGGAGGTTCGGGCGGAGGAGGGGGCCACTCTGTAAATAAGATGTCTAATTCATGGAGCGGATGTTTTGAAGGAAACAGACTGAGGATGTAGCTGCACTAACTGTACCCTCTGGGTCTCTCTCCCTCGCTCTGTTTTTACTGTGGAAATGAACTGAACTGGACCTGTTCTGTTTGGCTTCCACTGGAACCTCACCTGTACCTGGAGCAGGACACTTTCTCCATTGATACAGTTCATTTCCTTCTGTCTCCATATAAACCTTACTGGCAGAGTAACAGTGAGTCGACTTCCAAAATGTCCCACTCATTACTCTCGCTTTAACGTCTCCAGACTCAGAGCCGCGGCCAGCACCCGTCTCTGTGAAACAGAAATATCATTAAGATGTGAGAGATGATTACCCTCGGTCTGTCTGTTTGTTAAAACTCTGGTGAGTAGTCCAAAGTCCAATTCAGTGTGTCCTCATGAGGCTCCTTAAAACCTATGCCCACAATGGAAGAAGAGATTTTTTTGCAAGTATTTCACTGATCTGCTTCTATATATGACACAAAACTAACTGCATTGGTTTTAGCAATCATGAGGTGAAGATGATGGAGTTGAGTCTTCACCAGATTTCTTAGGAAACAGCTCATTACCATACAGCATGCGTTGTTTTTCAAATAAAGCAAATTACAATGAAGTTGAGCAACAATTTTAGTAACATTTCATGTAATTTTTTCTGCGATATCAGTCTGCACTCACTGTATAAATTATTATCACACTTAACTGTATAAATAGAAATAATTGAAATATTTAAGCTGGTCTTTTCTTACAACCAGTGGGTTCATGTACAAACCTGAAATTAGAACCAGAAATCTGGAAAAAGACACAGCTTTTAAAACAATTCACCCAATAAATAGAAGAAGCTGCGCATTCAATTTATATTTACCCAAATTCCTGTTTTCTGTTTACTTCAATATTTACATAAACTATTAATAGAGAGAACAAGGAAAACTTGACTCCTCTGTCTCCCCAGTGGTGAAATGATCTTTCCTTTCCACCCAGACCAGATTCACTGCCAGTCTCCAGTCTGAATCACATCCATTCACTCACATCATCGTCCTTTCACTTGTTTTTCACGCATCTTTTCTTCTTTTTACTCACCATCAGTGCCTGTGACCTACTTTTTGTGTATTCTCTCTACATATATACTCTATGCCACAGTGTCTCCATGTCAGAATCTGTAATTGATGTCATAAATGTTTTTTTTTTTGGTGTTATCCTTTCCCAGTCTTTGTGAACCTTTACCTTTCTCCTACGAAATATAATAGATGTCTTCACCCAGGTGCAGCGAGCCTGAGAGAGTTTTTATACGTGATGATGAGGTCACTATGTCACAACACGAAGTGTGTCATAGGTGTTTTGTTCAAAGATGTATCCAATCAAATTAACAATGAGAAATGGATCAGATTCATCAAAAAATGCTGGACCAAAACTGATCTAGCAGAAAGGCTTAGGATATTCCTCACATGTATATACAGTAAAAATACATGTATTTCTTCAGTGAGCCAATGGGCATGTGCTGGATATAGAAGCTGTGATACAGTGCGTAATTTCTTAAAAAAGCCATGAAGAAAAATCTAAGGTGAATCCCGAGGACCAAGTAATTAAGCATATTACTCTGGAGAAAACTTGAACATGCAGTGTGCTGTTTAAACTCAGTCTTGTCATTGAATTTGTTGTCTATGAAGTTGTGATTCCTGAAATTAAAGTTTGGTATTAGTTTCATGTAGTGAGCATTAGAGGTGTTAAGACAGTAGACTTTATCCAGCCTACTTTGGGTCAGTTGAGGTGTGTGTTTCATCTCAGGCGTCTGAGAACTGGTCTGACCTTTTTCACTTCAACCAGGTCCTTTAAAAGCGGACTCTCACCTCTCTATTTATCCTGCTATTTATGTCCAAATGTGGGGAAGGAGAGTGTGTTTTCACTGTGTGTGTGTGTGTGTGCGTGTGTGTGTTTGTGTTGTTAGTGCACATGTGCATCACTATGCGTGTGTGTTCACCGTGTGTGTGCCTACATGCGTACATCTATGTTTCTAACATGTATTTGTTGTGTTGTCAGGGTTGCCTTTGCTGTTTGAGTGACTTTTGCGTCTTCACTTGTTTGTGTGTGTGTGTGTGTTTTCTCAGCGTAGACCGGTTGAAGGAAAGGGAACCCAGTGGTGGAAGGAAAAGTCAATGAATGGTGGGGTTATTTGTTTGGTTTGGTGGATTACACCTTTAGCAGTGAAAAATCAGCCACCGTATCACTAATTCTGTCCTTTTCCTGCTGCTGTGGCACCAGAAGCCCCAAAGAAGGGACAGAATGAGCCTGTGTGTGCTTGTGTGAGTGTGACATGTGTGAAGTGTTTGGCCTTAGACCAGAGCTCCTGAACTGCAAATTGACTTACAGCTCTGAAAGTTTTCATTTATCACATCTGTGTTTTGATGGACACAAGTCACATCCATTAAAGTCAATTCTCATTTGAACTTTTCCAAAATATATCAGCTGCATGGCTGCATCAAAGGACTGCTGTGGGCCCAGTGCTTTAGCTATACATCCTTAATAAAATAAAACCTACAGTGGTCTGCAGTGAGTTCAGAGTCAAAAAAAAAAGATATGTAAGAGGCCTAAACTACAGGTCAGAACAAAACATTAAAAACATTAAAACCATTTGAAACCACAAGCATTTTCACAGCAACCAGTTTGATCAAAGTTTATTTAAGAGCACAAATCAGTTGTTTAAGTTGTTGTTTTAACATCACTCTGATGATCTCATTTAAATTCACCAGGGGCAACATAACTTTTAATAGAGCTATTATTTGTTGTTTCTTTACAGTAATAGCACCCGAGCTAGCTCATTTGCTCATTTGCATCTGCTACTTCTGGGTGGTTGGATAACAAAAAAAGCAAAACAAACAAACACAGAGCAGCGGATACACTCTATTCAACAGCAAAATCCATGAAAATCCATGTGTGCTTGTTACATTGAATACAAATCAGTCTGTAATGGCGACACATTTGTGCTGACTGTAGTTAAAGCTCGAGGCTGGTCTCAAACATGGCAAAGCTCCCTGAATCTCTGATGCTGGAGGATGTGGGATTCCTCTCGCCCACCACAAAGTAGATACTCAAGACCCAGTGACAGACCAGATGTCCTCTAGGAGGGGATGCGTGAGACTTTTGAACATCAGGCGTGCATCAGAGTAAAGTTAGAACGAAGACTTAGATTATGTTTTTTTCTTTACAGTAATGATAATCTTTGTCTGGTTCTCTTTTAGTGTCAGTAAACAGGTTTTAGTAGAAAATCCTTGTCTCCACTAAAAACTTTGCCACAGATGAGCCTACTGCTCTCAGAATTACTCGATAAGACTTAACTTTTTTGATGAACTTAGAAGAAAAAGCCTGAATCTGGCAGTAAGACTCCTGACAGACTCTGTCCAAATCAGTTCACACCCACAAAAACCTTCTTTGGTTTCTACTTTGGTTAGCATATTATTTTCATTACCAGCACGCCGTGAATTGAGAGATAGGTTGCGCTGTGAGGTTGGTGCCTTGATTTCCCAGTAAAAGACTGGACAGATCTGTCATCTGTTTGAAGTACAGTGGGACAGCCCAGTCACTATGGTGTAGTTAGTTAGTTAAATGCAGCCTCCAAGGGATATGACCCCAGAATTGAGACACGGCTCATGTCTAAACACTTGACACATCCATTGAGATCGATTGACATCATTGGTATAGTCTTTCTTTCCCCAAAATGTTGTACATGATTTCACAGTTTAATTTTGAAAATATAAAACACAATACACCAGGTCATCTCCAAAAGCCACATGATGATAAATCCACCTCACCCCTGCTATTTTAATAACCATGCCTTGGAGTTGATTTAATGCATCACTCCACCTTCTCATAATTCATGTAATTCTTTTAAATGGATGACAAGTTTTAATTAAATGTCTTTACAAGCAAACAAGCCCTGAGGTGTTTATTTGGCTTCCATTGGCCGCATTAAACTTCAAACAAAGCCCAGATGGAGGAAAAGGAAGGCAGGTGCTTGTCAGGTGATAAATGGGTCATTTCATAATGTCATATACAAACTGCTGCACATGGTTTGTTTTTGTTGTCTGTTAATGAGAAGGGCAGAGTAACCTTCACTCTATGACAAGTCCTTTGATTTGTTAATGAACACCTACTGACAAATAATCCAAAAATTCAATTCCATAACATACTGTGGAGGTGGTGTTGCACTTTTACACTTTTGTCTGCGGTGTGGAACTTATTTTACAGCTAGACCATTGCACGTCGTCACTTTTAAGTTTAAGTAAAATAAAATCCAACAAAATATATGTATTCAATCATGTGATGTGTCTTTCACATGTCCGCTGTGATCAGACTTAATGATCCTAGTCATATAAAAGATCTTTATCCTGTGCAGTGTTGATTCATGTGACTGTCCCACCTGCCTCGTCCAACACAATTATGCGTGACAGAGAGAGAGAGAGAGAGAGAGAGAGAGAGAGAGAGAGAGAGAGAAAAAAAACCCTCTTGCATGGAAAATTTCTGATGGATGGGAAGGGCTCCTAGATATCCCTTAACCTCCCCGTAACCATCCGTAGAGTCTACAAAAAACCAGTCGGACCCGTTCTGTCCCAACACTGCAGTGTTTGCTCTGAAGCAGAATCTGACTCGCTGCTCTGCTCTGGTACATGACAGCTCTCATTGAAACTCCCTGCTTCCATCCTCCAAGTGTTCACTGTCAGATGATTTGCCAATTGATTGAGTTTATCTTTAACTAAAGACGTTAATGTGAAGCGATGTTTTGGATCATTCGTTTTTTAATGAGCAAATATTCAAATGCTCAAAATGATCTGCAAAGTGCGACTATTTTGCCTTTTCTCTAAAATTATAAATGTTAATCATGTTTTAATGTTGGTTAAGGTTGTTGTCATGGTTACACAAGTAATGTGTATGTGCCCAAATCCGCAACCTTTCCTAAAGCTTCTAGCTAAATGTGACCACACTCTGCTTGTGCAGTACAACAACAGTGTAGGAGACAGAGGCAGGATGGAAGTGAGACAGCTGTCACATCTGGCTGAAAAAAAGAAAAATTTTACCCATAAATAACATAAAAATATTAATACCAGGAAGATGTCACAAAACAAAACTTGGGGTAAAAGAATTTCTGTCGTTGATTGTCACTGACTTCTAAACGTGTGGTTTCATTATGCGTCTGTGCAGTTCATGAATTTCTCATTTCTCAAGTTGATGTTTAGAGTAATTTTACACAGTGTACTAACAATACTCTGACACTGAACTATAAAAGTCAGCATATTTTATGCACTGGTAGTATGTAGCATGGAGCCGAGTCATGTAAAAGGCTGAGTTTGTGTTGGAGCGTGGATATCATGACTAGTAAACGCTCTCAAAACCATGTATTTTATATAATTAAAAAAAATCACCTATATGCTTCAGTGGAACAGCATTCTTTTCTTCATCCCTGAAAAGCTCACATTTTCTGCAGATGCCTGGTTTTAGTGTGGCGACAGCGATACGCTCAGCGACTGCATGGCCTGTCCTGAATGAGCCTATAGATACAGGGGCTTCTGGCCAAACTGAGGTTGAGGAGAAATTACGATGAGGCGAAATGCAGCCTTTATGAAAGAAACATTGACTGCACTTGATTGCCTGAGATGATGGAGCTTGGACAGAGAGCGGAGTCACTGCAGCTCAGTTTGGATAAGTGTGTTGGGAGACGACAGGACGGGAAACTGAAAAGCAACAGACCGTATTAAAAAGATGTGGACATGAGATCAAGACACCCACTCAGATACATACACACTCATGCAAGCATGCAAATCCAGGGTAAAGCAAGCATAAAACCACACATGCAGGTTTCTGTAGTCAAGACAGCAAGAAAAAGAGACAAAGAAAAGAGGGAAATGGGGAGAATGAGTGAAGCTCTGCACAATGTGTGTGTGTGTGTGTGTGTTTGTGCGTGAGTGAGTCACTCATGAGTACACATTGTTAGCACGGTGAAAATCCTCACAGGTTCCTGGAAGGAATTATAAAGGCTGACGTGACACCAGGATGCAAGACTGACTGCAGGCCCCACCCCTGTGCTGATCCATGTCAGGATGTGTGTGTGTGTGTGTGTTTTCATCTCATGCCTCTGTAACACTTAGTGCCTGCTCCACCTGAACCAAAGTCTGTACATTTCATCAGCAGTGAAAGAAGAACTTTTAATCTCTTAAGTAGCAGTAGGACTGTGTAAATATGTCCCATCACAGTTTACGTCCTGCATTCAATAAATGAATGAACGGGTTTCTTCACAGCAACATGTTGAGGAAAAGAAAAAAAATGTTGAATGCATTCACAGAAACTTTGCTCCACTCTTCATGTAACGTGTGATACCCTGTTAAAACAGAGCAGCAGTAGAGAGGTGGTGGGAGAAGCTTCATGCAGTTTTACCTTTTTCCTCTGCACGGTGACGACTGGACTTTTGATCACTTTTGCTGATTCTTTTTTCCCTGCAGATAGTGTCACCTCAATGCTGCATCACTACTACAGAGATGGCTCGGAAATTATAGTGACATTATCTTCAACACAACGCAACACACAACAAAACAGTAGAGCACATCAGCATCTGCACTGTTTCGGTCTGCCTTTTTTTTTTTTTGCATGATTTAGTTTTGCACGTTGTCAGACTAAAAGTATAGAAGAGTAAAACAAGTGTAGCACACTGAGCAGTGTACAGTTAACTCCAGGTTTTCTAGTTTCACCTCAGCTGACTTGGAACCTCAGAGGTGAAACCAGAACAAAGTGCCTGGTACCAGATACTATCCACAATCACAACCAAAAGAGTTATGTCAGTACCCCCCCCCCCCCCTTTTCAGTCCAGAGGGGAGTTGTGTCCAGCTTTAAATGCTTTGAAAATATCAAGTTTAAATGGATCGGTGAGCTCCTTTAAATTGATCCTTCTGACGACTTCCTGTATCAGATCCTCTGAATCTGTTGCTGACAATGTTTGTGGCCCACTCTGGTGATGTGACTGTGTGTAACAGCTGGTTGGTCCATCACTATGGTTCACCTTCACATTCAATGGTTTTTCTTTATTTTCATTACATTGTAGATTCAAACTGAAGGCATCAGAGCTATGAAGGAACACAAAGCAGAATGTGTTTTATGTATTAGATTTTTCAAAGTTGCCACCTTTTGCTTTGATGACAGCTTTTTGCACGCTCGTGACATTGTCTCTTCAGCTTCCTGAGGTCGTCACCTGGAGTGGTTTTCCGACAGTCTTGAAGGAGGTCCCAGAGCTGCTCAGTTGGGTTTAGATCAGGTGACAGATAACACTTTTATTTTAATTAACAGTCTTGTGTTTACAATATAATTCCATATGTGTTCCTTCATAATTTTGATGTGTGTTCAGTTTGAATCTGTAGTGGAGAAAGTCATAAAAATAAAGAAAAACCACTGAATGAGAAGAAGATATTTATTTGTTTTTGTCCAAAGTCACTTACTGTACTTGTGTGATTGGCCTCAGGTGATTCCACAGTGTTTCTCTCTGATGCATCCATTCACATTAGGAACTTTTCACATCTTTGCTCCTCTTCTTTTCTATTGCATTTTCCATGTCCCAGCTTGCCCCCACCGCTGCGCAGAAACCCACCCCTCCCTGCGAGCTTCCTCCATGTTGATTTGATCTTTATTTGGCCTTTTTACCGCAGCTCTTTGAATAAAGCTACTCAGCGCGTTTACGGGAAGCGCACAGCACAACATCACAACCGGTCCCCTCATACGTCCAAACCGAGCCTCTCCAAATTGGTTTTCACAAAACCTGCCAATTTACAGGGACAAGTTTAGAAAATCTCTTGCTCCCTCTCGCTCGCTCGCTCTCTCTCTCTTCAAGACAACCTTCAGTACGAGTCGTGGCCCCAAAGAAGGTGATTCTAAATTTAAACCTGCAAAAAGGTAGCTTTGTAAACCCCAATGTGGCTTCAGAGGGAGAGAGAGAGATCGAGGAGGAAAAGGGGGGAGATGAGAGATCAAGGAAGAAAAACATGGTGGAAACGGAGGTGTTGTAGGCCAGAGACGACTTGAGATCGATCGTCATTGGTTAATCATTAAATCATTTATAACTGATTGGTTTCACTTGCAATTCGGGCTGCAGGTTTGGGTTGTATCATGTCATGTGCAACATGAATGGCTAATTTCAAGGGGTTGCTGACTTTGTTGCTTTTACTCTTTGCACACATCCAGGGTGAATGGCTGTGTGACTGTGTGGTTTTTCCAACTATGTGAGTGTGGAAGGAGATTATTTCTGAAATGCTCATCTGGATGTACATCATTCAGTGTTTTTAAATGAAAGGCCAAGAATGTGGACAAAGCCTTATACATTTGTGCTTTCAACCATATTATCAACGCTTCAAGTTTACTATGTCTGATAGACATGTAGTTTCATCTTTTGGGCTGATTGTTGCAGAAATGCTGCAGGTCAGTGCAGCTGTGCTGTGACGAGGAGACACTTATTTTAGTCACCTAGCTTTAGCCAAACCTTGACACTTGTGTGAATACTGTTATAAATAATCCTAAATTGGGCTCACTGGATATAATGTGAGTGCTTTGCAGAATGGCGTAATATAAATGTGAAGTTAAACATATCACAGAACACAGTATTTGACAGTCTTTTAAATACATAAACACCTTTTAGTGATAAGGTCACTGCTTTCATGTTTTCTACTAGTCTGTGACTGGTTTGAATGTGTTCAGGGACCCTTCTTTCTTTTTATTCACCTTCATGTTTTCTGCCTACTCTTTAAAGGCAAAGAGCCTGATTATCCTCAAGGAAAATCACACCCTTATGACAAGGAGTAACATGATACAGCAACATAAACAAAACTGATTGTCATATGAAAACATGAAACTGCTTGTGCAGAAACTGTCAGTTTAGACAGTCGAGCCCGCTGATGGCAGAAATGAACAAGTGGCACAGAACACAAGTTAGAGACAGAAACAGAAAGGGAGAGGGAGGGTCCAGGGAGGGAGAGAAATTCCCCGTGCCGTGGCTGAGGAGCCGCTGGACAGGCGGCGTTCTCTCCGGCCCATGAAAGGTGTGATTGTCCCACGGCTTCCCAGAGCCAGGAAAGTTCCCCCAGCGGCGGTCGGCGGCCCCTCTATCTGCCAGGAACGCAGGGCTGCGGAGAGAAACCCATTGCCGGTTATGTCAGATACCACGCCGGGGCAAAAGGGAGGAGGAGGAGGAGGAGGACGAGGGCCAGGGTGTAAAAAAAGCTGCTTTTCAATGTGTGTTATAAATACATGAACACTTGAGAGAAACATGCACATATTGAGGGGACACACACTCACACACGGGAGGACAACGGGGGCCCTAAATGAGGCGGTCGGCTCTGAGCGTCTGAATGAAAAGAAGGGCAGCTCTCAAGTGTTTATTTTGACAGGAGGGAGCGAGAGTGGAGCGGGGGATTCAGCGGGGAGACAGAAATGGAGAGATGAAAAAGAAAGAAGGAAGAGAGCGAGGAGATGGCAGAAGTGTTTCAGACTCTGACATTGCTTCAGAAGCAACGTCCCAGTGAGGCAAGAGAGATGGTTTGAAAAGAAGGAGACCCAGACCCTTTATTTTTTAGTTCTGCTTTTTTCACTGAGGGACCTGCAATGCAAACACGCAAATATTTTAACCTGCAGGGTTAAAGAGTATGTGACTCAGGTACATTGTGTCTGAGTCATTGATCAACGTAGTGCATAGGAAGGGCGTGGGGGCGGGGAGGAGTGGAGGAAAGACAGGACAATAAATATGGCCCCGGGCCCTGGTGACTATTCAAATACACTGTAGCATGGCCCAGGGCCCAACTGCTGCTGCTCTACAGGTCATGGGCTGATTACACCGGCCTCCTGGTGTTTATGAACTTTGTCTTTTTTTTTTCCCCTTGAGAAAAGCAGGATTTTCAGGAATTTAGTATGCACGTTGCACATCACCATGTCACTGCAGGCCGTTTTCTTTATTTAACCCTCTATGGCATGACTTTTGATTTCAGGGGGAAAAATATTTCACCCTAGTGTTTGGGAGCTTGGCAATCACTGATAATGTATCATACAAAAATCGCGTGGGTTGTTATTCTTAAAGAGCCCTGTCCACACTTCAGTGTCAGTTTTGTGTTTATTTTCAAGAGGCTTCAATGTGCAGACTAATGTGACTTGTTCTGCATCAGTTAGAACGTGTTGGACGACAAAATTAACCTTTGAGCAAAATATTTCAGCGCCGTGTGTGTGTGTGTGTGTGAACAGAATATTGAGGCTGCTGTTAGTGGTGCACCTGACTTTCTTCAATGGCAGCAATAAATGACCATCCTCATTGCCTCTGAAGTACTGATGCCAGTACCTGACGATGACCCACAATGTTGATGATGCTGCATGTTTCATTACCGCTCAGTGTTGTTGCTTTGTCTCTGTGCACATAGATGCTCAGCTCAGGTTAGTTAGATGTTGATTTGCTGTAGGAATTTTCTGATTTGACTGCACTCTACAATGTGAAAATGGAAGTGTAGTCTTACACAGCCCATGCTTTCACCTCTTATTTGCATTAAAGTGTTGTAGAGAGCACCAGCCATCACCACCATCACTTGTGAGGAAGCCAGAATGTTAAAGCTCCTCAAGCTTATATGTAAAATTCAATTATATTTGGCTTATTTACTCATAAATATTTAAACAATATATAAAGTTTTTTTTCTTTTAGTGAAAGTTTAAGTAATGATGCTAGGCAGTGTGTGACATCATGTTTTTCTTAGAGTGCCCAGCCCACGTCAGACCGGTGAGAAGGACACAAAGCTGTTCTGACTTTGGCAGAAATGTGTTCATGTCGGATGAGAAAATAGGTTTTCACGGCCCTTGAGCAGATGTTATTAGATCTGACACAGTGAGACTGATGTTGTGACTTTGGCATGAAAGTGACTCTTTTGCAGACATGAGACTGACTGCATTAAGTCTCGGATCCCACAGTGCAATGATTCACTTTTAATAAATGACTGAAACTCATGTTGCTATGTTTGCCACACCACCTGTTCAGCTGTCCACTGATGGGAGTCCGACATCTCAGTTCGGTGCTTTTATAAATCACTAAGGTATTGTTATGGATAGAGTGAATGAGCTGGGTTGATTTTAGACACAGTGTAGTTTTTTTTGTTTGTTTGTTTGTTTTGATTCTGGATTCTGTTACCAACGTACAAAAGAAGTTTAATTTAAAGGCTTGACAGCTTGAGCTCAGGGCACTGCAACTTAAAGAGGAGCTATGCAAGTGCAGTCATTTTTCCACTGTTGTGCTATCCCTCCTCCTGGCCGTGTACATTTGTTTTCATTGAAGCCAGCGAGAAAGCACATAACATTATTTATTATCTACGATGTTACGAATAACAACATAACAAGAGATAAGGTGTTACGGGGCATGTTTGTGTCATGGTGCCGCCGCGATGTGAGCTGGGACACCGGGGAGGCGGCACTGATTTTGCAAGGTTGGTTTTCAGCCAAGAGATGCTAGGTGGAAGGCAGAGAGCCTCCATTCTCCCTGTAACAAGTTACAAGTCATTTATCTAACCATCACAATCACTCCGAAGCTGTTTAATTAAGGTAAAAATGTAGCATAGTTAAGTAAAAAGCCTGCATCATTCCTCTTTAATGAAACACATGCAAATCCACAAATGTGCTGCAAATTCAGAAAACATCGTCACCAGTGAGACAACCTGTGCTGCAGAAAAATCACAACACATGCAAGTAAATGAATGTGTTGCAAATTCAGTCCAACAACATAACAGAAGTGTTTCCAGTGGACTCATTTCAAACTGCAGCGGCTCAGGTTTGAGTTCAACCTGTGGCCCCCAGTAGCATATCATCCTTCCTCTCTCTCTCCCTCTCTCTGTTGAAATTTAGACAAAAAATTGCTTAAAAGGAAAAAGAATGAACCTGCTGCGGTGCGGTTGTTATTTGATGCTTTTAACCTCTTTTAACCTCTTAAGTCTTTTAAAGGTTAAAAGAACAAGTTTACTGAAGAAGTCCCAGCCAGGTTCAATGCTTTTAGTTTTCCACTGCACTTGTTTTCTTAAGTGGCAGGAAAGGCACACATTCTTTTTTATTACACTAGTGAGCAGAAAACACAATTTATTGTCACCACTGATCATTGTTCCTTAAGCAGTTAATTAGGAAACTCATCAGCTCCCTGTTTTATTTCTACGGTGTCTGCAGTGGCCCAAACTGTGTGGATGTGTTTTCAGGCTGAGCTGTGAAAATAAGTGGAGCTTGTCTACCTGAGCGTGAGAGGCTGTCAGGCTCTCCTCAAGCAGTCCTGTTCAGCTATGCACGCGTGCACACACACACACACACGCACATACACACACACATACACATGCACACTCAAAGGCACAGAGTCCGGAGCCAGCAGACATAGTAGCACTCATTCATTCTCTGGCAGCAGCTGCCCCCCTCCTTCCTCCTACCAAAGGCCTTCAGTCCTCCCCTCTTCTTTTTTCGTCTGTCCACCCTCCTACTCTCCTTCTCTTCATCATCCCTGTGCTCAGACCACGTCCATTTTGGGGTTTGGGAAGGCAAAAAAAGAGAAAAAAACAGTCTGACAAATGAACAGACAGGATGGATACAGCCATAACACAACTTGGCTTATTAGAGACACCAGCACGTGCCAAACCATACCACTGGCGACCTGTCTCCACAGTCCTGCCTTGTTTTTCTCTGTTGTCAGTGGAAAGGCAATGCTGCTGCAACACACACACACACATACATCAGTGCAGTGACAGGATGTGTTTGTAACATGAGGGAAGGATCTCACTTGGTCCTGAGCACTGGTTCAACCTGGTGAAGTGAAGCAGTGGAGTTGTGTAGCTGTGACTGACTCTGACAGTGACCAATGAAATATACAGCTTAAGGTTTGGTGCTGAGGCCGACGGTTTACGGTGTCTAAAAAGACACCTTGTCAAAGAAAATCATGTGTCCATTGCAGTTCTTTTTGCTGAATAATTAAATTTTAATTCACCATATGTGAATAAAGCTGGGTTTTCACCGCACACACACACACACACATATATATGCATACATCTTCATCATTCCAGTTTAACTTGACAGCAGATTTCCAGTAGTTAGAACTGGTTTCCTGGGGCATGATATGGGAACACAATTTGCAACACAATTTGACAATGTGTTTCCATTTCACTTTTGCAAAACATTGCTTTGTTGAATGATCCATCAAAAACCACCTCATGCAAACTTATACATCCAACATCTGAGAATGTTGGCTTCTTACTCATATTTAAATTTATCAATTGCACATTAAGCCAGTTAATGGTAAAGCGCCTACTGTATATTTCATATTGAATGTTCAGTATGACAGCTATTAAAGGAATATTCTGCAGCCCTGTGCAGCTCTGTGCTCGGTATCTTCTAAGCATTTCAAGTTTTCCCCAGAAAAGGTGCGTCAGGAGCTCCCAGTTATAGTGTGGTTAGAGATTGGTTTTCAGTGTAGTTGGATTTGAAGGCATCAGAAAAACATTTGAGATTGACTGAAACCTCCTCAGAGATTAGTTGCGTGGTGTTGTTCTGACTATAACCCTTGATTTGACATAGAACTGTGCTGGAGTCACAGTGTGCTGATTATCTGATCCCCAAATAGTTCGACCATAAATAGTCTTAATGGATGCGATTTATAGTTCCTCAGAATCCATACATTCAGCTGTGCATGTGTATGTGCTTAGTAATGTGTTAGTTAACTGAAGTGAGTAAACTTCAGGTGCTGGGCAGTTATTATTCCTTGGCGTTTCTGGCAGTTACCAGATAGCTCCAGGTTCATGACCACCTCCCTCTGGAGGATGGTGATTTGCATGTGGCCTGGTCAAACAATGGTTCAGGTCAGTGACTGTAAGGGTGTGTGTGTGTGTGTGTGTGTGTGTGGGGAGTATTCTTCTGTGTGTCTCTCGTGAGTAGGTGTTACCTTGACCCCCTGATTATCATGACAGCACAATAGATGGGTGGAGAGCAGCTAATCTGCCACAGCTGGGTACTGTAGTGGACTGTTGCAGTAAAGGTTTGTGTGTGTGTGTGTGTGTGTGTGTGTGTGTGTGTGTGTGTGTGTGTTGCTGTTAATTGGTCCTAGCCAGGGGGGCCTCTGATTGGAGGCAGTGGAAAAACAAATCAGCTGAAGTAACAGTTCAGTGAAAGTGAGAGGGACCCCCCAACAACTCCAAACACACAGACCGCTGCATTTACTACAAGCATGACAGAGACATATTAACCTGTAACATTGTAGTTTCTTCCTTTGCAATACACTTTTTTCATTTGACACTAGTAATAGAGAGAATACTTATTACAGTGATTTTCTTTGTGATCTTCCAGTGAATTAATTCAAATTATTTTCTAGTAAACTTTTTGTCTGTACAAGCCAGGTCAGCTGACAAAAAAACTGACATTCAACATTTACAAATATGCAGAAAAAAAAAATCCAATGACACGTGATGGTGGCTCGAATGGAAAGAGGGAATGTCTCTGAATATACCTTTGACCAAATCAGAAAGTACTAACCCTGATTAAGAATTAAGACCAATAAAATAGTGTTGCTACAACATTTATCAAGTTGAACAGTTAGCCTCCAGGAGAAAACCACATTGTCGGTGGAAGTCCCCCTGCCCCCCCCCCCTCCATTTTTTTCATTCACTCGAATTAAACATAATCTGTTCAAAATTCACACAAACAAGTTTAGGCTCATTTTCAGATCATCATACATGGCTCCATACAGCAAAGTGTGACTAGTCCCGCCTCTATAGGTAAAAAGTGATTTAAGAGCTGCCAATCAAACTTCATGTGGACACAGACAGTCAGTCCAGACAGGTGTAGGGTCGATGTGACCTTTAAATTTAATTCACAACTTTATGGTGTTGTTTATATTCTGATCCTCATACTCATAATAACATAAGTTTGTTGGCATTTTATTGTTGTTTTTGTTGTTGTTGTTGTTGAACGCAGCACAAAGACAGCGGGACAGAATCACTCATGCTGCAGGTCTGTGGATCATAACCTGCTCCTTTAACCTCTCAGCTGCTTTTGCCTTCTCAGCACCACAGGTCACAGCCCCAGCTGTTATATTGTCCCCACTTACATGTGTGTGTGTGTTTGTGTGTCCAGCTGTACACACACACAGCTAATGAACTCTAAGTGCCTGGCTGCAGTTGTCACAGTGGTGTGACTGTCTCAGTACCTTGAGTCAAAGACCACAAAAGAGCTTGATTTGAGTTCACTCTGCTCTGCAGCTGTGAAGGGAAACAGATGCTCAGATTTTATTTGTTAGTAAAGAGAAATGTCATAACTTTTGAAAATAAAATGTTTTACTTGGCTAAAGTGGGAATTTAAAAAAAAAAAAAAAGCTCTCATGGTGCTCATGAAGCACGTGACTTAAATGTCCGGTGAAACTTCTCCTGCACTGAAGAGACAAGTAAGCGGCAGCGGGTGAAAACTTTGGATCTCTGCCGAGCAATGAGGAAGCCGTGAAGTTCCTCAAACTGAGACATAAAACAAACAGAAATGCCACATTTCCATCACGTTTTCCACATGGTTGTTGCTTGTTTGGTGCCGTTTTAATTACATCATCTTATTTAACCTTTTCCCTTTGCAATGGTTCAGTGACATCTTATTTGAGGATTAGCATCACCAGATCCATCTCAATGCTCTCGACATTTGTATAAATTACATTTTTAAATTAACATTTTCTTTTACCCACTTTTTTCTCCCTGGAATGTAAATGTTTTCACAAATTTGGATGGAAACTTGTGCTCATAATCTCATATGGTTATAGCTATGACCTAGCTTATATCATTTCATGAGCTGTAATAAATGTAATTAATGTTCATTTTGTGAGAAACCTGTCAATCGTCAAAAGTGAACGTTATCACATTATCACACAAAGCATCAGGTTGATACCTCATGATTTCCTTATTCCAGTCAAATTACTCACAGTCATGATTTTGTACTTGTTCCACTGCACAGAAATTATGCACTTCATTGATGATTAATGTTGACAGTGCATACGTCCTTGGTGCGTTGGTGGGTGTTTTCCTGGAGCTTGTTAATAAGAGATCTAAAGAGATGTGGTAGATTTAACTTCAGATTTAATACAGTTTTTCTCACATCAGAAACATCATTCTCACAGCTTGGATTGTAGTTCTTTACACTTAATGACAAAAGCCTCTGAAACAATCAAAACATGTTTGGACCTGTAAAGTCAGTCAGTCACCTTAGCATCAGTCACCAGTGAATTAAATCTTTTCACCAGAGCTCAGGCAGCAAATGTATTGATATGTTGATCAAAAATGTCTAATAAAAGATATTCAGGCACAAAACTGTGCAAAAGTTATAACATAGTATTTTGGGAAAATACAATGAGAAATTCTGAGTAAATTAGAAACTGTTCTGAGAACTGCATTAATAGTTGTGGGGATGGTTTTTTAATGTGAGTATAACAATGTGACCTTTGTATTTCATCATCAATTCATTTTCAATATCCAGTCCTGTGCCGTGTTCTCTGAGCCTGTGTAGATGAGCTAATGTTGTTACACATTAGTTCCTCCCCTGCATGATAGTATATCTACATATAGGAACTGACACGCTCACACACAGTCGAGCAGACATGTATACATAAACACACACAGATGTGCACACATGCATCCACATTAGGTATCCACTCTGAGAGGGGAACCAGTAATGGGTGTGGTCACTTCAACATGCACACCTGTGATGGCTGATAAGATACCTGCAGGGCATAATGTCTGCATGTGTGTGTAGTCATATGTATATGTACACTGTCATGCACCTGCATAATAAACAGTATATATGTGTGTGTGTGTGTGTGTGCTGTTGTGTCTGTGGCTGATAAGTCACTTTTTGCTTTCTCTTTGTGAAGACAAACTGAGCTGTGGGCCTCTGGGCCATTCCACTTGAAGAGTAGCTTCATCACTCTTTAGCTAAATGATACATGTATAAAAAGTCACTCAAAGCAAATTTGGTTTTCAACTGGTAGAATATTAAACAGTCAGAGATTGTCTGAGCTGTAAACAAAGATTAATTCACTGATTGGCAGCAAATATTTGCAGCAAATAATCAGTGTCATGAGGATATTTGCCAAGTCATGGCTGTCTTCCTCACTGACTACATATGTGTTATTGCAACAATGACGACGGAGGTTGAAGTGCTTATTTCAGCTTAAAAGAAACCAAACTAACTAGTTTTTCTGTTTCAACTTAACCAAAATGTGGCATTCCCATTAGGTTTACCACATGGTTATTATGTTTTATCATGTTACCATGACTACGAAGGTCCAGTACACCTGACGCTGTTGTGGCCAAACTAACATCAGGAGACATTCCATAGAAAAGTAACTCTGTTGGGTTTTTATCATCAGATATGAAGGTGTAGTTTCCTGCTTGATGGTTCCAGACAGTAGAAAAGCACTGAGGTGCATGTGCAAGTAAGTTCTTACTGATACTTTCTGATGCAAGTCTGCATTTTACCTTATATGTAATAAATTATATGTAATAAATAAATTTAATCTGTTCTGGTAAATGATACATTCGAAGTAGGCTCAATACAAGTTTGAGAAAAGAAGAGCATTTTGGCAAAACGAAAACAGTTGACATTATTTCCAAACTTCAGATCTGCTGCTTATTTCTTCTTCTCTCCATCTGAGTCCATATTTCTAAACCAGGGCAAAGCGACAAACCTCTGAATGGCTGAAGCTGGCAGGAGCCTGAACAGAAGAAATGCACTTTCCTTACATAAGTGGAATCTGTCATGCTCTATAATACAGGAATTTAAAAAAAAACAGACATGAAAAACTGGACAAACAAAGTGAAACCTGACTCGATGGAGAGATTAAAGCCTGACTCAGCCAAACAGATGTCAAGCAGAGAATCAAAGCTGGTTCCCACCCAGTCAGCCCCAAACATCTAATGTAAAGGATGTAGGAGCAGAGCCAGGTTCAACAGAGCAGGCCGACACATCGCTCCATCAGATTCTGTCATTTGGCAAAGGATGGACACCCCCGTCTCCATCCTTCTGTGAGCCGGAGACAAACACAACCCCTGACATGCTCACTGTGGCTTTATGTGTGTGTATGTCTTAATGTGTGTGATTTACAAGGCAGTGGACAGTGGTGGTTGTCATGTCAATTCAAGTGGTGTTGTCTTAAAGTCTAGCCAGTAGCTCACACTCACACAGACACTTTGACTGTGTGCTTGACCCAACACATGCTCTCCAGATGTTGCCGAACATTCCTTAGGGTCTCATCCCACTTGTGGACATTTTATGTCTCCTCACACCGTCCTGAAACTGTCACAGTCCACTTCTCCGTTTGTCCAAATTTAAAGCAGCTATGAGGACATCCACTCTGCATCAGGACTCAAAAATCGGCCTATCACTCTTTTGTTACAGCTGCAGGAGAACTTGATCTCTTTTTTTTTTTTTTTACTTTCTTTTTTTCCTAAATAAAACAATCAAGCTGCCAAAAGTATCTGTTGTTTCTGCTCCCAACTGTATCAGCATGAAGAGAAACGTCTGCACACGACAGACGATGATGCACAGATGTTGACAGAAGAGCTCCTCCACAACTGGACCGGTGAGGCTGGACAAAACATGGTGGTCCGAGGAACTGACGTTAAATTTTTCCTTTGTATTCTTTTTGTAAGTAATGTATTTAAAAAAGGGATTTGGTTCCAGCTTCATGTCGTATCAAACAGCAGCAACCGATAATGTGAATGTAGAGAAAATACGTTTTAATTTCGGAATCAATCCCATGTACACAGTACATCTATATCTATATTTTTAAGAGGGTTAAAGTTGTTTATCTTAATTATCTCCTTACTCCGGAGGCATATAACTACAAGGCAGTAAATCTAGTTTATTTCATATTCGAGGGAAGACCCTGATCAAGTTGTAACGGTTTCATATGCAACTCACCAGAAACTTTTTCTTTCTTTTTTTTGACGTTTCACTTTTGGCTCTGTTTTCTTTCTTTTATGAAATACTGTTGTGAAGTGTGAATTATTTTCTTAAGTTTTGTCATTTTGCATCTTCAAAAAAAAGTCAGAGATGATCAATCAGGACGTCATGAAGCACCATGGTGGGATCACAAGAGCTACAACCACAGCTACGCACAACCCCTGTGATGGTTACTGTCACAGTGGCTGTCTCAGGACAACATCTGGCCCTGATGACACATGTACACACACACACACACACACAAGGTGAAAACAACAACAGCCACACAGTTGTGTTTGGTCATTACTGAGCATTGTGATGAGATGTTTAAGGTGTGTGTTAATGTGTTTTTTGTTTTTTTGCTGAGATCCCACAAATAACAAATACTTAGTTTGTGTGATTCAGTCCATCGGGGACGTTTCAGCCGTGGCCCACAGCAGCCGTGTTAACTGGATGTCTGGTATCAGTGGCTCAATTTGCTTGTCACTAAACAGTATGGTGGGAAAACGCTCCACTGAAGTGCACAGAAAGCTGCAGGTATGATGCTGAATTACTCTTAGCTGATGATCGAACAGCAGCAGGTAGGGGAGGTGCTGAGATGAACTAGCCATGGTTCTGTTTGTTTGAATGTTTGTTGTAATCATTTAATGATTGACTGAGTTACCTGTTTATTACAGCTCCATCTAACAGTCACACTGATCCTCTCCTCAATGTGAGTGGAACACCTGGCACCACACGTCATGCTTGTTTGAATGCAGACAGATGAACCTTTATTTCACTTGGTGAACTCAGTCGAATATGTTTCCTCTTCATCTTGAGAAGAGTTGTGCACCTTGGCAGGGTATAACTCTACCAGTGGACTGGCAGTCAGACAGCACCAAGGGGATAACAGCAGTATTAGCTTTGCCTGGGGTGAAGTAACACAGTGATTAGAGTTTGCATGTGTGAGTGGATTTATCATTTAGATAGGCGGTGTTATCCCACAGGTGTAGGAAGTGAAGGTGATTTTGTTGATCAAGGTTTATTTAAGTGATAAAGACAAGCCGCGTTGGGGTTTCCCCTGCATCCCTGCTCGCCAAGCACTGGCACCCAACATCGTAAAATCCAACCTGAGGCTGTCCAGAGACACAGGAAAGAGAAGGCAGGACAAAGTCCTGAGGATATTGTGCTTCACACCTCCTGTAATGCATATCCAAACATCCTGAAACCACAGTGAAGAAGCAGGAGCCTGGCCAGTATTTTAACCTCTGACATGACAGATAGATTCTTATCACAGCTGGATCCATGGGTGACTCTGCTGTAATCAGACACCACACTAAACAGTTTCATGTATTTCAAAACCATATGCCTTTTACTTTGAAAGTGACTCGTATTACAGAGTGAACTTGACAAGCCCGGCAGGTGCTCTGTGTGTAATCATAACAGAGAAATTTAGATAAGACAAGATGATACTTTAATGATACCTGTGAAGAAACTGGGTCAGTCTCAACTGGGACAGACACACACACACACACACACTAATCATGACAGTTACGACCGGAAGAACAAATAAAGGCAGGAAGTATTACACAACTTACATCAAGCATTTAGAAAATGTAGGGATTGTAGTAACATCTACTGCATCATTTGTAATGAAATATTAACTTTGACGTGCAGCTGAGTCAGCAGTAGTCTCACACTCAGAACCAGCCTTTTTGGAAACATGCTGTTGTTGCTAATGAGCTCCGCAGCACAGAAGCAGCTTGCTTTTTTTTCTGGCTTGCATCTGTTACGTCCATGTGTCAGTGATCCTGCTTTGATCAATACTGCCCTCCCTGTCCATCCCACACACACACACATGCACGCACACAGCCACTGTCAGGTTAAATGTAATCAGCCGCCTCTGTGTTCCTCTCTCAGACCAGCAGTTTTATCTCAGGACTCTTTGCAACACCCATGTCTGACAGAGCAAAGTCCAATGGCTTATCTGTGCCTCTGCTGTCCAGTGGCGCTCAGTCTGTCTGTCTGTCTGAATGACATACTAACTCACTGTCTCTCTGTCTTTTTTTTTTTTTTTTTTTTTTTTAACTAGCTTCACCTCTACCTGTCTGAGTGGCTGTCTTAATAACTCACTGACTCCATGAGTGACTGTGTGACTGTTAAGATGCTCATCTACTGACCTCTCCTTTTATTACAGCTCCATCCCTTTGACTCTGTCACTCATTGAATTGCTACACCTTAGATTTGACTTTGTTCTGTTTTAATAGTAATATAATTTTAGTTGATTTGTTTCTATTGGAAACATTGTAAATGTTTTATATAATAATCTTGCTGCGCAGTACATGTTACATCTGCAACATAATTAGTGATATTATGTTGATAGATGTTTAGGGGCACAAACTGTGATTCCTATTAAATAGGAAACAACAGAAAGAAACACAAACAAAAAAACTGTTATCAAAATTTCAAAGAGATCAAGTTGTCAACTTTTAACGTCCCAAACCTGGAAAAAAAAAAAAAAATCAGCGTTTATGTTTGTAAAACGAGTAAAGTATGAATTTGTCGGTCAGCTGCTCGTAGTTGAGTCGTCAGTGTTCGTTTCAAAACTATTTCATACTATTTTGGACAAATAAATTATATATTTACTGTCAAAACTGACTCATAAACTGTCTCACATGTTCTTTTGCATGTGTCTCTCTGCCTCACTGAACCTGCCTGTCTGTCTGCCAGGTGAACTGCTGTCCTTCAGTCTCCCTGTTCATCTTCTGTCTGCACTTTCACACCGACTCTGTCATCAAGTCTTTTTTGTGTCATTTCTTAATTTGTCTTTATGTCTCTATCAGATAAAATTCCCAAGATGGCATTTTAAGATGTTTTGAGCTGAATATTTTCTACTGAGATATTCCTTTATCTTAATCATTAGTGTGATGTCACAAGTGCTGCATGAATAACAGACTGCTTTGCTCAAATAAGATCAAACCTACTGGAGAGCAGACTGACTGTCAAACCTTCGAACCCAGTGTCAGTCTGTCATCTAGCACATTTATTTTTCCAAAAAAGGGAGAGTATCACCTGAGGGCTGAACTGTAAGTAATCCCTCTCTCTCTCTCTCTCTTCCTTCTCTCTCTCTTTCTCTCTCTTCCTTCTCTCCCTCCCTCTCCCCAGGCAATAACAAATGTAAACAGTACATCCACCTAACAGGATCCAGGATGCACTGGTTCATTTGCATTGCACATCTTGAAAACACGCACCACCCTTTCTTTCTTTCTTTCTTTCTTTCTTTCTTTCTTTCTTTCATGAAGAAATCAAAAGTAAACACCTGCTAAATGGAAAACTCCTCATTGCACTTGCTCACAGTGAAAGAATATATTCCTCAGGAGTATGCTCCTCCTTCGTTTTTCAGTCCAGATCTGTGCATCATAAATATACATTTGTAAGTGTAAGTGTGTTTGGCTGATGCGCAGCAGCTTAAAACATGACGGAGACTCCAGCAGCTGTAATACGCTGAAATGAAATTGAGACACAAACTGTCGCAGCAGGAGAAAACATGTCTTATTTATGCACAAAGCTCGTTCATTTCAGCACAGACACTCTTTGTGCAGGTGTCAGGCTCACCGGCCTACACACTGCATTTGCTGTCACCGGCAGTGCAGCCTGAGGGCAGCTGTCATCAAGTGTTCAACAGGGCAAACTGAGTGACTGTTGCACCTCAGGAGACAAATATCCTTCTTACTGAAAATGACAACAGCGTCACTCTCACACAGGTCTGCAGGGCTAATTGACTCTCGTAGAGCTTCTTTCAGAGCTCCAGAAGCTGGCCACTGAATTTGCACAAAGCGTCATGAAGCAATTGAGATCTTATCTTTAGGAAGACAAACTGCGTCTTATACTTCCCTCACTCATCTTGTTAGTGTACTGGAACAACTATCACTATCAGTGTTCTTTATCTAAACTAGATCATCTGCAGGGTTTTGTATGAGCGACTGGATATTATGTGACTGAACCCCAGAAAATAGTTGAACTTGAGCCAAATGAATCACATTGACAGTGTTTGCTGGACAGTCTTACTCACAATTCAGTTCAGTCATGAACTGAGTCTTGACGACCATCACCAGTTAGTGGCTGATCTGAGGCTCAGTGTCCGTTTTGGATGATTCTGCACCTCGTGATTTACGGCCAAAGTCCAATGCCACAGCAGAAGCTCGTGTCCCCTTCCTGTGGTGAGGCAGAAAGTCTGACTTTCATGAATGGAGTTTGCATCTTGCCACAGATTGCTAATTGACTTTTTAAAATTTGGTTTTATTATCTGTAATCTCATTGCAATTGTGTGACCTGGACCACACCTAAACCAATGGCTTATTTGCTATAACCACAAGCTGTTTCAATCAATCAAACCATAACCATATCATGTTTCACCCCCCATCATAAGGACACACAGTATCTTTACATGTTCTGATGTGCTCTCATACATCCCCAGACTCCTCTAGACCTCCTGTTCACTCTCTCCTTTACCTTCTGGTCCCAGAAGCTGCAGATGATACTCACCCAGAAGAGAATCATGAACAAGTCTGAGAACAATTAAATAAAATGTTTGAATTTATTTCAAACAGTTTGCTTTTTTTTTTTTTTACTCTGTGCTGTATTCACTTCTAAAACATCAATGTCAAATTCCTTTGTTTCACACTTCAAGCAACACGTCCCCATGTCTTCCTTTAAATTGTAGTCAAGCACTTAACTACTTTAGGATCAGTGATCAGGTGATGCTGACAGAAAAAAACAACATAATTACGCTGTGTTTTGCCAAATACTGACCCAGAATGTGTTGCATCTCCTGAAACACAGGTTCAGTCTTTGCATTTATGAAAAACATGACTGATTTCTGCACAAAAATGTGCATAAAAGAAGCTAATCCCAGAAACTGAGCCTATCATGGCCATTTAAGAGAGGAGATTATTTTATTGTGACATCCAGACTGTTATCAGCTGCTGGTATCTATTTTCTAGGAGTCTCGCATTTGGAAACTGGGTCAGCTGAGGGTTACAGATTACAACTGAGAGGTTACAAATGTAAGGGTCACATCTGACTTTTTCTTTTTTTTTTTCCCCTTTGTGGCTGAAATTGTTCCACTTTAACTGCTGCATTGTCGCTCCCTGAAAACCTCAAGCCACAGTATGTTATCTGTGCTCAGACTAATCTGTTTTCCTTCATGAAGCCTGGATCGAAGTGGACCACTATCAGCGTGGTCACCTGATTGCTGCGAGGGGACGTATCAGAGTGACATTTTAGAGTCAGCCAGGTTAGTCATACCTGGAGCAGCCTAGAATGTGTGTGCATGTGTGGGACTGTGTCTTTGTAGCTGTGGAGACCATATCAGACGGGTGCTTGCCTATCTTATCAAGCCAACTGCTCTGAAGGGACTATTGTGTATGCAAGGTGACGAGCTGTCTCACATACCCGCTCATTGTAAGCCAAGTACCATTTTTTAAAAGTGTGTGTGCATGTGTTGCCTTTTCAGAAGCCCCTTATATTGATCTCATATCATTAAAAGGGGTAAAATAATCAGCAGAGATAGTTTCTGCTGCAACAGCACTACCATGTGTTATTTAGCATTGTGCCTCCTTGATCGAAACTGGAACTAGCCTAGCATGTTTCGCGTATCTGCCCGTGAGTGTTTATGAATTGTCGTGCGGTGCTGCAGTCTAAATGTCTGTAGCCTCAGGGTTTATGGTTGCTGGGCTTGATGTGACAGAGAAGAAAAGGTAGCGGCACATACGTGACAACTCCAACAACACAGGGTGGGTCAGACAACTGTGAGCAGAGACCTATAGACAGACAAGCAGACCACAGACAGGTACACTGCAAACAGACAGGTGGACCACAGACAGGTAGGCCTGGCAACATGAGCAGGAGGCCAGGGAGAGACGGCTGCAGGAAACAAGATCAATAAAGTTTTTTAATGTTCCCCTGCTTTGTAAAGACTAGAGTTAGTGTTAATGTGAAATGCACAGCAATTAGAATAAACTTTTTCATATGTATCACTGCTCCCTCATATTCAGCAGGTTTCCAGACATCAGCTGCAGTTGGTGGCCTTTAAGCAGGAAAACTTCTCCACCATGTGAAGGAAGTGATGAATTCCATGTCTGTACTTTGATTGGGATCTGATTGGTCGAGGTAGAGCGACACGGTGAAGATTAAAGGGCAAAAATATTCTGCTGCTACATTTTTGCTCTTTTTGTTTTGTTGACTTGCTGATAGTTTTCCTAGTGCAGGGTCAGAGGCAGGTCAGTAGATTTTGGAGTGGCCCTGGTATTGCTGTATGTGTGTGCGTGTGTGTGTTTGAGAGTGCGTGTGATGCCGCCTGGGTTGATGGCCTGTGCAGAGGTCCTCTTTGAGGCTCTCAGTGTGATCCAGCCGTGTTTAGTCTACCAGTCCTACATGTCACACACCACAGTCATTTGGTCAGGAGCTGTTTCAACAAGGCGCTGCTATTCCTGCAGCACGGCCTCACCAGCCGGGAGCTGATTGATTGACCGGGACGAGTCGCTGAGCTCCTGCCAATAACACTGTATGATCTAGAAACTTCCACCTTCCTGGTTTCTACCAGAATCACTTGTGGATTCACAGACTGTTTTTTTAAAGCTGTGGATGTGAATAATAATTTGGTAAAATATATTCTGAAATAAATGTATTTTTACTGTGTTTTATTCCTTTTATAAAATCCTGAAAGTTTCGTCTTATGCTCTGTGATATTTCAAACTGAGCCCATGGAACAGAAATATAACCCAGTTTTGTAAAAAATAAGTGATTTTAAAGTTTTCTGTTGAACATCTTCCTGTGTTTGATTTGAATATGACTTTTAATTGTATCTACGGTGACAAACAAACACTTCTTGCATGAACATTTGTGGAAAAAGAAAAGCAAACGCACCATGTCTTCCCACATTTTTTGCCTTTTTAATAAGAAAAATGAAACATGAATCATTTGAATCACATTTAAACCAACAACAAAAAAAACCCAATATATTATATCAGCACACTTTGAAAGTCTGAAAAGGAACATAGCTTAAATAAAAGACATTTTCTCTTTGAAAGTAAAATAGATGCTCCACAGAGGACCTCATGTGACCTGAAACTTCTGCATCCTCTGCTGTCCGTCAGAATAATCCTTCAATAGATCATCGATACATTGATCTCCCATCAGTTCAGCAGTCATTTGAAGAAAAGGAGCGAGGGGTCAGTTGACACCCTTTGACATTGATACACTGATCCCATTGAACTGATCTACTGACAGTGTAAGGGGGGGGGGTGTTCCTATTGTTGTAACACACACACACACAACAAAGACACACACTATCAGCCCACCTGACCAATGGGAGCTCCATAGTGCAAAGTACTGTATGTAAATTCTCCCATAGTGCATCTCTCCTCCCTTTCAACTGTTTTAGTCATAGGCTGAACTCCCCCATGCACCTCAGCCATCTGCCTCTCAACATGTTACAGTCTGCAGAGAAGCATTTAGTTGTAATGCTCTCATATCGGTAACAACAGGAAATGATTTGGGGCCATGAAAAACAGAAACACAACATTTTTTTTGTTGTTTGTTTTTTTTTTTTTTTTAAGTTTTGTACCACAGTTACTTTGCCTCTTTCCTTCTGGCCTCAGAAGATTTTTTTTGTTATGTCTGTGTCCTCAGCTGCAGCAAGGTCCAAATGGCTTTTTTTTTATCTTCATATAAAACAAAACTACAAATATTACTTTTAAAGTACAGACCTTGTGAGCTACATTTAACTTGACGGATTCCTGATTTGACAGAAATGACAGAACACAGTGTGAAATGCTGTAACACAAAAAGAAATGTACTTAACTGTCTCCCGCTGCAGTAACACCTGCCTGAAGCAGTAACCTGAAATTCTCCGTCTTTGGTTTAAAAAAAAACAAAAAAAAATCTCACATTTTGGTTGTAACTGGTCGACAGAGCTCTATACAAGATATATTAAAATTTATTCCCTTCATAAATAAATGCAAATATCCTTTCCCCCCCCAACATTAGCTCTATTTACATTTTGTACAAAGCCAATTTTAGCCGGCAAAGACGGGATCTGACATCTGTAGTGACTCACACACAGACGACTCCGACGTCTTCATCGTCAGTTAATCATCCAGCCTCACTTTTTCTGTCCTCCATGTAACCAACCCAGTCTCCATGTTCATTGGAGCTGGTAAAGGGAAAAAAAAAGTTCTTTGGTCTCTCAAACACAGCAGCCATTTTAGATGTGAGTCTTTTCCAAGGTTGCTGGACATGAGCCAGAGAAGGAGAGAGGGGAAGAAAGAGGCAGATAAAGAGAGATTGGGTGTCCATTTTAGAAAAGGAAGAGAGGAAGAGAGGCCTCCATCTTGGCTCACCACTGCAGACAGGTGTGTGTGTGTGTGTGTGTGGGTGGATGGGTGAATGTCCATATTAGGAGGCGTTGAGCACTGAGCGGCTGTACAGAGTTTGGTAATAAGCACCAGAGTCCATGGTGGCTGGCCCAGGGCTGTCGTAGATCTGTTTGGCTCCCACAGGAGAGCCGCCGGTGTAGCTGTTGTAAGCCATCACCTGGTCCTGGTAGGACTTGAGGTCCATCTTCTGCTCATTGGACATGAGGTTGGTGATGGAGAAGGGGTGGTTGAAGTTGTAGTGGGGGTCCAGGGACTTGAGGGCATCACTCTGTAGGTCCATGTGCTGCTGCATGGTGCTGGGCAGGAGGTGGGCGCTACTTGCTAAAGACTGGGAGTGGAGGAGCGGGTTGGAGGAGGTGGCGGCGGAGAGGGACAAGGAGGATGGAGGGATGGAGGACGAAGTGGAGGAGGAAGGAGGCAGGGAGACAGGCGGGCTGTGAAGGTGTGAGGAGGACAGCTGAGGGCAGTCCAGTGGAACCAGAGAGTTACGAGGAAGCGGCTGGTCATCTGAAGAGCCCGGGTGGGAGTTGTCTGAATGGGCGGAGTCAGCTCCCTCTGATGCTCCTGTGGGGCTGCGATCCTCCACCAGGTGATCTCCACTGTGGCCTCCTTTCCCTGAGCCCACCTCCTGGCTCTTGCCTGCTTTCTTTGCTGCCTTGTCCTCGATCTTGAAGCGTTTCTGGCGCCGCAGGTAGCAGCCATTCTCAAACATGTTGCCTGACTGTGGGTGCAGGGTCCAGTAAGAACCTTTGCCGGGCTTGTCTGGTGAGCGAGCCACCTTCACAAAGCAGTCGTTGAAGGAGAGTGAGTGTCGGATGGAGTTTTGCCAGCGCTGCTGGTTCTCACGGTAGTATGGAAACAGGTCCATGATCCACTGGTAGATCTCGTTCAGGGTGAGCATCTTGCTGCCGCTCTGTTGGATCGCCATGGTGATGAGGGAGATGTACGAGTATGGGGCTTGGCGTGGGTCAGGAGCGTCGGTAGGGCTTTGGAGGGATCTCTTTGGGCCCGGCCCGGTTCAGGGTCGCAGTGGAAGGGTATCCCAGTTGGCTCATGGACTGACCCATGTTCTGGTAGTGGGACAAGGAGCCCAAGGCACTGGGAGCAGCAGGACCCAGCTGAGTTAGAGAGCTCGAGCTGAGGGAGGAGGCCACTGGGGAGAGCGACATGTGGCCCGGGCCAGAACCCATGGAGGCAAGCGGGGAGCTGCTGAGGCTGGAGCTCGGGTAGGCCATGTTCATACCTGCAGGGGAGGCAGTGGCCGGGTTCAGGTTGATGTAGCTGTTGATGGTGCCCATGGACCCCATGGAGCCCAGACCAGAGTTCATAGTGCTGGGAGAGGAATACATCTGGAGAGAGAGGGGAAAACAACATCTGGTTAATCACCAAGGAAACACAGGGAGTTTACACACTTCAAACACTTCATAATAAAATATAATCAGCTCGGACCTTTGAATTCCTCACCCTTTTAAAATGGTTAAGACAAACAGATCTGTTGTGATGATTAGATTGAATTTATTTTTTCTGTGTAAAATGAATGCAGGGTATGAGAGGAGAGCGGTTTGACTCTCCATTTAAAAAGGTGACTCCTTATCAATGCACAATGAAGCTCTCAGTGCGCGGAGGGAGGACATGGATTTCACACAGCGATGTTAACCTGAAAATGCGTAAAAAGCGCGTCATGGTGCCTCTCAGTTCACACGGCCTCCTCCACCGCTCCGTGGAAAAGCAAAACTACCCGCTCTCTCTTTCAGACCAAGGGGCAGGGATTTATTCGTTCTCTCTGACGGAGACGGACGATTAAGTTTCCCAAATATTTTTATGAAAATAAAAACACATATATGCGACATGAGAAAAAAAAACAAATAAACACAGAACGCATGGTCTTTTTTTCCCGAGAGCGTCTGGAGCCGCTCACTGATCCTTTGGTTAAATATTATCAGACTCTTTTCTCCTCGGTAATTTCATCAGGTGGAGGTGAGGTGAGAACTGAAGCTGCTGATAGAATCAACTCTAATTCAATTAGTGGAGAAGAAGAAGTCACATTTACACCTGAACTGTCGCAACTCACGGACACAAAGGAAGAAGAAGAAGGAGGAGGAGGAGAAGGAGAAGGAGAGGGCCCATTGATGAGCCAACATCTTCTTCATCTTATAATGAGTTGAACGTGCTGTTTATGTTCAGACAGTATTTTACACACATGTATTTTACACATATGTGACACATACCAGCAGTTAAAACATTTAATGTTAAAGTCATTGTTTCACATATTGTGGAAAAAAAGAATAAAGATATTTTGTGATTGAATATTTATTTAAGATTAAGATTTATTTAAGATGTATTTATTTAAGATGTGGTATTTTTATTTATTTTATGACAGAAACTGAATTGATGAAGTCTTGAATATTTTCTCATCGGGCTGCAGCAGTTTGAAAGTGCGCATTCACTCTGTAGCAGCCCACCTCAAGTTATATATTAAACCTTATGAGACACCTGCGTTATTTCCATAGATGTTCAAGGCTTTATTAAATTATTTTAGATTTGATCAAGTGAGGAAATGACAGATTTTTTTCAAGCTTTGTTTAAAAGTAAAAAAAAAAAAAAAAAAGTAAAAAAAGAAAAAAATCTGGCGTGTGTTTTTCACTCGAATCCAAGAAGAAGAAGGTGAGACACGTCCCGCTGTTTACACCGGGAGGCAATAAACCCGGTGTATACAGTGGGTAAGTTGTTGTGTGGTGTGTGAGTGCGTCCTTACCTCGCTGGCCTCGCTGTAGAAGGTGGTATTCCACTCTGGTAGATCATGGGTTTCCATCTTCACAGAGCTCAACATCCCCAACTCAAATCTCTGGAGGAGAAGTCTTATCTATGACCGGAGTTGTTTTTTGGGGGAAAAGTAAAAAAGGAAAAATAAAATCCCTCTCAAAACTGGACGTTTTTGGGGAAAATCCAAACAAAGCTGTTTCCCTCTGCCAAGAGAGAGGCAAACAATATCACGAGCCAAAAATGTGTGAGGAGAAAAAGTCAAACAGTGAAGTGACGCTGGTGCGCTCCTGGGATTGTAAAGTCAATATGTCTTATTTGTCAGTCATCCATTGTTTCATAACCTTAATCTTGTTATGGCTCAGCAGATGTTGACTTCTTCTTCTTCTTCTGGCCCGTTTTCTTCTGTGCACCGGGGGCCTCGGGACGAAGGCAGAGGTGTAGTGCGCAAATAAAGTAGAGAAACCTGGACGTCCTCCTCTTATAAGGTGCCGCCAGGTCCCGCCCCGATCCTGACATTTGAATAGCGTGTTAGGATCCAGGAAGGCCCATGCAAAAAGGCCAATGTGGCCCCCTGGTGTGCTGTATATTGGCCCGGCGGCTACACCGGGGCCACCCGGACAAATGCCTGCCCCACAGACTCAGTGGATTTCTGTATGTATCAGTGAAGTTCATAAGAGCGACGTGTTAATATGGTCAGAGGGTTTATAACCTGCAGATAAAACACACGCACATCTGCACCGTGATGTGTAGATGGGCTAAAACAAACAAACAAACAAACAAACTTTGACCTCCAGCCTGTGGTTATATTCAAGATATTAGCCCCATCTCCTCAGAGGGGACGGGTTATGTGGTGCAGGCCTGTAAACATCACCTTGACATAAACAGATTCTCTGAGGGTTGCAGCCCAGTTCATATCTGAACCGCCTCCCCTGCAGATAAATGACAGAGGGCAGATGAAAATATAGAGTCCCATCGGACCTCAGTGTATCAGGGAGCTGCCTGGGTGGTGATCTCCATCAGTAACTCTCTTTACACATTTTAGCTCTGATTTTGCAGCTCTGACGTCACAGGGAGAGTGGGTTTATAATCTGCTTCAGCTCTGTAAATAAATCAAATAATTGACGCAGTCTCGTGCTTCCTCTGCACTTGAAACAACTGATTCCAATTCATTTGAATGTTCTGTGATGAGAATCAAAATAGTCTTTATGTGAAAAAAGTGAACTTACACTTGTTTAACATGATATTGAATTTGATTAAGCAAAGAAATACTGGAGATTGAACGAGTTTAACTGGGCTGGAGTCTCTTTAGGGACGTGTGTGTGTGTGTGTGTGTGTGTGTGTGTGTAGTGAGGGGCGTGAAAGTTGTTAATTCCCTCGGCTATCACTTCTCCGGGGCGGTGGACCCTCCGCCACGGTCCTGGGGGCTTCATTGTAATAACTGTCGTACATAATTCAAATCTGGGGGTTTTTACTAGTCAAATATTCCCCGATAGTCAAATATCCCGTAATAGTCATGAAAATAAACCCGCGGTAATCAAGGCCGTATTTGACTATGAAAAGGAAAACATCAGCTAATCAGTGATCCTGATCAGAAACAGCAAGCCCCCTTGAAACCCCCACCGCCCCACCTCACCCCACCCCACCCCACCCCACCTCACCTCACCCGAGCCGACCGGACCCACCCACCCAGCCTTCACTGACGGGACCATCCCAGCTCATTAAAAACGGACTTTTGCCACATGAAGGCCTATAGGTGTTGCACCGCTGCACCAAAACAAAGGTGAAATAAGATCAATATCAAAACTTGGAGAACAAACAGCCCAGATGTTTGCTCTGGCCTAAATGCTGCATAAACGAATGGTCCTCCGAGTAGCCCATAGCTACAGATCTATTATTCTCTGAGCCTCTGAATGCTCCACAAAGATCGACAGTTTGATCTGATCCACTTGACGCTCATGTGCGCACAGTAACGGCTCGGGTCAACGTGAGCGTCCTCCTCCACCGGAGTCCTTTTTCTTCTCCAAAGACGCATTCGCGGCCCCAAGACACAGAGGAATACTACAATAAATGGCCCAATGTAATCCTGGTGTAATGCACAGAGCCCGGGCCCTTGTGTTGTGGAATACACATCAGGCCTGGGTGCAGACGGAGGCCTGTGAATGTCAATGCCTCAGCCTAATGGCGAGTCAATGGAGATGTAATTGATGCGCAGGCGGGAGGTCGACGGGATTAGACGGTGAGAAGAGACGCAGGAAGGAATATCAGCGCGTAAATGCAGCCAGAAACCACCAAAGCCCTCAAAAAGCATAAACATTCAATGTCTGTGGGACAAATGGCAGCTTCTTAGATATTAACATGTGCCTGTGACAGTAGGCCTCTCCTGGCTGTGTTGCCTTCACGGAAACCGCGTCTTCAGGACACTTGGTTTAATTTATCTCGGATTTTCTTTACATCTACAGTCATCGTGCTTCCCATCCTGACTTCAGCTGCTGCTTTGATTATAAATTGTGGCTATAGTCAATCAGACTCTCCACAGGGCATCACCTGTAACGTCTCGGCGATTATCGCCTGTTTGCAAAAGGCTGTCAAGTCGATTAACACGTGGAATGAGCTAACACCTCAGTGTCTGTAATGATGTAATTAAGCCTGAGAGAGATGAGCTCATTTCATCTGCACCGTGATGTAGGCTAAGTGTAGAAAAAAAAAAAGACAGGGTGGTATATTCAAAGACATTAGCTCACGTGAATAAACACTGTGGGCTATGAGGGCTGCATCATGTCTGAGCTCCTGTGTCCTCCAGGTTCTAGATATTCTGATGAAAATATAGGCCACTTACATCAGACATCAGTGTTTTAGTCCTAACTGTGCAGCTTTAAGGGGCTGGAGGTGAATCTGACCTCTTGAATGTCTCGGGTCACAAAGCATCACACTCACTGTTGGTTGGAAAACAGCTGGTTTTCACTGTTCAGTACGAAACTGTCAACACTCTGGATTATCTACCAGATTTTCTTTCTAAATCTTTCACACTGGTTGAGGGATGCGCTCTGGAAGACTGTGAGGCCTCAGGTTTGCCTCGTAATACGCATCTTTGACTGGTGTAGGCTAATGCTCCTTTAAGGTCCTCCTTTTATTTTCCCAACTCACATTTATCCGTATGGTCTCTCTGCGGGCCGTTTTTCATGCCAATGGCTCCTCTATCGTCCATTAACACCTCTATAATTGGTTTAACAATGGCTGTAACGAGCTGACATTAATGGAGGAAGCGACAGATCGGCCGGACGCCCCCCGCGATCCTCTTCTTCACATTAAAAATCAGCAGCAGCTTCATCATGAAGAGTGGCCGCGCAGCTGCCTCCACTGGTTTCAGGATGATCAGTCGAGCAAATGTGAAATCAAGATGAGACGATTCATCTTTGGGGAGAAAAATGACTTTGATCTGAAACAATAGTGTGATTTAACTATTATTTTACCAGCAGGCTATCTAAAGCACGTAGGCTCTATACAAAGGGATATCCTGGATCTGATAAAACATGATATAACTCTCAACTTGTCCAGCAACTTCTTCAGCCAGACTGAGGTGAGGAGTGTAAGAGCGCCATCACGTGGCCACTACTGAACAGACAGTCAGTCCCATGGTTTGATATATTGAACTGGACTGAGTGATCAAGTGAACTGCATTAGATTCAAGCACTCTGATAAGACTCTTACTTCCCTTACGATACCGTGAGGAGACTAAATGTGAAACCTGGGTTTCCATTTCTTTTAAATGAGGCTGACTTTACCCGCTGCAGTCTCTCCATTAGGTTCAAAGGTGCTGGATCCCATAAAGCCTCACGTCGTCACACAAAGTCATTTTCAGATGTGCATGAGTGCTCTTGCTCCGGCAGTGTGTGTCAGCTTCTTTAAAGGAAGAAATCACCCAGATTAGTGTTGAAGCAGGAAGAGTGTTTGTCACCATTTCTTTTTTTTAAGTTTAAATACATGTACATGATACATTATGTTAAATCTGACCGATGCACTTGTTATAAACAGATTGGTTTGAGACCACAGTCTATCAAGTTTGTAATCTATTGGATGCTATTACATTGGTGAAATAGACAATTCAGTTAAGAACTGTGAGATTAATGTAGTCAATGTTTTCTTGTCCTCAGCTCCAGAAGAAGCTGGGTGATGGTCCTGACTTTTGAAATGCTGAAGTCATGAGTCTAAATTCCCACAACTTTAAGATTTGATTTTGTGTACACAATGGTTCAAATGTGGTGGAAAAGCCAGGGATATAACTCTAGAGACATACTAAATCCCACTCACGCACAGTCAAATGTAAGAGTATTGCTTCCTGACACACACAGTGTGAATGTATGTGTAATTGTAGGATGTAAACTCAGTGCATCCTCAGTCGTAGTTAGAAAGGTGAGGAGAAGTTGCTGCTTCAGTAGCAGTGATGTTCAGCAGTGTGCTGGTGTCCTGGGTAATAATACGAGCTTACAAAATAAACCCCTACCCTTATATTGGGAATCGTTTGAGCTGGTAGAGAAAGAAAATCATTTTAACTGGCTAACATTAAACGATTTCCCGTCATTGAAGGTTTATGAATCTTAAAACAGGAGTCTGAGATGTTTAACATGATTAAATCTTAGAGATCGAACTCAAGACACAGAAGCGAGAACAAGTTTCCATCCCATTTATTCCTGGTTTCTATTTTGTACATGAAGCTGCAATAAAACCAACAGGTCTAAACATAACATGAAAAGAAACTCAATGGAGAGACGGAGAGACGGAGAGAGAGAGAAAGAGAGAGGGACAGAGAGAAATAGAGAGAGAGGCAAGGAGAGACCATATCCAAACAATGAATGGCCTACCAATTTTACAAAGGCTTCAGATAAAAGCAAAAGCCGCCTGATAGCGATTGAAGGGAAAACAGATTCAGGTTAATCATTGACTAGACAGTAAAAAAGCCATTGCAACTCCTACTTCCCCTGAGGTTCCCAGACACACAAACAGGCGGTAAACATTTTAAAAAGGCACTTAACAAGGGATTGCATGATGTATCAGTGCATATTAAACTTAAATTCCACTTCTTCAAAGACATTTCTCTACAACAAACCTGACCTGCGGGATCTTCTCTCAGTACAGAGGGCCTACATAACCAGCTGCTGAATACTATAGACTTTTATATGTAAAATCCCATAAGTACAGTAGACCACATGGGCCTGTAAACTGTAACGGCTTGATGAAGGAAACTGGTTAAGACCTGGCCAAGAAATATAGCAATATATTTATTTTTCCATAAAACATTTACATCCAGAAATATTAAGTTTGGGCATAAAATGACCTTTGGTTTGTTTGTGCGCCTGTACTGATAGGTACATACTGCACATAAAGAGAGAATCCACCAAAAAAAAAAAAAAAAAACTATCAGTTTTAACATGTTAACAAGAAATGTGTTGAAGAGCTGGATCTTTCAATTTAGGTGTTTATCCTCATACACATCTGTTCCATTGACTGAGAATGAAAACAAGCTCAGCAGACGTGTGTGGATGTTTGTTTAAATCAAGATGAGATTAATTTCATTGTAATTCTCATGATGATGACGATGATGACGATGATGATTAAAAACTAATTCCAGACAAAATAATCTTCTCTTTTAAGTTTTAAGATAAATGATTTTAAACCTTTTAGAGGGTTTTATATGAATTGTTCCAATTTTAGGTGGATTCTCACTTTAAAAAACAAAAGGTTTATGAAATTATATGCAATCATTTTTAATTACATCGTCCAAACTGTTGCATATACTATGACTAAGGATTGCACATACATACTATTATAGGTCTATACAGTATATAACATTTAACATTCTAGTATAAAATAGTCCTAGGTCTATCAATAGATATCTTTTCATATACATTCGGGGTAAAGTGTAGGCTGGGCTGGATCTTATAAGAAAGCGACATTTAAATACAGTCATACAGAGTCTCTGCGGCAGGCCGATGCTCTGACAGACGTCTCTTTGTTTCTACACAGCAAACATTCTCCTTTAAGCTTTGTTTAAAACTGACGAAAAACAAATGCACAGACGTACAGATAAATGTCACTACCGGCACTCTGTCCACATGTCATGTCGGTTTCCACGTTTTGTTTTGTTTGAGAGCTTTTCCATTTGTTTGAAACCCCCCCCCAAAAAAACAATCTGATTGTGCGCCAGGATACATAAAAACCATAAAAGATAATAAATCTGCATTTTAAGGTACACTTTGTCTTCATCACTGTCAATCTCATGTCACTTGTTGATGTAAATTGTTACATTACATTTGTTGAAACACAAATATTTAATTTAGAACAAGCATTGGCAGATAATGGGATTTTGTCCAAGACAGTTAGTTTCTTATTTTGACTAGGAACAGCCTGGTATTTTACTGCGAATCATCTGGGATCTGACCACCTGCTCCTTGTTGGCAGTCAACAGTTTGTTCATCAACAAGCAAAGAGATACATATTAACAGCGGCTACAGTATTTCAATGTTTGTGTTGGAACTGTTTGTGCTTTCTCTTGCAAACAGAATATTCAGTGTACCATTGCAACAAACTCTGGACCATGGCTGTTTTCTGTGAATTTGAGGGGGATCATTTGAAATGATAATCGTCCATGTGTTGGGCCAATCAACAAGCTAACAACAACCTGTTTGCTCTGGTTGTTTCTTAAAGTGCATTTTGAGGAGTTTTTATGTGATTTCAGCATCTTCCAAGCTATTCCAATTGTCTAACGTTTTGTATGTAGAAAAGTTTTTGGAAACTACTGCAATCTATGCGTTGCTTCAGCTCATTTATTTTCAGCTCCTAGCAGTAGCTAGGTGACAGCTAATGGATGCATGATCAGTAACACCTACTACTGACTTAACAAAGGTAGCCGCTGTTCAGCTGTTGATTGGCTTTGAAGATCTGATTCCAACAGTACATCCTGATGGCCATTTTAATTTATACTCCGTTATGACTCTTGATGCCTTGATAAAGTTGTGGTATTATTTCACCAAGATCTCTGCCGTTTGATATAGCATATTTTTTTTGTTGAGGGTAACCTCTCAATGCAAAGTGAATGCAGTGGAGAAATTTCATTTAATTCATGTAATCTGATTTCACAGTCTCATCGTATACTAGAGAATTTACCAAAGTTGGACAAAAATAATCATGACAATTTGTAATAAGAGACTTTGCAACTTCAGTGAGATATCTGACAGGGTCTGGTGACAGGGTCTGCTGTGCAGCGAGTGGGTGGAGTTAAGACCTGTGTAATGGAGGTTTTCTGAGGGGTGGGTCGCCGTGTTGCCTCTCTCCTGGGTATCTCAGTGTCCCAGTGCAGACGTCTCCTTTTGGTTTGTGATACAACTCTGGAGTGATGAAAAGCAAGCACAAATAAACTGCATTTAATAGGACATTAACTAGGATACAACAATCTTCTCACTGAGAAGATGCCGCCTTGCAACAGCTGTGGCTGCCTGATTATTTTGTATGTCACACGCTCTCTAAATTTCATCCATCTACATAACTTATAATGATTTCATTTGATTTGTCTCTGTTAGCACAAATAGTAGAGACATACATATTGATAAAATAATAATATAAATATCTATTCAACATTTAATTAATGATTTATGTCTTTAAAGAGTTTAGTGTTCACAGATGTCACTTCAGCATCGTGTAAACCAAGTTGCCACCTTCTAAAATGCTGCCTGACTTCAGGCAATGGGTGGAAGATATCTGTGGACCTGCCTGTTGCTGCGTTGGGTCTTGGTTTCCATGGAAATCACCATCACGTCTCTCTCTCTTTCTTTACGGTGATGTCCCCACTCCCAGATCCAGCTCCACTGGCAGCTCCACTTCCAGCACCAGATGCAGAGGCAGCTGCAGCTCCAGGCCCTGACCCGGCTCCGGAGGCAGCAGCTGATGGAGCTCCTGCTCCAGCAGTGCCCAGTATGGTGGAGACCTCTCCCTGCATGAAGGCCCATGGGGGACTGTTGGGAGAGTTATCCAATGGACACCTCTCTCCGCTTGGGCAATACACTTCCCCATCTCCTCGCCGGCTCTGGATGTAAACCCTGGTGCAGGGGAAGCAAAACCTACATTTGGTGGAGGCAGAAAAGATAGGTTAATACAACTTTCTGTGAACATTAAGTGATACCAACAACAACAGCTACTTCAGTATCAATCAGTTATTTCTCTATACTTGTTACTTGTAATTGTTTATTGAATGTTTGATGTGACAAAAAAAGCAGCAAATAGCAAGAGCCTGAAGTGCAGGCTTAAACTGCTGCCATGGTCACAGTGAAACTTTAAAACACAGCATTTTATGGACTGAAAAAAGGGTCCAAACAAACCTATGCCCTGGCACTGATGGACACTGAACAAAGTGCGTGTCTTCCAGCCTCTCGTGACACAAGGTGCAGGACAGAGTGGTTCCGGTTGAATGAGTGCTGCCGGTGGATGCTGAACCCAGCTCAGAGGCACCACTGTGGGGTAAAGCTGCAGCTGTGGTGGCTGCCTCTGCTGATGAACTGGAACCCAGTGGCTCCCCTCCAGACCTTGCAGCAAGGGGACGTGGCTGCCTGGCTGGAGATGAGGCAGGCTTGGGGCTTGTTTGGCTCACACCTCCCGCCATGGAGGAGGATGAGGAAGGGAGGCCTGTACTTTTGCTGGTGCTGCTGCCAGCCACAGCAGTGTGGACCTGTGTCTGTGTCTTGGGCTGGTTCTGAGATGAACTGAGCTCTCGCTCCAGCTCTGGAGTGATAAATGGAGCTATTCCCATGCCTATTCCCAGCTGTCTGCGACTCATTTCTGCTAGCACCTGACCGGGGAATATCATAGGGCTGCTCATGGGGGCTGTCCTGGCAGTCAGGCCCGCCGGCATGCCCGCAAGTAGCCCATGAGGAATCCCTGCGATACTCTGAGTTACTAGACTAGGGGGGATGGCAGCTCCTAGCATGGGTCTCCGGCTACCGCTGGGGCTCTGACGGTTCACTTCTTGAGGCGGCTGCCCTTCACGGTGCAGCCCGTTGGGCGGCACGCGAACAGCCGACCCGGTGCTTTCTCCTCTTCCTCCCCTCTCGAAGCGTTCGGCGTGAGGCCTGCCTCCATCTGCCGCTGCTTCTCCTCTGCCAGATGTGCCGTGCTTATTGGGCGAAGGACCAGGTGACCTGACGTTACCGTCCTGCATCCCGTGAGTTCGTTTCAACTGTCGGGCGCTTGCTATCAGGAATTCAATCTGATTAGCTCCCTCGTAGTTCACACAGCCACGGCAAACCACCTCGCTGAAATCCCACACCACAGTCCAGGGCATCTTTGGCAGATCGCACAGGTAGCACCACTGGCGCCTGGAGGAAGAGGGGGACGACATGGCTGGCCAGGTAGCTAACCTGAGCGGGTTCAACGAGCCAGCTAGCCTGCTAACGTGCTAGCACACGTTAGCTGGTTTAACCTATTTAGCTTTGACAGGTGCACGCCCTCTCTTTGCTAACCACTTGCTACGTTAACGGGCCTCACACCGTTTCAGAACAATGTTATACATTCTACAGACGTAAAATAGGCTCAAACCTCTGGGTTGTTTTCGCTCTTTTTCTCATATGTTTGTTTTGTTTACCCACTTCGGCCTGCTCTTCGCTGCCGTCAACTGCTTCTCCAACGGATGCTGGCACGTTACGTAATCATGCAAGGGGCATTGTGGGTGTTTGAGTTTCCGTACCTACTTTTGTCCAAGCAAACACATAACTCGGGCCTGGCCGTGGAACTACAACCAAAACTGACACGGAAGTGAAACAAGTAAAGGTCAGAGTTCATTTTGTGTCAACACATGTGCGTCCCCCATAGCCATGCGTTTCGAGGCAGCAAACTTTTAATTCCAGTTCTTTTATGTTCATTTAAAACATAAAAATGCCAAAAGATATATCGTCATCATCAAGCGAAGATGAAGCGGACAGCCCTGCTACAAAATCGCCAGGGAAGCAAAAAGAACCCGGTAAGTCCACACTCGTTGATTCCACAAAGTTAGTGTTGGCTGGCGGATACATTGATTTCAGGAAGACCAGTTCTGTAAGGATTCACTCAGAAAGACACTGTAGTCAACCTGTACACAGTGCATGTGTGTCTGACTGAGCAACATTTGTGGGGGTTACAAATAGTTGTGAATATGTTTATTTTGTCATGGTATGTTAGCAATAAATAAATTAATGAATAGAAATGTAACCAGTCTAGCTCTGACTGTAAATGATGGTTTGTGTCTTGGCAGTTTGTCATCCATTGTTAATGAATGACAATATAAAAATCCCATTAGTAATTAGCGTTTCTCACAATAACTTGGTACCACCTCAGAGAGGAGCCACACTCAAGCAAGGTTACATTGATACTGGCAGTTTATCCAATAAAGGGTGATTAAAAGGGAGAGAGCAGACAGCTTTTACTGTGGTTTTCCTCCTTGTTCCTCTCTCAATTTCTGATGCTCAATGTTGTGTTGCTGATAAACATGTACTGTTTGGCTTCACAGGTAAAACCTCCAGGTACCAGTGTCCTGCAGACTTTGTGTCTCTCTGCCATCAGCCGTGCAGCAGCACTCTGTCACAGAGTCTGAAGAACAACAAGAATGAGCTATGGCTCATCAAAGCTCCTGCCAATTTTAATCCAGAATGGTGGGTGCCATTTTCACTCTGTCATCTGTTTCCTTGTCTCTGTTTTCTCCAATGTGCAGCCAGAATATGTTCAGTGTTCAGAGTAGACCATGTCAGATATTTTCCACATTACTTTGCAACATCACGCCTAAAAAAGATAATTTTTTCTTCAGATCACTCAGGTTCTTCCCTCTTACCAAAGCCCCTCTCCCCCTATTGCTCCAAGCATCAGTCCTACAGAATTATAGTCTGTCCCAGATTTGAGCCTGGACACAGTCCTGTCTGTGAGCTCTGCAAACAGATCCTTTCTCCTCATGGTTTTGTTTTTTCACTGATATGGATTGTTTAATGGGTTAGGGTTACCTTATACAGACATTGTGTCTTTCCAAATCATGTCTGTCTGCTGAACTCACCATATGCTGATGGACTTCAGTAAAGGTGTACAGATATCTCATAGACAGTCAAGAGAAACAGGAAGAACCTGAGCTGAACTCTTAGGGTCAAAGTGTCTCAATTTTGGAAAAAAAAAAAAAAAAAAAAAAAAAAATTAGACTAAGAAGTGCAACCTAACAGAATATGGAGGTAGAATGGGGTCTTAACATTTTCTCAATGCTAAGCATTTGTGTAGTTAGGTAACATAGAGTAACATTTATGTGCTATCTCTTCTTTCTTAAGTTACATAGTTTCACTTTATACAATATCTGCAGTGATTGTGTGTGGCAGCATCAGAGATAAGACAGACTTCATATAAAGTAACTGGCAGAAGGGCAGTTTGTGTCAGTGGAGGCCAGCAGGTGGAGCTGCAGAAGGGCTTCATGCTGAGGCTTCAGAAATTTTCCCCAAATTCAACAGCAGTCTGTGAAAATGACATGGCTGGTGTAGACCTCTGAAGTTGACTAAACTTTTCCCATGTACTTAACTTTCCCTTTTCTTCCCTCCATCCAGTTTCAGTGGCATCAAGGTGCCCCTCTCAGGTCTCCATACCCTGAAGGTTCCCACTGCTGCAGGCAGAGCCAAGACTGAGGGTGGCCAGCAGATCTACACCATCCTGGCTTCCTCCCACAGTCCCTCAGAGCTCCGCTTGCTCACCAGTGACAAGAAGTCATCAGATGGTTTTGTTATTGGTCCTGAGTTCTCAGGCCTGCTAAATGTGTGTGAGAGCTATGGAGGCAGCAGTGATGCTTGGACCCCTCAGGTGATCCCTGCTGCTCCAGCACCTTCCATCCCACCAGGGCTGAAACAGCGATTCCACCCCTTCGGCTGTAAGACCCCCACAATGTCCTCTGTGGCTGAGAATGAGGTGGATGGAGCTGCCCTCAGACCATCATCTCCAACCGTCCACCCTCAGGGGGTCAAGCGATTTATAGAAGAAGAGGAAGGCGGGAAAAAGAAGAAGAAAAAGAAAGAAAAGCGCTCAAAGACAGAACAGGAGGAGATGGTGACGGTGAAGCAGGAACCTGCAGCTGAAAATAAGGAGGACGTGATGACGGAGCTGCTCTCCCAGGAGGAAGCTGTTTCAGAAGAGAAGAGGAAGAAGAAGAAGAAAAAGAAGGACAGGGAGCGAGAGGAGGAAGTGGAGCCCAGTGTGAGGGTGAAGGAGGAATATGTAACAGTTAAAAGTGAACCAATAGAAACTGCATATGGAGATGTAGTAGAAGGAAAGAAGAAAAAAAAGAAGAAGAAAATCAAGACTGGTGACGACTAGTGTTTAGTTTTCTCCATTTGTTTGTTTATTTTGAGTTAATGAACTCACTTGAAAGCCAGTGTACTATTAATTCACTCCTTCTTGCTGATGGGTGGCGTAATGCAGGACTTGTTTTGGCAGGAGTTTGTGTTTTGAAAAAAGAGCACATCCTGAATCAATTGGATTGTGACACAAATTATAAAGTGGGTTCATCCCAGAGTCTTGAAGGCCAATGTTCCTATAACTCCCGGCTTAGAAAATGACAGTTTTACACACACAGAATGTGTGCGGCCTGAGGCAACTATGAGCACATGGGTAATAAGAGTGTATGTGGGGGGAGTTTCTGAGCTTTCTGCCAGTCTCTGTCAGGCTGTGGTGGATTTTATGGGATTATGCTCAAACTGCGTTGCTGTGTTTGTGTACATATTTACATAACTGAGCTGGTATCGTCACCGGTTTGGCGGCAGGTTCAGAAAAGCAGAGCAGATATAAAGACAAAATAATGGTTCAGTGTCACGTAAGGTTGTTGTTTGTTTTCGCTGTTTTCGGGGTGTTTTTTAAAGAAGCTGAGTCATATGAGTTGGAGAAATTACACAAGTACAAGAAAACACATGTTCGAAAACAAACCCCTGAAGTGGTAAACGAAATAAAAATGAAAAAAAAAAAAAAAAACGTGGTGTTTTTGTCCTGCAATCACCTCTTGCAAGTGTTTGACTACAGCACATTTTCCTCTTGTGCCTGTTATATGCGGTGACTTCATCCAGAAGGAATGAAACTTGAACTCTTGTAACTCAGACTGTGGCTTTTATATTGTGCAACAACAAGAAAGTGCCTAATTTACAGATCAGTAGTTTTCTAATCATCTGACTAGAAATTTTCCTGAAGGAGTTGTTTCATCAGGAAAGGCCCAACGTCTGTATTAGATTAGAGTGTGTTCTGTACTGAAACATTTGAGTTTGCAAAATGTTTTTATGAATGAACCGTGATGAGAGCTGCATATTTCACACAACACTGTAGATAAGAATCTGTCCTTGTGCTGCTGCAAGTCTGAAGAAGCAAAATGAAATGAAAGAATAAAAGACTTGTGTTGGCACAAAGGTAAATCCATCATATTCACTTTGAGTGCCGTGACGGTTTCTTATTGGACAGAAAAGGCTAAAGGAAATCAGATAAAAATGTCCTTTCTTTGCTCATTATAACCACTAAGGTCTTTTGGCCTTCAATGAAATGGGTGCATCTTAATGCATCATGATGATCTTTATGGTCCCCTCCATGGTTTTTGGACTGGCCCGAGCCTTCAGCTGAAGGAGAGCCTTCATGGCATTAATCTGCTGGCATGCTAGAAGTCATATTTAAAGAACACTGCATGTCTGCACAAAGTATTGGCATCAAAAACCTATATTGGTGGATCCCAAGACTATAAATCTGCATTTTGACCGCCAGCAGAAATTCCATTCAATTAACAGCAACAGAGGAATAAGCAGTTTTGACAGGAAGATGGCGCCAGAGTCCAGTCTGTTTCCTGTGTGGAGCAGCAGCCTGCAGCCGCTCATCAGCCTCTGAGCTTAATATTTACATGCTCCCATTTCTTTTCACCAGTGTAACACGGGTCTCATGTTGATGTCCAAACGCACAAAGAAATTATTATCATTATTATTATTTTTTCCCATTTTTTGACGACATCTCTCAGTGACACTCAGGTGAAAAATCTCAGTCCATGCTCTGCGTCCTCCCCTCCTCCCTCCTCTCACTGCTCCACTCTCCCTGCTCTGCACCGGAGTATGGTCCTGTTTCTTAATGAGCTCAGGCACCTCTGGTGCTATCACACTCTCACCATCTGTAATAACCCTCTGCACATGCTGCAAGGCTTTATTGATCCAGTCTCACTTGTGCATTCACATTTTTTAACAGGCTTTACTCCCTCCAAGGGGTCAGAACGGACCCAAAATGATTAAAACCATGTTCGAGTAAAAAAATAATAATAATAACAATATAAAATCTGTCTTTACATACCAAAGAGAATTTTTAAAATAGTTTTCCACTCACTGAACTGGACTCGGCTCACCATTATGATGTCTAGTTTTTTGGTTTAGGAGGCAGCCATTAAAGCCACAGATGTCAGATGTTGGATCAAGCGTTTCCCAGTGAGTCACATCTAATGCCAGATATCTGTGTATCCTCACAGGTATGTTGAATGTGTGTGAGCGTCTGCTCTTCACAGCCAGAGTCTGCAGGCTTGAGTGCATGGGTATAGATGCCTGTGTAACTGAAAGAGTATGTGTGTGTGTTTGTAGGTGCAGCTGCCTGAGTTTAAAGCCAGTGCAAAATTATTTTACTGTGTTGACTAAATTTCCTCAACACTTCACCACATCAAATATTTATTTTCTTGTATGTTTAACATGTCTCTTCCTTCTGGATCAATGTCATTCACATAAGTGGAAACAATAAAAAACTGTAACTGTTTTTTTTTTTTTTTTTTTAGAAAAGAAAAGAAAAAACTCTTTGCAATGCCTCCTCATTTTATTTCCTTTTAGGTGGAACTGACATGCAGCAGTTGCCATGGTTACCTCTATTAGGTGGGCACACACCTATCAGCCAGTACTACCTAAACATCGAACAGGATCCTCATATTTTTGTGCAAAGCTTATCTTCAGCTCATGTTACTTGCATGAATTCAACCAATGAAGTAGTTTTTCAGTCTATATGTGCAACTGACATTACCTATTATTAGCAGCGGCTATCACTTCACAAAACACTGAAGATTGGCAAATGTGATAATAAATACTGTGAGTGGCACAGAGACATGCAGGGCAGATACAAAAAATGCATTGAGTGTGTGTGGAATGTGTCTGTGGCATGTTGACAGCTCAGCCGTTGACTGGTTTCAAAAGTTATGACAGATTTGTCCAGATGCCAGATTTCTTTGTCCTGTCTTTGTTTCTGTATGTGAAATGAATTCACTCTGTATAAGAGCCTTTTTTTCCCCCTGCGCACATCTTTGCTTTGGTTTCCTCCTAACGTGATTTTACTGTCTCTTAATTCAACTTAAACTTTATCTTGGTCATAGAGTCTGTGTGCAGTCATTTACAGTCTCATTTGGAAGCCCCTAAAATGATTGTTTTTTAATTCTCCCTTTTTTCCTCAGAACTGTCAGTTGCCTCTTGGGCCTTGTTGTTACAGATGGAAACAAAAAAAAAAAAAAAAAAAAAAAAAACTTGATCCAAAATGATCCACATCCAATTCACTTGCCTTTCATGGCTTCTGTAGTTCCACAAAGGATCTAAGGATCTAATAGGCCCTAGTAAATTAACCAGTCAGAGCAGAGATTCAACAGAAATGTATAGGGAAGTGCTAATCGGGTATTATACTGTCATTTGATGAGAGTCTCCGCAGTGAGAGCAATTAGGCTTTAAAAGTGAAATGTTTTCAGTACGTACTTTCCATGTGGGAAAACTGTGTGTTTTCAAATCCCTCTTTATGTCTTAAATGACACGGGCCAAAAAAGTGAAATCTTAAACACAGGCTATAAAATAAATTGTATGTATCTGTTTTTAGAATTGATGCATGAAGTTAATTTGGGTAGACACATGTAGTGTCTCTGTGGATCCCAGTTTTCCTCATCTAGAGCTGAGTTAGACCCTGAGTGAAGGTGGGACCACCCTCCAAGTCTGGTATTAGTGATTATTCCTATTTCCTGTTTTTTCAGGCAGTTAAGCAATAAAATAATGTAATAGTAATAGTGTTAGCAGCGCCTGTGCTCTCAGCCCCTGTTAGTTGTATCTGGCTATAGAGAGTAGAGGGTGTAAGTTTTGCTTCTGTTTTGGATCCTGACCCCTCACACGCTCTTGTCAAAGTCTGCTGTCGTTTTTGTCTTGTTGAAGGTTGTCTTTCATACATGCGTGAGGAACGGAGGCAGAGTGGAGAGGATAAATGAAATCAAACTAAAACCCAACAGCCTGCGTTGTTCAGTTGCTTATGCTTTTCAACACTGAGCTGTCAGCTTTATTTATGCACTCATAAAATATAAAACACAATAAGATATTAATCTTAAGCAACACTAACAAATCGTGAACGGTGATGTTTACGATCCTGTAAAATAAAATATATGTCCTCATGAATCATTAAGTGAAATGTGAAATGCTCCACTCTGCCCTGTTGGAGCATCATTTCTCTGGATGCAGCCTCTGTGGAGAAGCTCTACAGGTGCAGTTAAGATGTTTCTGTCTGGGGAGTTTATGACTGATCCATTACTCTGATCAGTGAACAAGTGTGAAAAGAGCACTTTCATGCAGCTGCTGCTAATTCTGTAAGGTTTTGTGTCTGTGTGTCTGCGTTTGTCCATGTTGCTTTTAATAATGAACTTTTTTTTTGTCACGTTTTTGTTCAAATACAACTCTGAACTCCACACATTCAGACCTGAGAGGATGAAACAACAGAACACAAACCTTGAATATACAGACAAAGGAAAAACATTTACAATCAACAAGCGCGCTGTGCGTCAGCCCCATGGTACATCCTGGATTTATATGATTTCATTTTACCATGCTTGATTTTATTCTGTAGTTTTGAAGGCCTTACTGGTACTGGTAGCACTTGATAGTGTTGTACTCAAACAGCATGTGTGTATGACAACTTGTTTTCTACCATATAAATACCTTACTATTTGCAAACAATCACCAGACGACAGGCTTCCCTCTAACAGAGTTTATTCAGGCCACAAACCATCTTCCTACATGTGCCGACTTTATAACATCCAGTATGAAGACATTCAAATTAGACTAGACGTAACTTGAGGAGACTAAAGCATTAACTGCTTGTATAATACTCAAAGGAATCAAAGCAAAGTTTAGCCAACAGCTGTGGTTAGTAGTCCATAATGGTCAGGGCAGAGCAGCTGAGGTTAAAGTTCAACAAGTCTGAACTTTATGTGCCCCGTGGACATCACAGCTCACCACATAAAAAATAGTATAATGTTGTGTAAATGGTAGCAAACTCCAGGCTCTTTGAAAAAAAAGAAAACACTCTCATCACTTTTTGTCAATGAAAATAAAATGAGATTTCATTTTTTTTTAAATATGTCTGTACTCTGTTTGAATCAGTGTGTGAAATTGAGTCATAGTTGTTGTTAATGACTTATGTTTTGTCTCATCAAAGTCTTGTCTTTGTCGTGGAGGGAAGGTTGGTGATAACTTCTGTATACAATGCAGTGTTAAAGAAATAATACTATGCAAAAACAGTCCTTGCTTTTGAATAAACATTTCTAATGGTTGCATTTGATTTAGACAGCTGGAGAGAGAGAGAGAGAAAGGAAAGAAAAGCAGGAGAGGCTCTGGATGTGAAGGTCCTGGTGGGATCCAGACCTCGTAAGGCACACTGTATCTTAGCAACTCCCCTGAGCTGAAAGTGAGTTCTCTTGAATGCAGCACTGTCACTGTTCAGCAAAGCCGCTCAGAGGTGAAGAGGTCAGCGCTGAGCTCCGGCAGTGAGGCAGGTTCATGTTTGAGGAGCAGAGTGACATTTGACTGAAGGAGGTGCAGCTGCGAGAACAATGTGGACCAGCCAAGGTTTAATGGAGAAGCAGGGCTCAGTATGAAAACATTGTGAATACTCCAGTCTGCCTAAATATCTGATCAGGAAATATTATTCTTCGCTTTTACTGTAGGTTTTTACAGGTTTAAATTTTATTGATGAGCTTAATCAGCACCTGATAAGCTCTTTGTGTAAACAACAGCGATCATTTTGTAAGCTGCACTGTGTCTTCCATGAAGGCAACAAACTGGGCTTTCTCATCTTAGCAATTCTTACCACATAAAGGATCATCACCTCTGTTCTCGTCAGTCATCAGCTGGAAGGTCACAGGGGTCAGGTATGAAGCTAAGGCAGTGAAGCGTCTAAAGTAGCCTCCATCTACAGACAGTAATCCTACACCTGCCTGTGTCTCCACTGTAATGCACGATACCATCCAGAGGAACAAAATGATGCAATATACCTCTCTGTCTAATAGTGGGTATGAGCTTCTTGCTGCCTGGGCTCAGTGCAGGTTCTGTGTGTACGTGTGTGTATGTGTGTGTGTGTTTCTGGGTGTTAGGCTGCGGTGCTGTCTGCTGAAGAGGAGGAGGAGGATGAATAATAAATGCAGTCTGAAGTTTGGATCCAACGTGTTCAGACTACTGAGCAGAGCAGAGGCCTTTCTACGGCCCAGCTGAGCTGATGCCAATGATAAGATCTGGGGGGATGGGGTGGAGTGGATGGGGGTTAGTGGTGGGGGAGGGTTCGTAGGTGGGGGGGGGGTGTTGTGGGGTAATGAATTGGAGAACCAATTCTGGCCTGCCCTCCCCTCCCTCTGCAATGATCTCCCTCTCTCTCCCTCTCGCTCTCTTCCCTCTCTTGCTTTCTTTTTCAACCAGCGCGCCTCACTCCAGCCAGCCTGCGGCAATGTGAGCGTTGCCATGGCAACGTGGACCTGCCAAGGACTATGGAGATGGAGCGAGGGAGAGGGACAGAAAGAGAGAGAGAGGGAGGAGGGGTGCAGCTCATCAATGTCTTAGAGCCCCCCCCTTCCCTCCCCATCACATGCACGCGTGCACACACACACACACACACACACACACACACACTCTATCTTTCTCTCTCTCTCTCTTTCTCACTCTCTCTCCCTCTCTCTCTCTCTCTCTCTGTCTTCAGGCATGCTGTTGAAAGAAGAAACATCACAAAGGGCTTGAGCCTAAATTCTGCTGTATCTCCCCAGCTTCCTCCTACTTTTTACTTTACTTCTACTTTTTACTTCAGGAACAACAATGCAATTGCCTCAGCAGCGTCTGCTATTGCCAGTGCTGAAGGGAAAACCAAATAAACAAACAAATGGATAAATTCCCCCAATCTCTCACAGTCTCTCTGTTGTATGCTCCCACTGTGCCAGAAGCCAGAGGAAAACTCCGTTGTTTTTTCCCTCTATAATTAGTTTTAAACAAATTTGTTTTCTTTTTGAAACCAAATCTTATTCTATCTATCAATCAATCAATCAATCAATCAATCAATCAATCAATCAATCTATCAATCTATCTATCTATCTATCTATCTATCTATCTATCTATCTATCCATCCGTCCATCCGTCCATCCGTCTATCCATCCATGTGTGTGTCTCCGTCTCTGGCTCATTTCCAGCTCCAGCCCTCTAATAAGCCCCTCTGCTGGAACTGAAAATGTGACATGGATCAATAACTGGATATATGAAGCTCTTCTGTACAAACTGACATCGAAATACTAATTCTTTTCTTTTCCTCTATTTTCTCACAGACAATAGAGGGAGTAGTGTGAAGTGTGGTTGTTTGTGTAGTGTCACTGAGCGTGTGTGTGTGTGTGTGTGTGTGTGTGTGTGTGTGACATTGCAGTGTTGATTTGAAAGGCTGCAGCAGCCGTCGACAGACAACGACAATCCTTACCGCACCAGCAACTTGATTGCATACTAATGTTATGGTATGACGCATCTCTCCCCCTCTACCTCCCCCCCAATCATCCTCCCCCCTAGTTTTCAAAATCCTCACTCTTCCCACCCCCCTCCCCCTCTTATGTTTTTTCATATCTCTCTCTCTTTTTTTCTTTCTTCCTACCCGCCCTCCCACCTTGCTCTTCACATTGTGTGGCAGTGATATGGCACAGAGCTGCTGCTGCTGGTACAAACCACCCACCACCTCTGCAACGATAAACAGGAATCCAACCACATGGGATGGAGAGTAAGGCACGGGCATATTTAACATTATTTAAAAATTAGGGCTGTGACTAATAATTCTTTTCATAATTGATCATTTTTTCTGCATTCAGTTAACTGCGGAGTCCATGAAATGTCAGGAAATAGTGAAAACTGCTCATTGTGTGTTCACCATTTTTAATCTACAGGCCCAACACCTTGGTCTTAGGGTCATGGTTAGTGTCTTCCAAAATAAAAATGACTGATAAAAATAAATATATAAAAAATAGTCATCTGAGTGTTTTCTGATGGTTATAGTCAGGTTAAGTGTAGGAAACTAAAGCTGACTGATTTTTCTGGCCTCTTGGGAGCAGCAGAAACAAAAGCTATTTGTCAGTTTTGCTTTTGTTATAAAGCTAATCTTAGCACTATTAGCCATTTATTTACCAGTCTAGAAGAAGTGTTATGAATTCAACAGTTCATCACAGTTCTTTCCTTTGTTCACCGAAGCAACAACAATTTTAACTCTCTCTATCTCGTCTTAAGCCTCTGCCCAACTCTCTGTTAGCTACTCAACATGGCCCCCAGTGTGCCCTGAAAAAGTTTCTGCTCAGAGGACACAGTATAACATCTTATATTATAACAACAAAAATGACCAATACTCTTGTGAAATGACAGCAGTGAAATCATATAGTCAATCAAATCGTCAAATAGTCCTTTCAATGTATGTTAACAGTTCAGTTTGAACCTGTTAGCGACAGCACCCTATATTATATCTGTGCATCTGGTTAGCCACATTATCATTAGCAATTTGAGTCATGTTGACACTTAAAGTTTTGCATTCAGTCTGTGTTTTGCTATGAGAAAGTCTCTATTACGATACGGCATATAGGCCTACATGATAATTCTCCATCAATTTTGACCATGGGAACATTTGATCCATTATTGATAAGCTACAAAAATAGTGATTACAGCTGCTTTAAGGATGATTTGCAGGAGACGAGATGAGGTGACCAGTGTACATACCCAGCCATCCACCAAAACCTCTACTGTGGAGTTTTAACAGCTTTATATCAACTGTCACCTTTGATTTATGAGATGACTGTTATCATCTGCACAGACACAAGAGGTGACATGTCAGAAAAACGGGTCAATTTCAGATAAAACATCAAATGATGTGTTTTTCATTTTCAGTCAAAAAGCTCAAGACATTTACTGTGACCTACTATAAAACAGAGACTTGAGAGGTTGACACAGGTAAATGCTTAATTAGTGCTTCAGATTGATGCTGACCACTGATTAATCATCTCAGCACAATAGATGGTGAAGAGTCTGTGTTTGTTCAGCTAAAGCCTGGTGAGAGCTCTTTGACTTTGCCCAATAAATTCTCTGCAGTAATGAAAGACAGAGGGGAGGAGACAGGTAAGATGGACCCGCCAAACCTTGGGGGATGTAAGGCGCTCACTGCCCTATGTAGTCAAGTCAGAAATAATATTTAACACTTTGAGTGTTGAATATTTGCTTTTCTGGGGCAGAGATCAGATTTTGTCGATTTTGATATTTGCATTTCTTTCTGTCTTTTTTGCTGCAGTAAAAGCTTTAATCAAAAGAACAAACTGGAAAGATGAAAAACATGATCTTGTCAGTAAATGATTTGGCCAAAGAAACATGTCTTCCATCCACCAGCCAGAAGTCGTCTTTTTTTTTTTTTTTTTTGTCAGATATGGGAGTAGTTCTCTTTGCCCAATTCATTTCAGACCACTGACAGACAGCAAGTCAAATGTTAGAACAGTGAGCGCTGTGCGAGGCAGTGTGATAGGCTGCACAGAGAATCTGTTGCTAGGCTCACTGTGAACAGACCAGTCAAGTCTGACATATGTTTTCAAAGCAGCCCTCTTAGCAGCTTGCAGCAGTTTCCATGGAAACCCCAATGCCATTTCCCCCCATTGTTTGGACCGCTCGATATCCCGAAAGCTTTTTCAGACTCCTGGTTTATTAAAGCCTCAAAGACCGACTGTGCATTATGATGGTGTGTGCCCTATATTATATTTGTGTGTACATTGAAATATTTTAGTGTGTGGCTGTGTTAATGCAGCAGATTTGTCTGTGTAAGTATCTACATTTGTGGCTACATTTGCACATACTCACATATTATGCCCATCTGTATGTGTGTGCACACTTGTGAATGTATAGACTATATGCATGTGTGTGTGTGTGTGCATGTGTACATGTGATTGGATATGGTCAGTCTCAGTCAGAGGTGGTGACAAAAGAAGATGTCCTTCACTTGACCTTCTCAGCACATGCAGACATGGGCTGAGTTGATGCTGCTAAAGTGTATATCCAGTGTAGTGTTTGTGGAAAACTGCTACATACAAGCCCATTCTCTTTTTTAATTTTTTTGTGAAACACTTTTGATTTTTACTTCATTTTAGAGGCAAAACCTGTTGCCATAAATTGTCCTTTCTGAATTTAAATTTCACAAGTAAAATGAAGCATTTTACCATGTGTCCTGCTGATGCTTTACTGTTTTATACTGTATTTTATTTGTTCATGTATCTGTTTTTCTGTTTTTGACCCTGACCCACTAATTGCACAAAACAAACTGAATTTCAATATAGTAAGAGAAATCTGTGGTTAGTGACACTGGGAGGGTGATGTCTTTTTTTTTTTTTTTTTTAGCTGGTGGTTCCTTTCCAAATACTTAAATTCAAATAAAGGAGTTACTTAGTGAGAACCACATGTTTTGTTGCTAATTAGAAGGAAACAGTCATTTAACAGTAAAAGGAAATCTGCATTTAGACTCAAGTGAATATTCACTCATTATTCACTGAATATCAGAATCATTACTCTTCATTAGCTGAGCTGTTTGCTGCCCACTGAACATCTCTGAATATACATCTCCCCCCTGAATGTCATGATGTATTGTGATTTAGTAAACTGATAAATCTTCTCTTTATCAGTATTCTCTGGCACCAACCTGGCCCTGTTGGAAAAACTTCTTCATATCGACCTCCACAATATCATATTTTTCCAAACTCACAGTTCCCTGTCTATCATTACAGCTTGACAAAGTGTATTTCCATCCATCCTAACCCTTTCTCCAAGGTTGAGCCCATTTTAGACACTTGTGTTTGTGATCTTCTTTGACTCACCCCCTGAAGCACACTAGGTGAGGAGTGGAGTATATAGCCTAAATCGAGGGCTCCACCTTCATTCTCTGCTATGTCTTCAGTCTGGTGCAGCAGCGGCAATTTAACTCTTCAATTAGAACAGCAATTCATTTCCAGTCCAAATAAAAGTCCATCATTTTCCAGGCAATTGCCACGACCTCAGACATGATGCAAACTGTCCCATTCAATAGGGCCAGAAGAACCACATCAGATATGTAATGCTGAGCACCACACCAGACGCTTCCCATTGCTCAGCTGCATTCAGAGACTCCTTGAAATTTGAAAAGCATACATTTGGCCATTCAGTGTGTGTAGGATTTATTATATATATTATATATTTATAATGGAAATTCTGCAAGAAATGCCTGAGTTCAGTTGCAAAGCGGAAAGGAGATTGCCCTTAATGTAGCGAGGCAGAATGTGAGAGAGGGGTGTGTGCAACATAAAGTTTTCTAAATCACACAGGACCACATGAGATGTCAAAACAAGATGTTGTTGGCAAAGATGGCAGATTGTAGCTCGACAAAATTACAAAAAATACTATTTTAACCCTACTTCTGTATGATTCAATGAATAATCTCATCCAGTCCACATAAAATATCAATTAACAGTAATACTGATAGATTAAGATAAAGGATCATCTACCATTTTCTGTCCATGTATTCTCTACTGCTCATCCATGTCTGGGTCACAGGGGCAGCAGTCTATGCAGGGCTGCTCTGATGTCCCAGATGAGAATGCCTCTCTGTGTGAACTGATAGTGAGTTGCTAGCTCTTAAAAAGATAATATGTGTTGCTTTGGTCTTTAGATTATTATTCAGTAGCTACCAACCCCTTAAACCCTTTAACACTGGAGACAGTGGAGGCTCAATGGCAAGAAGTGCATGCAACTTAAGTGCTGCGAATGGATTCTTTTGGAAAGCAAGAGTAGAGACAGTAGAGCAGTTTTGATGCTCAGTGTAGGCTGCTTCACCATCACCATTGTGGCAGAGCCTGACTTCACTATCACCGTGAACACACTGCCTGTGTTGCGTGAGCCTGGTGGCTGATGTTACTGAACTGCAGCAAAGAAGGACTCAGCGCTATTGCTGCCACTGCCAGCTCTGTCTCCATGTTCTAACCATTTCTGTGCTCTAACCATTATAACAGCTGCTGTGGTCGGTCAAAAATAAATTTAGAAGTGAATTCATAATGAAAAAAAAAAATCCTGCAAACTCTATGGAGAGAGACAGAGCTGGAGCAATGCAGCAGAGACGCAACAGGTGTGAACACACAGCACAAGCAGGGTTTTCCTGGCATAACTCCTGGCTAATTCAGAACTGGGCAAAGAGGTGGGGCACATGCGGAGCTGAGACCTAGGTGAATGCCAGTTTGTGTTTTATTCTCACTCACCTGTCACTCAAAGTGCTCAAAAATGCAGAATTTTAAGCTGTTCATAACACTGTAATGGGGTTATGAGGTATTTTGAAAAATGTTGGATGAGGGAGTAGGGAGCCTGCCTCGAGCGGTCATTAGAGGAACTGTTATAATATGGTGTAAATGCAGGAGACAAGAGTCTGTGTCCTGACACAGTTAATGTTATTCATGATCACATTTTAATTAACTCTTAACGATCTATCCGTAATGCTGATCAAACTGTTGTTGTGCAAATATTGCAGAAAGTGGCAAATTTTGAAGCTGAAGAACCAAAATATTGGCATTGGGCCTAATTCAGAGTGCAGAATTGTCCAAATTGACATATTTGTCAGGTGACTGGTTTGGAATTGATGATAATGCAAAACCTTTGCAGAGCTTCACACCCACAGAGACACATGGATGTGTGTTTGTAAGTGTATGTTCCTGTGGCTCACTGGACAGTAAATGTACCATGTGTTTTCTCTTTTCTTGATGGCTTGCAGGGTTGCCTTCCCTGGGTGTCTTCTGTGTGTGAGCCCTCATTTAGACTCAGGTCAGAGTTCAGCTTGCTATGAGAGATGAATTGGCCGTCAGAGGAAGGCTGTCGCTCGCCCTGAAGACCTGCTGGGCAGCCATCTGCCTGCGGGTTGAGGCAGACGAGCCCTTCTGCCCAGAGTCCTCAAGACTGGGAGTTTGGCAAAGTAGGATTGTTCATTGGAAACTGTGACGGCAGGCAGAGTGCATTAATAACACTTTCCCCTTCTGAGGGCTTGATTGGACCATTAGCTTTGTTTATCTTCAAAAACTTTTTTTTTGATGCCAATGCAGGGCTAAAACATAACATCTGTCAGTGGCTCTTCTGTTAAGGTACCTAGATCCAAATTCAAGTCCTTTGCGTGTTTGGTTCTGATTCATCTTGCATTGATTAGCATCATCCATTATGTTGTGATTAAGTATATAAAATATTTAATAATATATAATTATATAATATTATATTCAATAGTATTGTAATGATGACAAGATGTAATGATGTGTGATGTGTCTGAACTGTGCTGCAACATCCAAGCAAAATCATCTTATTATACATAGTGAGTTTGAGTGTAATATTGTGCTGAAATATGGTGAGATTCTTGGCTACATCGGTATTTTGTGATTCTTTAAAATACCATAGATTTCTAAAACTGAATATATTAATTTGGATATTTTTTATTTTTTAAATCTCAAGCCAAAAACAGGGTTTGATTTTGACTCTGATGTTGATTGAAGGTGTACAGTCAAGGTATTTTGCTGTAGTGACCACATGACCGCCTAATCTGCTGTGATCAATATATTTTCGGTGAAGATTAAAACAGAGCTATGAGAATTTACGAAAAAGCTTTTCTCATATGTTTTTCTGCTTTTGATTTTAAAACAGAATCACCAAACACAAAGACAAATGTAGCATGTGTACCCATGGCTTTGTCCTAATCACAGCAGCTCAGGTTTGATTACAACCCATGGCCCTCTGCTGAACGTCATCCCACCTCAGTTTCTGTCTATTGAGACGATTCAAAAATTGTCTAGTGTGTAGCCAGCCTTAAGTAAATCACTGTTGTGGTAGTATAACTACAATACAGTAAAGAATTGCACAAACAGTGACACTGTTTGGAAGTAATAGAATAAATGTTGTCATTAATCCATACTTCTTTGACCCATCTGCCTGAGCCGTGTAAGAGCTTAAGCTGCAAAAATAGGACTAAAATGTAGCTTCAAAGCCAATCATTGAGTTATGAATTATTTTTGTGTTACAAAACCTACATTGTGAGAAACAATATTAAGCAGTAATTTCCTCTGACTTTGTCTATCTTTAAACTTTTATTAAAAAACCCCCAAAAAACACTGCTATTCACAGCAATCCAAAGAACGACTGTATATTATGTAACTCATAGAAATGGTTCCCCATAACAGTAATAGTGTGGCTCCCTTTCATACAGTGTTATCTCCCCCTCTTTTTATTCCCAAAGACTTTACATAACTGTCGGTCAGACAGTATGGAACAATTTTATAAATGTGATTTGTAAATGTAGGGAAATAAAACGTATTAAGTGTTATTTAGCAGCAGAGTCTTCTGCCAGAGGAGAGGCAGAGTACTTTATTTGTCTCTTTCCCTCCCTGTGTAATAGATGAAGTGTATTCCAGTGATATTTGTCAACTGAACCTCTTCTGGTTTGGTAAAATCTCTTGCTCTATAAGCTGATTTATGTAAAGGGGGATTAGCCAAGGCTGAGTGTGCTGCATAAATAGTCCCTTTGTATTTCAACTGTCCATCCTGAAAACCCCACTGCTCCTCCAGGCCTCCATTTTCATGAACCAAAGTACATTCACTTAACCTCTGACCCTGACAACAAGTGGCTCCATCTGAACTGACATGATTTCATTTTCCTCGAGCGCTGTCCAGCCAGCTGCCTGTGTCCCAGGACACTGCGCAGGCATTTCAAACAGCCAGTTGCCCAAACCAGGACAAAAGGGTCGGTGGAGGTTCTCGAGATTTCAGAAGTGGGATATAACCATGGCAACCAGGAGTCAAAACACTGATCAACTAAAAATGAGATTTTATAACCACAAAACATGTTGCATTATGTGACGAAGGCCTCATCACTGCTCACAGGTGGCACATGGTAAAGCAGACACGCCTGTATTCAGTAATGGTTAACACAAACCATAATGCACACACCACATTGGACAAAACAGCATATATACATCCCTTACAATATCACAAAAGAAACACACTACACACCAGGTCTGTTATTTCAGGGTAGCTTATTCAACCATATTCTTTTACCAGTGCTGCTGCTATCTTGGTCCTCTCTTCCTCTGTGCCTTGGGTTTGAAGCAGAGCAGTTGAAGAAACCTGCTTTATATAGTGTTAGCAACCTGTGCAGCTGGATTAATGGTTGACCATGTCCCATTGAGTGGGAGAGGGGATTTTGGTTTGGAAGTAATATAGTGTATGGTGAAAGAGAGTTGTGTATGTGTGAGTTATTGCAATGATGATTGGTGTTTTCGTCCTGTGGTTATGGGTTTAATGAGGGACCTGATTACGAAGATGTGGTGGCCAGGAATATCATTTAATGTGTTAATTGGAAAGTGGTTGGTCTTCAGGAGGGGCTTAGTGTTTTTATAATGCTCTGGCCAAGTGCTCAAGGGAGAGGGAGTGATGCCATAGTGTGAGTTTGATTTTGCTTGTTTGTTTTTTTCTTTGCTTTGCTTTGCTTTCCCATTGGTTTCACTATTTCACTGTAAATACAAAGCAGACCTCACACTCTGTTTGTGACTCCAGCCATGGTGTTTTTTTCCACTCCTGAACCAAAAAGAAAACCCATGTTTTTGTGACACATTGGCTTCAGTTGCTACAGTTGATCATTTGTTCTTAATGAGACTACTGCGTGGTCACAGTTGGCCCTGGCAAACTAACACAAGATTATCTGAGAAAACATTTGAACCTGGCTCCGCTTTTTGGTACAGACTCAACACGCAGGACTGCCTGTTCCACAGTGTTTATCTGACTGTGTCACTATGTCACAGTATTAAGTCAAAGAATAATACATTTGCCACCATGTCTAGTAACTAGTACTGCAGTAGTATAGTCTTCTTCGATCCATTACTCAAATGACATATAATTCATCCTCACTTGAACTCTGAGCTGTTCCCCGGTCTCCAGTCCTTATACTAAGCTAACTGGATGCTGTATATATCTCCATACTTGCTGTATCCATCTAACTCCAAAGGAAAAAGAGTAAATCTAAGCCCCATATTGTTTGAAGCAGAAGATCCCATTCATCGGATAATCTAATGAATACTTTTTAAATTAAGTTTTATCCTTCCTTCAGTAATGTTTAATCCAAGATGTATTTTCCAAATATTTTATTATGATAGTCCTATATAATTATATTATTGGACCAGCTGCCCAACATGTCTTTAAAAAGGATTTTCCTCCAGCTGGAAAGTTTTAGTAATCAGTTGTTGCAAAGAAAAGACACAAACTGGTTTTGAACTCGCTCATAGATATAGATAGATATACTGACATTTCTGAGGATAGACTTATTAGCAATGATTTTTCCCACTGAAATTGACAGTGTTGGAGAAGCTACTTTGAAAGCAGACCTTTGTGAGCTTCTAATTGCGTCACATTGGAAGAAGTGTTGGAAGAACTACAGCAAACCTAGGAATCTAGTTGTGTTAAAAATCATTCAAATACAACAAAATATAATACAAAAACATCATATGGCAGATAATTGCAAAAAGATGCTACTTGTACAAAAAGTACCAGAGTGTTATCTTTGGTGTTTGATGCATGAACTGGTGACTTTTCCTCTGAGGCTGAGATTCAGGAGGGGTATCCATGATGATGCTGTTGCTGTGTGACCACTTATCAACACCTGCCCTTGACTTTTGCACACACACACACACACACACACACACACACACACACACACACACACACACATACATGAAGATCAAACGTGTGGAGGTGACTGTCTGGCATTGCCCTCACAGTGGTCGCTGCTGACAAAGGTGGTTCAGTTTCAGTAAAGAAGACATAGCAAAATAAAAAAAATGTCATGTTTTGTACTTTTAGTGGTTAACTTCACAAAAATGGCAAGAAAAAAGTAATTAAACTACTTGAATCATTGTGCTCATATGGATTTATATGTATTTTCTGTGATCTATGTATCTGAACAACCAGCAAGCTGTACACTGGAAATGTGCTTAGTTGCATTTAGGATTGAAACCCTTAAATCTTGTCTGCTGTCCTGGAGTAATAAGCATCATCCTCTTTTATTTCCGAGCACTTAGCCTGATCAGATTATCATTCAGTTATTAAATGACCCAGAACCGTAATAACTTAAAATTGGCATAGAGGAATGCAAGGATTCAAGGTTAGTTCAAGTTCATCAAACCACTAAATCTGTCTTGAATCCCACTTAGTCCTGACATTTATTCTCTTCCTACCGTCATCTTCCATTGTCCATTGTTAGAGTTTAGAGACAGAAGAGGCGGGAGAAAGAGAGGAGAGACAAGGACAGGAGAGAGAGGGAGAGAGAGAGGGAGGCAGAGGAAGAGGAAAATAGGAAAGCAAGGGAGAAGGGGGTAAGAAACAGATGGTAGTGAGGACGAAAAGAAAAATATAGGATGGTCTGTTCTTGGATTATGTCTTCCTGTAAATTACTCTGTAACTGTAATGTTGTATATAAATTATGTCTAACTATTACTATCAATTGAATGATATTGATAGAGATTAGCAGACAGACCTCTGGAGTGAAGCTCATCTCATTCTCATGCTTCACTGTCACATGACTCTGGCTCCTAGTTGATGTAACGTCCGGTCATATCAAGACCTGAACCATTCTGTCGATCAATCAAGTGGTTCATTGACAATGTCTGCAGGCACTTTGATATCCATTATTTAAATACATATATATTAAGAAAACATAACAAAAATCACTGTTGCGTGCATTTTTGAAAGTTTGTACTCTTTTCAGACAAAGCTCAGATGTCACCATCGGACTCTGTGAAATTGTGAAACTAACTTTTACTTAATTTTGTTCATTTCAAGAATTATTACCCACTTAGCAAATAAACAGGACATTAATTTATAATAAAAAATAATCTTTGTTGCAGCCAGCACAGCTACTTACTGTTGTACTTGTGCCAACCTCCTATGTAATGACTTCTAACTAGGATCTATGTGTTTACACATGTGTTTATGAAGAGGGAATTCATTCTGCCGGCAGAACAGAGCCAAGCTTTTTCCATCAGATCAAACTCTTTATAACTTTTGCTACAGTCCATTGCCTGAAGTGCTTTGGTCTGATGTCATCATCACTCCTCCAGTCACTTCCTCTGCAGAGGAAATGTATTTTGCTTTAAAGGGGGAAACTGCAATACAAGTTTTGACAGAATGTCAGACTTGGTTGCTGCTGTTACATGACACTTACACCATGAAACTGTACGAATGTGAGGTGGGATCACATGTATATAGGTATATTTACCTAGAGAGCAACATTTTTGCTTCTAACATACACTATCTACTCTTTGTCCATCAGTGCATCATCCATGAGCATCAGGTTGGGCCCCTGAACCATCCGACTGCACCAACTCCATCGTCTCTGATCAAACAAGTCACCCTCTGTGACTGATGAGGTCTCCCTCTGAGCCAACAGATGTGTCACCTTGCCCTGACTTTTTATTCTACCACCTTAAACCAGTTCAATCCAATTCCAGTTAGAGGCCTGAGATTTTGAAACATACTTTAAACTGTGCAGCAGCAGACAAAAGTTTCGTGTTCCTCACCCGTGTTGGATGGACACACAGATGATCTCTTTTACCTGCAAATCATTAAAAGACTAAGTGTGCAAGAATAAACTTGTGTGTTTTTGTGCCACTGCGACTGTGATGTGAAGCAGCCTGAGGCAGTCAGCATGGCCCTCTGTGGTTTCTCTGTTCTCTGGCTGACTTCCATACATCACGGAAAGTCTAATGTCTCCTGACAGGGTTCGCGTGATGTTTTGGGGGTCTCAAAGACAGGTGGAGAATCCACCCCGCTGGGCAGAGCTGAACGTGTTGAGAGGCTGCTACACTGTGATTAAAAGAACTCTGTGAGCTACCTGCAGGAGGTTCCTCTGGTTCCCACAGAGGAAGCCTTTGAAAAAAAAAAAGCTTCTTAGTTTTCTTAGAGATAATATCATGCATATTAGGGAAAATACAATCTTAAGTTTTTCACAGGGTTATTGTTAAGGATAGTTTTATATTGATAACACTGCTAAAGAGAGCTTTAACAGACAAAACATCCAAACAACAGCTGATAAATGGACTGGAAGACTAGTTTTAAAGGTTGCTGCTAAAATTAAAATGGCTTAATGGCAAAACTGCCACCAAGCTCTTTACCTTCAGCAACACAGCACAATCCTCTTGATTTATATTAGCAGTGACTGTTTTAATGAATAAGTGTACACAAGTTTATTCACATCCAAAACACAAATTATGATAATAATAATAATAATAATAATAATAATAATAATAACAATAACAATAATAATAATAATGATAATAATCCATGAGCTAATTAAAAATAATATATTGTAATAAACACATATATAATACACACACACACACACACAAAAAAAATGTGTGTATAAATCTAATTACATCTATAAATATTTTATCGACACCACAAGTGAAAATCAGTCAGAATGCAGTCAGTGCTCTCAGTGTGTTGAGTCTGTGTGGTTCATTTTATGTCATTGCTCTGAGTTTGTGGGCCTGCATCAACATATTATCTGTGAAAGGCATGGTGTAAATTAGCAACATAAGCTAATCAGTTGTGTTACGCTAACAAACAGTTCTTGGTAATTGGTAATTGTTGGATCTAATCTTGTCACCTATATATGGTCCTCCATGTGGAATCTCCTTTGTTTCTTAAACATGTATAGATAAACGTATTTCTTTCATCATATAGTTTAATATGGAGACGGTAAATTGACAGGTTAGAGTCACAGTGGGACTTTAGAGCCATCATAGCACTACATTAAACTTTATGGCTTTTCAAACCTAAGTGAGGAGTTAGAACCATTTTGGACCAGTGCAGAATCGGTTTGTTTTCAGAGTGCAGGGTATGTGAGTGTGGAGCACTGCTGGCTCCTCTTGAACTGCGGAAAGACAAATGTGTCCTGGTGGGTTTGTGTGATCTGCAGGGCCAGGGGGGTGAGGAGAGGTTGTTAATGTAAAAACAGAACACCAACTGCAATAATAAATGGTTTTCTATGCACATTCTCAAAGTATCAATGTACTTAGTGTCAGATATGAAATAAAATGGGCGATAATGTCAGATCAATTGACTTTATACAGCTGCATGTGAATGATACTGCATGTATGCTGTTCAGAAGGAAGCACCGCACCATGACGACTGCTGTCGTCTTTTAGATGAGTGACATGGTGCAGCAACTGATGGACTCAACCAGTATGACATAGCCTACATACTGTACAAGCTGTATCTTATCGCCTGCATTTTAAAACATGTTTTTATAAGCCATGATGATTAGTGACCGTCTTCAGAAACACACATACACACATGCAGAGAGGACTTAAGTGTTTTGTTTGTGTCAGTCAGTTCTCTGTTGTTTTTCCCAGTAATATCACTAGACTGACTGGTGCTCAGAGGACGACCAACACAAGGAGCTCATTCTGTGCAACCAACTGTAGGGAAGGTTTTTTTTTTTTTTAATTCAATATTTTCTTCTTGTAAACAAATCCCATGAAAAGACCACAACCGTTGATAAACTGATACAAGTACAGAGAGTGTATCTACAGCCTGATATGTCTTATTCCACTGAGCTCTATTGTTTCTGAGAAGTATTAACAACACATCAGTGAGCCACTGTTGCCCTGGGTGGCACGTTCCTTCATTGCCCTCAACACACACACACACACACACACACACACACACACACACACACACACTGTCCTGGAAATACTCACAAATGACCCACAGCTGAAAATGGTATCACTGCTGTTTGGGTATCCTTTGTTTATACTGCGTCCAGTTTATGGAAATGAAACATACTGAGGAGGAAGAAATGGGCTTGGAGCTGAGGGAGAAAAAGTCTGAGAGATGCTTTTGGTCATTTCACAGGTTTGTTGATGACAAAAAAAAAAGTAGAATATTATCCATTTAATCCTGTACAGACACAGTTTAGGCAGAAATCTTTCTGTATACATTTTACACATCTAATATTATGTTGAAGTGTTTCACTACCTACAAGCCACCAGCTTTCTGTAGGATCATTAGCATTTTAGTGCTGTATTTCTCAAGAGAATGCTGAAATTATGAAAACTGTCAAAAGCTGAATGAATTACCTCAAAATTAAATATGTATTATATATATTCTAATGATTTGATATAGTATATAAAGGGGGTGTTTGACTCATCTCCCTATGTGGTTGCCTGGGTGTTCTGATCGAACCTCGATCGTCGCTCACTACTTGAATCTGTGGCACGTCTCTGCTGTGGAAGACTCTGTCTCCAAAATGAGCAATATTTAAATATTTAAATGTGAACACGCGGAGGATCAGTTTCTGTGAGGAAATCACTGCATCATTAGCATGGATTTAATTTGGTGGAGATGAATAAGCTCCTGTAATGTTTAAAACGTACAGATTAGGCAGAGTCTCCATCGTTCCCAGCCCATGAATAGCATTCAAGTGAGAAATATTTCCCATGCAGAATATATGTTCTACCGCTCCATTATCATGAATAAACCAACGTGTTGTTTGAAGGCCGCAGTAATTAATGAGCTCAGCTGTTATTACAAGGAGATTATTTCCAGCAAACAAATGATCCAGAAATTACCTTGAACTGATGTTAGAGCCTCACCTTTTGGTAATTAATGCTTTTAAATTATGTTCAGGTTGGATAATGAGGGAAAGGTGTGTCACATGCAGTGTTTACACAGAAAGACTGAAAGGTCTATACCATAAAAACACCGTGAGGCACAGGCGATCACTGCTTGCCTGTCACTGAACGTGTCTCATGCACCGCTCTCTCACTTCATATTTTTTTATGTTTATAAGATTACCCACAGAAGCTGCCTACAGTATATCCTCATTATGCTAATCTGTCCTCGTCGGCCCACACAGCAGCTCTGGATGTTGCGCTTTGCTTCAGCTGCAGCGCAACACGGTTTCTTTCTCCCATTTAAATCAGAGTTCATCCTGTGCTGCAGTTCAGGAGGATTCGCTTGACATCACAGCCAAGTCCAAAAAAAAAAAAAAAAAAACCTGCCTGTTTGAAAGGGTGGGTTGGCGAGAACATACTGTTATACTGCGCCTCTGTGACACAGAACCAGTGAAATAAAGAGTTTAGTTGTTGCATCCAGGAGTCTCCTGGATAATTTACTGACACTGCAGAGTTATGTAATGACTGTCGATTTTCATCAGTTCAACTTAATTTGTTTTATTTCCTTCTCTGTGAGCTTGATACGGTGAACTGTTCAGTACTTCAGTATGATTATTTTAATTACTTAAGTCCCATAATTACGATGTATTGCTAGGTGACCTTTAGCGACCTCTAGCGGAGCTGAGGAGGAAGTCAGGTGACGTTGTAGGGCCTATGTATTAGGTTGGAGTGGATGGATGTGTCAGTAAAGTCCAGGACCCTCACACAGTAGACTATGTTCCTACACCAAGTGAAACTGATAATCATTATTGTGTTTATATATTACTGTTTCACAGCCTTCACTACATGGTTTTATTGTGTTTCACTGTAACCATGACAACGAAGGTATGTCGTGTTAAATGTAACCAAGTAATTTCTGAGCCTTTACCAAAGCAGACCATAACTTGTTTCTTAATCTGAACCATGTCTATTATTGTTACTATGACGACAAGGTTAAGTCTGGTGTTGATGTACCTCCGTGGGTCCTGTATGGACATATACAGTTGTTAATTGGACATTTTGTTGTAAGTCTTGTCTCCACCAAAGTCTGAGGAAACCGCAGCTACATTATGCCACTGCAACCAGGTGCTAACCGCCTGTCTGCTGTTTGGTGCAGGGCTGCAGTTTTGTAGTTATTACCACAGGGGGTGGTACTATCTTCACATTTTGAGTCTTTGTGTGTGTGTGTGTGTGTGTGTGTCATCATGGCAAATTGTGATCTTTCAGACGCGTACTGTAGCAGGAGCTACTACAGCCTTGTTGGTGTGACAGCCTCACAACTGTGTAAGATACAGTCACAAAACTTTACGGGTGTGTTCTGGGCTGGGTGACAATTCTCTCTGGTCGCAAACATCCACTTTCACATTACACACAGTCATTTAATCCTTTGTTACAAATGTTGATTACAGCAGCTTTAAGTGTAAGCTGTGGTCCAGGTGTGTCTTACCTTCAGTGTAACAAGCTCCACGTTCTTCACTGAAAAAAGCAGAAGAAGCCACACTGTTGAAATCTGAGACCAGAGCAGCGAGGGAAAGAGCTTTATGTGCTGAAATAAGAGGCAGAGAGAATATGTAGATGAACTGTATTTTTATGCCGTTGGTAGATAAAATAGAAAAAGAAAAAAAAAGACAGTTGAGGAGAAAGAAGCAGGACTTCTTTGCGCTCTGGTTTTGTTGCCACCCACAGCAACACCAGTTAGACACATCAAGCACTGCGTAGGCTCCCTTTTGTACCGTAGAAAATGTATTTATTAAAGCATAGGCTCTAGAACAAAAACAGAAGAAAACCAACAACAGCTGCAAGATTGCAGAACATATTATGTACCATAAAATTGATAAAGAAATCACTGTACACGCTACAGTGCATTTTTTAAAAAATAACAGCTTTTGCAATGCATTTTATAGAACTTATGTTTTATATATTATTAATATGATTATTATTATTATTTTTTTTTTTACACATAATAAACATTCAGTAAATGTCAAATGATCTTCTTTTGGGAACATTAAGGAATTAGATTAATGTCAAATAAACGTATCTGTGAGTTTGAGTTAGAAATGTTATTACAGCAGAACAGACACATACAAAAAGTACAATCATTGTTCAGTGTTGAGCTCAGCTGACGAGCAGGCTGTGAATTAGAGGAGACTTATGGATGAAGGACGAGGATGAGCAGTTTAAAATAAACTGAGGTTAGGATTCAAAAATGCTGTGGGACTAAAGGTTTCTACTGTCTCTAATGTAACACTACACATACACAGTTACTCTAATCTCATTAGTGCAACCAAGCTCTGTTATAATTTCTGTTACATACATATTAACAAGTGTGTATTTCATGTTTGAATCAATTAATGTGTTGAGTGAAAGGAAACGGACAACTGCTGTAAGACTCATCTCAGATGAAAGGCAGGAGGGAATTTTAGTTCTGCTCCTAAGGCAATTTATTGAAAGACTGTGTGGACCCATGCAGTCAGAATAACACACCCCCATTTGTTATGATACAGTTATTTTAAAATACAAGAATTTGATCTTTCTAATAACTACAAATTGTTTTTAGTTGCCAAAAATATTCATTTTAATTCAAAATTTCATTTTGTTACAAATGATATATATAACTCTCTATATATGTATATTTGTATATATTTTTAAAAGCCAATATCTTATTAAAGTCTGAGAGAATCAGTGTCTAAATTTCATATAAAATATACTGCATTTAAAAAACATTTTTCCTCTAATCTTGGAGAGTTTGGCTCTTCATGCCTTCATGTTACTTGAGGGGTTTTCGTCCAAAATGCTTCATTAACATTTTGCTGGTGGATCATTATAATATTGTCATGTGTTTGTCAGAGCAAAAGGTAGAAAAAAGCTGCACATTTGATTTAAAGTGAATCTCTACTGAAGAGTCCCCATGGTTTACAAGTATTTGAGAGCAGTGACAAAGAGTTAATTGTCTTTTTCATCTCTCTTTGGTCCAGTTTTGAAAAAGACCTGCAAGACAGAAATGAAGCATTTTATTTCCAGATTATAGCCTGACAGCAACACATTGAGTTTAAAATAGAATATAAGATAATGCCATCTGCAGTTTTACGTTAAAAGCTACACATTTCTGATTTCTTCATGTTTTTTTTCTCCTTAAATTTAAATTAAGCCCCTTTGGAATGAAACCCTTCAGGCTGAACCTCCCTCCTCACTGTGAATTCAATTATACTGTGTTGCTCAGCGCGTGAATTGCCAAGGATTAAGTGATTGTGTATCTTTTAGAGTCAAAACATCTGCTGTTTATGCTGGCAAAAGCTTCACCACCCTCGTATCGGGATGTAAGGCAAGCTGTCAGAGAGAGGAGGGATGGCAGGGACAGAGAGAGGGAGAGAGGGAGAGACAGGGTGACAGATAGAAGAAGACTGAGTGGTGGGTATAATTTGGTTGAGAGACGAATTCATGACGGAGGTTTGTCAGTACATTATAGGATATCACAGCCTCAGAGAAAATATCCACAGATCTGTAGGAACAATGCCGATGTTCTTGCGATGACATTGCTCGATGTTACCTATGTATACAATACATTTCAATTACTCACTGGCATCCGTTACTCCTCAAATGATATAAATAATCAATTACTGAAAATGTTTGATACAACATTGTAATGTTGTAACTGCAAAATGTTCTGTCTGGGGACATCATATCAACTCTATATCTCTAATAGGTAAAAGATACAAACACTCACACGCAGGCACGCGCACACTTATACTAACAGTGTTTTTTGATTGTTTCTCATCTTTTCAGTTCATCTTAAGAGCTGACATGGTTTCATTAGTCAAAATCTGAACACACAGTTAAACACACAGGTAACACACTCCCACTGACCTTCAGCTTCTTCTGTCCCCTCTGTCCCTCTGTTGATGTTTTCTGACACATTATTATCAACTCTGTCATCTTCATATCCTCTCTACCCGTATTTGTTGTTATACCATGGCTAACTTTGTGTCTTCTCTTCTCTCCACATTGGTGCCATTTTCCATATGTATCTACATTTTAGTTTTCTGTTGTGGACCCAGACTTTGTTTCCCTTTCCTCCTTTCTTCCACCCAAAGTATATTTTCCAGTTTTCCTCTGTGAGTGTTTATTGTTCAACACTTCTTGGCATGTTCTCTCATGTCCCTGTATCCCCACCTTTCTTTACTACAAATATGTAATTGCCTTTTCTTGCTCTCATAATTTCATTGCTCTTGTTGCAACTAGTTTGTCAGTTCTTCTTTATTGTTGCTGTTCATGTCTTATCATTCTTTGTTTGATTATTTTTTTCATTATTTTTCTCTTGATTTCAGTAGTTAGATAGCCATTCATATTATGATTGTGCTGAATAATGTTATGGCTGATCTAATACAGAGTTCTTCATTTCTATGGTTGTGAACACACCAGTTTTGCTGCTGACATCACTGAGCTGCTGTGGTGAAGCATGCATTTGTTCTGCTGCATTGCAGCCACTGCCAGCTCCATCTCCCTGTACAGAGGTCTGAAGGGAATTTCTCATTCATTTTCAATCAATCATCAAAAACTTTACCCAAATGGTTAAAAATGACATGTCACGCCACGTTCAGATTCAGTCCAGACTTTGACAACTATAGTGGAAGGTGTCAGGTTTGTGTCATTTTACTGGTATGATGTTGATATGACATCAGCAGGTCTTTCCTCTGCCAGTGTTTGCATGTCAAGTGTGATTGTGAATATTCAAATCACGTGACACACTCCTGCGCCACAGGCCACATAACTTACAACGTGGGTGCTGAAATAGAAAGACGTTTCACCGCAGAGACACACACATGCTGCATTGAGTGTGTTCCTGGCCTTTGAGGGCGGAGCCACAAAGCTGATCCACACAAGGATTTGTTGGGACCAAAGATATTCAGAGTTAGTCTAAAATTTTCTTGGCTGAAGCCCTGAATGATTCTTTCCTAATGACACCACTGCTTTTAAGTGATGCAACTGTTGCTGACATTGACCTCCCAGTGCTTGCACTGATCGCCATTTAATCTATTGATTGGTTACCTCATGGCCTTAGCTCATTAACTGGAGTGCTGTAGCGGTGGTTACAGTTCTCCGTCCATGATAAAGCCCCATAGCATGAAGTGGACACTAAAAGACTGACTGGATACTCTTAAGAAGAGGTCAGTGAAGAAGTTTGCAATGCTGTCATCACTTCCTCCACTGTCAGTAAAGCCAACCACATGTGTTTGTTTTTTTATTTTGAAAAAGTCTCTTGTCCTTCAGTGAGGATACACTGATACTCACAGATACTCTGTGGGACTCATTACATTACTAATCTATAACAATTACTAATAAATGTTAACAGTTTAGAGGGGATGCTGACATTCCACTTGTTAATGTTGTAGTGGCCTCTGAACTCTTGCAGGCTGATTGTAAACAGGGTCTTCCCTAGGGAAGAGGGCGTTCATGGAGGCAGGGCAGAGAGACGTCCAGTACTCTTGGTCCCACAACATAAATAATTCGCTCTAATGCTCTCTAGGTCGAGCTGCTCCCTTTATGCTTGCCTGCTTTGTGAAATTACAATGCTGCGCTGTTTTTCTACACTGTGGACATGCACTACAGTTGTATAAAGCGAGTCACCTGCACACTGTTAGCGTATGCTATGATATTTTTTAATCATAATTTGATTTATTTTGTTTTTGTTCGTTGAAGACTATGCTTTAGTGCAGATATGCTCCAAACCTGCTCGTGGTCTCATATGTTTGGTGCTGGCCTATTTAGTCAAACTGCCGACGTGAATGCACATTAATCCTCTGAAACAAGGCCACAGTTTTAAGTTCCTCTAGGAAAACTGGAAAATACAGCAGAGAGCCCATAAAGGCCAAGCATGGTCACAGAAATATAGGCTACATGTGCGTTGGAAGCACTGCTTCTCGGCAGAAAGCGAGCCTATCCCATTTATCTTCATTCCTCCTTCCACCAGACTTCACAGAACAACCAGGGGAATTCCTGTGAACCTCTGAAACTCCTCTGGGATTCACTGGGATCTATTCTTAGAGTTTAGAGGAACGAGGGAACATGTAAAAAAATGTGAGAAGAACGGAGGAGGAGGCAGGGAAATCAATATACAGCCTCTAAGAGGAGAGACGTGATATAAGCTGGAGCAGGTGCTTTGTTAATGCTGACAAAGACAAATGGCCAGCTAGCACAAGCTAACATGAGTTAGTAGGCTGCACTCAGGAATAGAGATGGGTGAGCGACAACAACCAGGAGTATGTGTAACTAGTAGCTACTTTATCAGAGTAGCTGTCACACACGTCCTCTGTGGCTCACACAGCTGCAACATCTGCACAGACTTCAGCTGTTTGCACATATATAGGGCAGCAGGGGAGTGAGAATGGGGATTTATTACTGTAAAAATGGAACTTCACATTTTGGATTAGCATTTTTCTAAAAATATATATAGGCTAATGTACACACATACATGTATACATTATAGGGTATAATACTTTGGTTAATAGAAACTATTGAAATGTGTTTTTGGTCTCTAAAGCTTCTCATGCACTGTGTAATTGCAACACTGAACTTAAGCCAGTGTTTGAATTCATGTTTCCTAATGGACAAAAGCATGATGTGGCTCTGTGTTTCATGTTTAACTTAACTTTCTTTTCTGCTCTGTTCATTGTTCTGACAATCTAAGCTCTGCTCACTGTCTACATAATGAACAGGGCGCTGGAAAAGACAAAACGCAAACAGCAGCATCTTTTGGCTGCTCTTAACAACTTAATATGCTCCTATAGCTCTACACAATTAGAGGCTTTACAGTCATGTTCTTACACAAACATACCATTTAACCTCTGTTGAGTTATGAAACCACACTGAGCAAATGACCCCCTGTATCCTCAGAGCTCTCTGTGACTCTTGCTCCACCTACTACACCTTTGGGAACTGATCTAAGGCACATTACCATTCATCATAACACTGCAGTACGTTTCAGTGCCCAATTTTGGAGCCAATGTTCGGATTAGGGGACGAGGTGAAAACACACCAGCTAGTATCTGCTACTCTTCTAGTGCATTTCCACCTTTAAAAAGATGTTCCAAAACAAAAATACACAGGAAAGAGGTTTTGACAGAAGAACATTTCTTGGAGGAAGACTCTCAAGAGGCAGAAATAATCTTCCTGTCAGACACAGAGAAGCAGATTATGACAGGTTTTTGCGTTTATAATAAGGTAATTGAGCTGAAACGCTGCAGAGATCTGTTTTTTTACTGAAACATCAGTCATTAAATCTCACTAACAGTGTAAATTGCTGCTAACGTGAATGATTTTGCACAATTCAAGAGTCTCAGTGGCAGGACAAGGGGAAGGATTTTGTTTTTAAAAATGTAAATTACATCTTCCCTCGTCTGTGATGCCAAGCCTCTAATAAAGCAAATGCTGCACTCACATAACTTTTGGTTTTTGTGTCATTATGGTGTTTTCTACACTGTTTTATAATGAATTTTAGAATAATTCGATTTCAGTGGTGCCTCTCCTGCCTCACTCACGTTGAGGCTAGAAGCTGAGTTGTTGTTACAGCCTATAGCTTTGCACAGTTACTCTGGTGTAGCTGGTGCATTTTCTAAATGACCTATGAATGTGGACTAGTTCAGATACGGGCTGTTGGAGAGTTGAACAGCTCTACAGCCATGTTTTTTTTCACTGTGGTTGATGGAAACCCAGGCAGCAGAGGGCATATCACTGTTCAAACACCACTCTACGGTTAAATAAATGTCAGTGTTGCTGTGTCCGTTTGATGTGGAAATGAGTAGCTTCGACGTGTTAACCCTCTTTCTTGGGTTCTTCTCAGCTTTACTTTTCATTTTCCTGAATCAATCCTTTTATATTCGAGTTTAACATTTGGCAGATTGAATGTTTAATATTGATCTTTTTCATCCGCTGTGTAAGCTGGACTCAGAGTTTGGTAAGCTCAGGAGGAAAGACAGACTTCTCTTTAACAAGATGTCATGTTATCATCATCATCATTGTCAAGCTAAAATCAGTGTCTGCCTTCAAACTGAGTGCTCTGTCTGTCCATACGAGAAGACTAAAGGTCTAAACATAAACTCCTCTGATTCAGGAAATGTTTGTGCAGCCTTGAGTGTGCCACTAGAAAGTAAAAGTCTCCATATTTTCTCTTTATATTACTGCTTAATGAATATTAAAAATATATCACAACACACATTTGATTCTGTCTTACTGAAAATTGATACATGTCTACCTGTGATAAATGGGCTGAAATGAGATTAAAGCATTTTGTCATTGTCCAGCCATATTTTAGTTTTAGTTTATGTAAGTTTTCTCTGGCTCTGGAATGGAAAATAAGGGGTTATTTTTTCACGTAGCAGCCAAATAAGATGACATTTGTCTCCACATTCAAGTCATAACGTCCACCAAAAATAATGCAAGATACACCCTCAGTATGGTTGTACAGTGTACAGACATTATCATTATGAAACATCACCTTCACGTCTAAAGTGATTCACAGTAGGCTACAGTGGTGCAAAGACAGCGGCCAGTAGAATGATCCCTCAAAATACTGTTATATTGTCTAATAATACTGCTTTTTGGTCATTTCAAAAATTAAACTGCAGATGTGACCCTACAGAGGAATAAAAAACATGTTTCCTGCAGAAAATATTACAGGAGTTTTAAGCATATTTAGAGAGACTGATACCGAAGCCTCCAGAGGTTTGGGCAAGGAGGTGTTTAATGTAGCAAAGCAGCAGTTTCACAGTTCTGTGAATAAAGATGTCAAATACCTCCATGTGCAGATCGACGTCAGCAGTGACAAACTGTGAATGCTGCCGAGCTGCTGAACTTCTTGAAAAGAAAGACAGCATCAGAACATTGCTTATGTGATTGGTATGAAAATTGGATTCTGAAAATGAACCACCCTCTACTTTTTAGATTAATTAAACCTGAGTGCTACTGTAAAACAATAATTAGTCTGTCATCCTGTCTTCTTCTCACGATCATTAGATTCTGAGGCTGGACAAACCAGGGCTTAAAAGAGAGCTCAATAGTCTTCATTAGCACAGACAGCTTTTAACTTTTTGACTGACAACTTGAACAGCTCTCACAACAGATGACTTCTTCCTTGCATGACAGGAAAATGCATGTTACTGGTGATACTGGTGATGCTGTACCTCTCACAACTCAAACTAAAGTGTCTATTTCCATTAATCACAGGGAACTGTTATTCTGTAATCGCACCTGTTCCCTGAGCTGTTTGCTGTCCATCACACTTTCATAGTAAAAGACATTCAAGTGAATGTCATCAATTACTGGCTCAAAGGCACAAAGGCAGTTTTCAGTTGGTGGTAGCAAATGCTATTTCTGTTAATCTATGTATCTAATCTAATATAAATCCAAATGCCAAGAGGGAGATACTGACATCTTGATGCAGATATATCCAACTCTACATTTCAACCCTGTTTAAAACAAACCTTCTGAAGACTTTCCATGTGTCCATTGACATGCGCAGACAGATTCTGATGCAGTCTGTAGCTTGACTCCTGTGCTATCTGTGGCAGTACCCTCAAGACTATGGCCCTCACTGTCCTTCCCAAGTCACCTAGTCAAGTCAAGAAGACCAAGTCAAAAGTCAGACCTCCAAATCTCTTTTCAGTCTTTGTCTCTTAACTGGTTCACCACAAAATCATGGGCTAGACATATTCAAAGGGTCTATGCATAACCCATCACACATTGTCTGTCATCACAAGGACAAAATAGTGGGTGGATGGCTGTATAAACAAAGCATCGAGGTTCATGCTATGCACTTTTTCACAGCTATCATAAATAGGTCACCCATTAAGCCGATCTGTGTGATGACTGGGTGGGACATCTCAACAGAAGGCTGTCATACAGTATAAGGTGTCTCTGGGTCAGCATGTGGGGCTCACTGCCATGTCATTTCATGGTATAAACTAATCTCAGTTTCCCGTTATGGTAAAATGAGGCAGTAGAGCTTTAATGGTGGAGTAGAACTTGTGAGTGCACCAAGAGAGATGACAAGTGTCATCTGAAAAACACCAGGATGTTAGTGTCAGGAAGAAACTCCAAGATCATATTTAACCTAGATATGAGATGAGCTTTTTGGAGCATGATTATTTAGATGACATTTCCCCATGGACATGCATGAAGACACACTGGTTACCACCTCCAGTAATGGAGATATCATTATCCTGATGCCAGGTTCTCTACTGGAATTAAGCCAGTAGGTGCCAAAAACAGATAAACATGCCGGAGGCCGGACTGAGACTCTGGCTGTTCAAAGGAGGCCAGCAAGCGTCAGAGACACTGAGAAAAGTCAAATCTACACCTCTGACATAGAAACATACTGGTGTGAATATCAGTCCTGTTATGCGGACCAGGGTGACATCTGTTGCTACATCTAGACCTGGTCTGTTATTAGGATGGGAAGTCTGTTAGGAAAGTTCAGAGCTGTGAATGACGATGATGCAGTCACTGACACCCTGTCAGTTGATGTAAATCAACAGATACCACTAATGTTGGACAGTATCAGAGGGATCATCTGTGGGACAGTCAGGGATTTAGGTTTAAAACAGGTGGACAATGAGCCATTTGAGGAAACAAATAGGAGCTGTGTGTCACTGTGTCCACCTCCACTGTTGGTTTCCTGGCAAGCTCATCTTACAGGGATGGTGAGTGTTGTGTTTGATCCCACTCGTAAAAACTTGATCACTCCAGGCTTGAATAGCTATGTCCAACTATGGACAAACATGAGGTGCTGCACAAGCTTGTTTGGGAGAGACCAACTCTTCCCTGTAGATCACATGACAGATAAGAAACATTTAAATGTTATTCTCTTAGTCTCCAACATCATCTCTGCCCACATCACCAATACCTGACTGTACACAATTACAATGGCATCCTCAACACCCAAGACTATGGCAGTCCTAACTGATAGCTGTATATTACCGCAAATCTTTAAAGATGTCAAAGATGTGAGATACAGGATCTTTTAAAGGAATAATGCAATAGGGGCTCATAGGGGCAACCTCCTCTCCATCATAAATACTCCAAACCTGGAGTATTTATCTCTTCAGATTTGGGAAGAATGGCAAAATCAATCGCTAAGTTGTCTTAAAGAGACAGCTCAGTGAGTAGCAGGAGGAGGACATGTTGCTTTCATAGGGAGAGTCAAGAAGAAAAAGTTTTACTCTCAACAGGAAAAAACAGCGTGTCTGAGGCTATGACCCAAAACTATTGAGGGAGGAGGACTAACAATGCTATTTAATAATATATTACAGTGCATATGCGCTCTCATGTGCATAAGAGGTGTAGATTTTAAAATGATTTAACGTTTGAATTAATTACTTAACAAGAAGCCACATGGTTAGAGTAGTTACACCTCTTTGCCTCTAAGTGTCACCAATTGACTAAAACCGTTAGAAATGTGCGTACATTTGACATGAGGCTAAGGTGCAGAAATACAAGGAAGTGTAAAAGACGGCGTATGCAACATTTTAGAGCGTTCGCAGCATTTGCACATGAGGCTCCTAGTGATCACATCACTGGGATAACGTCACACATGAGCCACAACCTTGTATTAAAATCAGGTGGCAGCAGTTTCCAGTGTGAATACATGGGTTAGGTTGACTGGTGATTTTTGTGTGGGTTTATTCCAGGTGCTTCGCACTACCTCACAATACTAAAATAATTAAAATATAAATTGCAAATTTGTATGTCTCAGTGTAACTTAGTTGGCCAGCACTTTTGCACCACTGCACTGTCTGATGTTATTCCATCCATCATTTTAAACATGAAAGTGACTCTTATTACAATTAATGTTTGTACATAGTACAAATGTACACACACACACACACACACATACATAAAGGAAGCATATAAAATATATATATACAAAGTGTTTAAATATATAAGCTAGCTCTAGTGAGACAGAATGATTTATCATAAATACTTTTATAAGGTTAATGGCTCTGCAGCCACTTATTAGTGACAAACTGAGCACATTGCGATCATTTTTGTGGCTTTTGAGGCGTTTTAAAAAGCTTTTAATGAGGAGGTACAGTCTGGAAGGCGTTCTCAGACACACATACACATATTCAGAAGGTCTGTGATGAAACTGATCTCACAGATCCTCTGAGTCACCCTCACTTAACAAAATCACTTGAATCCAGGCAGCACTGTCTGCAGTGATTTTGGTTTTCATCATGATTTTAATGGGGCCTAGACTTGAGGAGCCTCTCGAATCATGCCAACATCATATCTTTCCCATAGTAGGAACATTTTGTTTTAATTTTACATTTATTCATAGAGCCAGATGACTGAAGTGGAGAGCCACATCTGGTTCATAGATGCTGTTCTAGTCCCTCTTTTTTGTCTTCTCCTACCTGCTGCTGGCTTGTTCATCATGTCTCAACCTATTGTTACTGACCCAGAAAACCCTTTTCCCCCTCTGCACTTGAGGTTTAAATCAGCCAATGAGGTTACTTTTTTTTTTTTTTTTTTATCAGCCTCCAAGAAATGAAAAACTGGAAGTACAGTGTGTACAAATCATGGTTCTGTTCTTCTAAATATAATTTTGCTAATGCACTGTAAAAATATAGTTTCAACGAAAAGATTAACCCATTTTCAAAATTTATTCAGATAACATCTGGCTGCCCGGAGAAACCATTGTATTCGCTTGTTTGCATCGACTGAACTGATCAGGAGTGCGCACTCATCATTGCACCCTATAAAAACCACCCAGTGACCTTCTTGCTGGAAGCTGGAGGAACTTCTTTAGTGGTGTATGGAGAAAGGTGTGTGGGAGGAGAGTGACAAGAGGTTGGTCAGACCATGCTGTGAATTGTGACTCCATTTCCCAGGGAGCGTTGTAACAACTCAAAAAGCCACTAGCCGCTTAGCCAATGGCATGGAGAGGGCTGAGACGATTTGGCCAGAGGTCACAGGAGCTGATTGGCTGGTTTGTGGAATCATGGTGAATGCAGGGGTGCAGGTGTTTGTTGATCGGATGACTCTGGTGCACAGGAGGATTGTGGGTAGATGGATATGTCAGAGAGCTGAGCCCCACCCCTTCTTGATTGTGATGCCTGTCATAGGGAAAACGTTGATGTGTGAAAGTGGATCAAACCCTGATGTCTTTCATTCTTGGCCTTTTGCAACATGATAACCTGACTAAATCAAGCCCTCCTAGAAAACCTCAGAGTATCTGCATGGAAGCACATTACCAGGTGCTATGTAGGGATGACTTTTACTGTTGTAACTTACCTTTTAACAGTGTAGCTACCGTATTATCCAAAGCTTTCAAAGTATCTTTCTTGGTACGGATTTTACAAACAAATGTGTGAGGGCTTACCCCTGAAGACTAAAGATGTTAATTTGCTTCAATGGTTTATTTTACCCATAACCATGTACAAATAAACAAAACCTTTACAGCTTTGTATGGTCACACATTTAGCATTCATTGGTCCATAAGCACTCCTCACGGCGACATGAAAACACTGTTGTGAGACGCCGACATTGATTCCTAGCATCGGCATCTCAACGTTGCACTGACGTCACAAATGTACCATCCATTCTAACAGTTTCATTGCAAATCAAAATAGTCACATGCAATGATTGAAAAAAATTACATTACCTCATGTCACATAGAAAGTAAGCGAAAAGATCCATCATAGAAATAAGTACTCTTCAGAGATTTGTCTCTCTCTCTTTTTTTTTTTTTCTTTTTAAGTCCTAGACATTCTTTCAACAGCGTTGTTGGTCTCATTTGGGTTGTAAACATTAGTTACAGTGCCTAGCTTCATTCACCTGGCTGGCTGTGTAGCGTCTCTCAAGAGAATTGGTCAATCAATACTATCAATCAACTGATCGAGAGGAATTGGTCAGCAGTCAATCAATTGTTCGAGGAATTTATCATGGAAGGACATGATCGTCTTTGGGCTCAGTTAGGGGCAACAGGACACCAGTGAGAGACCGGAGAACAGACTGAACAGTAGATCTATATAAGACACCCTGAGAATCACAACTACGTCTCTTTCATCTGTCATCACTTCTTCCTATCCTCGCTCTTCCTCTATCTCTCCTTCTATGGAACGATCATAGTCAGGTGGGCTTGGCCTCGGCGATTGAGGAAGATGGTTGGTTGGTAGGTTGGTTTGTTGTGGCGGAAGCCGGTTGCCGTGCAACTGGCTCCTCAGTGGTTGGCATGGAGACAGGTTAAAGGTGGATTCTGACCTGGTAAGGTAGTATGCAGCACGTACAGTAGTATGAACAGTAGAATGTAATATGCAGCTCTGGGGAAAAATACCTGAATTCAAAATGGTTTCAAATGATGCGAGGGAAATAAATGGAACAAGCGCACCCGGTGCAGATTAAAGGGTCAGTTCATCCAAATTTCAAATATATCTAACGACTTTACTTGTGATATCTAGTTATGCAGATCTGATTTCTATTACCATCCCTCCAAAGTGGGGTCTTGTTTTTGGTGCACAAAGCTTTCACTGGAGCTACTTTATGCAGGAAAAATAGTCCCAATAAAAACTGCTCTCAGTCTTTGCCCAGAGCAACAGGAATGCAGATTTGTCAAAAGCTGGACACACAAACACTTTCATTACTACTTTGTTAGGGTGAACTGACCCTTTGAAATCAAACAACTTGAGGTATACTTGTTTTTCTTTTCTTTTTTTTTTTTTTTTTTTTTTTAGAACAACTTAAGGAGCGCTTTGTTCCTTTTGTAAAAATTGAATTATCTCAAAGGTAAAAAGCATGACATAGTGATAAAACAAAACCAAGCGCACCTCAAGTCTGAACACTTGAACATTCAAGATGAGCATTTAACCCCAGATCTGTCAGCATGTAACAGTAGATTGTGACAGTAGTATGTTATCAATGGAGAACATCACATGGGGCTGACGTGGTGTGCAGCAAAGGATGGCGCAGGGGAAGGCGGTAGTGGTGGACAGTGATTGGTTGATTTGGTTGGTCAGGTGACTGAAGGGGTTATGGACAATCGAGTTGAGTCAGATCACATGATGAGGGTTTGCAGCTATAACGTCAGGAGGTTCCATCAGGAGGTATGGAAGCCTGACAGGTTTTAGCTTTTGGTGGACACTGGACAGAACACCCACCCCGAACCCCACCCTCACAGAGCCAACAAACGCACACACACACGCAAACACACACACACACACACACACACACACGGAAACAGAAATCCATCTATGCACAAGTCAGACAGACGCAGGGACACACATACATTTAACATATTTTGCATAGACACACAAATGAACACACAGGTTTGTTAACTTACACTCACGCGTACATTCATGACAAACACACACTTGTCCCCATAGTTCAAACAAAAACACATTCTGTACACACATCAATGCTCACACAAACATACACTCGTTCCCACCCCCAGACTTGCGATGTGTTACTGTGATGATGCAGAGTGTGGTGGAAGGTGAAGAATAAGACAACGGAAGACAGGTGATGCTAAAATGAACATTTATAATGACTGCTGTTGCTGTCGCAAAATAAGAATCCTTAAAAAAAGACCTCATATATATTAGCACTAGATTGCCCACTTCACTGGTAATCCACAAGTCAAGAAACACAACTCACTAGGTTTTTTTTTCTCTTTACAAACACAATGCTACAATTACATTAAATATTCAGTACTCTTTAAGTCAGTTAATGAATGTTGTTAAAAGCAACCACTAAAATACTAAAAATAAAAACAAAACAATAATAATATCAATTCACCTTTTTCCAGTCGTTCCCTTTTTCTTGTTGCGTTGTTATTTATTAATAGTATAATAATAATAATAGTCTGAGAAATAAATAGCTCATGTGGTGTTCTCAGGGCGATGGGGCAGGCAGCATAAATCAAGAGTGGAGCTCAGAGCAATGCGATGAAATGGTGGAGTCTAATCTCACGCAGTCACTTTAATACTTTCAAAATGTCTCTGATATCGAGGCGATGTATGGAGATATGCACACGTTTTGTTCTGCAGGCAGCAGGATGGTTGAGTGGCACCTGCAGAGGTTAATTATCTCTAAACTATCATTCTATGTTATGTAAACTAGGACTGTATTGCACAAAGGTTAGCAGCTCAGCTTCCTCATTTTGTAGCCCAGGAGGAGCTTATTCGTTTATTCATTTATTTATTTTTTTTTTAATTTATTCCTTTCATTTTGTCAGATTTTCCTTCACACCTCCCTGGGTTTCTCTCCAACCTGGAGGAGCCGAGTCGAGCCGTTTTCCACGATGATATGTCTCTAACACGACCAAGCATTTTCAATAACTATGGCTTGATGATAAAAGATACTAGTGCCACTACAACTCACTGTTAGGAAAACATCAACAAATGTACAAAAACAAGCCTACGTTGAGAATGGCTCGGACTACTTCCCAAGGTTAGTATTATTATTCGATGAGCACAGTTATCTAAAGAGTTTGCTAGCCAACATGGAAGCTAAACAGCGAATACAGTAGGTAAATCAACACTAAGAACAACAGCACAGGTTAACACAGTAGAACTAGCATAGCCAATTATACAGGCAGACCTAACTAGGATACAGAGGATGAAAAGTGTCATGATCATCTACCGTGTCCACTAGTTCCTCTTTATGCTGCCGGCCCCTTTCTGCTCAACACTTCTCTCTTTACAGCTCAGCAAAAATCTGACAAAAATATTTACAATGAGAGAGAAAGAAAATGAAATTGTGGAGAAACAGTTGTTTAGTGTTTTTTCTTTTTTTTTTGTTTGTCTGCATTTCTTTTTTTGGATGTTTTTTTTCGTCCTTTCATATGTTGTTGTTTTTTTTTTTTGTTCTGTTTTTTTTTTTCTTACTTATACGTCAGAGAATTGTCCCCAATGATGAGCAACAAACAAACAAACAAAAAAATCCAATCATATCAGCTAGCATTGCACAGTCTCAGAGAGGTTTTGGGGATGGAATGGAGAGTTATCGTCCAAACAGTTGGATGAACACAGAAGGGGGGTAGGAGGAGGAAGAAGGTCAATAAAGTTCATGAGGGGGTGAAAGTTCAAAAAGTTCAAGAAGACAGAGGATGGCTGCGCAGCTGACGGTGCGTAAACACTCCCCACACCACCGCATGGGGGCGGTGCGTGTGTCGGCGTGCGTGGTTTGGATGTTAAACGACAACAAAAAAAATCATCATTAGAAAATGGAGTTTTTTGAATCTTTCCCATCGAGAAAAATCAAATGGAGCGAGAGCGAGGGGGGGAGGAAGGGAGGGAGGGGGTGGGGTAGAGAGAGAAAGAGAGAGAGAGAGAGAGAGAGAGAAAGGGTGGGGGGGAGGGTAGAAAGAGGGGGAGACGAGGAGAGTGAAAGGTGCCCCCAACACTATGGCACACAATCAATGAAGTCCCACAGGCTGAAGAGATGACAGAATTAGGAAAGCAGCTGGCATGAGCGGTAGGGCTTTTTTAGGTAGGTTGAGAGGCAGGACAGTAGGTAGGTAGCCAACCTGCAGAGGGGTTAATCCTTGTCGGGTTTAGCTCTGTGGGGGGTGGTGAGGAGGAGGAGGAGGAGGAGGAGGAGGAGGTGGTGGTGGGGGGGGCAAGGTGCTGTTCAGTTGAGGCGTCATGAGCGACATCATGTTATGAGGGCGGAGCATGCTGGCTTCATGGGTGCTTCCAGGATGGATGTCCGACACACAAGAACAACTCAAAGAAACGCTTGGAATGGTAGTTGTTGTTGTTGTCTTTTTTTGTTTTGTTTTTTTTCCTCTCTGTTCTATTTTGGCACTCAAGACAAGAGACTTGTGGGAGGCGGAGGAGGAAAGTGTGTGAATGTTTGGGCGAGGAGGAGAGGTGGGCAGTGAAAGTGCAAAAAAGAGGGCATGGAAGTGTGTGCATGTGTGTAGGTGTAGGTGTGTAGGTGTCAGTATATGTGTGTGAGTGTGTGTGTGTGTCAGTGAGTGTGTGTGTGTGGGAGGGGTAAACAGGCTACACACAGAAATGGCATTTTGTTAAAACTGGTCTAGGTTAGACAGAGCATACAGTACAAATCAAAACCAGGAAAAAAAAATCAACAGAGAACGAGAAGAAGGAACAGAAAAACAGTGATAAGACAAATGCAGTCTACAGTTGCTGGTGCTTCAATGGGGCCCCATTTGGGGGAGGAAGGGGGGTGGAAAAAAGGGGAGAGCTGGGTCCCATAATATGTCTAAGAGGGTGTCTGAAGAGGTGGGAGGGGTCAGTGGTGGTGGGTGTGGGTGAGAGTGGGTTTGAGCTTGTGGAGGCGGGTGGGGCGTTGGAGGGGAGAGGCAGAAAACAAGATCTGAGGACTTATGTCGAAGAGCCACACACCCACTGAGAAGCAATGAGGTCACCTGGCGAGCAGGTGAGAGTTAAGTTTGCATTCCTCTACGCATCACAATAATAAAAAAAGAAAAAAAAAACAAAAACAAGAAAGAAAACAACATGACTAGCCGGCTACGTTGCAACACAGACACCACGAGCACGGAGCTGGCCTAAAGCAGACAAACTCAGAGAGAGGGGAGAGAGAAAGAGAGGGAGGAGCATGCACATCGAAATACACTGCTGAATAATCACCTACGATAAGGCTGCACATCTACAGTAGTTCGGCACACTGACCCCCACCTCAGCTTGGCCTGCCATGCACAGTAACAGCAGAGGCTTTAGTGCAAACATGTCGCTTAGAGCAATCATGGAAATCTTTTGAAGCAACTTTTGGAGGAAGTGGGCCATTTCCCATGACAACATGTGTCTGGATACAAAACATGACCACACTGACAAAATCATCTGGTTTCTTGTTGCATAAGAAGGAATGAGAGTGGTGGGCGGACTTTGGCAATTTCTTCTTCTTCTTTTTTTTCTTAGCATAAAAGCCAATGGAGTATCTAATTGAACTAAACTGGAAAAACAGGGGGGGGGGGGGGGGGGGGGGCAGGATTCAAAACATTACCTCTTTGAAAACACACTGGTGATGTTTCTCTCCCTCAGATCAGTACTTTGGGTTGCATATTAAGGGAGTGAAAACACAAGTTGTCCCAAATCTGAGGCACTCAGGGAGACCGAGAGCGCAGCAGACAGACTGTGTGTGTGTGTGTGTGTGTTTCTGTGATTTGCAGGTGAGGGAGGGGCGTTTTCACCTCTCTCTCTCACACGGTCGTCTCCCTTTATGAATCTCTCCATGCTCCATGTCATATTTGAGGTCAGTAAGGTGCATATCAATGACAAGACAAGCCAGAGCTCAGAGGGTGGGGGTGGAGGGAGGGGTTTGGGGGGGGGGGGTAAAAGGACAGACAACAGAGTAATACTGAGAGCTCGACACAGCGCGTTGGGGGTTAGTAGTGTTAGAGTACAAAAACACACGGAAAAACACACATAAGCCTCTACTGCACGTCAATGGTCAGAGGAGTGATATGCAAACTTATGCAGAGGTGAGTACATTCATGGACAATCTCAGTCTTTATTTGAAAGTAAATCCTGATTTTTTTTTTCCTTTCTGAAATTAGGTAGCAACTGAGAAAGTTTTTAGTACAAGCTCGCTCAGCAAGTAGCAAAATAGTCTTAGGTTTGTTCAAGAGTTTTGTTCGTTTCCCTCTGAGGAAGGTTAGACAACGTGACGACAAAATATCCATTGTGTTGTAACATTGAAATCAAACATTTTGTTCACCTGCAGCCTGTGGACCAGGTCTCATCGTGATTGCTTCGAAAAACAACTAACATCTGAACGCGTGTAAAACAATATCAAAATGCTCTACCCTTTTCGGCATGCAAAGATTTGTCTCCGAAAATGAACGACACACACTGCCTAATCTTTTTTTTTTTTTGTTGCTTCTTTTTTGTTTCTTTGATTTTTTTTCCTTTTTTTGTGTCAGCGCTTCACTTTAATATCATGCAATATAGACGTGCAAAAAAGATAACATCTATTTCCACAAAATACATTTTCATTGTAACTATAAAAGGCTGTATTTAAGAATGCTATCTAGTCACATCTTTTTAGCATCATTATGCTAACCTATCGCTATGTTGATTTGTCTAGCCCCAGAGACATAGTGCTGTTGCATTCTGGGAGGGGTCACTCCCAGAGGACTGGCTAACACTTGACTAATACGGTGGTTCCCTCCTCTTGTGGCAGGAACAGAGGGGGCTTCAACAAACTGCTATACTTTTTTTTTTCCCGTTAGTCTATCTAGTTCTTAAAAACTGTCACTGGGACGACTCCCTTCCTATGTAAATTATAAATATGGTTCATTTGGCACTTTTCACATTTTCTTAATATAAAAGTATGTCTCCTCTTATCTAATGTGATTTAAATCAACACATTTACAGCTTCATTCTGTAAAGACCTATTTTGGCACAGGTTTAACTTCAGGTTAGAATTACACTATTATTAACTTATCATCAGCTTATAACAGAGCATGTATTACACTGCCACTTGAGACTAGCCTCTCCAGCTAAAGGACAGATTTCGATATGTTTTAACTTTGTATTTTTAGTACATCAGTTATTATTAAATAGCAGCATATTCCACAAATTAAAAAATGTTTTACTTGTGTAAACCTATTCAGTATCTACAGGTAAATCCAAAAGCTCCTACGGCAGACATAGGATAAAGGACAGGACAAGACAACATGCCACTACGTGTATTGCTTCCAGTAATCATCACATTTTCATCTCCATCACCTAACTTTAACATTAACTAAAGAGATTGGCCGCTGGATAAAAGACAAACCAACAAAAAAAGTCCTTCTGAGGTTTATTTAATGAGATGAAAAATAAATCTGTCCTGTATTCCTTAAATCAACTGACACCTATCAGGAACTGCAATGCAGTTTTTCCACTGTAAATGTACTGCGCTGCATGCAGAGTAATTCAGCAGTGAACAGACTAATCCTCAGGTGATGCTAAGAAATCAGCACCTTCTGGCTTTGCACACACACCACTACACAACAAAGGCTGCTATTATCTCTGAATTCAATATTCTTAATGCTGTTAAAGTGAATGAAATGTAAACAATGCACGTCACAAGTTCTCAGAACAGTCTGCAAATAGCTCGTTTTGTCTGACCAACAGTCTGAAGCCTAAACATATTCAGTCTAAAACAGCAAATCCTCTGTAGCTGCGAGTAGCAATGTCTTTGCCATTTTTGCTGAATAAATGATAAATCAAGCCTGAACCTGTCATAACATGCACTGAACAGAATGGGAAATCACTCAGTAAATGCATACAGCACAGTACAGTTGTACAGTGGAACAAAAGCACACCACCTTCACATGGTCTACATGAGGTTTTTGCCACAAAATATCAAACCAAAGTCAAATCAAACCCCACTGATGACAAAATATTCCCTCGCGATATGTGTATGTTTTAAGTTTGTGCAGCAAGGTTTTCCAAATTAACAATGCTTCAATTCAGTGTCACAAAATAAAACGCACTGATCCAAACTACACAGAAGAGTGTTTGTGCACTGTGCCCTGCCAGCCTCAACTATGACTTCCTCTGCAGGTGTGTTTGTTTTCTGATGTTGGTGCATCAGGGTGTCTCCGAGCCTCAGCTACCCAAGGAGGCAAAGAGAAGAGAGACTCGATCTGTGGTGTTTGTCAGGGCAAGCAGCAGACATGCATTGATCGTAACACCAGACATAGTCACCCATGGAGCGATGTGGTAGGAGGAGAGGGAGTGTCAGGATGGGAGTGCACTGGAGGACTGAGGACGGGTGTGAGGGAGGGTGAGGAGAGTGTGGATGGTGTTAGATGGGAGTAAAGAAGCCTCCTTACCAAGCTGTGGAGATAAACCCTCACTGGCGCTCCAACAGAGAGACACATTCGATAGCACAGTGGAGGATTTTTGAGTCGGATTGGTTTCAAAAGGAATCAAAAGTATCATAGAGGTGTTCCCTCCCCTCACCAGGCTGTTTAGGTCAATAAATCAAATACACCCCCTCCTTTTTTCTTTTTTTTTTTTTTTTTTTGGCATTTTACATTCCGTCACACTTCAACTCCTGTTGGACTTAAATATCTGTCCAGGGATTTGCCCATTGGATGTGCAGTATCAATTTCAATTGTTTATGGAAAAGACACAGCTGCAATAGAAAAGTGAATTTAGAATTTGTTCCAGTCTCTTTAATCTGCTACCGGACACCTAACACTCCCCCAACATCCCGCCCTCTAATTACAAAACACTTCTCCAAGACAACAGCTAAGTAGAATCTAATAGATCTCAACTCTTGACCTCAATTGATTGATCCTCTTCATCGACCTAGTCTCTTTCTCCTCCTTCAGTATTCAGATATGACGTGCATTTCTGATGAAGTTCTTCATATGCATTCTACATATATTTCATATATGTGTATTTTTTTCCCTGCCATACAAAAAACCATCCAATCACGATGCCATCTACAGCACACATCCCTGACCTCATAGGCCGAGAGAACTGCTCCCTCGTTTCACAGTGCATTAAGACAAAAAAAAAATTCAGTGTACTCCGATTTGTAAAAAGAAAAAAAAGTAATAATAATAATAATAACACAAAAAATTAACAACAAAAGAAACAACAGCATCTTCAGCAGCCTCCTGGGTCTAAAGTGGGCAGAAAACCTGTTGCCATGGGAGACCTGCAGTTTGCCAGAGGCAGAAACAAGCTCAACAAGCTCGCTGGACATATGTTGAAAATCTCTCTCTGCCCTTTACCTCATCGGCAGTGAAACGGTTCCTTGATAAGGGCAAAGATCAGTGAGACTATTTATCTCTTTTACTGATTTCCATGCTGCCTTACAATAGCAAATCTACAAGCAAGGCTCGCAGATTCAGCAGCGGACCCCAGACGGACGACGTTTCCCTTGTCATGTTTCAGTGTTTCCTCTGACTCCATGTTTGCATTACTCAGTAGTACATAGTGAGTCTTAAGTGCTCTTGCTTTATCTAAGTATGTGGTTCAGGTTCATCTACAGGGTTTGGAAGACCACAGGCTGAGCAGCAGCAGTAGTTCATTTGAGAATTAGTCTCAGATCAACTCAATTATTCATTTCAGTTACAATCTTACATTGTAGACAAACTGTAACTGGCATTTTACTACAGACGTTCAAGAGCGAGGATGTTTTGGAGCTATGATAGCCGAGAATGACAACCAGGAATTTTTAAGGGTAATATAGCTGCTAAAATGCTGCACTGCAGCCTGTGGTGTGAGTGGTTTACAGATTCCTGCTAATCTAGAGGTCTCACTGCAGTCTGCATCATAGATATGGTGAATTCCCTTTTCTAGCACCAAATATGGCATCATAGTGTTGTTGTTTCAGTGTGTGTGTGTGTTTGTGTGTGTGTGTGTGTGTGTGTGTGTGTGTGTGCGTGTCTGTGTTCCCTGTTCTGCTCTTTGACTGGATATATAAAGTGATCCTTCACTGTAATCATCTTAATGCCTGGGGCGGCTTTCTTACTGGACTTAAATAAGACATATATTACACTATGTGACATTACTATTCATCTTCAATCCATTTAAGTTAAAACAAAAAGATTCAAATCAAAAATAGTCTCATTTACATTCATGTCAACCTGAATTCACAGATTTGAAAAAAAAAGAAACAACTGAGCTTTATATGGGTGAACTCATTAATAAATAATGACGATGGTGATGAATCCTATTGTAATAATCATGACAATATCATTAATTGAATGGTCACAGCAGACTGCAAAAAATGCCACAGATCCTGTGTGTTTGCCGCAGCTTGCACAGTATCACTCTCGTCGTTTCTAGGTTTCGCACTACGTGAGGTCATCAGCGTGCACCTCGGCATTCTATCTCAAACACTCGAGCCGCGTATGGGGTGGGAGGGGGTGCTACGTGCCGTAACACCCCCGCGGCGCTGCACTGCTTGTGGGAGACATCACAGGGTGTACAGGGAGGGTGTGCAAGTGAAGAAACTCCCAGTTGATTTCCTCCAACCAAACACCCCACCCCCCATTTCACATCACCCTTCCTTCATTCCGCCAGAAAAGGGGGAGACGGAGGGAGGTGAAATCACAGGCAGGGTTACAGAGTGGGAGAGAATAAAAAGTGTTTGGGGGGGAGTCAAAGACGTTTCTTCCCTCACACACCAGGCTGAAGTTTGCAGTCTTGCTCATTATAAAACCCCTGTAAAAGGGGGGAAGGGGCAGGGCACAGGGACAAGTATTGAGAAGGGCTCAGGGGGGAGAGGGGGGAAAGGGGCTTTGGGGCAAATCAAAACTAGAAGAAAAACAAAATCCCTACGGGAGGGTGACGAGTGTGGGCTGCAGGGGGAGGGAAGGGTAAGGGTTGTTTCCAAAAGGGATTTGGGGTTGGGGGGTTGGAGGGTTCTACCCTGTAAATGCCAACCCTCCCCCTTTCCATGCCCCTGCCCTTCCCTCCATCCCCCCCACTTCCTGTAGCCTCTCAGGCAGTCGGCCTGTCTACATGGCATTCAGCTTTGTCCACATAATACACAAACGAACAAACAGACAGCTTAATTTACTAAACAAAACAAAACAAAACGAAAAACAATAAAACAAAACAATAAAAAATCCCGAAAGGTCAAGACGTTAAGTAATAAAACCTTATTTACATTTTACACATTTTTTTCTTGGTTTTTCAGCGTGATAACTCGCTCCTTCTCCCTCCTCGTCTTCTCAGCACATTTTTGCTTCGCGTCAAAAACTTTTTTTGTAGAGAATACTGAAAACACGCAGAAGAAAACGGCGCGGACGATTCCTTCCAACATTCTTGCTCTCCTCTCCTTTTTTCCATTCACACTCTCACTTTTTTATACTCCTCCCCCAAGCCCCCACTCTTTTTTTCCTCTTTTCCTCCTCGTTTCTTATTGGCTGTCAGGTTTAGCCCACTTTCTGTGGGTTGGTGGCGCGTACCCCCTGCTCGTAGGTGATTCGCTGGCTGATCAGGTACTGTGCAGCCTGTGTGGCGGCCTGGGAACCTGTGATGGTCACCTTCCTGTTCCGAGTTCCAGGGATGAACTCGCCTTTCTTGGAGATCTGGATCCTGGCACCGGTCAGCTCCTGGTACTCCACTAGCGTCTTCCCTCCTTTCCCCAAGATGGCTCCCACCAGGTTTTCTGGCACGGCGATCTCAACCACTTCCTTTGCTCCTTCTGCTAGCTTCTCCGTGGCCAGTAGAGACGATGCCACGAGTGGTGATGCAGCACTTAAGTAGCCGTTGGTGGCCCCTGTGGCAGCAGCCAGGGATCCCAGCGAGAACCCTCCGAGACCGGCTGCCGGGTGAGCTGCGCTGGTGGATGCATCACTGGCATAGGATGCTAACAAATTAGCTGCAGCAGCAGCTGCTGGGTTAGCATTAGCTGCTACAGCGGCTAACACGCCTGAGGCTGCAGCGGGGTTTAGCCCCAGGCCGAGGGAGTTGGTGTTGTAGCCATAGCTGGCCAGAGTGTTGAGGGCAGAGGTGATAGCCAGCAGGTCATTGCCTGAGAGGCTGGACATGGTGGTTGGGAAGGCCCCGACACCTGCCAGGCCAGCCTGGCCAAGCAGAGAGGAGGCTGTGGCTGCCGCAGCAGCTGCAGCAGCTGGCATGACCTCGGTCGAGTTGGCGTACGGTGAGCCGGTGGGGTTGGAGTTGGCGACGGGCCCTGTGATATTGGAATAGGAGATGTTGAGGCAGGAGGAGCTCTGTGGGTCCTCCTGGATCTTCTGGACGATGATCTCCACAGCTTTGCGGTTCTGCTCAGGCTCCCCACTGATGGTGACCACGCGCTCCTGCAGGTTGATGCCCTCTGGCTTCTGGGACAGCTGGACCCAAGCCCCGGACTGCTCCATTACTGCCTTGACTGTAGCTCCACCTTTACCGATGATCAACCCCGCCGTGCTGTTGGGGACAATCAGCTTGGCCTGGTGAGAGGGGGGAGGGGGTGGGTGGGTGAAGAAAAAGAGGAAATAAAGAGAAAAAAAAGTTATGGATCTGTGACATGTTTTATCAAAATCATAGCAATTATGCCTTTGAACATCAAAATACAAAAAAGAGATGTGTTCCTTTATTGACTGCATGTTCACGCTTGTGATGAATTAACACACATGACAGCAACCCCTCATGAACTGAAAATATGCAGTGCAATGACAACATTATGAACAATGTGATGTGCTTGTTAATGGAAAATCATTCTTTTATCAGTCAAAACATAAATGATAAAATGGCGCAGTCCTGCAGATCAAATAGTGACTTTAATGACAAGGTCAGCCATGAAAGAGACTCTGGCAGGAACTGGGTGTCCCTGACAGGGATGAGAGACAAAGAGCAAAAGATTCAGAGAAGGTCTGAACTACGTTTGAATACGGAGAAAGTGTGAAGGAGAGAGATTCTAATGTCGTGTGTGTGTGTGTGTGTGAGAGAGCAGTGTAATGGTGACTTGTAGAGAAAGACCCGAGACAGACACACAACTTCAACGCCCACCACCTGAACACATAACGAATAAAGACGTTTTCTTTTTGTTTCTTTGGCACATAACAGAGAGAATAGAGGAGAAAGAGATAAAGTGTGAGTAGGTGAGAGAACAGGAGACAAAGAGGTAGAGTGAGGTAAACAGAGTGGGAGGGAAGGATGGATGAGAGAGAGAGAGAGAGAGAGAGAGAGAAAGAGAGCGAGAGAAAGAGAGAGAGAGAGAGAGAGAGAGGGAGGGAGGGAGGGAGGAATTCTAAAGAGGCTACTTGTGTGAAAAAAATAACATTGACTCTCAGGGGTCAGTGTTGCCATGGAAACACAGCTTCAGCATTCAAAGGGTAGTGAAAGGGAGTGAGGCATTGACACACACACACACACACACACACATGCACACACACACACACTCCATGTACACAGTATATTTCACTCCATGTATTTTCATGTACAAATGGTGAATTATTGTTTTGATACTTTTACACAATACTATAAATCCTACTATACGACATACTGCCTCCTTCCATTCTAGTTTCCTAACATCATACAACTGAGGTGCGACTACACATGTTCTTGTTTAATATGACACAGTCTAAAAAATATATACTTTTTGTGATTATCATCAGTGCACACACTTCTGTGGATGAATTAACAACACAACTTCACATGTAACTTGTGCACTGACTGACAAAAGTCTGAGTTTTTTTAAATGATTCGTATGATTAGTGGTGTGATTGATTAACAAGGAAGAGCGCCCATTGTTAAATTATCACTGTGTGCACAAAACCTGACTTAAACCAAGAACCTGCACTTTCGTCCTTTAACGGGCTGCTGAGGTGGAACCCTCCTATTTCCCTTCACCATCTGATAACATGCAAGCAGATCTGATGTCTGCAGGTCTGGTCTGAGGTCTGAGTGAACCTGGTGTGTGCTGGTTCACTGCTTCTCTGTTGACGTAGGCAGCGAGTGACGCAACACCCTGCTGCAGCACCAACCTCCGTGCACAATGAAAACCTCACTTTGCTGAATGGGAACAAACCAGGAGAACATCTAAGACAATTCAGCAAGAAAACTTTTGTTGCAACTTGTTGAAACAAAAATCTGTCACTTTGCTCTTCAGTGCAAATCAAATGCTAGAAATTGTTTCTGCAATTTTGTCTGGTGTAAACAAGGACACCTTCTGGAGATGTTATCGACTTCTACTGCACATTAACCGACTGGAAAATGAATGTGTGTGCGTGCACCAGTGCCACGCTTTCTCCTCTGAGCATTGATTCCTCCCTCTGCAGAGCAACTCTGGACAAAGCTTCCACAGCTATCTGCCGTCTGCCTGAACGGCAAATATTCATAGTGAGAGCAGAGAGATAGAATGTGGGCTGGAGAGAGAGGAGGAGGGAGGACTGAACAGATAAAAAGACTTGGCCTTGATAAAGAAAAGAGGATGGTAAACTGAAAGAGAGAGAGAGAGAGAGAGGGTGGGAGGGAGGGAGTGATCGATTTAACAAACTGAGAGAATAGGAGAACTGATGCACCGTTTCTTGTTTTCCGTCTGAGAAAAGGAAAGAACGAAAAAAAAATATCCAAAGTGAGAGGGATCAATTCAGCTCACAATAGAAAAATGCCAAGGCTATTCCAATTACCTTCCTGGCTTTACCGCACCCCCCCCCCCCCCCCCCCACCCCCCACCCCCACCACCCCCACCCCTCTTTCTCTTTGCTGGAGTTTTAAGCCGAACATCATCTGTGCTGCGGCGGCCTTGATGCAGTGGTTTGTTGCCATGCTGCACAGCTTGCTCTCTGCACCGTAGCTTTCTGTGAGGCGGAGGATGAATTTACATAGAAATAGAAAATTAGGCGGGAGCTGATAATGCAGGCAACTTCAAACCTGCAGACAGTGTCACATATTCGCTCCTCGCTGCTTCAAGTTGAATATTAGAGAATTATCTTTCCCCTGTGAGTGTTTGTTTGTGAGCAGCCTCTGTGTCTCTTTGTGGGATTAACAGGTGTGAGGTTCTTTTTTTTTCCTTTTGTTCATTTGTCTTTGTTTTCAGAACAAGTGGAAGTTTGTAGTCAGTGTTTATTGATTGGTGGGTTGTTAGTGTGAAGCACGTACGCAGCCAGGCTGCTTCAACACGCCTGTTTACGTCCTGCTGCTATCAGAGGCTCTGCTTCAATCTGCAGGCCTGTGTCCATTAATGAGAGGAGCAAAGTGCTAACAGAGTGTGAACACTGTCCTTACTGCGCCACTTCATCTTCTCTAGAGCTCCTTCCTCATCTTACCTTCGACGCCAGAAAGCACTTAGGACACAATCTTAATGAGGATATTTTCCATTGATTTATATAATCAGATCATATTCAATATACTGTATGGAGTCAAATGGATGTTCAAACCAATGAAATCAGTTTCACTGCAACTCATGAAAACAAGCGGCTCAATTTCTTTTAAACCCCTGTCTTTGATAACTGATGTCATTCATTTGATTTGAATGGGAAATGTTTGTAAAACACAAACACAACACAGTCATAAAATCACAATATCAGTGAAGGACAATGATACTGAATTAGATCCCAGCCCGATCCTCACAGCTCATTCCAGATCACAAAAATCACTGTTTTTGATTTGTCCGATTTTTTAAACATCCAGCCTCTGGCTCTACCTTTCCACCAAACTTCATTTAAACCTGCTTATTTTTAAAATATCCTGCTAACAACTGGAACAACCTCCACATATCATCCTCTCTACTCCACACTAACATGGTCAAAAACCCTCCAGGCTGCTGGACGATCACTGATGACTTGTTTTGATCCGCCTTTTTTTCCAAACGTGAACTTGTACTGTCAATTATTTGGTGTGGTTTGGATAAAATTCTCCAGCAGATGGAAACATTTATAGAGCGATTCCTCTTTTCACCTTGATCTGCTGTCTGTGATTACAGCGCAGCGTCAGTTTGAGCTGTAAAAGGTTTGAAACTGTTTGCCAACAGAAATATCTCTCCTTAATGCTCGTTGCTGCCTTAAATTTCATTTGGAAGTCTAATTTAGCATTGGAAAATGTTCCAGCACATTTTTGTTCGAGTGGCAGCATTTTCAGAGGGGTTGTTTTTGTGGCGGGGAAGACGAGCGGGCGGTGGGGGGTAAAAATGGAGACAAGGGATAAAAGAAGTAAGTGACAAGCAGCGAGAGAGCGAGGGAGGGAGCCGAAAATTTTTTACCCATGAGCCCTTTCATCCTCTGCACTCTGCACTGAAACATTCTCTCTCTCTCACACACACACGCAGACACACACACGCAGAGTGTTGGTGTAGAAGTGGGAGGATAAACAGTGGCGTACAGCGATGTCTGATCCCTCCTGGCGCTAATGATCACATCTACCATCTTCATATCCAACTGATTCTCTGCTAATGAGGTTCTCCGTTCGCCTCCACTCCTCCTCCTCCTCCGCCTGCTCTGCTTTCTTTCCGCACGTTTCTCGCTTTCCATATTGTCACTTTTCTCTCCTTCCATCTCATATTTGGAGATTTGTAGAGTTTTTTAAGACCTTTCATTCTATATTTAGCTTCTTAAATCTACGCACTCTCTGTGCGTCTCTCCTCACCCGGAGCATCATGGCGTTCTGCAAGCTTCTGGTGCATTTTAATCTTTTCCTATTCCTCTCTATTTCCTCAGCTCAATAAAACCAAACCTCTTCCTACAAGGTCAAACGCACACATTCAGACACAGACACATACACAACCTGTGCCCAATCTGAAGGGCATTTTTAATGTGAAATCATCATCTCCATCCTGGTTTCATTTAGCTGACGGTGTTGGTTCAGTTCACTCTAATGGCCGACTCAGCCTCGCACTCCTACCTTCCCACAATCCTCTGCTTCCAGCACCTTTCTGCAGCGCTGCCACAAAGAAGAAGATTATGTGACAGTTGGCAGTATGCAGGCAATCGCTCTCACAGTGATGGCTCTTTCATGTTGTGTGTCCCCCCCCCTCTGCTGCTCTGGTTTAAGGGTTTTTGAAGTTTTTTCCCCTACAGTCTCCCATCTCTCAAGAAGTTATATATACTATATATGTACAATATCTGCAGGGAGAAACTTTTCTGGAGAGGAGAGGAGAGGAGAGGAGAGGAGAGGAGAGGAGAGGAGAGGAGAGGTTTTGGCATCTGTCCAGCTGCTGACTAGAGTGTCCTGTTGCTGCAGCTGCTGGGCTGAGGTCTTAGGTCAAAGCCAATCTCCTGTTCATGAATACAGGCAAAGAGTGTGAAGGAGCAAGGATGGGAAGTGTTGACTTCAGCAGGGATGCCAGCTTAGCAGATAAGCCCAAATCAATGTCAACAGCAGAGAGGGGTGATTTGATTCAGGAACAACTTGGAACCAGTTCAGACTTTGACTGGTGGTGGTTTATGAAGGCCAAAACTGTCGAGATCATAACAGCTTATATATTTGAATCAACAGTGTTTTAATTTTCTATTAGAAATTAGATGTTGAGTGATTTCTCAGATTCAGCAGCTAGGGCAGTTAGGATACGGGAGCCCTGATCAGCCTTTAACTGGTCTGATCTGTACAATGAATGAAGACCATGCTGCTGAGAAAGTTTCAGAGACAGTGTTCCTCAGGCATCAAGCAGATTGAGGAGAGTCGCTCTCCATAGTTGTTGTGGAGTCTCTGTGTTGATTTGAAGCAGACAGACGTAGGCCGAGAGGGCAAATGCTTGTCCTCAGCAAAGAAAGCAAGTCTGTTTTTGTGTGTTGTGTTTGCGTGTAGTGTGTGTCTGTGTGTTGTGCATTGGTAAATAGTGAGCTAAAAGTGAGCTAAAATGGTCTTAAAATCATTGAGGCAAGGAAATCTGAGAGAACAGTGTCTAATTTCGCAAACCAGGAAATAAGCAAAGAGTTAACCATGAAGACACACACACCGCACACGCACACACACACACACACACCGCACACAAATGTAATAGTACGTTGGGGTTTTATCTTGACATTCATATGTACTGACCTGTCCATTCTGATTTTACAGAAAACCAAATCTGAGCGGAACAAACTAAAAATGAGAGAGAATTTCAGTTCCTGAGACTTTATGTGATAAACAGCATTTGTTGAATAGATAATGAGCTAGAAACAACTATGATTCACTTAAACTAAAAAAGTTTTCTCTGAAACCTCTTGAGAGGTTGGAGCCGATTCAGCCTTTGTGAGCTGATGAACAAAAGCAGAAACTTCAGGGGGTTTAAACCAGACTGTTTTCATTTGAGACTTCGTCGCCTCATCCCAAAGAGTTACAAAGAAATCTATGAGAACAGTTAAGTTGCATGTGAATCTGAAAGGTTTTTACTTAATAATTCAGATGTTTTTTTGTTTTTTTTTGATTTTAGGATTTGTCCGTGTAGTTTATCTCTATACACACAAGCCTTTAAAATGCCTGTTGACATAGTTGCATTGATGATCTCATGAGGAAATCAGGATTTGACCATTCATGGTCCAGTTTTGCTTCCTAAGCATCTTTGACAATTAATCCCATATTTGTAACCTGGTCCGCACCAGTATATTAGGAATAATCTTCTTATAACCTTCTCTTCTCTTTCCTGCTCGTTCTGTCTCATCTTTCTCTCTCATTGCCCCTGCCCTTCATCCCTCCTTCATCACTCAGTCTTTCCATTCGTTCATTCCTTTCTTCTTCTGTCTCTCACTATGTCCGATCTGTCACAGTGATGTAATGATGAGTTGCCATCTCATCCAAACTTCGTGTTGCGTTCCACCCAGGTCACAGGCCCTCTGTCAGTGTTGTTATTGAAGGCCAGACAAACAAACACACACGCAAAGACCCACAGGGCCACATGTACTTAGGTGAATTATGTGTATACAAAGCCAAAGAGGAACCCAATGATATACATATTTTTCTGAGATGTACACACACATATTCACACATGCACACACACAAGCACACAGACACACACACACATGTACGCACAGTGCCATTGGAGGACAGTGGACAACTGTTGAAGCTGCTGGCATTTGAACTTTGAAGTCTTAAGCAGGGGACTTCAGCTTAATCTTCCTCCTCCTGATCCACAGGCTTAGTCGCCTCGCTCTCTCTTTCTTCCACTCTGCCTCTACCTCGCTTGCTCTCTCCCTCATCACCCTGTCTGTCTCAATCTGTCTCTGTCATCCCTCTTTTTTCCATCTCTCTTGTCGTATTTCAGCTTTCATTCTCTGGCTCATCCAGGAGCACAGAAACCCCCCTGCAGGTTAAAAATAAACGGGACAGAAGAGCCCTGTCCATGCTGTTAACTTGGACACCAAAGACTATATACATAGACACGAACACACACAAACATATCCATAAATATTTAGTACTTACTACTACTACAGGTTTTAACTCATACACAGACAAAGTTTTAACATCATTTCCTGACTCCATAACCAGGGACGATGTATTCAAATAGGCCTCTGTACAACCTGTGTAATCCCAGTTAGCCACTTGTTACCAGCTGGCCTGTTTCAAGAGATGTAAAAGCTTTAAAAATCATGACTGGAGCAATAAAACATGACAATATGTTCAGTTAGTGTGAACCAAAGACCTTATCCCAGCCTTTTAACAAAAAACAAAACAAAAAAGGCATAGGCTCTGAGAGGAGGGAAATCTAAGTGCTAAAATGAAATTCCCCAATTCCCATGAAAGACTGAACAAAAGATCATAAATCACCAGCTACCCCCCTGGGTGACATCTTCACCTCCCGTTGCCTTCAAAAGACAAGGATCCATCCCATCCAGACCTGTTTGAACTGATGCCCTCCAGAAAACGTTACAGGTCCATCAAATCACGCACCACAAGATTCATGAATAGCTTCTCTCTCAAAGCCATTACCACACTGAACTCTGATCTGAAAACTCACCCACCAAACACAACATATCATTAATGTGCAATAACCACCATGAAGCACTTGCACTTTACACTGAATAGCACTTTAAGCCCACCGTGGGCTACGTGGACCTCGCGACCCATTTACTTAACTGTGTACGTTGGATATGAGTGTATGTCGTGATTTAACCCTATGAGTGAATTTAGTCATTGTTTAATTATCCATTTCTATCTTTGTTTGTTTGTTTGTTTTTATTCAAGCCGGTTCTTGAGTGCACTGTATTTTGTTGTATGCTCTGTACAATGACAAAAAAGTATCTAATGTAATGAATAATCACATACACGTTTAATATATGATGCACACACACATACACACACATTACATACAGGTTGCAATTTATCCTTCAAATGAGTCGAGTATTGTCCTCTGTGAACATGTCATTATGAGCTTGTAGATATTTGTACATACACATGGCATAAAGTTGTATGTATCTTCTCATACTAATGAGCATGTAAAGCCAAATAATCAAAGTCATTTTAAAACACTGGGCAGAAAAAAAACAAAACAAAAAAAACAATAATGAAAAATCTAACAAATTAAAAAAAAAACTGCTTAATGCAGGACAAATGTTTTTGTGAATGTCATTTCAGGCCATGAAATGTGTTTTTCGGTTTCCTTTAACTGGTTAAAGCCACCTCTGGTTCCATCATCACATCCACGCTGTGCAGCCAAAACTCGTTCAAACCCACAAAATCTGAAGTTCCAAAAATACCAAACATGTCCAGCTGAATTTTGATGCATAATAAATCTAGAGTCTTTCCACTTGATGCTGAATGTAAGGAAAACATCACATATTACTAACTCTCTGTGTCCCCTCTAACTTCAGTGAAGTGCTGGAACAAGCACATGTAGAACACACTTGGACCTGATGTGCTTTGTTGACAGGAGACTTTTCTGTTTGAACAGCGGGATAATTATTTGCTGGTTGTCTTCTCGTCTGTCCCGTTAATCCTTCATAACCCCTCCCTTTTTCTCTTTTCCTCTTCCAAGATTAATGAGTTATTACAAGATGATTCCCAACGGGTGCAAAGAGGAATTTTGTGATTATTTTTTGTTTTCGATTGTTGAGGTTGCTCATAATCGGTGATGTGTTGTCTTTGTCAGGAGAGGCGGAACTATTCTGTTTCGTGCAGCACATGGGTATCATGCATTGTTTTGAAATTATGTCATATTGCACTGTCCCTATCAAAATAAATACACTAAAACACAGAATTAAATCATTAAAAAAATCTTCTTTGATAATTTTATTATGGCACCAGGTTGAATATTAAATGCCATGTACCACAGCTGTAAATATATCTCTGGTTAACGTCTGCTCTTAGCCTCCTGGATAAGTTTAGAAATGAATCTTCAGTCAGTTAAATAGTAAAAATGTCAACTAGCAGAATACGGTGACCTGGAAAACTAATCTACAAACATCAACTTCCCAACCTCATCATACAGGCTGTAAATCACTAAGAGAATAACCAGTGATGGAATTTGTAGGAGGCCATGTCGAGCATTAACATGCGTGAAACATGAGGGGGAGGAGTGATTGGTGCGATAATGAATCAAATCCCCCTCGGACGTGTTACAAGATCGTACCTGACGATCATTTTTTTATCCTCCTCCACACAGCACAACATTCACTCTGCTGTGTGAGCTGGAACAGACAAGAGTTTCCTGGCAGACAAAAAAAAAAAAAAAAAAAAAAAACTCCTTTAAAAAACACCTGCTGTGTCACAAGCTCAAACAGCAACACATTAACTTCTTAGATTGGGTGTGAAAGGAGAATACACTAGTCCACATTAAACAACAACAACAACAACAACAACAACAACAACAACAACAACAACAACAACAACAAAAATATTACTAAACAACACAAAATCTATTTGTGCTATGAACTGTCTCTCCTGTCTTTCCTCCTTTGTGTGTACCTCCTCTCCTCTCATCTCCTCTGTCCAGCAGCCCAGAGGGAAAAGGTCAAAAACTCCATTAAACCTCCCTCTCTCCTGCTGAGGCCACTCCCCATGTACATCACACCTGCTACATTTTTTCCCACTTCACTTTCCCTTTTTTTTTAATCTCATGTGACCCCCACAGGCAACAGTAGGAAAAGAAAAGAGGAGGTAGGATGTGAACCGTATGCCACATATGAAGCTGATTTCTCTGTGTGTGGGTTTCATGTGTTCAAGTTATTCAGCAGAGAGAGAGAGTTAGTATAATGCAGACACTCCATCATCACTGTTTGGAGCAGATAAGAGACACAGAGTGTGTGTGTTTGTGTGTGTGTGGGTGTGCGCATGAGTGTGTGTTAATCTGCTGACTCAGCAGTAGACAGAGACCAGAAACAAAAAAACAACAGAAAACATTACAAGGTTTGAAAGCAACAAAGTGAAAACCCCGACCACAACAGAATACAACGTTTTCCTGAAGCACTTGTCTGTTGAAGGTTTTACATTTATCACAGCTGTCAAGTGACTTTTAATTTGGGTTACACTGAGTGAACACAGTGGAGCATTTAGCAGCGACATAGCGAAATATTTCCCTCAGGAGTTGGTGGAGACCAAACATGGAGCTAAAAGTGAGGAAACACTGAACACAAACGAGATACTAAATGAATGATGCTGTGCAAACAAGTCTCACATAAGTTGTTTTTGTTGCACTCCAGTTGCCAAAAAAAAGTTTTTGCAGGTTTAAGGGAGATAAGTTTTCTGTGGGACAACACATGTCCTCATGTATCTGGCTCTGATTCAGTTTGGCAAGATGTTGAGATTTTCTAAATCCTGGCGCTAAAGAATATCTTGTTGAATTTTGCTAAATCTCTCCCTTTTCTCCTTAATAGCAGCTGTAGCTAATGAAAACTCACTATGATGTGATGTCACTATATCACAAGTCAACCACTGATGAGTCATCTGTGGTGTGTCAGTCAGCTGATCACATGTCCATTACGGTAGTCAGAATCTCTTTTTATGCAACTGGCTCTTTGAGGTCTTGTTATTTTTATCTTTAATCACTCACTGATGCTGAGAGCTGAAGGCAGATGGATTTGATGAAGGATTTGATAGGACTCAGATTCAATAAAATGCTATTGCATACAAGAGCTGTTCATTTATTCCTCCATTCATTGATCAACAACAACACACAACTTCTCCTCACCGTTGGTGTGTTTGACTCACTGTTTGGCTGAAGCTGAATTATTTCTATCTTGCCAACTCAGCTCAGAGTCTTACACTCCCACCTCTTCATCATCTGACACAAAGTGATCCAGACTCATTTTCCTGGCATTTATGGCTAACTTCCTGTGTAGGGAGGCAATAACAGGAAGAAGGAAACAGGTGTTCATGCGGGAGGTGAAAGGTCACAGGAAATGGCTTCTCTCTCCTGCAGGAAGAGGTCAGAGGGAGCAGCGAGGAAAACAAAACAAAACAAAAAACCACTGGGGTGGACGTGTGTGAATGCTCCTGTACTGTACGTGCACAGTGCGTATATGTGTGTGTGTGTGTGTGTGTGTGTTCACCTCTCAGCAGTGTGCTCCGTACAACTGAACAACGTCAAAGTCCTGCTGCACTTTTCAGTCTGAATAAAAGCGAGTGTGGGCCAGCCCCGGCCAAAAATAGCCCCAGAATAATACCACAACAAAACCACAGCCCATTTACAGCTGATCTCACGGGGGACGCAGCCTCCACTCTGCAGCTCACTTCCACAAACCATAATGCAACAATAATAGTGTAGAGGGCACGTTTCACTGTCAATATGAATACTATATTGATTGCAGTAAATAGGTGATGCCTCACTACATTACATATGAACAATATATGGGAGGTCTCCTGAGGGCTTTAGCTTTTATGTAACGATCGCTGATGTTTCTGTGCTGCTGCCTGGGAGGTCCTCTTCAAAGGCTGAATTTATAGAGAAAAGAACCATCAATTTTTTTTATAGCAGTTAGAATTTGGGTTTTTACTTGTCCTCTTGTCAGCAGTTTGAGAACAATAACATTTACGTAACATGAAGGAGCCTGGGAGGGTTTATGATGGGAGGAACTGAGGTGGGCGGGACCAATGGTAAACAACACAGCTGAGTGTGATAGGCTGAGAAACTTGTCGGTTAAAGCAAACTTGCCCCAAGACAAGCCTTTCCTTCAGGAAACATTCAAATTATTGAGATTTCATGAACTAAATATTGGAGTTTTGTATTTTTATAGATTCAATGTATACTGCATCTGACCAACATACTATATGCAGCATTCCTCACATTTTATGTCAGTGTATCATCATTATAGAATTAAATAAATACTTTAACATTCAGTAAAAGCAAAGTATTGCACAAACATCTTCAAATCTGACTTTAAGTGCTAAAATAATTTGTTTACATTTTGTGCATCAGTCAGGTTTTGAGAACACTCACCGCTCCTACAAACTGAAGGGAAGGACCAGATCCTATCCATCCTGCTCCTTTTTGAACACTTCTTTTGTTTATCACATTGTTATTTTCCATATTTTTTATTATAATAATGCTCAAAATAAACATTCATTCATTCATTCACTCAACTCTGCATACTTAAACCAGACTCTCCTGCGTAACGTTAGAGCGTGCCGCAGTGTGAAACCACATGCAGGGATGTTTTACATGAGTCTGTCGATAGGTGGAAACAAAAACAAACACTAAATAATCAAAGTCCTGAAATCATTCAATGAAATCTCTTCATCTCCTCATGTCATGTCAGAGCCACTGAAAGAATTCATTCAGCTCATAAATCTTCCTCTTCCCTGGTCTGTTGTCCCGTCACGTGGCCTTGAAGCGTGGCGTGTTGTCTGTCGGTGTCGTCGCTGCTGCTGCTCTGTTTTTCTTTCTATCAGCAGCTGCTTCTTCCACCAAGGCTCTCTGTCACTCTGCAGCTGTCGGCTAACAAGAGTTCAGATCTGCGTCCAGCTTTCAGTCACCCACTCAGCCGGCCCGACTCTCATTCTTGGCTTTGTTTGTACCCCCCTTTCTCTCTCTCCCTCTCTCAATATATCTATCTATCTCCATGTCATCTTCATCCATGATTTTCAGTTTCAGCCTCTTCCATCCAGCATCTCGATCCAACATCACAAACCCCTTTCACTCATCTCTCCTCTCTGTGTCCCCTCTCTCAATGTGTCTCCCTCAGTCCCAGGGGTTAACCAGTTATGCCAGAACCACATGTTGCAACAGCCGGACTCTTGACAAGAAGAAGATAATTTATCCACAACCAGGAATAGTAGACAACCAACGGCTGCAGCACACTGGCCACCAATACATCTTTCACAAGCACACATGTGTACAATGGTGTGTATGTCAGCACATGAGTGTGTGTGTCTGTTGTCAGGAGCTTCATTCCTCAGATCAAAGTGAGTCTGTGTTGTTTTAGTTACAACCATGCTTTTTAAAATCCTGTGAGGGTCGACCAAGACATCTTAAATTACCAGTCATCCACTGACCTCAACTGTGAGTGTGTATGTGTTATGAAATTGCTTTGAAACAAAGGCACCACTTTTGGCTGCACTAGAGTCCTTCAGGAGGTTCCTGGGGGTCCAGAAGTGGAAGCATTTATTTTATCTTGATTTCCATCATAAGTAACACAATGAGTGTGAGACTTTTTTGGCTAATAGGTTTAAAACACTCTTATAAAAATAGACAGGTCTGAGGTTTAATTTTTGTCATTTCAATAGATCTGTAAAAAAGTTTGACAACCACTGATGCAGTAAAACAGAAGCACAACAAGGTACTTTAAATTCAGACTTTTTCAGTGATTAAATATATTTATAGTAAGTCTTTGTTACTAATCTTCACAATATTATTCTTATTGCATCTTATTATATCTTTTCAACACATTTTAATATAAAATTTTACATTATGCTGTTTTGTCTTCATCAAATTTAGTGTCTGTCTGGACTGGAGAGGTTATTTTATGTGTGTGGGGGGTTTCTTTCTGTGCGTGTGTGTGTGAACATGTGCGTATCTATGTGTCGTCAAATGCAGCACAAACCCATTTAGCCTCCTCTCTGACGTGGTATAAATAGCCTAAAGAGCAACAGGGGGATTCGCCCTCTATTACAGGCGTCTAAATATCAGCAGCTATTAGCCTGCTTGTCTCCCTGCGGCTGCTCGCCTTGTCCAAAACAGCATTACTCAGCTGTCAGTCAGCCCCGGCTCAGATGCTCAAGATGCAGAAGATGCAAACTGAATTAAAAAAAAAAAAACAAAAAAAAAAAACACAGCAGACATATTATCTGTGTGCAGGAGGGGCAGGTGACGGGGACATACTGAGGCTGGTACTGAAGAAATGCTTTTACATTTTGTAAACACTCGCTCAGTTTAACACAAAGACATGAAACAGGGAAACAGCGTTTAAGTGTGAAAATGATAGTTCACTGTTTTATGGGGTACAGCAGTGCTGCAATAACTTTCAGCAGTCTCCAGCGGTTGCCTGGCAACTGCAACCTGAGTTTGGTGTGGAAAAACTTGACTGACCTCAAACCGATCTAGTACATTTGGAATGAACTGCAACACTGACTGAGCCCGACCTCCTCACCAACATGAGCAACAGCACCAAAACTCTGGCTGCATGAAATTAAACATTAAATTTACAGCAAGATACAAGAAAACAAGACACCATAAGTGCAAACAACACTCTTATTTGCATCAGCCAGTGTGTGTGTGTGTGTGTGGGGGGGGGGGGGGGGGGGGATTGAGGACTGGGTGTGGGTGAGTAACTGTGTGTGTGTGTACCCAACATCGATTAATTATGCATAAAATTCACTTCATAACTGTACCTTAGAATTGTGTGCTCTGCAAAAAATCCTCTATCTCCAAGGACTTTGTGTGCGTGCATGTGCGCGCGTGTGTGTGTTTGCACACAAGTCTGGTAGCTATAATTATTCAAAACTATAAAGGCGTAGCACTCCTTTCCTTCCTCCGCCCCCAAATTCTGCTCATGACAGAGGATGAGAAATTGCAGCAGGGGAAAACATACGCAACTCTAACGCAACAGCAGAGCTCAAAGACGTGGAGGAGACACAAGAAACTTCTTTAAAAAATGTAATATTGTTGCTCTGCAGGAGATGTCGTCAATTCAGTTTTTCATTTGGAATATTTTTTTCCTTACTTATAGTTCCTGTAATGTCTTTTCAATGTGTGTGTGCTCCTCTGGTAGAATGCACATCTGGCAAGCCTGAATAGTCAATACATGGAAACAATGCCAGACCCGACTGATCAATAGGGAGCGATCATGAAGAGAGAATGATGATAATCACTTAAACAGATTGGGATCATAATCAATGGCTGAACTAATTGTCCTTCATTACATAGCTGCTATTGGTTCTCGATCAGATGCAGTTGTACAATTAGCAGCAGAATAAGCTTCATGAAGTTTCTTAGCAAACACACACTTTGTGAAATGACTTTGCTGACTGAGACTTTGACTCTGTAATGTGAATTATATCACGCAGCCCCCGCCTGGGGATTTCTCTCCCTCAGCATAGCCATCCAAATGCAATGAGATGAGTGGACAACAACACACAGACTTTAAAAAAAAATTGGGATGTTCCAGTTTTTCCATCATAAATATCTTTAACCACAGTGCAACGTTCAAGAGCGTAGGTTTGGTTCGAGTGCAGTACATACAATCATGTGTAATGGAAACACATTTATAGCATCTACTGAATTATGAATTAAAGTGACCAAAAAGTCATAGAAACTGCATTGTTTAGCACCGATCCAACAGTCATATAATAACACAACAAAGACCTGATGCTCTTTGACAGATATTGTCAACAAAAAATCTGAATGTTTAAACTTAATGAATGAATGAAATGAATAATTTCTGAGACAATGCACTTCTCTTTCTTTACTCTAAGGAGCTGGTCCTCTAGTGTTTTCAGCACCAGTCAAGTTATTGTTTTACTTTGTTCCTTTTTTTGTGCAGACACTGTGAGCCTACAGAATCTCCACAAGGAAGGGGTAAAATCCTGAAAAATAAAAGACAACAACATGTTTTTTGGAAAGTGAAGGCCATCCCCAGTGGAAATGCTGTCTTCAGCCACCTTATGGCCAAGATACGCCACTGCATATTGTGACATTAAGGAGCATAAAAATGTCGTCACTGTGGAGAAGCTGAAATGCTCCGTGAGCAGCGCTAGCAGATGTGACCCTGCTTTAATATTTCATGGCAAAAGTTTCTGTCAATGAGTGTTTTGTTACAATAACACAGCACTACATAAACATGTTTCAAATTGGGAGGCGACAGTAACAACAACTCATCCTCCAACCACAAGCTTCCCAACAGCTGGTCCAAGTACAGAGGGAGAGAGAGACTGAATATATAGGAGGTCGGAGGGGAAGCTGAAGTGCTGTTTTCTTAGCTCAGACAATGCGTGATATATGTGTGTGATATGTGTGTGCGTGCGTTGTGCAGCAGCCAACAGTTCATGTCACGTGTTATACATGCACACCTCGCTCACTGCATCATATCTCAGTGGATCTCATCTTCCCCCACCCTCTCTATTTCTATCCTCCACTTTCCTCCTTTTTTTTCCTTCTTCCCTCCTTCACCCCCCGCCGTTCATTTTTGCCTCCCTGTTGCTTTTTCTTTTTTTTTTTTTTTACCTCATTTCCAACATTTCCCCCTATCTCTCTCCCTCCCCCTCCATCATCTGTTTCATGTCTGTATGGTTGCCTGTCAGTTTCCTTTTTTCCTCCTTCTACATTCAGCTTCACTCAAACAGAAAATCACAACTCGACCACAGACGCACACACCATTTGTCGTTCCAAAAGCAAACACTTCCCTCCCTCTCTTCCTAACGTGGCCCTTCAGCCGAGCTGGCACATACACACTAACAATGCTGATAAACACACACACATAATTGCAGGGATAGCCTGCAGTTGATGTGAGTTTCCTGGAATAGAACAGAGCACAATAGAAGCGACAGTGAGACCGACCTGTTTGACGCGGTCTGGGTTGACGGTGGTCTGTGGCTGCAGGATGCTGACCGGCTCTGTCTTCTGGGTACTCTGAGGCATCTCCCTCACCTTCTCAGCGATGAAGTCATGGACGCCGTTCAGCGCCTCCACTGTCCCCTGGATCAGACACACCCGCTCTGTCGTGCCTGGACAAATACACAAACATAGACAGAGAGGTCAGGGTGAGTTTAAACTGACGGCCAACAGGACTCAGAGGAGATACAAAGAGCTAATTCAAATAGTGGCTGGTTTCATTCAGGTTTTCTCATAAAGCTCTTAAAGAGGTCGGTGGAACAGGTGAAGGCTGGATGTGCTGGACTGGGTACGCTGTCACAATTCTGGCACAGAGACTCCAAATTTTCTGTTTCATTATTTTTTGTGTGAATGAAAGTGAATCTAAATAGTAAGAAACTGAACTAAAGATCCAACATCCTGTGTGAGGCACAAGATGTTTATAGAAGGAAACTAAGTAAAAACTAGTAATTACATATTAGGATAGGCTGCTTGAAACATACTGAGCTAACAGGAACAGTGTGGATACAATTTAACACAAAATGTCTCTGAAAGAGATGAAGCAGTTTGACAGCACAAAACCATTTAGGGGCAAAATGTCTAATACAGTATATAAATGAAGCCTTGCCTTGCAAAAATTATATAATCTTGACCTCACACACAGAATCCCACAGTCAGAAAACACCAGAGTTCACATTTCCACTGCATCTTCTCACAAACATTCAGTTTATGTCTGTTTCCAGGACGTTGACATTATTCCCCCAGTCACATGAAAAATATAACACAGCACGATGATTTCCAAACTGCCTCTTCGGTCTGGGCTGAACATGTGCGTAAGCTTTAAAAGCTGTATTTTGAAGATTTATATCACCTCCAAACAACCTGGCTAAAGTCTATTACACAAATCAAAAGCTGTGGAGGTGTAGAGGATTTATCCTCCACTGCAGCATGAGAAACTGAGATTTATCATCGCTGAATACTTGAAAGGAGAAACATATGAAAGAAAACGATATGTTTGCATTTGTGAGGTAACGTGTGTATGTGCCTACAAACACACATTTCATGCACTTCCTCTGTTGCTGCAGGAATGTGTGACTAAACACTGACTATTTACAAGATTTGAAACTGAGCGACTGAATTAGTGATCAAGAGAAAATCAGACTTTCATAAATGGTGCACTCTGGTGTAGCACTGTAACAGACACATGGTGTCCTGTTTCTGTGCTGAAGCATATTTGACAGGAAACACAGAGAAAGGTTGAGGTTGTAAAAAGTGTGGCAGCCATGGTCCTTTCTATACAAAGTCCATCGACTTTATGAGAGCAACACAAACTGGTTATTTTCATAAATTAATCAAATTAACAAAAGGGCTACGAGCACTTGATGTTCAGGTGAACACCTTGACATCTTTACCAGTGGTTTGCACTTCTTTGGTACTGAACTTCATTGTCATTGCTACAATGAGACTCTGTTTAGCAGCTCTTCGTCAATGTGTCATTTCTCTGCTCACCATTTGAAAACACACTGTAACTTTCATATGTTGTAATAGCTTTATGTAAAATTAAAAGAGGCTTTCACCCTCTCACTTGTAATCCATCACAGTCTACACCAGGGGTGGACCCTTTTTTTGACACTGTAGTTGATCCTGTATCTTCATTGTGTAGTGATGCAGGTTAAGTGCAGATTAAATCTGTCCCACAAACATATCTAAAAAAAAAAATTGTAAAAAGAATGTGTCTGTGATCTTCACTGTGACTCAAGCAGGGTTCAGGAGTGTGCTCATTTATTTTCCTTCTGATAGCTGTAAAGACACACAGACACACAACAGTCTCTGCCAGAACCCTTAACTGTGATGTAAAATATACGACTTTTAGAAAATAGGCCAAAATATGCAGAAACCACTAGTGCGATGCTTCACAGCACTTTAACCTCAGAGCCAGTGTTTTCATGGCAAACTCCTCAGTGTCCCAATAACACAGACAGACAGACAGACAGACAGACAGACAGACAGACAGACAGAGGGTGTAACAGTGGAGAATCTAGGCCAATGTAAAGCCTCTCAGTCTGACTCTATCTCAACAACACACTGAAAGTAAATCTCTCTTTGGCGCTCTCTCTCTCTCTCTCTCACACACACACACACACACACAAACACACACACTCTCTCTTTCTCTCACCCTTTTACCCTGTATTGTCTCTCTCTCCTCTCTTTCCCATCTCTCTTTCTCCTCTCCATACTCTCCCTTCCTTCCCCCCTTCTAACTTGCTTTATTTCCCCTTCGTTTCCCCCATTTCCTCTTCTTCCTCTCCCATCTCTCCCTCTCTCTCTCTTTTTCTCTCCCTTGACTCAAGTATTTGGCGGGCTCTGCTCTTATCTCGGCCCAGCAGTGTGTCAGTTAGTGCTTCCCGTCCCCTCCCTCTCCCCACATTGTTGGACTGGCTCGGTTTGGCCCGGCTCGGCCCTCTGTGGCTGCACTGCATGGGAACAGGGGGACTGAGGGAATGAGGGATAAAAGCCTCTGTGTGTGTGTATGTGGGGGTTGGGAACTGATGCTACTTTATGGTACAAGGGCAAAGAACTAAATTAAAAATGTTGTTTAAATGCTGCCTGGAATTTAATTGGAGACCAATTTAGCTAATAAAATTCAGAAGTAACAATGGTGAGAGACATGTTATGTTTATGAAACCATAAAAGTGGGGCAAAGAAAAATATAAAATTAGAGTGTAGATCTGCATTAATGAAAATCCTGAACTGTGAATACGTATGTGCATGTACTTCAATATGAACATAGTGAAAAGGCTGGATTTGAAGATTCATGGCGCAGCAGTGAAACAACAGAGGCTAAAAATAAAACACAGCACATTCAGGCATTTGCAGCTTTTGGCTACCTGGCCATACTGGCCCACTGCAACGCCTGTTAGCATTACAGAGGTATGAATTCCCATTCCTATTTTTACAGCGTGTTGACAGCAGTGTCAAACAGTCACTGTTGACAGCAGCTGAATGCTTCAGTCTGGATGAACGAATGTGACAACGAACTAATAAATCACACAAAGAGTTGTTGCGTGAGAGTGCAGGTGTAGCATCTTGCTAACAGTCTGTGGGTAAACACTTCAGCATCAGTCTGCATTAATTCATATTAATGAGCAAAGCGGCCTGTCCGGTGGAGTGAGTGCGTGTGTATGAGTGAGTGAGTGAGTGTGTGTGTGCGTGTTTGTGTGTTGATACTGAGGAAACTGGGCCTTGCCTCTCCTCGACAGCTGGTGCCCTCTGGGTAATCTGGACTCATCCAATCAGAAGCAAGGATTAACAGGCCATTGTCTTGGCATGAGTGTGTGAGTGTGTGTTTTTCTGTGTGTGTATCTTGTGACTGTTGTGTGCGCATGTGTGTGTGTGAGTGTAGCAGAAAAGGCCACTCTGTCAGTGGAGATCATCCTGACACTGCTGCACAGCTGTGCCACAGAGCTGCTCCACTTCATCCCAAAAATATTCACCTACAGATCAATTGATAACCATCTGATTGCGAGGATAATTCATGAATTATACTGAAGTCATCAGAATTTTACTTTATGTTAGTGTGTTCATGTCTTTGTGCCTGAAGGTGCATTAATGCCCAAACCAGCAAGTTTGCACTTCCCTCAGTGATCGAGGGTGAGCTGTTACTTTACAATTGGTCCCACTGGTGGGAGGCATTAGTGTGTGTGTGTGTGTGTGTGTGTGCGTGTGTGCGTGTGTGTGTGTGTGTGTGTGTGTGTGTGTGTGTGTGTGTATGTAACATTTGCCTCTTGTAAAATGAAGCTCCTCACATTTTAGCATTTGGAAGCTGTTTCGAAACCTGACATACTACAGCTGCTGCTGCACAGATATCTGCTCAATGTTGTTAAGACTGTGGTGTTTAAATACCAACTTTATGAGACATTGTTCATATTGCTCACGTAGAATACAGTGAGAACAACATAATGCACGTTTAACATGCCTAATGTGCTCATGCCTTTCTGGAACTTAAAACATTGAGTTGTCATGTGCTTTGCTTTATTGCATTTTTTATTTCAGTTCTGAGGACATTAAAAACTGATTTCATGCTCTACACTTGTGTGTTTCCAACCACCATGGCCTGACATGTGCAATAGGAATAAACCTACGTATTTATTACCGCATTGGGGAGAAACGGAGATGCGGGGATGAGAAAATGAAACAAGGTTATAAAAGGACCACAACACACACAGTGGACCTCAACGGAAACACGGACAGCTGAACTCCAAAGTCTCACAAATGTCCAGGTTGTGGAAAGTCTCAGGTCAGAAGGTTGTTTAGTTTCAGATCTAACATCTGCAGCACTGCAAGCGGGAACTAGTGATGCCAGGTGTTCACATCCACAGAGTCAGAAATATTAATAAAATCTATTCGGTCATGGTGCTGTGCTACAGTTTCTGTAACAAACGTTTGGTGAATACAGTGCACTGTATAGGCTGCAGCTACTGATGCAGCTCGGCTCCAGCTCCAGTGTACTGTCGCAACCTGCAACGTCGAGTACAAAATGTTCAGGAGGGTCAATTAGTGCAGCTCTTCTTTCTATCAAAGGATGATGAGGACTGAAAATGAAAAGCTGTAAAGAGTCTGTGAAATTCATCTCATACATGAACTTCGGCTCGCTCTCTCTCGACAGTGACCAAGTGACCCAACACCACTTTGTTCAGCACCAGAACACTATCATCATCATCACCGTCATGATCCAGGCTGTGGACCCTGGCAGTTGTTTTTATTATAGTCTAGCTTGCATGACTCACTCCTTCCTCCTCCTCCTCCTCCTTCCTCCTCCTCCTCCTCTCCCTGATGACCAGAGAGGCACCGGAGGCAGCAGAATGAAAGCACAGCGAGCGCCTTCTCTTCTGATTTCTGACTCACTGTAACTCACAAAAACATATGCATGCTTGCTATGACGATGCATGCTGGTGTTACTGGAGAAACTGCAGTGGCATGTTCCTCTGAGCTAAAGTCTGAACACAGTGAGCCACATGTTAGCATGTCAGGAATCAAAGCAGTTCTCTCCTGCAATGGGAGGGTGCACATCCACCCTCTGCTGCTAAATTTCAGATAGGAAGGACTGAGGGGAGCTATGTTGTATAATGTTAGTTTTCTTTTCAGCAAATATGGTTTGTGATTTGCCGCAAATGACACGGACACAGAAGCAAGCACTTGAACTTGAGCTTGTCTTATCTCTGAACTAAGTTCTCAATGGGAGGTGAGAGAAGAGTGGTGTATCAGCGAAACCTCACACTGGCCACTGCAGTCATGTAGTTACAGTGGCTCCTCACTATAAAGATGACTAGGTGTCTCACTGGCTGTTAATTGCAGCAGAGCGGTCAATCTGCAGCCAGCAGGCGTGATTCATTCCCTCCAACCTCCACCAGCCAAGGGTGGAGACACTTGGCCACTCTGGACAACCGTAGCTGACAATAAACACACATTTACACAGCTCGGAAACATCCCCCTCGTTTCTATTGCTCTGACGGTCAGATGATGGCCAGGGTGTAGATTTCACACTGTACGTTAAGTTCAGTTGGTGACACAATGCTGCACGAGCCTTATAAAGCTTAAGCAAATAGACCTTGGTGATGTGATCCCAGCTGGGGTGTGAAAGATGTGGACATTTACCAGGCAGGTGAATTTTGACACTATTTTGTTTAATTACTTGAAATCTACGACCCAGCAGTTCTGCACCTCACTGTCCTAACAGCGAGTGCTGCAGGAATGTGCTAATCTAGAAATTAGTGATCATTTTAGGTGGTTAGTTGAATCACTGAAATGAGGCCTGCACTTAACACAAGCACATTTTATTCTAACATAAAATAAATAAGTCAATAAATCCCCCAGTCATGATTTCTTTAAGCCTTTATGTCTCTTAAAAAGCCTGGTTTTTAGTAAGTGAATAAATGAGACACAGAGTTTGGAGGTCTTGTAAGAGCACGTTACAGATGATAAACATCATCGCACCGCACACAACAAACTCACTAGTCCATCTTTACAGCCTAGTTGTGTTTATACTCTTATAAACTACTAACTTTGTAAGAGAGAGGGCTTTTGTAGAAGAGGTTTATAGCCTAGTATTCACGTTTTATTATTATTATCATCATTATTTGTTATGTCTGTCATGTGTGTCGATTACACTGTTGATCAAAATGTGAAATTTTAATAATATTTAGTTTGTCACCAAATTTATTTTCTCTAATATTTCAAAAGTCAATCAAAAAATCCCACTGGCTTTTTTGTTGTCGTGGGAACCAGGGTGATTCCCAGCCAGGCTGGTCAACCAAAAAACATCATCCGTGCATCGCGCCATTATCAGGTTTATTTGCTGCGGTGTGTTTCCTGATAACGTTAAATAAAGTGAAATTCACATTGTAGGTTATAAAAATGTGTGTTATTTTCCGACAGAGTAAAACCAAACTGAGCCGAACCTTTCAACACTAACACAGCTTTAACTGTTGTTTTTGTCTTGTATCTGCAGTGAATAAAACAGCAGACAAATAAAAGATCTTGCATGTGTTTATTAGTATGAGCTGCATCAGCTCTCCGAGCGGAAAACGTCCTGATCTCATGAATCAAAAGACAAATTAAGGCACAGATTTGATTTAGGGTTGCCAAATTGCAGCCGCAAACTGGACCTCGAAGGAGTAAGTGTTAATTCACTCACAGGCCCTGATGTAAAAAAATCTGTGCATATCCTCAACAAAGTCAGAAAGCTTCCATGGCCTGAAAAAATGTTATTCCTTCTTGGTTTATTAATGTTGTTTTTCAGCTCAGACAAACTCCAAAGGCATAAACAGTCTGGTTTCTTCTACAGTTGGGCAGAAAACCACCAGCCAGAGCGATGAATATGTGAAACAAGTTGTCAGATATATTCCTGCAAAGTGACCCAAATAAAGAAGAAAAAAAATCACAGATTTTTCCCTTGAGAGTCTTTTAAGACCCCTCAAGTTCCCTGAGTTTCTCAAACTTTTTTAATATTTGAGACACATCAGCAGAGAAGAACATAACAGAGGAGAAGAAGAGACAAGATGTGACAGTATCGCCAGAGGTCTTGTGTTCACAGGTACATGAAGTTCATCCCCCGCTATGCCAAGATGTACAGCTTTTTCACATCCAACACCATTCTGATAGGAAAAAAAAAACAGCAGGCGAGAGATAGACAACTGATACAGAGATACAGAGGTTCACACGACTTCTGTCACATCCTCAGAGCATCAAGCGAGATGGAGGGAGAGGGAGAGACAGAGGAACGGACAGAAACTCGGAGAGGGAGAGGCAGATCGGCGCAGAGTCACGATAGTCATGACAAAATGGAGTGACACCAGAGAAATAGGGAGACGGAGACGAGCAGAGAGACAGACAGGCCGTGATGCAGAGAGAGAAACCTTTGTGAAATCTGTCACAACAAAGCAACGTCAGAAAAAGAGAGACGAAAAGACACGGCGACACTGCAACATGTGCACATGGATGTAGACAAGGAAAGACACATTCAACTAGTGCAGGATATAAAAGATGCATTTCTACATCTCTTATTAACTGTAGTGAAATTTAAAGCTTTTACAGAGTCAGAAAATTCTACTTTCTACTTTACTTTCTCCACATCAGCATGGAAATAAAGAGAGTCTTATTATGTTTCTGCAACATGGCTTCCTCACGTTAATTTATACACCCAATAATATTTTACCAGCAAAATAATGGGTTACATTCATTTCTAATTTCTTAAATGAATTCTTGTATTGTATTATTTACGTTTCTATCATTTTAAATCACATTTTCCTTCTAACGATTTATTCTGCAGCTCTGCACAGACAGAGTGAGACAGCTGCACAGACAGAAGCAGATGCAGATGAGTGAAATGAAAGATTGACAGAGACAGAGGAATAGGTGGAAAAACAGAAGAAAAACAAATATTAATGAAGACAAATCCATGCAAGTAGAGAAAGAGAGAGAGGGGTATGGTACAAATTAAATAAGTAAATAAAAAGCAGGCAGCAATATAAAATAACTTCTGAGGCTACATCGGAGCTGATTGGAAGCACAGTGAGACTTGGCGGCTGGTTTAATGTAAGCTCATTAAAGAGATCTCCTTAGGCTGTGGATAAGCTCAGGTTAACTGGCTACCTTTGATCAGATCTGTTGGATTAGCCGACTGTTAGAGGTGCAGCTTAACACCTTGTTGTTCTGCAGGGTTAAAGAGTATATAAAATTTATAGGCTTACAGGACTGCAGACAAGCAGAAACGGGCACAGTCAAAAAGAGATGAAGGTCAGCTGCAGATCCTCCTGTCCTGGCATCATGTTTCCACCTCATTACAGTCTCATAAAGTGGCAGGGGCATGTGGCAAGATGACGATATGGTGTCGTTAATCTAAAGGTTGAGTTAAAATACGTCAAAAATATAACAGAGGCTTGGTGGAGGAAGTATGATGAGGGTTTTCGGCAATAAAATGGCAGATGAAAGTGATCAATTTTATCAGCCGTGTGTGTGTAAAATGTTGTGTATTTTGAAATCAATGCAAGATTTCTCACATTATTTAGGTTCAGAAAGTAAATCATTTCCTGTTTGTGCTGGAAAGCAACAAAATGGATCCCATGAGAGTGTGGTCAAAGGAGGCCATCGCCTCCTCTGTGGTCTTTTGTGTAATTATACTAATGTCTTTAAATGACTGTGGCAATGATTTATTGATTCTTGAGTGCGACACATGGTACTAGAAGTCTACTGCTGCGTCAAAATCTACAAATTATGATTAAGTACCAGCGTCTGCCACATGATCAAAATAACCCTTTCCTCTTCTGCTCTTACTTCACATTGAACCAACCTCAGCTTTTCCCTGTAATGTGGAAAAAAGTGCTGACAACAACCAATGGGCCTCTGTCACTAAGTGACGGATGGATTCATTGACTGACACCACACAAAGCCAATGAAAACGACCGCACAGACCTCAGTATCCAACTAGAAAGGTTTCATGGCCTAAAGGGTCGTCATGAAACACAGACAACTGTAAACAGATAAATATATTTGATAGATAGATAGATAGATAGATAGATAGATAGATAGATAGATAGATAGATAGATAGATAGATAGATAGATAGATAGATAGATAGATAGATAGATGTTGCATAAGTGCTGCTGCAAAGTTTTGGCCTGCAACTCTAAACCAACAAAGGGGGCGGTCAGTCCTCACTCCTTGACTGATCCTGCTTGGTTACCTTGGCAACTGACAGTCTAACCCCCCCAACCATGTACACACACATACACTCACACACAATTGTGAATATGCACCAAACACACACTCTTTCATGCAGCTGGGCAGCTGTTGGTGATGTCATGAGTTGTTATTCCAAAGGGAGAGACAGTCTGTGAGATTTGAGAGAGAGAGAGAGAGAGAGAGTGAGAGAGAGAGCGAGAGAGAGAGAGAGAGTGAGAGAGAGAGTGAGAGAGAGAGAGAGAGAGAGAGCATGACTGCATGTGCTGATGTAATCAGCAGCAGTAAGGAAACTTGGACCTGTTCTCTGCTGCAGTCGACCAAGTCTTCATTAGAGAGAACAGGACAGAAAGATAGGTGGGGGAGGAAGGGAGGAAGGAAGGAAAGAAGGGTGGAAAAGGAAAGGATATAGGAAAGAAGGAAAATTGTTAAAAAAAAAAGGAGAAAAGGAAAGAAAAAAAATCAACCCATGCAAGAAACGAGTTTGAAGAGGGGAGAAAAGGGGAAGGAAAAAAGTGTAGGAAAGAAAGGAAAACAAGCAAACAAGAAAAAAAGGGAAAACAGGAACCAGAGCTTGGTCCTACGCTGCAGCTTATGTGGATGAAAATGTGATGGTTGCTTTGTAACGGGCTGGCAGCGAGTCCAGCTCGTCTCCCTTGAGTGCCCACAGGGCTGTAACACACACTCTCCCACCGGCCTCCACATCATTTACACCAGACAAAATCATGGTCAATTAGGAAAAACTTATTAAATCCTGGAGTTACTGTGGTCAGCTGGCCTGAGGTGCTGCTTTTTACTAGTCTTTACTGACTTTCACTGGCTTTAAAGGCAACACAGCAGGAAAAACAACAAGCATTGCTCAGGTAACCTGGTGTGTCGGCAGGCTGAGGTGTGAACATTCAACATTAAAGCTCTGTATATTTCCACAGTATGACTTTGACTGACGTTGACTGTTGGAATGACAGAGGAAACACATTTGAAGAAAATTGTTATGAGAGCTGCACATCACTCCAAATAAAAAGAACACAGCAACAAACAAAATAACCTGCACCTACACAACACAGGCTACAGTATAACATAAAATGTGTGTAAAGGACTTCTTAATTGTAAAAAAAAACAGCAACAGATGTGAACAGATGTTTGTCAGTTCTCCTAAAAGACAAGTCCCAATCTTTCCTCAGTGCAACATGTGCTCACAGAGTCATGTTTAACATTAATGATGGTGTGTTATCTGCCATTTCCTGTCTCCCCTTCTCTTCTTCTACTGATACCTCCCTCTGCGCTCTTCTTCTCCTTGTGTTATTTTTTGAATCTTTTTTTTCAAGGAACAGTAAAAACATGGTTTCCTGTCAGCCACCCTCCCTCTCCCTCCCCCCATTCTCCCTCCCCTTCCCTTTCTGCTCACTCAGTCCACTCTCCCTCGGCTCCTTCCTCTCCTCCCCCTCATCTCCATCGCCCCGACCCTCACTGTCCTCCTTTATCTGTCCCAAGGTCCGGCAGTGACGGAGCACTCGGTGAGAAGAATAAAGGCAACTCTCTCTAAAGAATAACAAAAGAAGGTGGAAGAAAAGGCAGGAATTCCTCTGCTCTGATGTAACGCTTTTCACTTGGAGAGGCCTGCTGCTCTCCGGCCAGTCTCCACCTCCATGTCCTTCACTCCTCTGATGAACAAAATCCCTTCTTCTTCATATCTACATACTTCAAAAGATCTGGAAATGAACCGAGGGGATGACAAATCTTCTGGTAAAAAGAAGTAGTGATCAGAGGGCAACAAGTTACATTCTGTTAAGAGTAAACAAATGAAGCTGTCTTAGCATGTAAAACAATCCTTTAATGACGCTAACCATTTTAAAGCTGTGATGTGTAACAGGAGCAGCCAGACCCTGGCTGCAGCAGGGATCTGAACTTGTGACCTTTTTCTTTAGGGGAAACACTCGTCACTCGATTCTAACTTCTTGTTCAGAAACATACTTCAACATATTGTTTTGCAGAAACTCCAAGTGCAACACAGTGCATGTTTTCACGTGTTCACACCTTTTTAAAGTTTGGTGAAACTGCAGACAGAATGTACTTTCCTTTCGCCTTTGCTCTCTCTGCCCCCTTTACTCTCTTTCAGAGCTGGAGGTATCATCAGTCTTAATATAACCTTCAGTGTATTGGGCGAAGGCTTTTATTTTGAAGACACAGTCCCCTGTGTGTGTGTGTGTGTGTGTGTGTGTGTGTGTTTCTGTGTGTGATGTACTTCTGGTCAGCAGACAGCTGTGTTTTTCTTTTGGCTCTCAGGTCTTAAAATATAAGATAGATATAAAGACAAAGTTCCTGGAACTGTGAACTGCAAGATTCGTTTAGCATTTCACTAAATGGGAACGGTCATTTCCTCATGACAAAAGGAGGCTTTTTCTCACCATTTCTCTGCATTATTCACCCTCTGTTCAGCTCCCCTGTTTCCCATCATCCTATCCCCCCACCTTACCCCTAACCCCCACCCCCCCACCCCTCTCTTTTCTTGTCTTTCTTATTTTGGCAGCAGGATTGGTGTTGCCCAAGTGACCTGACCCATGCCGAGCAAACAGCTGAAAAGATGCCATGAGTGCCCCTCTCCTCTCCTCTCCTCTCCTCTCCTCTCCTCTCCTCTCCTCTCCTCTCCTCTCCTCATCCTTCTGTTGTACCTGCTGTCAAATTCATCTGAAAGCTGCCAACCTGCCCATAGCAACAGGAGAAATGGAAAGCAGAGGAAAATAAAGTAGAGAAAACCATAAGTGCTGAGGAACTGTTTAAAGATTTCAGACAATAACAGAGAAAATCTACAACAGGAGAGGAAGAAAACATCATATCACACTGCCAGAAACTCTCCTCGTCAAAATAACTCAATGGAGCCCAAACTGGATCAATTGTTTTGAATTCACAGTCGAACACATTCTGATGGTATTCCTACATAAAAAGGGTTCATTTATAAACCATGAGCCATTGTTTTATTCCATTAGAGTCTTTGTTTGTGTAAGTTATTATTCTAAGGACTTTTTTCCTGTTGGAAAATAAAGTGGAGCATGCACATCACAGTATTCCCATTCTCTGATAACTTTATAAAGAACTGCATTTCTACTATAAACCATTACATAAGTATAACTGTGATTGATGACTAATGATATGATGATATATGATATGATATGAGAAAAAATTTGTAACAATACATTTGTTCACAATGAGATTAGAGTGTCTCATGTTTTGATTCTTTCATGCAACAGTTGTTTTCAGTCAGACTCAAGCGAGAGCACTTCAAAGTGAAGTAAGGACAAGCTGATCAACAGTTCAGCTTTAGCTTTAATAATTACTTGATCAGGAAAAGATACATGAAGCCACGTGGCTCAGGAAATGTGTTTGGGCACAGGAACCTTGTAAGTATGTAAATTACACCCACGCATCATGAGAGGGTCATGACAATCTGTCTGTGTGAACGAGTCGTAGTTGCGACATGCTTCATCCAAACTCCACCCACCAAGTAAAAACCATCTTTTTTGGGATTAGTGGGAGGTGAGCCCCACAGTGCCACAGAGACTGACCCCACAACGCCAATATCACAGGTATATATGAATAATCAATAAAGTGACAGTAGTGATGACAACACACAGCAGCTGGAATAATGGCTTCCACCACACACACATGCACACAATGAGAAACAGACACAAACACACATATTCTTGTCTCATGTCATTAAATGGCTATAGTGCAGGAACTTCGTTCAGCAACACACACTCTTATACACACACTTATGGAAAGAATGTAGAGACACTTACACACTTTCAGCTCAGCTATCTGGCTCTCTAGAAAGTCACACATCTCACTATGTAACCACAGACAACTATATATACACACTAATCACCCTCATACTCATTTGTCTTCTGCATACACTCACACACACACACAGTGGCTGGTGTCCTCGGAGGGCCTGCGTGGTAACTGGACCTTGTGTGAATTCCTGGTCAACCCAAACGAGTTCGACACTCTTCTGATCTTACTCACACCCTCACGCATGCACGTACACACACACACACACACACAAACTTACAGAGATGTAGACATATAAGCAAAAATACAGACCTCTCTCTCAAACACACACACACACACACACACACACACACACACTAAGTGACCATCACTGAATAATGAGGTGGCAGAAAGAGAGGGTTTCTTGCTTTCTTCTCTGTCTCTCGTTGACTCCGGGCTGATCTCTCCTTCTCTCCCTCTCTGCATTTCTTTTCATTCTTCCCCTCTCTCTTTCTTTCCTTTGTCTTTCTGCTTTTTTCCCCCCACTGTCATCATTCTCTTTACTACTACTTCTTCTGCACTAGTCAAACTACAAGCAAAATTGTCCCATCTTCCCAAGGTTTTTTGTGCAGTCAGAATGAGTGTAAGGTTGAGTTCTGTAAAAGGCCTTGCTCAAAAGCACACAGGCCGCGGTGTGAGTCTATGTGTGAGAGGAGGACAGCTGTGTTTGGATTGGCAGGACGAGGCTCACAGCTCACCAGATAACACACTGTCACACACTCCATCTCTAATACTCTCTGTCTTCAACTCGTTGTGTGTTATCTCCTCTGGTCATATCTGGTGTCACACAACTGCCTTGATGGAGCCACACCTGTTTTCTTGCCCGGCACACTCATACACATACACATAAACATACACATGCCCTTAGTCCCAAAAGCCTCAGAGTCATCTAAAAATGCCTTGAATATGTGTGTCTGTTACTTCAGGGCTTAAGACCGAGCTGCAGGTTCATTTTTGTGTTTTTCTCTGTTATTAGTGTGTACACGTCGGTCTATCTTTGGCCTGTGATGTGGACAGTGTCAGCTGGCCTAAGCCTCCTCATCCCCACCCTCCTATAGCCTCAAATCCCCCCAAATCCATCTCTGCTCCCCATGTGACTACAACTGCCCCTGTGCCCCGTCAGCTGCCCCAACACTGCTGTCAGCCTCTCTTTCTTTCTCTCTCTCTCTCTCTCTCACACACACACACACTCACACACACATACATGCACACACTTTCATTCATCATGCCTCTGTTCCTCCGAGACCATTCTCTCTCTCTCCTTCTCTCAGTTAGAAGATCATTTACAGTCTCACAGGCAGATTCTTTCTGGAGATGCTCAGACGCCATCTTTTCCTTCCCAGTACCTGAACTTGTGTATCAGACGATACAGAGTCCTGATCCAGTATCACTGTTTTAAAAATACTTTGCTGTCTCTGGCGTAGTGCAGGTTTAAAACTTTGTTGCATGAAAACCTTTGAATCTTAATTCATCATCTCATTTAACCGTACGGGAATAAAGAAAAATAAAATAAAATCTACAAGCAGATAAAACTGACACTAGTCCTCACTAGCACCACCCCTTGAAAATCAAGCCATGTTGCCTTTTTCTCTGTCTGTTCCTGTCTAACATGTTGCCAAATTGCTATCATTTTGCTAACGGATGAAACTGCACAATCAATCATTAATCAGTTCTTCTTCATTGCTCACACAGCATAACTTTTAGAGCAGTGAAGAAGAGCTTCATGATTGTTATCAGAGCAACTGTTTTTTTCATTAGGAAAAGATGAAGTGGACACGATCAGTAAGTACCTTTAAAGAAAAACAAAGTGAAGTTAAGGGAAGAGAGCAGTGAGTGCTGCACATAAAGTTGGACAACTTTCATTAGACAGATTTAACAGAGCACTGAAGAGAAAAAGCAGGAGCTAAGATATCCTGAAATGACCTTCTACAATATCATGGTACAATTCAAGGTGTAATATCGTGCACTGAAGCTGCTGTCCACTGCATTTAACTACCTTCAGCTAGCAACCCACAGAGCACTATCTGTCATTGAAAATACTGTCACATCTCCCTGTCTTTCTCTGTCTCTGTCTCTCTATCATTCCACGTTCCTCATTTCCTTCCACTCTCTGTCAGCTGAACACACCCTTTGTCTCTGACTCATGCTACTCGGAAAACACAGACACACACACATACACAGTGTGCAACCGTTGGCGCTGAGCTGCTTTATGAGGATTCTCATCTCACTTTATCAGTGTTCTCACAACTTCACAGAGGACCAGCTGTTTGAACCCGACCCTCCACACAATCCTCTGCCCCCTTAACACCCACCACCCATATTGTGACATCACACGCATCATGCTAATGGAGACCCTAACTCTGCAAATGTTAGTTGCCCTGATCTGCTCACTGAGTTTTACTGGGCCATATTATAATGAGAAAAAGACGTACTGGCTTTCCCTGTAGGAAGCAACAGACAATTTCCAAACTCCATAACATCCATAAACATTGTAATGAGACTTTGGACTTAAAGGACCATTCTGTAAATTACAAATAACACACAAATAAACCTTTAACAGCATCTGAAAGCTGTTAAACGTGTTAAATACTGTTAAAATCCACCTAAATAACCACAATAATTTTTTTCTTTTACATCTCCACAGTTTTAAAATTTGCCCCAAAAACTACACACAATGTGTCGACTCATTCAGAACAATACTGTCTATGAGTCGAGTGTGTGTGCAGCAAAACACATAGATCAAATAAAGATGTCGTCTTTTTTTCAGTTGCATTACGTCTTTGGCTTCTTTAAATATAAACAATTGCATGCACAGAGCAAGAGAGAGAAAGTAGAATGAAGGAAACATATTCTCTCACCCCCACACGGCTGTTTGTGATTGGCTGCAGCAACAAACAATGAATTCTAAAGGGAATCAAATAGAGCTGTTTAATAGCTCACTGCACGTGGATCACAGTTTGACCCCTCTGGACCCACACACTCACACACCACACACTCACGCACTTGCCACATAGTCACACACACGCTGCATAGTCACTCTCTCTCACACACACACACCAACACACACTCAACATTTACTCAACAAAGCTTGTCATCCATGGAGACCAGCATGCCTGGTCTTTTACATCATCATCATCATACACAATCTGGTCCCCATTTGTTACAGCTGGGACTGCAGAGTGTGTGTGAGTTTGTGCATGTTTCTGAGTATGTCTTTGTGCATCTGAGATCATGTACACCCATGTGTGTGTGTGCTGGGACTTGGCTCCACATTGAGGACACGTAGCCTTAGAAAGTGAAAATGTGCAGTTGCGCCTCATGCACCAAAACATCCTCAACTGCACTTGAACTCTGACGGCTCCTTCATTCACGCACTGCTAGTAAAACCGCCTCAGAATTCACTCTCAAATACATGCAGCTCGTCCAGCATGACATAAATCCACACTGGAAAAACAAATAAAAGTCTGGCTGAAGGAGAAGACTCACACTGTAACTCCAACCCAACTTTTACAGTGTGAGGCTCATTCCTCTCACTCTGACTGAACAGAGGTATTCCAACCAAAAAGCTGTTTCTTGGCTTCTTTCCAAACGTTGTCTCATGCAGCAATAGTTTTCACCACTAAGAGCAAAAATGTAAAATTGACCTCCTGTTTCTGTTCTTTTTTCTTTTTTGGATAAATAATAACAAGTGGCATCACCTGCTCTGATCCTAATTGGTTTACAGCAGGCAGCTTCATCATCCAGCAGATATATGTAGGTTCATTAAAGACGCCTCGTGCTATTCATATCAGGACATCACTATCATGTGATCATTTTCCCTTCATCAGTTAGGGCTATGATATCATCTCATCATGATGTTATTTTACAATATTTCAGAGCCAAAAAAAAGAAATGCTTCACACACAAATGACATGAGAATTTGCTTTTGTGTTTGTTATTTGAAAACAACAGAAATTTAGCAAAATGAAAAAACAATATGATTCAATGATGATATGACTCCAGTGACTAATCATTATGAATTGCTGCCCAAAAACTAATTTTACACAGCAGCAACGATGAGTCAGATTTCATCAGTAGACTGTAGGCAGTAGGCTGTTCATTTTAATATCTAGTCTAACTGACTTAAAGACTGAAAGTAAGATGCAACAGTCATGCTGCAGCCACTTCTGTGATGTTCTGCAGTTTCAGAGCACATGAGCTATCTGACGTTGCACCCCTATAACTCCCTTTCTCAGATGCTGTGAAGTGGGGCTGAACAGACAAACTGCAACACAAAACCCCAGGATAAACACTTCTGGGTCACTGTGCACAGCCTCTGACAGCTGAGAAGAACATTTTACAGTCTGCTCTTGTGTTGCACTCAGTCACAGTGCCACATTAACTTGTGTGAGAATTACAGAGAGGATTTACCCTGCTGCTGGTTGGATATCAGATGGAGAAGTTTCACTGTGAACCTGCAGGATAAAGGAGGTCTGTAGCACACGAGAGGTCAGAATCCATGACGCAAGAGCATGTGTGCGCGGACTTACTAAAGACATGATGGACATGTGTGTAATTAGAAGTAAATGACAACAGCTTCTGATAAAAACAGGAGTGGAAATGTCTCTGCTGCTGCTCTCTCTCTTTCCCTCTCTCTCTTTCAGTGTTGTGTGTAAGTAGGTGGAAGAAAGTGGCAATTAGCAATCAGCTAAAACACTAATTAGCTCTCTCTCCCTCCCTCTATCTATATGCCTCCCTCTCTACAAAGTATCAGTGTTGCCTGTGAGTATTTGCACCATGTGCACCATGCATGTGTACTTCCTTGTGAGTGTGTGTGTGTGTGTAATATGCGAGTGTGCACATGCATGTGAGTGTGGAGGGTGGGGTCTGACTGGAAGTGTGACCTCATCTTTATTAATGACAACCATATGGAACGTGATTGTATGATTTAGCACAACGTTGCGAACAGCAGACGGCTGGAGGAGGATGAAAGAGGAGTTTTACAGAACGTGGGTCAAGTTTATTGATGAGGTGACACACATGAAAGAACCAGTGACTGCTGGACAACGGCCAGGAAAGAGAACAATGTGGTGTTCTTTAAGGTGAAAATAGTTATGGTGAGAAGTGAGAGAGCGAGACGGCCCATTGCTGGAAATTCATCCCAATAAAAAGAACAAAAGTACAAAATGGAAAAAAGTAAAATACAATAAAGAAAGGAACAAGGCTTAGGAAAAAAGGAGGAGGCAGTCAGATGGTAGGCAGGGTAAACATCAACCTGTCATGAACCCCACTAGCCAATCAAAACCTTTTCTCTGTGGCTATCCATCAATCACATGACCAACACTGACCCCTGCCCAAAAACACTCTGCTCACATACACACTTGCATGTATGCAGATACACACACGTACACACAGTAATCAGGCTCAGAGCTTCATAATTAAAGTGAGAGTCCAGCCGGCGTGTCAGAGAGACGATACAACAGCTGACGGCTTTGTGAGACCTCAGACTGGGGGGGGGGGTAGTCATTCTGGGGGGATGAAGGGGGTGATGGTGATATTGGGGATGTTGTATATGTGTTGGAAAGGTGGGGGCGGGGCTTACATAGGGATGTGGGTGTTGGGAAAGGGAGAGCTTTCACTGAGGGGATTAAAAATAATGGAAGTGGGGAGGGATGGGGGACTTGGGGCAGCTGTGGAGCCAGCTCTATTGTGAGGGAGGGGTGTGTGAGTGTGTGTATGTGTGTGTGAGACAGAGGGGTTAAGAGGTCCCAGAGGGCTACCTTTGTCCCCATGCCAGAGATTGGGGGTCTGTAAAGATGAAAAAAATTGCAATTTTACAACTGGTTCTCTCTCTCTCTCTGTCTCTTCAATGACTCTCTCTCTCTCTCTCTCTCCTCTCTCTCCCTCTCATCAATGAAGCTCTTTGTTTGTTGCACTCACCTTCCTCCTCCTTAAAGGGAATGCCACTCCTACACAAAGCAGGATTCTATAGTGAAGGAACCTGCTCCTTTAAGAACATGAACACACACACGCAGCAGCAGCGAGTGTGTGTGTATAAGAGAGAGGTACTCAGAGACATTACCAGATTTAGACCTTTTAGATCTGACCCCTTTGTGCAACCAGAGGGATGTTGCCATGACTACCACCAACGCTAAGTGTCATTGTTGTGGACGGCCAATCAGGACAGAGCACATATGTTCGCTGTGTGTGCATGTGAGAAAGTGCGTTTGATCCGCACTGCATTCAATTTGACTTCAATTAGTTTTCTACCAGATTGTGCTCCAAATGCAAGAAGCAATAAAGTTTTAGTTTCTGCTGTTAACAGTGCAGCTGCCCTGCTAAGAATTAAAGCCTTTACATTTCTTTCATATTGTGTTTTTGCTGCACAGTCCTCTGGGATCAGCCTTGTAGTTTGCTTAAACAATAATTCTTATGATGCCCCGCGAGCATCTACTCCAGTGCATACACAATTTATGATGTTATTAAAAGCTGACACAGAAATTACAGCCTCAACTTCCTGCTAGTGCTGCTTATTTCAGCGACTCTCAAGGACAGAAGGCGAGAGGATCTGGAAGCCGACCAAGACGGGAAGAAAGACATCTCTCTGTCTCCCTCGCTCTCTTACACCTGCTAGGGAGGGGGTAGGAGGAGGAAGGGTGGGGGGTGGGGGGACTCCTCCTCTAGGAGAGCTGTCACTTTGATTCTCATCACCAAGGCAACGGGTGTGCAGTCCCACAATCCCCTGCTTTGTCCGATGGGGGTGGGGGTGAGTGTGTGTGTGTGTGTGTGTGTGTGTGTGTGTAGCTGTTGTGCAGTACATCGCCAAACCTGCATCTCACACACACACATACACATGCACACACATTCCACATTCACACACACACACTCATCCACCAAGGCCTGGTGCTGTGCTACCGTCATAGCAGGTCGTGAAAGCAGCAAATCGCCATGGTGACACAGAGACAAATCTGGCTATGTCTGCTATTTATGGGGAAAGAGAAAGCCGGGAATATTCTACAGCTAAAGCAGCTGAAATTGCACTGTGTGTGTGTGTGTGCTGTCTTTGCACATGATAAAGATGTTTTATGAAGAGGCCTGAGCCACGTTGCTTAGCCAAGCTCCTCACAGAGAGGGGCTTTGTCATAAGAACTGACAGATACAAGTAGCTGGGTGACAGGAGGGAGAGAGAGAGGGGGAGAGAGAGACATCCATCAGTTAAAGGCTGCTGACTTAGACTCAGCCTGAAGCGTTGTTTATCAAAACCCGGGTCATGGAAGATTTTGATGGGTCGTCAAGGGGTCACAATAAAAACAATGTTAACTGACTTGTCACTCCACACAAGTTTCCAGCGTTCACTATTGCAGCTTTTAACTAAATGCAGTGGCTGTACAAATGATCATGATCTGAACTGTGAAATAAAGATTCACCATCACATCATCTGTGAAGATGTTTGGAACAGCCTGTGTGTCATGGCCTGTATTTGTACTACAGATTAAAAGAAACTGCATCACATTTAAACAAAACAAGTGGAATATAGCAAGTTGAAAATGTCATTTTTGACAAGTCAAAAAGGTATAAACTGGCTGGTGGATACAGCTGGTACTGTAATAACAGTATAATAATAATGATACAAAACTATAACAATTGGTCATATGATAATAGCATAAAGTCTCTGCATTAGCTTTGTGTGGTGATACAAATGTTGTGCACCTTGCAGAGAGGCAGCAGCAGCTCCACTGTCCTGTCTGTGTGTGTGTGTGTGTGTGTGCATCAAACAACATGCAGTTGCGCACAGATTGCAGAGTACAGATGCACACACACATTCTCTCTCTCTCATCTGAGGCAGATGGGGACACCCCCCTCCACCCCCTCACCCCCCTGCTATCCTGACCGGGGTCAAAGAGCCTATTGTCATACAGAGCGCCTTGCCTCCACCTATTGTCTGTGACAGTTGGAAACCCTCAGAGCTCATACAAACCTCTGCACATTCAACTGCTGCTCTCCTCCTCCTCCTCCTCCTACTGCCCTCTCCTTTCTCCTCTTTATTTCACTCTCTCTTTCGCTCTCTCCTTCCCCCTTCCTCCTCTTCCTACCCCTCCTGTCTGTGTGCTGACTGGGCTCTTCAATCTGTCTCACACACACACACACACACACACACACACACACACTAACATAACAGGACATGTGCAGACAGGCACAGGCACAAATAATGCTGAATTTATCAGCAGTGCTTCACTTGGTTTACTGAACCTCTTACTTAATTCTAAAACCTTCTTTGTAGCCTGACTTGAAGGTATAGCTCTTATTGGTGTTGCAGTCATTGAGTCAGATGATTAGATTAGATTAGATCACATGAATCATTAATGATCTGTGTGGGAAAAAAATGTGTTGTTGATGAAGTTGTGAAAAAAGTAAGAGCAGATTCAAGAAAAGGTAGAAAATGTGATCACAAGCTGCTCATCAAAGTAAACATGAAGACTGTCATTTCATAGTAAATTGAATGAATGATCAGGAGGCTGGAAAATAATAATACTCTCAATAAATTCCAATTCATCTTAGAAGCTAGAGACAGAAGCCCGTTCATACACAGTAAAAACCCTGATAAGAGGTTGAAATTCTCATTTCGTTTTATTTCCTAAAGAGTATGTGTATAATCCTCCTTGTTTGCTGCTTGTAAACACAGTATCAAGATGTCTGGTGAACTTTGACCTGCAACATTTGGAAAACATTGATAGGTCTTTATGCAACAAAAGGGAAATCAGATCATCTTTTCACAATGTGGTCTACTTCAAGTTGCAATAAAAATCTGAATCTGACTGATATCAAAATTATTGGCAGAGTAAGCCTGGAACCAAGCTCTGTAGATTATCTGTCACTATCCTTTCTGTTGGGAATGAGTTTTCCACGTCTTAAACAGACTGGATGAAGTGCATCACTGCACAATGTATTTAACAGCTTCACACAGGAGTCCAGCTGCCTCCTCACTCTGTCCTATCAGTCTGGAGGCCTCTGCAGAGGCCTGGGAGCAACGGTAGCTCCATCACCCAAGGAGACACACCTCAGCTGGGCATGAGAGAGACGAGAGGAGCCTTTACAATGACGCTGCAGTTTGAGTGGCTCCCGGGCGCCATGATGCTGTGAGTGGCAGGTGGAATCTCTTTCTCTCTCTCTGTCTCTGTCTGTTTCTCTGTCTCTCTCTCACACATGCACACACACACACACACACAACATTGCTGGATTCCCCATTTGGTACTGTGCAAGGAGGCTATATGTTTCTTTTTCATTCCTCTTCTCGCTCACATAAGCAAAAGAAGCAGACCTGAGTGAGGTGGCTGTTAATTTGATCACAGCACTGGTGATTAATCAATGTATTATAGCTGTGGATTCATTGTCCAACTCTTTTAGGAGACAACTGTGTTTGTTACAAAGGGAAAAAACAAAAGCAATTTGAAATCCACATTCTGCTCAGGTTTGTTCTGTCATCAAAAAAAACAACAACAACAAAAAAACAACTTCTCTTGTTTGGCTGTGAGCTGCATATCACTGCTGGTCTGTATCTAATATTAAAGGATGAGGCTTATAGATGTGAATCCAAGTGAATCCCATTCATCACAACAGCTCTCACCCTGAGGACCAGCACTGTGATTTATGGAGTGAGAAGAGAAAGAATACACATGCCCAGGTTTAAATATTGTTATGTATACATACAGTATGTGTTTCAGTATAAATTTCTAATGAAAATTATTATTATTAAAATCTTATAATAATTGCAGAACAAACAATTCTGCACTTTAGTTTTCATTTTCACAATTATTACCAGAAGAACACATTTTGATTAGAATATCTGAGTTTGAAAACTGGCGTCAGCATGTTAAAATACAATCTTCCTCTGTGTGTGATGCCACGTCAATGAGAGTACCTTTCTGTAATCGTCATGGTGGGGGTCATGTTAACAACCGCGGGTGTTAGTTAACAGTCATCATAAGCATGCTGGTCACTGATCAAGAACTTTGAGGGTTTGAGCTCTGCCAGCAGGCGACTTCTAACTGTCCTCTAACAACAAGTGTGAGGAAACACCAGGAACACGCACGAACACACACATACTGATCTGCTTTTGCGATCAATACTGATTATTCCAAGTGTGTGTGTTGTGTGTTTGTGAGTGTGTGCACACTCTTTGGGATGAGAGGCAGTGAAAGTGTTTGAGTGGGGTTTATGACTAGTCGTATTTCACTGCCAGACTGCATTATCCCAGCACTTCCCAAGGACACACACACACACACACACACACACACACACACACACACACAGGCTCAACGTCAGCTAGACAGCTGAATGTGAACAGTCACTTATAGACGGAAAAATAAGCAAGCACACACACACAGGCTGAACCTCAGCTAGACAGAGAGTAATACCTGGATCACTTGCACACACGCACACACACACACACACACACACACAAAGTGCAGCATTGATCTGCGGGCAGGCCAGCCATATTCCTGCTGTTCTATTTACAATTGGCCTCGCTGGGACCCTCAGCACTCCCTTATTAAAAGTCAAAACACGAAGGCAGCAAATGGAGAGAGAGCAAGCACTGAAGTGAAGGAAAACCAATACTGATCACCAGCTTCTTCATTTCTAATTATCATTTCTGCTGCTTTGAATGCTGCAGGCTACCATACACAGAATTACAGATGCTCTGACGAAGAAAATGAACTGTGAGGAGAGCGGCGTTACGCAAAACAGAAAAGGGAAAATGGGGGCTCCATGAAGGGAGGTGGATGCACCCTGATGCCCTGTCTCAACCCTCCATGTGGCAGATGTGGTGCAGAGATTGATTTGCCATGGCTGTCTGCAGGCAGCAGGAGTTACTGACTGATGTGGCCCGAGAGCCACAGCGGTGGGGAGTCACTGGGTAAAAGAGGAGACATGATTTCTGTGTGACAGTTACAATACGCCCTGTCTTGTCATAAAGGTTGTCGAAATCCTGTCCATGAAATTAGAGGGGTTTAATGTGCTTTAAATAGCAAGTTTCATTTTATGCATCATGTTGTGAGCTGATGGCAGACTGGGTGGACACACTAAAAGGGACACCTATGCAATGTGATGCAATCCAATGCAACACCATTGCAACCATACACCACACTGTTATTTTAAAAAGAGGCGACAATTCAGTTTTTAGGCAGTGTAGGTGCTGCTTAAATCTAACTCGATGTTGAAACAGCTCTCAGTGTAATGTAGCCACATACAATATGTTATCATTAGCCTCCAAGCTCTAAAGGATGGTGATCCGAGTCTTTGCAGTGGTGGACTGAGCTGTATGTCAGCGTGGCATTAAGGGGTCTCATTCTGCATGAGTTAATGTTGGAGAACAGCAGTGACCTTGCCAGCGTTCAAGGTTCATCTCCCAGCGGAGCCTCTGAACACAGAAACACACTCAAAGAGCCACTTCAGGGGGAAGCAACAAGCTTCTGGCACTTTTAATTTGACCTTTTAAACTACGGGACTCCTCTTCTCCAAACTGTCCATGTGTATGTGAGCAAAAAGGAAAATGTTTTCTTGCAGATTATCCAGTACAGGATATAAAAATGTAATACTAGAAGATCTTCATCATCTGCAGCGAATAAACACTTGTCTGATTTTGATTGTAAAAAGCTTTTTCTCATTTAAAATGACAAAAAACTTTCATGAAGTGCTATCATGTGTGCATAAAATGAACAGGTTGTCTCCACTGTCACTACTTCTGCTATGTGAAATAACATCACATAATAGAAGACACAGCCCAACCCTGCACCAGATAACAGCAGCTAACTTTCTATGGAATATAATTCATGGCTATTTTTCTTGCTATTGTAAATCAGCCTCCTCTCAAAAAGCTGCTGTTGCACAAGTCTCAGTAATGTTTCTGCTCCTTACGGAAGCCTGTGAGGGTCATGGAAGTGTTACAGCCCCAGTGCTGGGATATGATAGTCTGTCCATCAGTCTGCATGGCACTAACTGGTACTGAGGCATTACTCAGCCTGTCTGCCTGCTGACTGACGTCACACACACACATGCACACATCACACACTCACAGTGAGTTGTAAGGACTACTGTGATTTATCATGCTTTGTGCAAATAAATTCTGATATTCTGATATTTTTCAGTCAGTTTTTTTAAAAAGCAATTGTAGGACGTTTCATTTCGGTGCCGTCAGTGCCAGAACTAACAAATCACAAGCGCTGTTGCATCATTTATAATAATAATAATGATTATAATAATAAATATCCGACAGCAGTAAACACCAAGGCATAAATCAGAAATGTGTTGACGATCTCTTTTCTAAGTCACATACTGTTAATAAAGTAACAAGACGGACAGTGAAGGGGTTTAAATTTCAGCTGATCAGCTGTGATGCCTGAGCTCAGACAGACTGCAGACACTTTAACTGGCGTCAATTTACCGTAGTAATTTGACAAATTCAGACGGAACCAAAGTAGGAATTTAATTTAATGGAAATCATCTCGTTATAACTGATAAACAGCAGACGCTTAATGAAGAGGGGAAATGGCTAACAAACAGGAAATTCATTACAGTTGCATGTGTGTATGACTGTGTGTGTGTGATATGTAATATTGCAATTTTCCATCTCTCAGTCTGAGAGCTTAGAGCTGCATAAGAGGCTTACAGTGCTGAAATCAGTAATGTTGATAAAGGCTGGGGGCAGTGTGTGTGTATGTGTGTGTGTGTGTGAATAAGGTGTGTGTTAGTATGTTAGTTCATGTGGCCTTTTGGGATAGATGAGTGTTGTTGTGTGTGTGTATGTGCGCATGTGTGTGTGTGCAGACGGGATATTAAATACTGAAAACCGCAATCATGGCGTGGGATTAAAGACAAAGCTCTAAAATGGTGGCATACTGTGACAGAGGACAGACAGAGGAGACAGAGAGGGAGAGAGACAGAGAGGCTGTAGAGGAGGAAAAGGAGAAGAAGACATTAGTTGGAGGGAGAGAGAGCAACTGAGGTCGAATCTGAGACAGCCACAATCAGAAGAGATTAAAAGAGAGTCGGTTTTTACCCTTAAAATCATTTGTTTTTTCATACAGTATACGGCCTAAAGTATATGGACGCTGATCTTAAAGAGGTAATAAGTTAGTGTCCACATACTTGTGTGGTGCACCATGTGACTGAGTATCGAGTTCTATTCTTATCACATGTGAGTGAGTGGAGCTGCAGCATTCTCTACTAATGAGAAACTAATCTGCTCCGTTCTCTCTCTGTGTGAACGTGAGTCAAACCAGAACATGTGGTCCTCGTCCTCCAGGGCATCTTATTAACAATCAGATGCAGTTTAGATTGGGCTCATTCAAGTGGCTTATATGTGGTGGTGAAGTCACCTATGCAGGAATGTGTCCCATGCTGGGAGGGGTGCACAGGCACAAATAGATACTGATGCTATTGCCCATTTGAACTCACAAAGAAAAGGATGCATTCTTCTGAAGTGTTTAGACTCTATTAATGAAGACATGATGTCTCAGCTCACACTGGAGAAGACAAAGATGTGAAGATGGATGAATTCACATCAGACACTTTAACTGGACGTTGTGATGACTGCCATGATCAGGTCTAGTTCACTTTAACTCAGCAAGAAACTGAAATGAAATCACACAAACCACTCCACATATGACAGTGACATTATGAAATCTTTACAAAATGCATTTTGTCCCAGTTCCCAGTACAGTAAGGCAGAACGGGGCTCTCCAGCATCTGTAACAGCTGAACACTCACAGTGTTTCTCCAGCGCCGGTCTGAGTGCTCAGCCCTGAGGCTCTGAAACTCAGCTGCAGCCATAAAACAGCAACAGGACAAAAGGATGAAACTTTGACAGCATCGATACTAATTCATTTCCAGCTTTTAGTTTGTCTTCAAGGTTTTGCTTCTGTGTCCGACCAGGAGGTCAATATCTCAGCAGAGAGGAGAAGAAGAGGAGGGAAGTGGGTCGATTCTAATTATAAAACAGGTGTCGTGAATGAATATTTTATGTGGAGTGGCACGGGCCGTGTTTGTTCTCTGCACAAACTGATGAACCAATAGATGTAGCCATTGCACAGGTCACATCTTCACTAGTAGCTCGCTGAAGTGGCTGTTCAGCAAATATGAACTAATTAATTATGGAAGTAGAGGCATTTAACATCCATATTTTACTCTGGGTTTCATCTGAACGTTGATCCTTAACAAGAGAAGAGGCTCTGGACCTCTCCTCTGAGGTCCAGGAACAACACTGGGCAAGGCTTTGAGCATGGCCGAGAGCAGTGACTGCTTTGTTGTAATCGCAAAGTTACAAAAGTCCATTTTTGAGGGCTCATTTCTAGAGTATGGGAACTTTAAGTTTTTCTTTTTTGCAAGAATGCTTTGCTTGTGCAGTTCACCTTTCAAACAATTAACCAAACTTAGTTCCATTAACATAGAGACATATCTATAACACTACTGGATCCATTTGAAATGCTCAAGCACCACAAAGTAAATGGTCGCACTGCATCACTCTATCACTGACAAGAATGTAACCACCAGTTTATTGTGGTTTGCTGTGTAATCAATGCTGTTAAAGTTAATTAGCTTAGCTGATCTGAATGACTGAAACCTGTTAAAGGAATAGTTCTACATTTCTGGAATGAACAGACCAACAAAGTCAGGTATCCACCTTCTTGTCTCAACCTGACCAAGAAGAAAAATTTGTCTTTCGAGATGAGAAAACAGATTTTCATCTGTAAGTCTCAAATATATTTTAAGTCCTTTAACCTAGAATTTTTTTCTCTTTTCTCTCCTCCTGATTGAAGCTCTGCGGATGCAGTGTTTCCATAAAATATTGTTATGCCCTTTTCTACCCTGTTAGCCTAAGCAAGCCTCCGACGGAGCAAGTGAGAGAGAGAGAGAGAGAGAGAGAGAGAGAGAGAGAGAGAGAGAGAAGGAAACAAATAGAAAGAGTGAGCGAGACAGAGAGAAGCTATATTTGGAGGCGGCACTGCCTTGTACTGTATGAGTATGTAATAAATCTGTTGTGCCATAATAGTGAATGTGGGGTTGCATAGTGCTGTCTGTGTGTGTGTGTGTGTAAGGATGAATAGCGGCCTGTCTCGGCCCCTAGTACTGCTGCTCCTTGCTAATTGGTCGTCGGCTTAAGTGCTGCTGCTGCAGTATTCTCTAGATAGATGGGATGGAGCAAGAGACGGAGAGAGGGAGGGGGGAGAGGAAGACCGGAGAGGAAGCAAAGGGGGGAAGGAAGGAGGGAGGGAGGGAGAAGGTGAAGGAACAATCTGAGGGAGAGAAGGAGGGAGAAGTGACTGATGGGTGAGATGGAGCTGGGTCGAAGGATGCATGAATAAACAGGGAACAGAGGGAGAGAAGGAGACGGAGGAAAAGAAAGATGGAGGAAAAAGAGTGTGATAGATGAGTGGAGGAATGTAGGATGAAGAAAGGAGAACTGGGTAAGACAAGGTCATGTGTTTGAAACCAGAGTCCAGATTCTACTTTGCAGCATCTGCTCAGTCTATACATACTGTATGAAGAGGTTTGTTTTAACCTCACTGTTGTTTAAATCCTGCAAAGATGATGTTTTATTTCCTCCACTGCTCATTGAATATTTCTATTCTTAGCCTCATGTTGATTTTTGTGTGTCTCCGTGCTGCATCGCCTCTTGTCACATTAACTTGGCTGCTGGAATAATGGCTACATTTCCCCTGGAGACAATTACAGAGTTCGTTTTGAAAATGTTATTTTCAATATTTATTTATGCATTAACTGTAAAAAATAAATAATTAAAATAAAAAAAGAGAGAGAGAGAGAGAGAGAGAGAGAGAGAAAGAAAGAAATCCAATTTGAGGTTTTTCATTTCTTATCTTAACTTCATCTGTAATCTGTGGGAACCAGCTTCAGATTTTTCCAAGTCTCTGTGCTTCAACGGCTGCCAAACACTGATAGAGTTTTATGATAAAGAGTGTGTGTGGAAGAGCGAGAGGTTCTCTATTTTAGTTTAAAATGATGATCTCATTTTGGAAAGTAATTCACATTTCTTGAAATATTTGATTTTCTTGTAGTTGGAACACGTCTTGCTTTGGCTCCATGCTGCTTTCTCTCTGTGTGACCCTGGTTTATTATATATTCAGTCTCCAGGCAATGATACCTCACTGGACTGCATCAACCAAACTTATGAATGACATTTATTTTGAAAGAAGGAAGTTAAAGGTGTCTGAATTTGGGCCAAATGTGGAAGCTGCATTTCCAGGCCTAAACCTTTTCTCAGGTTTTTAACATTTCACAGGTCAATGAGATGAGATTCCCAAAACTTCAGAGACCTCTGCCAGGTTTTCCATGACAGCTGGGATGTGTATGTATGTGTATGTGTGTGTGTGAGTGTGTGTGTGCACATGTGGGGGAAGAGAGGGGAGAAGAAGGGGGAGGAAAGAAGAAGTGCGAATGATGTCTTCTGAGGAGTGAGAGGGGAGGAATGAGACACTTTGGCCAAGACACAGCAGTAACTCTCTCCTCTGCTTATTAGACTGGCCCTGTTATTCCCAACACACACACACACACACACACACTAATATACACACTAATACACACACACACACACAGACTGGTCCTTGCAGCAGGTGGGCCTTTTGATTTGTCACCCAGGAAGAACCGTGTCTCATTTGCATACAGATGCCCCCTTCAGTGCAGAGGAAGGGTGGACACATACACACAAACTTACAAACGCACACGCACACACACACACACACACACACACACACACACCAATCCTCAATCCTCCCCTTCAGACTGGGGCCCATACAGCCCTCTCTTTCTTTCTTTTTTCTCTCTTTCACTTGTCTCCCTTCCTCGCCTGTCCCTCTTCACTTCTTCTCAGCTTTGCAGTGATTTTGGCGAACAAACACCAGGACACTGGAAACTGTGTGTGTGTGTGAATATATTTCTGTGTGTTTTGTATGCACACACTCCGCCTGTGCAAACTGTCATTGGGTTTATCTGCTTATGTAAAAAAATTTACTGTCCGTGTTTGTTTTTTGTCAGTCCATTTAATGTGTTCAAGTGCCTTTTTATAGTGTGTGTACTAGCATGCATGTGTGTGTGTGTGTGTGTGTGTGTGTGTGTGTGTGTGTGTGTGTGTGTGTGTGTGTGTGTGTGTGTGTGTGTGTGTGAGTGCATCTTGGAGGCTTTTGCACCTTGCATCTGTTCTAACTGGCAGAGATTTCAGGAGTCTTGTGTGCCGGTGTCAGACAACGGCGGCTTGTTTGCAGACCCCAACACTGAACTGATGCGCACATTCACAGTCTTGAACACACACACACACCAATGCAACAAGTATGAGAGCTGCATTTCAAACCAAATAAATACTTGGAGACCAATGTGGAGTTTAAAGCTGAGGAACAAAGAGTGTAAATGCAGAACAGAGGACAGGATGAAGTCAACTGAAGCTTTACAGGATAATTACTCACAGTGTTGGCGACTGTTATTTCCAGAAGTCATCATGCTGAAACCTGTCTGTGTTTCAGACAGCCAAAATCTTAGTATGCTTCATTTAATTCACAGTAAAAGTAATAAATCTGGAATAAATCTTTGCTTGAAATTTCTTTTTTGTTCCCCTTTGTTGTTAAAGCAGGAAAAAAACAGCTTTGCACTAAAAAGTTAATTTTACAGGCAGAAAAGAGTGACAGTTTGGGATCTGTGTCTCTGTGGTGATTGTTATTTTTCAGTAATTTAAATTTTTCACATTTCTATCTGAGCCTTATTAAACCAGACATTTGAGAAAGTCCAGGTTGAGATTGCAGGCCAACACTGGTTGAATGAATTTGTGCTCGACTGATTCACCGGTGACTTGTCTGTAAAAACACTTTCTCTGTCTTCCTCCTCATTAAAATGTGAATCTGTGCAGCAGCAGCTCTGTGCGTCCCCTTTGCAAACACAAATCAACATGAATTTCCAACATAAATTCTCGACTGAAGCTCTGAAGCATATTTAAGAGCAGCGCGCTGTGTGTCCAACACGTCTCTATAGTAGAGCTGGAGAAACTTCACGCTGTGGTTGGCTCGGGGGCAGTGATTACATCAGAGACACTGCAGGTGCTACAACAACACAGAATTCGCTGGGAGTTTAACTGGAGGTGGGATTGTTGAGTACGACTGCTGAGGCTTTGTTATATGACTGTAATTTTACCTTGGGGGTTATTTTACTTCTTGCAGGAAACCATGGAGGTTGTGAGTGTTATTTCACAGAGAAAAGTATGCATCATAGTCACAGATTTGGGTCAGGTAAAAACGTGTTTAGCCACCAGCCAGCCTACCAGTGAGCACAGACAGCTGAACTGGATGCATATGAAGGCAATTAAATCTTGACACAACATTGTTTTTCCACGTGGTTTGAGGTTATACAAAGTGGAGGAAGAGTGGGCTTCAAAACCACAAAGAGGCATGTATGGTGTATGTCACAAAAATGATGTAACTTGTCCTTACAAACAGGTTAAATGTGTGGAAACTCAAAAACGTGCAGCATGCAAAGAATCTTGGCAGCTAGTAATGATTTTGTGGTTGTGTTTAGGTAACTTCAGCAAGCACTTGGTTGAGGTTTGAGAAAGTTTGTGGTCTTGGTTATGTGTTGAAAAAAGCATAAATCTCTTTCAGTGTTTACCCAAACCACAGTCTTTCCCCTAACCTTATCAGAAGTTGAAGAACCTAAAGCCAGCAAGAAGTGGAGCACAAGCTGCTGACCACAGTCTATGGTGGAAAAGTGCTCCCTCCATACTGCTTCATTTGATAGGGATTTCAAGAGTGGCCAGTGACCCTGAAAGACATTTTCTGTAAAGGTCCCATGTTGTTTAACAATAGACATCCATGTGCTCTTTGATAATCAAGCAGGTCTAGTTTCTATATTAACACTGTGAAAGTATCAAACATTAGTCCACAGAGAAATGTATTCAGCCTGTATTCAGAAACTGAGCTGTCTGGACCTCTGTAACTTTGTGATGTCACAATGAAATAGTCATCACTCTATCTAAGCCATGCACCAAGCCCTGCCCACCAGGACCCATCATCTATCCTTGCAGGGTTTGGTTTTGAGATCACTCAGACAACAGTCAGCCAATCAGAGGTAATCAGATGTAGAACCTCCTCTCTTCTGATTGACTGACCTGTTGGTACTAGAGCTCCAGAAAGAAGATTGAGAGAGGAGGCTACAGGCTTTGTCAGTACAGACGACCAGGCCTTCGATTTTTTTTAGAACTGTAGAAGCCTTTGGATGAAAGGTGAGAAAGAAGTCCAGTCACCTTCAATTCAGCACTTACAAACTACAGATGGGATGGTTTTTGGCTCCAAACATATCTTAATATGCATCAACATTCAAATAAAACACAGGAAAACTATAAAATGTGAAACGATATTTTCTGTACTTTACATCAGCAACACTTTACTCTTTACTCACAGCAGGACAGTGCAAGCAGGCAAACACACACAAACACACACACAACCACACACACACACACAGAACATAGCCTCCTTTTCTCAGTGGTCCAGCCACATGTCACGTCAGGGCAGAATTAAGAGTTTAGTTTCACCTCTGATCCTGAAATTTTGATCTCTAGTGGGATGTGAGTTTGTGTCTATGTGTGTGTGTATATGTGTGTGTTGGGTGAAATGTAAACCCAGTTACACACACAACACACACACGGACAGCATAGCTTCTATAAATCCATTAATCTATTCCACAGCTTTGAAACAGGCTCAAATTGTCAATGTCCATAACAACAGCAGGTCAGCTGTCCCAGTCTGAAGGAGACTCACTCGAACGCTGCGTAGCAGCAAAACAACAGTTGACTGTACAATGTGTCGCTGTTTGTGGGTGTATGTTTTAACATTATGAAAAATTGATGGATGAAGACCGAGATAATGAAATGCTTCCCTAATGGGTCAAAACACTTTGCACTGATCCATCTGTTCATCCTGACACACTCTTTCCATCCTTGATTTCCTTTAAGAGGATGGATGGATAAATGGAGAGGCAGCTGTTCTATACAACCTACCTCTCATTCCATCCATCCATCCTGAGGGAGCAAAGCTTCACCTTATTCTATCATTTAAACACTGTGTTTGTGGTGCAGCCAACAATTGCATAGCTGGCCAAAGGTAGACAATGTGTGTTGAGCGAAAACAGCCACATATTGGAATATCATTTTATCATGTTATATACACTGTGTAATGTAAAAATAATTATAAATATCATAATGATTTTCTTTCTCTTCTTATTTGTGTTTTGGCATGAATCTTGTCAATTATTACAAATAATTTATATATATATGTATAAAAAGCAGTGAAGGAGAATTTAAGGATAAAGCTTTGCCTTTCTTTCCCACCCCTGTCATCAATCCATCCATCCATTAGCAGCAGTGGAGGTGGAGTCTTACCGGGGTAGAAGTCTTTGGATTTGGACAGTTTGATGGTGGCTCCAGTCTCTTTTTGCAGCTGGACGATGGTCTGGCCTCCCTTCCCGATGATCGACCCCGCGGCATAGCTGGGAATCAAAACCTTCAGGAAGTACTCGCCTTCCTCTGCAGCAGGAAACAGGAAACAGGAAGTCAGAGAGAAATACTGTAGCTTTAGGTTGTTTTAACTTCAAATGCAGCTGAAAGAGAAATGTTACACAAAGCTGTGCAGTGTTAATCCTTTGTCCTCATGCCCGCCTTCTCTTTGTATGTTTATATGTTTTTTTCTTTTATTGCATTTATGACAATTTGCGGCAAGTTTACAAATTTATGAACAAAAGGAAAGAAAATGATTTGGTTCATTTGGTTTACAGGAGTGTAAACTGTGCAGTGAAAATAAAGTGCCGGTAATCACAGTCTGACAGAACAGATGCGAGCAGGTGCCACATCACTGCACTAAAGCAGAATAATTTCTATCTCCATCCGCCCCCCTCTGTTCCTTCTCAATCGACCATCCAGTCCTCTCGAGGCTGCAGAAATCCACCCAGTCACTTCATATAGTGACTGATATCCATGGAAACTCATAATTTCCATAATGTGATGATATCCTATCGGTGCTATCTCTCCCCTTTCTCTGCACGTCCATTTATACGAGCCTCTAAACACTCTCTCCTGATTGGTCTGATCTAATTTCAGTGACGGGCCCGAGCAATCTGGTCCTCGTCATCGCCTTGGCACGAGGGGAGGGAGCTGAGGAACATGCCGCTCTTGGGTTTCTGTTATTAAAGCCAATCAGATTCAACCAATGCTCGAGGAAATGACTCCTCGCGAATGCATAACACCACGACACACACATGCACACATTAACATGTGCAGGCTCATGTAAACAAACACAAAGCAGACAAGCAGAGATTCTGATATTTCATCCTGCTAATGTGGAGCTACACCTGCACCGAGGAGGACAGTGTTAACTGTGGACATGAAAGGAAGATGCTGTCGTCTGTTTCATGTGGTCTCATGCTGACTGTTGTCAGCAGCACTGAGCTCAGCTAATTGCTCTGAAGGAATAAAGATACGTTTGAGTTGGTTCACAAGCTGAAGCTGCAGTAAAGTTCTTATGGAAAAATACATTTGTTTGATCAGCCTGAGGGGAAAAAAACTGAGGAAAAGTCTTTGAACAGAAAAGATCGACAATTCTTCCTTGGATAAAAAGGGTTTTATAATTTTACCTTTGGCCCAATCAAATTTTTACAACCAGAAACTTTTGCTTTTCTCTCGTCTTCTTCAGAGTCTCAAGTTTTGGTTTACTCTTGTCTTGACTCTATTAACTGGACAACCAACAAAACTGATGATCAGCGTCTAACATGCACCTGACACAGTGAAAGCGAAATCTCCTGTTTTAGGATCATTGCAGTGGCTCTTTGTCTTTTCAAAAATGAACTTACTACACATTGTTAGAAGGGTTTTCTGTTCCCCCCACTGCTGCAGTAACTGTGCTGACGGTGAAGACAAGCAGGACAGGCTGTTTTTATGGATCTATGGAAATATCTTACATGAAATTAGGTCACATTCACACCTGTTCAGACTCAAACTTACAACATGTACCTTGATTTGATTTTACAGATATTTTCCCTTGGTCTTTGCTACAGAGCATCATAATCCACTCAGGTTATAAAACAGGCTCTTTGCAGTTTACTGAAGTACAATAGACGTCACCAAACCTGCTACAACAAATCCTCCAGTGGCTCTCCGTTGTCAGGGAAAATGTTGTATTTGCATTTGAATTGAAGACAGTCTGAGCTACAGGTGTGCAGACTGACTTAATGAGGTTTAACATTTTCAAGTTAATGTCATTTTTTTGTAATTTGCCAGACGCTCTGAGGAGTAGCGCGGAAAAAACAGCTTTAACATTTCTGCTTCAGTTGCTGTGGGAAAAAAATAATGAACTGAAGCCAAAAGGAAACGACCCGAAAGGTCACCGAACGTTTTAATCATCAAGTTCGGTTTCAGTGATGCTGGCTGAAGCTTCACCACAACCTGAAGTGACGACTACACTGACAGTGTGACCTTTACACTGTAGTGTGCTCTTCCTATGACAATACAGTATGTGAGCGGAAGCTGACAACAGAAAGAAACTGTTTATTCTATTTAGCCTCAAGTCTTCATCATTAGTTTCATTGTTTGTTTTTCACAGCTATTTTAGCACAAATGCCTCTTTAACATCAATTTAACTTTAGCTTATTGGGACTCAAAGGGAATCTATAAAATCTTTGGTCTTCATATTATGCGATAACATTTAAAAAACTGGATTTGATAAAGTGTTCTTGTTGTGACGTTACAAAAGCGTTTCTAACATGGTCGTGCAGTGTTATATCTCTTTAAATTGTTACTGGTTCGTCTCAGCATCCCTCCCTTGCTGCATTCTTCATATTTGATAATCCAGGACATGTAACCTCTGGAGGCAGATTAAAATAAGATTATCATTACAGGGACACACTTTCTTAGCAAGGCGAGGCACCGGTCTTCTCTGTCTCCTGCACAGGTGAAAACACAGAGACGAATGCACATGCTACAAACATCTTAGTTTTATTTAAAGCATTTTAATGACTGTAACTCCTATTAAATCCCTTCAACACTTATGTTGCAGCAAAACAACAGTGGAACGGAGGTGTGTGTGACACCTCACTATAAATAAATTTAATTAGTGAAAGGCCCTGCACACCCACACAGTTGTTTTCAGTTATTCTTGCTAACCAGGCCTTAGATCGGATTGTACAGTCGTTTGGCAGAGGGACACTGGGAGATTGTTTAGGTCTCAGTGGTCTATGACTCATAAAGAGAGGACATTGAGCATGTGGAAGGTGTCTGTATGGAGTCCTAAGGAAATGACTGACAAGAACAAGCATTTCTATTTCTTTTGGAGTTCATATGTAAAGGCTACACTTTTTGTAACATACTGTAACTGTGTGACAGTTTCAACTGCTGCTGAAGTCTCCTTCAGAATCGTCACATGATGTTCAACTGTCAAACTGTCAATAATCTACGTTGTAAAAAGTAGAGCCTCAAAAATCAAAAAGTAGGCTAGATGAACTTTTTTGGACAAGAACAAGCCTGTAAAAAACTTAAAGATCAGTTTTTACAGTTTTGTTCATTGAGTTGTGCCTCAAAATCCACAGGTTTAGCTCAAATACACTGTAGGATTCCCATCAAAACCAATGACTTTAAAGCACTATACACCAATGTTGCACCAACATTTTCCTGGACTTCACATGCCATATGGCACGGATGGCAGAGGTTTAGAGTCTTGCAGTGGTTATGACAAGCAAGTGCTTACATCTCTATGAGACAGGTGTTAGCAGAGCTGTCTGTGACAGCATAGCATAACATAGCACTTCTGCCCATTTTAGACAACTTGTGATTTCTCACTATATAAATATAAGTGTAGCCTCCTTGGCAGTATATTTATTACATTTGTCTTTAATTACATTGAACAAAAACCTTTGGCTGCTGTGGTGTATTCATGTCAGTTTCAGAGCTTTCAGAAACTCAAGCTGATTCTGGCTGATCCATTTTAAAGATATCTAAAAACCAAAATTGCAAAGTTAATTTATATTATTCAAAAAGAAGACTGAAAATATGCAAACAGATTCTTCTATGACAGGAAACTCATATTCTCAGAACTTTCCCAGTGTGTAGAGTTTGATTTGTGCAGTGTTGCAGTTGTACATACTGGGTGGGCTCTGTTCTCATCTCTGAGTGTTCAGCTGAGCCAAAGCATGAGCACACAGACAGGAAACCTGACACTCCCCAGCCCTTCCTCAGCTCTGCCAGTGATGAAATACAAACTGCAGGGAACTCCAACATGGATGTAGAAGAGAGAAAAACCAAACCTGACCTGTGTCCACACAACTAAAAGATTCAGCCTCATCTGTTAAAAGCTTGCGTTAATCTGAATTCCCTCTCGTGCATTAGCAGGCAAAGTGTTTTCAGTGAGTTTAATTGTGATTTGTGGTAAATCAAAGGTCGTTCCCCTCGGACAGCTGTAGCTCTGGTTTTTACAAAATAAAAACACTTCCATGGTGACAAATTTCTCTCCAAATCCTCAATCCTCTGCCATCCTCTTATTCCTGCCCTATACCGTCCTTCAAACACTTCACTCACTACTTCATCCTCCTCTCCTTCCTGTCTTGGTCTCATCTCCACTTGGACTTAAGTTTTCATTCAGAAGGAGCTGCATGAGTTGTGTAAACAGGCCCAAAGTGGGTCTCAAAGTGTATGCATGCTGCTTAACAATACTAAAATCTGGAAGACAAGCTCAATGGCTGTTGGTGCTGGAGGGTCGGCAGACTAAAAACAAGCCACAACAGCTGTAGCTGTAATACTGTTTGTCAAGGAGACATCATTTTCAACTTCACACTGTTTGTTTCCTCCACTCTCTTGGTTTCTAAACTAAATCTCAAGTGAACGTCAGCTGGAAAAATCTATATTCTGGTTGTGATTTTCAGTTGTGTTTGCTGAATGTGCTGCATCTGTCTTTCAAGTTATTTTCAGCAGTTTGTTTGGATGCTTCTTCTGCAAACCTTGTGTTTTGAATGTGGCATATTCTGGGGCACAGCTCTGGGCGCCTTGAGTCAAACTTCAGCTGCACTGCGGCACATCACCAACCACTCCTACGGCCTCACTGTGACAAACTTCACCTTCATTTCAGAAACATTCACTTGACCATCTTGATATTTGCATTTCAGCAACACCAACTTCATCTTGGGAACCACAGGATCGCTGCCCATCGCTAATTCACTGCAAGTAGTAACAGCGATATAGGCTAATGTTTATTGTGCAGAGTTCTAACTCGATCACACGGCACCTTGTCTTTGAGCTTGAACAAAATGTCCCATGGTCATGACCTGAAACTGTCCTCTGCCCCCTCTTCATTGCCTTTTTCCCCTGTTTCCTTATTTTCTCCTCTCCTCTCCTCTCCTCTCTCCTCTCCTTCTCTCCTCTCCTTCTCTCCTCTGTGCTGCAGTGACCCACTTTGAGCATGAAGCCGTGGACTGACCTGCTTTAGATAGAGGCTAATTATAACCAGCCCGTATTAATAAGGCAGGGGAATTGGTAAATACGAAGCACACACACACTCTCTCTCTCTCTCTCACACACACACACACACACACGTGTGAACACACCAGTACAAAAAGCATATCTGCAGCACAAAACAGATTCAAGCTCACACACTCACAAACACCTCCTCCACAAACAGACCCTTTCCAACGTCTCACAAACAAGCCTACACACCTTGACGACATGACTCATGTATATAAGAGGATGTAATCAGTGACTCATGTTCATCATTACATTTGTTGCATGGTAATACTTGTACAGGTTACCATGGTGAGTGTTAAAAATGTTTTATATATGCTTTCTGGATCATGTCCAAGACTTGAATTTAACTTACAAGGTTTGTTTTCTATACAAAACATAAAGATACTGTGCATCCTGTGCACCTGTGACAACACAAACAGAGCACCTCTGCTGTTTTTTTACATCCTGACCACCTATTTTCTTTGAGAAAATATTTTGCGAGCACTGTGCTACATACATATCTCTCTAAAACAGCAGTTTCACACACTTGGAGGCCGTTAAAAACATAAACTCAATGCAGATGTTTATGCACAAGCCTGTGAGATTCCATACCCACCGAGTCAACAGCTCATCTGTATCATTAAAGAGCACTGCAGAGCTCCAGCAGTGAGTTTGTTAACAGGGTTATGTAACACAGATTGAATTACACTTTGGAAATAAGCTTTTAGTCAGTTTGATAACTGCCATGACTCAATTTTCATAAATACGCACTAACTTCCAGATATAAGAGAAAAAAGCGCAGAAAAACGGTGCTGTGGTATCTGCCTCATCCTCCCACACTGCCTCATGGTGAATGACACCGTTTACAGGCAAGTTTTTATCAACATTCTTCAGATTTTATCAGCTATGTTTGCTCTTTCTGAAAATGTCTGACATATAACTGTCCACAAACACCTGAAAATGTATATATCCTTAAGACGAGCCTTCTTTAAATCACTTTCTGTTTTCAAAGTAAATCCTTTCAATTCGTGACAGTAAAGACCCTCTTAAATATCTAACAATATCATATGAGCAGAATCTCTCTGAGCTTTGCACAGGATGTTTTGACTTTATGAAGCACTTCAAACAAATTTGGAACAAGTGCTTCATCTGATATTTGCCACCAAATGTGAGACTTCAGACAGTCTTAACAAAAATAATTGCATATTAACATAATGATAAATCAGAACTCCACAAGTTAAAACTTGGAGTTTGTGTTCAGTTGATGAATGAAATACCTTCTGTGATCATCTAATACATTTCTTACATGAATGTAGTTCTGTGGTGAGACGCTGCTTATTTGAGATATCTTGTTCATTATTTCAGCCAAGTTGTAACCCCCCAGCCTCCCTGCAGAGAGCACAGAGGTGAATCTTAATTTTGTAAAATTATCTTGCCACTCACTCATGTGAGTGACTCATGTGTCACTCATTTCTGTCCTGATCCATGTGAACTCTGCCCCACAAAGAGCACCATTTGGTTGTAGTTTTCCCACATTTTTGGAAGAAGCCAAGCCTCATTTATCCACCTGTCACAGTTGCAAATTCTAATTATGTTTAATTATACACCACATTCGCTTTCTCGTGTCATCCCACCTCCGAGGGGTGCAGGTGATACACTCCTGCGTGCAGACCTATCCAAGCATAATAAGCAGCTGGGGGCTGTGCTAGCGTCGTCTGACCCGTCGATGTCAACACTAACCTCAAAACTCGATAGAGGTCACGTAACACTCACCCACACATTATTTCCTCTCACAGCTCAGCGAATTAAAAAGTGCTGGCAAAAAACTTCTCTACTCGTGGGTGTTTGAGCAAATTGTCTCGGGGTGACTCGAAATAATTTATTCTTTGGAGAAAAAAAAAAAACATGAACAGAAAAAAGTTCTGGTGAAGCTTTCAGAAAAAAAAAAGTGAGCGTTATAGGAATCTAGAAACTAATGCTCATCGGTTCACTGATGCACCAATTAAATTAACTTTAAAGTGAGCTTCCACACTGGAGACATAATAGAGGTCGACCCAGAGACAAACCAGACACATCTACTGAGCTTCGTGACAGCTCAGACTGTTAAAATTACACAAATAAGTGTGTTGAGAGAACCTGATGTCTCAGCATAATGTCAAACTCATTGATCTCTCCAACTATTTTCTGCACTTGTTGATATGAAACATCATCAGAGATCCAGCGGCTCAGACCGCCCCCACCCCCCCACACCCAACCCCCCTGTGTGCAGCGCCTCTTTCAAGTTGACAGCATAATGAGCATGTAAACTTTCAGTCCAAATACGAACAAGAAAAACACCATAATTACAGATGTGGTGATTGTTACTGATTAGTTCTCACTGTTTTAGCTGACGGAAAGTGTGGAGGGAAGATTCTGTGTGGCTCCTAAAAGGATGCACTTGTACTTTAGGATACAGCAATTACCTTAATGTCACAAGGAGACGTGCAGGATATTATATGAGCAATGAATACATTCAGACATGTTTGAATGTGGCCTGTTTTTATTCTGTCCCTCATTTTACCTTAACATGGTACTAGATAAAATCCTCTCTGGGACAATGTTTTGATTATGGTTGACCAGTTTAGCCATAAGAAGCCACAGTGCAACTCAACAAGGTGTAAATGAGCAATTTCAGTGAGTGCTTCCATGCACTCAGCTCCTGGTTTGGTCATAGCATGTACAGAGCAGGACATTTTATGTTGAAAATTTTACTTGAAGAAACTGCTTCTAAATCAACTCAAACACATCATTAACACCTCTGCATTATGTTGATAATCTACTGCATATTAGCTGTTTAGTGCAGTAAGAAAATGAAACGCAAAAGTGACCATACCAACTGAGATTATGACTATTATGACTCAATCCCAGTATGAAGATAATCTTTTTTTTTTCTTAACTATCTTGCAGGCCAAAACAATACTCCTTTGATAAACTGATACGGACTCATATTATTGGCCCAGACAGTGACCAGGTCAGGCTTTACTTTCATGTGATTCATATGATTAGAAAAAAAAAAAGCTGAGCTGAGTTCCTCAACAATGAAACTAATTTCAGTTGCTCAGAGTCACTTTCACTTTTCCCCAGCAGCAGCTGACAACCTCCAAAATGGCTGCCAAAGGTTACATTATGTCATCAAAGATTTTAACCTAATTTATGACAACATGTAGCCTACATGTGCTCGATTTCACCACTGCACCAGCTAAGCAGGGCCCAGTTTACTCCCTCACTCCAAGCTGCTTTAAGATAAACGCTAATAACATCACTTGAATGTCATGTTTGTTATGTTCCAGCTTTCTTTTTGTGTGAGGACTGGTACCAAGTTCTTTCCCTGTCTTAGCTTTCTGTAATGATGTAAACTGGCAAGTCTCCAGCAGTCTTATCGAACCTCAGCACTCCCACAACACAAACCACAAACAGACACACAGTTCGAGAATGAAGATACTGAGGGCTAGAAAATGGAGGGATTAGCTTCACGTTCAAACACAGCAGGTAATGGTAGTGTGTGTATGTTTGTTTGGGTGTGTGTAGATACTGGTTGCTGTGATGAGGGTCTTTGTTTTCACTCCTCTAAGCAACACATTCAAATCCCTGCAGTTACAACACACACAGGAAGTACACAGATTTCCTTTTACGTGTCAAAAGAATTTTAAAACAAAAACTTTTTCTGTGTATCTGCTTTGTGAAGGGTGTGTGTGTCATGTGTATGAGTGTGTGTAATAAAAAACATGGCCAAGCGACCACTCCCAAAAACTCTGTTTTGAAGGGAGCTGTAGCAGCGCAAGCAACAAGGTCAGAGTGGCCTTCATGTCTGTAGTGTAACCCCTCTGCACCCAGCTGTGTGTGTGTATGTGTGTGTATGTGTGTGTGTGTGTGTGTGTGTGTGTGTGTGTGTGTGTGTGAAAAGCCACTTTACATAAGTTCATCAAACTGTGTGCCCCATGTTCATCTATGGGTCAAGACAGAGAGGGGGTGAAATTGGGGGTGCTGTTGGGGACATAGAGGTTGTTCACAATAAATAATAAATGGTCCTCTTCAACAGAACTGGATGAGTAAACAGTCCAATCTGTTGCTAAGGCCCCTGCAGACCCGCCAGGCCCAGAATAGGCTTTCCATGCTGAGGGATTGGAGGCTCAAATCCTAGGATCTGGTGTCCATGGGCCTGCAGGGGCGGGGTGGGTGTGGTGTGTGTGTGTGAGGAGGGGGGTGAAGATCACAAATCCTTTCTCATGTTCTGTTTCTTTTCTCTCACGCGCTTAACTCTCCAAAACCTATCCAACGTTACCTTTTACAGTGGATTCCAGACCTATTGTGGTGCTCAGCAGTTGTTTTGGCTTTTTCTAGAGAAACTGGTCAGTTGTATCCCCTAGGTAAACCACCACCCCCATGAAAAATTGATGACATTGCCTTGTACTGATTCCCTCAAAGGACACACTACTGTCATTATCAATCACCTGATAAACCAGAGATTAGGTCTCCACTATAATTACTACAAATCCCATTGGTTTTCTATGTGAACCATTTCATAACAATTTACACAAGCATCAAAACAAAAATGCGGTTTTTTCACTTTTCTTCTCAACACTAGAGATCAGCTCCAAATATGAGGTTTCATTCCGCACACCAAACATATCACAAATGTAGGTCACATGTACATATGCAGACCAGACCAGAACCTCCACCAGTAACTGTGTGGAAACATCAGATGTCAGACGCACACGAAAGACAGGTCTGAAGTGTAGCAGCGTGCACACTTGGCCACGGCTGATGAAGGAGGGCTCTGGTATGGAGCTCTGGGGACTTGGAAAATATTCATCTCCCCTAAGCAGGGAGAGTTAAGGGGGGCAGTCTTTGTCTAACACACCCCCTCTGCTCTTTTGTTGGGGGGTGGCATTCACACACACATACACACAAACATGTAAAGCTCTCCTGCGGTGAGGCTCTGACCAGCTGTCTTCAGTTTGAAAGATGGTCGTCGTCACTCATAAACACAGGGAGCTCTCAGAGGAAACCTCTCTATCTTTACTGTGCTCCTCTGCAGCATCCGAATGTTCCCCTGATTTCTCCATGTCATCCATTCAATTTAGATTTGACATTTAAGGTGATGCCTCTCAGTGTGCAGAGCAAGCTCCAGTTTCTTAATCACTACATTCAGATGCTGCCAGCAGTCTTTAAAATTCCTACGACCCTTTGAATAATCAAATATTTGGAGGAGAAATGAGAAAGGGAGGTTTCTTAAAGCTCTAATTCACAGATACAGAGAACCTGCCTCATGGTGCTGCTGAGCCATTTCATCAGTAACTGCTGCAGATCTACATTTAGAAAGGTCTTTTTCATCTGAATTTTGAAGTCCGTATTACCAAATCACTGACGAGCATGTCTTTAAAAACAGTTTTCATTTTTCTTTAAGGTATCGAGATGACTCATAAGACCAGCAATCATGTGGTCTGTTATCAAATGGAGGACATTTTCAATTTAAAATGATGCCAATTCTCTATAAAGAAAAAATAACAAGTGGTGTGTTTTTTTTTTTCTGATGAAAAAAAATCTGCATTGGATGAGACTCTACAGCATGACAGCTATAAGTTTAAAGGGAAATGAAACCATGAACACTCCTTTCTGCCAATCAGAACCAGAAACACAGCAGAGCAATCTGTTAGAAGACCGACACACATATTCAGTCTGAATAGCAGCTCAGACACAGCCAATCAAATGCCTTCGCACTGAAATGATCCCCATCATCGGGGCGTCTGCGTAGAAATCGAAGCAGACATGGCGGCTACGCTAACAAAGCTACCGAAGCAGCCACCTCCTTTCTCTCACTTCTGCATGTGTTTGTTGTGTGTGTGTGTGTGTGTGTGTGTGTGTGTGTGTGTGTGCGCATGTGAAAACCGGTGTTTATTGTTCATGGACCAAGGCTATTTCAGAGGAGGGGGCCCATCCAGTCGTCTTCACTGCATCGGCCCTTTCATCGCTCCCTCATCCATATTCATCGCCGCCCCTCTCTCCTCACCTATCAGCGACCAGCTAGCTGTGACTGGCGTCTTGCTTTACCAATCATACGCTTCCCTTTGTGGGAACATTCCCACCTCTCAGCGCCTTCACCCCACCCTGTACAATGGCTTCTTTTTTTTACTTTGACGCAGTGGCATGAAAAAAAAAGAGGACGAGGAGAGGGTGGAGGACGAGGAGGAGAGTTGCAGCTACTGCTGGCAGAGTCCCGCCAACGGCGACTGGGAATCGATCGACAGCCTCGGAAACGGTTGCCGAGCGAACCTCGTCAATGACCGCCTGCAATTGATGAAAGGGGGTGGGTGGAGGACAAAATGATGGGAGGACGGGGGTGAAGGGAGGAAGGGAGGGAGGGAGGAGGTAGGAGGAGGAGGAGGGTGCAGTCGTGATGGTCTGAAGTAGAGCATGATTAGTATGGATGAGGAGGAGAGGAAGATGGAGAGAACGAAAGAGGGAGAGAAAGGGAGCAGCAGAGAACCGCTCAGGCTCGCAAGTGAAGAAAACAGGCGTGTCGCAGAGAACGCAGTGTTCTGCAAGATACTGAGGCTAAAGGACGAGTGTGAGCGGAGAAAAGTCAAACCATTTTTTTCTATATAAAGGATGTTCGACATTCAACACTGAACGGACACTGTTGAACTCAATAACTTCATTTTCATTTGAAAACAACAACTTATTTCCTCGTATCCTGGCTCACAGTGTAATTTTGCCTATTCAAAGCTTAACATGGGGCTTCTTCCTCCTCTGCCTCAGGGTTGTCATGAGAACCACTACCAAGTTGATGCCAACATGCAAAAAATACGTCGATGCATGCTCTTCTTCGGTACCGTGAGTACCCTCGGTGGGCTGTGTCAATTCTTCTTGGGACTGACATGGGTAGTATACGCGTGAGTCTAAGCATGTGCATTGGTCTCCATGCAGCCACAGTCAAACTCTGGTGCAGCCCATTTGTTATGTGAACAGAGCCGGACCTCAATCCGCTCACCTGTGTCTTTTTCCAGTCAGTTGTCATGGAAACGTGACGTTCGACCGGTGGTGCCGCGTTTGAACCAGAGTGAAAACAAACGTGTATGAATGCCAACCCTGCAAACTGAAAAATGAAACAATGTATAACTTTCACAACTAGGGCGCACCTTTGGTCCGCACCAGCTTGTGTATGGAAACACACTAAAAGTTACTTGATGAAAACAAAAGTTCTCTTGTGTAACTACGTGAAGGATACAAGTAATGACAACATTACTTTTTGTTTTTATTGAGCCATATTTACCATTTTAACACTTTTCTTAACTTTTATCCTGTGCAATTTGAGCACAGTGGGTTTAAATACTTGAAAGTCTGATATGAAACAGTATTTACTGAGTTTAGAAGCAGCCTACACGGGTTCTGTTTATTTTTATCATGGTATCAAATATGTAACGAAAATCGTGGAAATTCACTGGTATTGATATCGACTACTAAATATCTGCTATCGTGACAAGCCTACAGCCAGTGTGATCAATGTGAGGAAGAAGCTCTGCTTTGTATGGACGACCCAAAGAAAATGCTCTGCTCAGCTTCAGGAGCAAAACACTCAGATCAATAGCATCAAAGGCCTCATCTCATACAGCCAAGACTCAATACACAGCTAGGATGCATGAGTGTCAGTGTCTGTGAGTTTGCATATGTTAAGTGTGTCCATGCATGTCTGCCCATCTGCAGCACTGTACATCATTCACACACACACACACACACACACTTTTGCTAGTCCCCTAATGTCACTTGGCAAGGGCATTTCAAACCTCCCCTCCTCCTTCCCAACACAGACTTGCCAGTCAATCCATTTACTAAATGAATGTATTATATCTTACAGACAGGAGGAGAGGAGAGGAGAGGAGAGTCTGTAGTTTTTACTAAAAAGTGATGAAAGGACTGAAAGATCTGTATGTCCAAGTCAGCAAACTGACCTGGAGGTATATCTGCTCACATGTTCATTTTCTGACCACTACATGAAAAAAAAGAACATCCAATTTATTTTGCTTCTGCTTACATAAGACTTCTTAATGGCTTATACAAGCACGCTTCCCCGTTAAAACTGCCTTTTTAATGGACAAAATTTGAGTCAATTCTATATATTAGGCTGAGAAGCTTCTGTGGGATGTTGGGGTATCAGCATCGGTTACATATAAATAAGGAATTGTTATTAATTTTGATCATTTTAGCAACAGCAAACGGCCCATAGGGCGTCTGTACCTTATTATGACCCAGGTGTTTTATTGTTAGTTATATTATATATATTATATTATATAAATATAAATAATGTCTCTGTACTAAACCCACTCAGGTAGCTGGTTTCCTTAATATATTGTTCTTTGTTAATTAAGTATATATCTAAGGTGATTTCATGTCTTATTTCCATCTGAAGTATGGCAGCCTTGTACATCCTCAGTCCCTAAATCATTTTGGCCACTTGATACTGTAAAAATATTTAGCTAAAAACAGGGGCATCACCAGACCCTTTTTACTGGGACAAAAGCCCCAGTATAAATGAGCTGTGCTCCAGTATAAGTGTATAAATGTCATATAGGCAGTACACTTTAATGTTTAAAGAATAAGCAAAGTCAGTTCAGACTGAGTTGTACCCCTGTAGAGCTTAATGGCTAGCAAAGCTCCTGACTAAAAACCAGCTGTAAATTCTGCTGAAGGCTCCATGTGACACTCTTATTTTGTTTTACTGACAGAAAAATAATGCACACGTCAGGTTATATATATTATAGTCTCAGTTAAAACTGAGTAAAGTCCATACTGTTAAACAACTGAACCCTGATTGGTCGACAGCGACCAGTCTTTGAATTATAAAATCATTGTCAATTTTTTACCATCTCAGTAAGAGAGGATCAACTTTGAAAATGATCTAAGTTTAAACATCTGAAACAATCTTAAATATTAACACTGAGCTCATTGAAGGTCTCTGATCATATATGTACTCGATTAGAAGGAAATCTGAATTCCTTTAATGCTGGAGAGAACCCCACTGAGCCGGGGCGAGGGGCCAGGGGGATGCAGAGATAAGAATGGGTTTGGGGTGGCGGATTAGAGGGGTGGTGGGGGTGGGGTATGGGGGGGCTACTGCTACCAGCAGCTACTGGTGCTACCCATTGATCCTCTGGTCTTTGAGACCTTCAGCTTTTTATGAGAAGTGGTGGTGATTTATCACCTGCAGGGTTACAGCAGTCCCATGTCGTCCCGTATCTACTGTCTGACAGCAGACCAGCTCTTTCTCTCCAGTGTCGCTTCCCGTTTTCCACACACATACACACCCACACACACTTGTTTGGATAAAACCTGGACATGAACCACCTGAAAGCTCAGTGGAAATATGTGGAAAAAAAGTCAATCTTTTCTCGTCTTCTTTGAATTACATCTCACTTCTCATTCACACAGTAGCTCTGATCGACATGAATGGAAAACAGTTTGCCCAGGCATTATTCTGGATATATTTCTACACTGCAGCTGTTGGGTAAAAAAAAACATGACAGACAAATGATCATTTTCTTCTCCGATGCAGAGGAATATTTCTGATGATTCAGACCTTTTCTTCTTTCTTTTGTGGACCTCCACATTAAGTTTCGAACTACCCGTGAAGAAGGATAAACATTAAAACTACAGTCATGTGACTTTTACCCAACAGCAGCTGCAGTGTGCACAGGGAGGCCCGTTATATATGAAACACTGTGAGCACAATGAACAGCAAAGGAACATTTCAACAATACATCAGCAGTCATAAACCCCAAATGCTTTGATGATATGGCTGGCATGAGGTCAAAGGTCATCAGGACTCATCTGTGCAGTAATGTTGGGTAACATGACAAAAGAAACATTGGATTTGTATAAAAAAGCATGAAAATGGATGTTATGGACTGATAACATACAATATAAACAATATCAGCATGCATTATCCTGAATCATGATCAGAATATGAAGGTGTTACATGTTACTTTAAATCCTATTTAAATGTCAGGCCCTGCAGCAGTCAGACAATGCCCTGAAATTTAGATTTTGGCTCTGCAGAATTTGGCCTTTAGAACAACAACATGTAGCTATATGTTATCACTGCTGAATCAGTCCTGCATTGAAGAAGGTTACAGTAAAGATTATAAAACAGGTAGAAGATCAAAATCAAAGTCTCTCTTACCATGAGTCTCAGTTTCTTGGTGAGGGAATACAATGCCTTCAGTTTCAAATAGGGGCTGCAGGAAGGCCACTACAGAGAGAGGAAGCACAGGGGTGGGGAGTGTGTGGCGTAAACTAATCATACAGAGAAACAACCATTATCATGATCTCTTAGCAGCACTTTGACTTTATATAAATTTAAAACTGCAGCCTGAGCGCAGATTTTTTCCTTTCTTTTTTTTTTTTTTTTTTTTAAACGTATAAATACAAAACATATTCTCAGTGAAAATATACAGGTTCCGTTAAAAAGCATTTTGGGTAAAATCAGCCACTAGATGGTGAATGTTTTCTTCTGCATCAAGGGCCAGGAATATAAACAGCTTCTGTATCTTACTAGAAAAATAAAAGCATCATTTAGACTAATCTCATATGTGTGATCTGATAAAATCCAGCTGTAAATGTCAGTTATAATAAAGCTAATCAAGACCAGATTCTAAATACATCTATCTGAGTAAACACACATTTTGTAAAACAGAAGTAACTGACAAAAATTTTTTCACCAAAGACCCGCAACCAAGCTGATTCCTCTTTGTTGTTTATGTTAATGTATGTGCATGTGTGTGTGACTTGGTCATTTTCAACCAAATGTCATCCGATCATCAGCCTGATGCTGTTTGCTGAAGGAGTGTTGACCTGGTGTTCAGCGCGGCCCCAGTAAAAGCCTGCTCCGCCATGTTCATCATCATCATCATCATTCCAACCTTTTCATTTGTCTAAATGGGCGAGCTGCCTGAGTGTTATGCAGGCGAGAGGATGGCCCTCTGGGGGGGGTGGTGGTGGTGGGGGGAGGCCCTTGGGATTTTACATACAGTGAGAAGGAGGCTTTAGTGCTCCGAGCGCTGCATCGATCTGCAGTTAAACAAACGCCGGCTATAACCTGCAGCTCACCCCTCCTCAGCCGGACACTCTCTCCCTCTAATTATTACTCTGGAGGGCGTCTGTCATGTTTCCTGTTGGGAGCTGAAGGAACTGTTAAAAATGACTGTCCTGTGTTTTATTCTCTCTTTACTCACAGGTCACCCCAAAAAATCTACAGAAAGACACAAACGTATTGATCTTATTGCACCTGTTGTTGTTAAAAAAGGGACAAACCACTGAAACACTTCACTTAGATGTAATGCCTTTCATCTTGTGACCACTTCAGTGTGATCTGCTAAATAAATCAGGCCAATGATGACACCTCAGTGTTCATATCAGTCATACTGACCACCTCTGACATGGTGAGGGTTCCTCTGATCAAACCTGCTCGATCTTACTGTGAAATCAATGTTTTTAATTTGCATATTTTATTGAGGAATCAATTGTTTTTTGTTTTTTTTTTTGTTTTTTAAATTTGTTCCAGATTTGAATAATTCACAAAGCATTAGGCTAACACAAACACATTTCCTCAATGTGTGTTTCAGTGGAGAATTTTAAGGGTTTGAGCCTATTTTTCTCTTCCAGGAAAAAAAGAAAAAACTATTTATGATGTGATTTTATCAGATGAAAATTTAAATAGAGCTAGCAAAAGAGCTGCAGGCAACTTTATTCAGAAAATATCCTGATGTGGATCTGTCCTTACCATTAAAAGGTGCAAGTCAAGTTTTTGTTTGTGTGTTTGCTTTTTTCTAAATCTTGGTGACCATCAAATGGCAGTCGTGACCTTACAGCTTGGCTCTCTGCCACTTCATACTGGGATATTTTTCTCAGTCTGACTAATGACATGTTTTTCTGCGTTTCTCCCATAGGGACATGTGTCCAAAATAGAATGACATGTTCACAATTGACAGTCAGATTTAACAGTCAGGAATAAAAGGTTGGGTCTCCCAAAGTCTAATTTTAACGTTTTAAATCATTAGAGTGAAAATCTTTGGCTGCACAATCTCCTAAATCTTCAGCATATGGTGCACGCGGTGCTGTGTCAATAACACATCTAAAGGTGTATTGTATGTCCAAATGTCCATGATGGGGTGCATGGCCAGGATAGGCTACTGATGGTTGTAATGCCGGGTGATGGGAATGCTTGGCGCATGACAGCATGTAAACAAAAACCAAATATGGTGATTGCCATGGAGACATATCCATATTTCATCCAACCAGAGAATAATGAAGAAACATGATTGGACCAATTTAGAGAGAGGATTAAAAGAAAACTCTCTCTTCTAGCTGCAGGTTATTAAAATCAGGACAGCAAAGCATGGTGAAAAATATACAGGCTCTGACATAGCTACTGCAATAACACAGAGAGACTGTCGCATTCTGAGCTGCTCTGGATCCCCCTTCCAGAGCACAGGCCTGCTGTTATTATGAGTCCGCTTGTTTATCCGCTTGTGTAATTGTACACAAAGCGGCGATGGTGGCTGATGTGTGAGATTATCACAAGGTCATCCGTCGACGGGATGAGAGCCTGCGATCACGCACCAGCCCGATCTGGCTTTCACTTGTTTACATCCTGATTTTGGCTCCAGCATGGCCGCTGTGGCTGCGCGTAAATCTTAAGACGCAATAAAAAAAAAACAAAAAAACACCCAATTCTGCTGATCTACAGAGGCTGAGGGAGTCAGGATGTGCGCGAGGGGAACCGGCGGCTTCCCTCCAAATCCCCCCTCAGTCCCTCTCATTGTTTCCTTCCCATCAAAAGCGGCGGCCTGTGATTATTTTCATGCTGATGGAAAATGACTGTCACACATTTAGAAAGCGGATAAAAATAATCGCGCTCTCTGTATTTATAATCAGCGCGTTATTGAAGTAGGGATCTGAGTGCGGGGTGCTGTAGCATGCCGCTGCGTATACGTCAAGAATCAGATCAACCTGCTCTGCTTTCTCTCTGCCTGGCTCAGGACGAAGCAACATTCACCGAAACCCGAACAGCTCCCCGCATCCCCATCGCTGCTCTTACCTCCCGTGTTTGTGCGTTTGGTGCTGCTGGCCTCCGTGGGAGTCTCCAGGGGTCTTTTACGCGAGTCCGGAGGATCGGACTCCATGTGTGGTTGTTGATTGTGATGGTGAGGATTTGAGAAAATCCCGTTTTGTTGTACTGCTCCGCCGGCCATCATTTTCGAGCTTGCTCTTGGATGCTTGGGCTGCGTTTGCGTTTAAATCCCCCCTTTTCCGTTTTTTTTTTTACGCAGCGTAGCCGTGCAGATGAGTCCTTGGAGAAGGCGAAAGCGATTTAGGAATTGGAAAATACGCCTGTTTCTTACGGACGGGGGAGGTTAGCTGCGCGTTTCTCCGTGGTGCGCCGTGCGTACAGAGAGATGCTGCGCAGGGACAGAAAGCGGCGGATGATCGGTTCAGAGTGGGTGAAAAAATCCGAAACCTCTACAGATAGAGTATCTTCTAGGCTACTAAAAAAAGCGTGCAAATGGAGCGTCAATCTTCCATTAACCTTCAGATATGCGGGCTAGGATATGTGTGTCATTCCGCTGCAACCGGATAAAAGAGCGTACTCATGTCAGGCAGTGAAGGATGGTGGCGCTCCTCTGCAACAGCAGCGAAACGAACAATAAATAAAACAAAACAAAATCACAACCGAAAGACAAAGAGGCGAAATCAACCGAGGAAACAGGAGAGAAAAGAAAGGTCGGTGAAGCAATAATGATACAAAAAAAAAAATCCGATGCGTTACTGGCAGGCTATAATTTCTTTCTTCTTATCCTGTCCTGGGTCCGATCATGAAGACACCCAGGGGTGACGGGGTGGGTGAGGAGGGTCCGGAGACGCGGAGCTGGATGAACACACAGAGAAAGAGACGTTTTTTCCTGCTCGTTCTCTCGGTGAAGATGCTGCAGTCTTGCGTTCAGAGCATCCCTTCTCTGACTGGCTGCTGGAGGGAGCGCAGGGGAGCGGCTGACGTCACAGGGCCTCGCGATGCATTCAGGGACTTGCAATAAACACGGATTTTAGAAATGCATACGAAGACGTGCTACTTGTCTGCGCCTTTCAGAGGATTTGGTCAAGAAACAAAGCCACAGACAGTTAGTCTAGGTAGCGTTGTCTATTTAAAGCAGCGTCGAGCAGCTGGAGGAATGCTGCAGAAACAACACAGCATTGTTTTGATCCACATTACATCTCATATTGGGAATGCACTCTCTCGTTAGTTAGGCTAGTAGGCCCACTACAGGTGCTTTTGCAAAATAACATCAAACGAGAGCAAGTGAACTGACAATGCAGTTACTTATCCTTTTGTATACGGTGAGTTAAAAAACCAAACAACAACAACAAAAAAAAAACGACTCCACATTGAGCTCACTCACTGCAAGTGAAAGCCTTTGTTTCGACGACACGTGAAAGCGTCACGAGAGAGAAAGCGAGAAAAAATGAGAGGGAGAGAGAGACGCCTCCGTCGAGACGCGATTGGCCGAGGACGCATTTCCCCAGCAAAACGAAAAGGACACAGATACTATATTCGCCCGGCGGAGTCACATGACGGAGAGGAAAGGATGCGGCGGCGGGTTTTACTCCGTTACAGCCGCGGCAAATGCAATTACGGCTGAACGGGAGCCTGAAGGTCCCGCTGCGGCTGTTTGGAGGTCTGTAGCGCTGCCTGTCAGGAGGCCAAGAGAGCCTCCAACACACCTGGAAATCTGCAGGAGAAGAAGAGCTCACCTACAGCTTTCTGGCTCACTGTTTAAGATTAGAAATCAGCGAGTGAACTGAGCTGGTGGAAGTTTAAGGAGGATGCTTTTGTGCCAAAGCTGTAAAAGGCGCACACCAGTGAGAATGGGTGTTTATCAAATGTCGTTGGCCGTTTTTGATTTGAGCCTCCTGACTTGTGTATTGTGATCTCCAAAGGTTCAGATTTCTGTTTCCAAAGCAGCTGGTCAACCGAGATGACCTCAGGCCAGACTGCAGGCCTGCGCAGCCTCTAATTGCGCCAAAAAAGAGACCCCAAACCTGTTTGCTAGTTTTGCATGAGCGCCATGTAATGATGACAGTGAAAACTGCCCTGTAACGGAAGAGACATGATATGCGAGAGCCCGGCCTGTCTCACCTGTCCCCTCAGCTGCCGTGTGACCCACCTGTGTGTGCTGCGCCTGACATCTCTGCGTCGCTCTGCCTGGATCTGAAGAGGGATCCTCCAGAACTGTGAGCTGTCTGAGAGAGCTATACCCGCCTCAGTTTCCCTCTCTCTCTCTCACACGCGCGTACACTCACACATTTGGCATATTCTCACTCACACTCCGAGAGACACGCAAATACCTTCTACTCCCTCTCTCCTCCTCTGTCCAGTGCCGTGCAGATGCAGTGCGCCCTCAGTGCCTCTTGTAGATTGTAGTCAAGGTGACATTGTGCTGCCTGTGCGCGCACACACACACACACATACACACACACACGCGAGCACACGCACACACGTGCACGGTCGCACAGAGCAGCTATCTCACACTATTTCACATCGCCATGAGAAACGCACCGGTGAGCCAGTCTCCTGCTCTGGAAATACGTGGCAAATCCGAGGCAGATGGATCCCAAGCTGCAGTCTGAAACAGATTCTGCACCACAAATAGCAGGCGCTGCACAGAGGGGCAAAAGGCCTGGATGGCGGCACCTAATTGCATGAGCCAGTCTGCGCAGTCTGGAGCGTGTAGCACACTTTCAGATGGATATATGCTTTTATACATTTGGAACAGAGGCAAAATCTGTTGCAAGCAGAGCCGTGAGGGTCCCACACAGCCAGACTGTCCACACTGCAGCAACAGCAGCATATGGAAAAAGTGAAGTAGCCCCATAAGCAGTAAAACACACAGACTAGCAGCATTCTTGAGTTTTTATTAGGCTGGGCTTATGAGCAGATGTTAGTGAGATGGTTTTAAGAGATCTGGTTCTGCAAACTCCTGTTCAGCTTTGGACAGTGACCCCCAAACACTGCAGCTCTCACAGTTGCCACGAGTTATCCCGAGCAGCCAATGCAAGAAGAAGGAGAGGAGGAAGAAGAAGCTCGGTTGCAGTAATAACTCAGTTTTTCCCACTATGTATTAATCTGAATGCAAAAGTCTCCGTTTAGCCAACAGCAAACGTTATTCAGTTCCACATCAGTTAGGAAGAGGAAACTTTCCAGTCATGGATTTTTCATTTTGGATCCAAAGCTTAGGAATTCCCAGTTATGTGACTAAAGATGTTTGGTAGTGACTCAAAAGCAAGAAGGAAGAGGAGCAGAGAGATGAGCCAGCTGGAGCGTCAAGTCTCAAACCTCTGAGATAGTAAAAGAGCTTCTTGAATTTGGCCTGGTCCAGAAAAAATGAGCAGTGAGAAAACCATATATGTAAACATTTCCTGTGATGCCATCAGCAGTCCTATGATTAGAAAAGCATTTGGTAGCATTTCTTTAATCCCCATTAATTCAAACAGACTGTGAAGCCCACAGAAGTGTGCTTTCTCTCAGAACAAGGTCGTCCTCTGCAGGTGTGACCCGCTCGCACCTGTTTTCCCTGCAGAGTTCAGCCCTGTGCCTACAGCATTCAGGGTGTTTCTCTTGCACTGGGTCAAGCCTGACTGCAGCTAAATGGATATTCAGCATGTAGAGGCAGCTTTGTTGCCCACAGATGTTGGGCCTCTACTGCCCCCTGCTGGTAGCCTGTGGAACAGCAGCAGGCGTTTGTAATCATCAATTCTGACTCTTGTTATCCAGTAAGTTTCCCATGTGGGAGTTCAATGGTGGAAGTGACTTATTGTTGTTAGTTAGTGGGGTTTTTTTTTTTTTTTTTTTTTTACTAGTGAAATTTCCTTATCAGCTGATGTTGGCTCATCACAGATGCACTGGTTTTGGCATAATGTTAACAGACATCCATAAAAATTACAGTAAAACAATATTTTGTCTGCACTTTTACACAGACTTTAAGCTATAGTAAATTTTAGATATATCTGTGTTATGTAATTCCCATGTATTTTATTACAAAGCAGGTCGAGGTTCTATAATAAACAGTGTGAAAGAAGCTAAGCTTCAGCCCACAGAGAAATGCACACAGCCTCTATATAGACACTCTTAAAACCAGCCGTCAGGACTTCTGTAGCTTTGTGATGTCACAACAAACCAGTCACTGCCCTCAACCATGAGCCAAGCCCTACCCAGCTGGACCCACTATTTAACCCTGCAAGATTTGGTTTCTTTGAGTGTTTACCTGAAATCTGCTGTACTTCTAACTGACCTCTCAAAAAGCTGTCAGCCAATCAGAAAAGAGGATCCGAGCGTCCTCTCTTCTGATTGAGCTCCAGATAAAAGCCAGACAGAGGAGCTGTAAAACTACTCTAGTTTATAGAAACGTACCTTTTAATGGATCAACACTTCTAATAAAACACAGGGAAAGTGTAAATACGGATCTTCAACAAGAGAACTCTTCAGGATTAGTGTAAACAGCAACTAGAAAGCCACTCAATCTTCCATGGTTATGTGAGTGTTGTTTTAGGGCAGATGTGAAAAAATGTGGGCATTCATCATTCTTAATTTTTCTAGTGCAGTTTGAACTTGAACTGTTCCTGCGATTTTGAAAATGAAGGCCAGAGTTCAGCTGTTAAATGGTTTGTATGTCATCAGTACAAGACTGAAGCATTCAGTCTTAAAGTGCTGCACATCTCTATGTAAGAAAATTACAAAACACTGACTGTTCAGTTAGCCTCCACAAAGAGAGATGTTGTTCATGTCCATTGTCCTGACAGGAAGGCCTTCACTTACAGTGGAAGTGAAGGACTTTTCCCTGAAGCCCAGTCTGTCCCCTCCCTCTGCCCACTTTTGCATAATTGTCCACCCACAACGCACTCGTTCAGATCTGTCCCAAAAATCAATTGTGAAATCGATACAGTGGAAGAGGCTGGGCCACTCTGTGAGATTGAAAGGAGACAGATGTGATGTGTCCCTAGTTGCTGACCTCACTTGTGCCATCATGCTATCGAGATTTATGACTGAAATCAACATGACCTGACTGCAGCGGAGGAAAGTGGATTATAAGTGTATACCATTTATACAGACTTTACCAATCAGCACGCAATTGTTTTTTTTTTGTTTGTTTTTCCCCCCTCTGGAAACGACTGTCCTGAAGCAGACTCAGCTGTTTTTATCTGATTATTCTGCAGGCAGGAGGGGTAGCTCTTCCTCATCATTCATTATCTCAACCGTGCAAATGATTTTGTGTGGAGCGAGTTCACCGCTTAATCATAAAAGGCCAGGTCACTCAAATTACAATGCAATTAATTAATTTGAAAGCCTTTCTCACTCACCTCCACTATAACGATATAGTTTTGAGATTTCAGTGGCTCAAATAACAATTCAAATCTATTGACTCAAAATTTACAGCCACATTTCTCTCCAAACCAGTGTAACACTAGTTCTGGATATTGCAGACAATACTGGAGTGGAAACAAACAACCGCGTGTGTTATGGTAATTTTGGACAGATGGTGGTGGTGGTGGGGGCTGAGTGAAAAGCCATCATTCCTCCACCTCTGATGGAGGTTTATGAGCTTTCCCATAAATCCACGCTGTTCTCTGCAAGCTGTCTTTACAACGCTGCTGCGTGAGCATGTCTGCACATACATGTTAGATGGAGGTCGTTCTCCACGCTGTGCTTCGCAGTCATTCTTGGGATCCCACTGACCTACACTTTGACCCACTTAAACGGTTAATGTTAAGTTTTAATCATCACTGACCTGCAGTTTGACTCTCTTTCACACTCATTTTAACCACTTTGGAGAAGTGTCAGCTCGTTGTTTAAAACACAACAGTAGCATTGGAGCGTATGTGAGTCAGAGGGCGGAAGGATACATCGCCTGCTTTTGCTTTTGCCTAGATATGAATTTCTGTCTCCTTGGGATGGCCAGCTATGAATGAACATGCAATGGGCAGTGAGCTGTGTCTACCGAGGATTTGGGTCGTTTCGCTTGACAGATGTGGTAGGAGGCCAGAAGGCAGGTGAAGCAGCCATTATTTCACAATGAGACTGGAAAGAATAAGACACATTTCCTATTAGAAATATGACTTTTCCATCTCCCCTCCTGAGAGCGGCTGATGAAGAGTGGGAGCTCCTGTCTGGCCAGCTGCCATCACAGTCACTGCTCTGCTTCAGCAGACTTATGTGCACGAACTGACGCACATCTGGTCAAGAAGAATGAGAAATGCCTGTGTTTCTGACATTGTTCCCTTTGTTCGGCGACACTGGCATTAGTTCTGCTGCAGGAGATGAAGTTACAGCTGCGCTCCGAAACACACTGTCAAAGAAACTTTGGAGTTACATCAGAAATCTCACAGCTGTGATGCATCTTAGAAACACATTGATGAAATGGCTGTGGACAAAAACATAAATATCTTCATCTAGAAAACAGAACCAATCTGAAACTTCTGAAATCTGAGGTGTCTGACAGAGACACCTCAGAGGTCCCAGCGTGGAGAGGAGAACAGCCAACTGGAGTTTGTACCGCAGCCTGTGAGATCATTTTACACAGCAACTAGTGCCTGTAAATCCAGCTGCTGCTACTGTTGATTACATCCACTAAGTACTTGTCAGGTCTAATTACTATTTACTTGCAACCAGCAAAGTTGCAAACTATAACGATCAGTTGTAAGACAGCGGGGTGGCACCATCTCAGCAGAGAATACATTTTTGCTGCATTAGAAAAACTGGCCGTCTTAAAGTGGGATTTCTCTAGTCTCCTGCGTTATCCTCGCAGCGTCAGGCCCCGGTTTTCAAAATGAAAAACTGCACAGGGAAAGTTTTTGAGCAAATGAATGAGTGATAATGTCAGACACTAACCATTATCACAGAACTGAATGTGAGGTTTAGAGTCAGCGGTTTTCAGCCACATTAATTCTGATAAAATGTTTAAAATTATAGTTTAACTTAAGCCTCCGGGGAAAAGATTGAATGATTTTCAACTCTTGACCAATGCAGAAAATCTAGGCAGGAAAATGACTGAAAATCCTTAAAGCAAAGATTTAAGAGGCAGACTGTGTCTATCTGAAGTTTGAAATTTAAAAAATAAAGAAAGATTTCTTTCATTTGAAATCACCACAACCACACTTTCAACCATCACTGTTGTAACTGGCTGTTCTTTTGTTTTCGGGCCATTTCTACAGACTTTTACTCTACAGGTTTTACAGTTGGTCAGTGGGTTGTATCAGGGTCGGTAGACTCTGTAAAGACTCTGTGCAGCAATACCATAATGTGTTTATGTAAGGAACTTAAGTATTTCCAGTACTTAAATTAAAAAACAAACACACTATTTAACTGTATTTGTATTGGAGTGATATTCCTTCTTACTGGCATTACCTCACTCCATTTCCACGTCAGGCCAAATCACCAAAGAATCTCTGAAGCATCTTTACTCTTTTTTTTTTTTTTGGCATTAACCAAGATTCCACTGCAACTAAAGTCCAAAGGTGAAACAGACATAGTGCACTATGCAACTGCAGGTATAGAAACCTGACCTGACGTAGCTCTTTGTGCTGTGTGTTATTATTTTCTATTTTGATGTAGCTCTAACATAACGTAACTAATCCCAGTCTATTTTACCAGTCTCATGTTTTAGGTCTTCCATCAGCTCTTGAACAGTTTTTGTAATGTTATGTTAACACATGCACACTGTCCCAACACTGAGTTTTTGCAATCTGTGGTGAGAGAGCATTTTAAAGCAATGAAAAGTCTTCCATAGTTTGTCCACACTGACAGCTGTTGTACCCTTCCAAATACAAAGAAAACTATAATAACAGACATTTTTATCCAGACTGATTTCAAACAAGTGCAGCTGGTCCACTTCAGTTACAGTAATAACAAATGTTCCATTTTCATTTTCTCACCATTAGACCGTACTAGACTTTTACAAAGCACAGCGACTCTGGGATCCAAATGAAACTGACCACTACGATGAGGGTTTGGGCAACATGAAGTAGAAATTTTCCCACTTCATCCACTGCGTGGCGCTGTTGTCCAAGTTTCAGTACATTAATTCCAAATACCCAGATGACAGAACTGAGAGCAGAGCTGCAGTGTCAGTATGTGCCAACTACAGTCCTACCAAAACCAGACATCCTGGTTTACTGCATTACATAATCTATGTTCTTATAGAGATTCACCCTAAACATCATCGCACTCACTTCCTGTTCTGATCCAATGGCTTGTATGTGAGAATTAAAGTGCTGCAGAGAGATCAAACGGGAAGAGACCCAACAAAATCACTGAATGAAATTAAGAGGAAAACACAGATTTCTTGGTGCCATTTGTCAGTGAGAGTCCTTCATGTCTAAAACTGCTGTTTTTCAACTTCCTATGTTAATGTTGTGTGTAAAACTCAGCCATACACCAAAGTGTATTAGAGTTTCTTTCAGCGGTGTAATTTTGAATAATTTCAGTTGCCACTTTTCAACACTTTTTTCCTCTCCTCTCCAGACCTTTTTATGATGCTTACGTTGCATTTTCCTGTACAATCTTCAAACTTTTCTCCCCCATTAAACAAACAGATTAATCAGATTGCAATCACCAGTCTGCTGTAATCCGAGCCCTGTAACACCCTTACAAAATTCTGTCGGTGCAATGCAATAAAACTGCCTGTCAACCATCTTGGGAGGGAAGGTAAACATGCTGGTCACGTAGATGATATTCTTTGACCACGCCAGTTTGTTTGTTCAGCATCGGTCCAGTCTGGGTACCGTGAGAAAGCTCCTTCTATTGGTTCTTCACAGAAAGAATCACACAACACATATTTGTTCTATATGGAGCCGAGTCTCACGCCGCCGCTGACACGCCACAACACGACCAAGAGTGCGTGCAAGTCATCAGTAGAGAGATGTTATCATATATCCTTCTTAGATTATATTCATTACAACATACAGTACACTCAAGGATCAACCTCTACACTTGAATATTTAAAAATATCTTCTGATGCAGTTATTGTCTATTGATAAAGTATCACACTGTGTTACAGTGTAAAGGCTTGTAAATTACATATATTGGATCATTTTACTTCAACAGGTCAAATTTGGACCTGCAATATTCTCTAAGTGTGAAACAATCCTTATTTCACAAGTCACAGTCAATTTATTGTCAGTAAGGAAAGGAAAATGCCAAAGCTGATCATTAAATCCAAACCAGCAAAATCTGGAAGTTGAAAATGAAGACTAGTGAGAAAACGAGCAGCACTGAACTCAAAATAAAAGTAAAAGCAACATAAACTGTTTAAAATAAAGAGCCTCCATATCCAGAAACATGAGACAGTAAAACATCATTGGCCAAACAATATAATTATATCACTTGCTGAAAATAAGCCTGGTTATTGGTTTAGTGATTAGATCAGTTTGAATGGAAAATAAACCAAAGCAGAATGGCTGATGACAGCGGAGGCCCGGGCTGAGCAGAAACAGAAGGAGAAAAGGAAGATTTTGTTTGTAAATAGCATATGGGATAAAATTTTTGCCTGTCTCGTTTGCAGATGATCGGTGCTGTTTGTTTTCTTGAGCCGACGCTGTTTACTTTGGACGTTCTCCTCCGTGTCTACTGGTTTACACTGTTCCAGTCTGAGGACATTCCTGCTGAACCCTCTGCTCACAAACAGAGATCACAGCTCGGCAGAGGTAAAACATCCGCTCCTGCCTGGACACATCACAGGGTCAAAGCCCATCAACACAGACAGCCGCTACTTTAATCTCACATTCATGACTGATCCTTTTTAAAAGAAGACCCAAATATGGCCACAGTCCAGATAACCTCTGGGTATTTAGACCACAACAAACCTTGGATTACAATATCTTTTCTGTAACTCTAAGCAAGGGTAACCACAGCTTGATACACAGCTTCACAGCTCAAAGACATAACTTAATAATGGGGTTTCCCTGATGTTGCATGACTCCTGTGAGAAAGAGGAACTGCCGATTAACTCATTTGCGGTTTTGGGATTCAGTCTGCAAGTGATGAGAAAACAAAAACTTGACGGTAAAATCATGAATCACTGACGCTCCTGGCTGCAGATGACTGCTGAATCATACACAGCCCAGCTAAATCACACAATACCTGATATTTCCTGTATAATTTTCTGCCTCAGGAAAACGCCTGCTCGGCTCCTGCTGGTTTTACGACTGTCCTCAGTGTCCATC